>OU466859.2:55744757-56390868 GCA_911865555.2 Thlaspi arvense | reverse complement strand
ACTACCATATTCTAGTATTGTTAAAATGTTCTTTTTTTTTGGTTGACAAAAGAAGAAGATCGTCTACAATTTCACTTTTTTTTTTTTTTGTCGTTCGGGATTAGGATATATCATCCAATCCAAATAGTTTCGAACATCATATCTGTCGAATATACTAATTAATTATAGCGTTACGTGATGTTTCTTCTTAAGCCTACACAAACATTTAACAATAAAAAGCTTGGTATGGTGGTCTCAAACAGCAAAACTGAGTGTGTAAAGTGTAAACTAATACAGTAATTTGTTTTTAAAAAAGATAAAAAAAAAACTATTGTTACAAAAGTCATAAGAAATATTAAATTACGTTGACAAAATATAGATTAATTCAAAAAAAAACTTTTTCGTTGACAAAATTTATTTCCAGATCTTTTTAGTGTGGCTTGAAATTCAGTCGTGAATATGAATTAGAACAGTAGTCAGTAGAGGTAGTAAGTTGTACAGTTACAAACGATGATTTTGACAAATTAACAAAATGTAAACAAATTTATAACGAGGTGAAAAAGAATTGTCTTAAAGAGAATACTAAAGACTAATCTATAAAAATTAAATATTATAAATTATAGTAAAATTATGTTATTGTTCGCTTAAAATGCGAAAGCATTACGTATAGATAGTTTCGGACCAACCAATCACCAAACTAAGGCTTCTCATCATCGTAGAACATAGACGACAACAACAACAAAAACACACTTTCCCAATAGTTCTCTTCACTATGCTTCACATGTTCAACGAATCATCACTCTGGTTTTCTCCATTTCTCCATTTCTTGATTTCCTCAGATTCTTGTTTCTTGATCCTTAATTCATTTTAAAGTTTCTCAGTTCTTGCTTCTTCAATGAGTCTCGTTTCACTTCACTCGCTTGCGCTCTGTAAAGCCCGTCTAAGTTCAGAAGCCATAACATGCAAAAGAACCGGTTTCTGAATCATACCATTCATCCCCATTTGCAAACATCTTTCCCTAACATGATCTTCAGTACTCGCAGTCAAAGCTATAATCAATGGCCAGTGATGTCCACAGAACTTCCTTATCTTCATGGCTACTTCGAAACCATCCATCTCCGGCATCTGCAGATCCAAAATCACAACCCTATACGACATTTCCACGTTCGACAACGCACTCAAACACTCGAATCCAGACGATACAGCTGTCACTTCGCATCCGAGTTTCTCCAGAAGCCTCTTGGTTACGGTTCTGTTGACATCATCATCGTCCGCTAGCGTGATTCTTAAGCCACGGAGAATCGAGTTTGAATTCGGGTGTTGAAGCTCTTGAGCATTTCCTGCTAAGATTGATCTTCTAATCGAAGGCCTTGTCTGAAACCTCAGAACCAATTGCATACTCTGTGTTTGTCCATGTGATTTCGGTGATATCCATATGTTTCCTTGCATCATCTGCACACAAATTTTCACGGTCAAAAACATTACCATATGAGCAAAATAAGAAAATACGAAACAGAGATCTGATGAGATCACGAACCTGTGCAAGTTTTCTACACATGCCTAAGCTCAAGCCTTCCTTAATTCCATTGCTATGGTACCTTCTGTTTGGAATATGCCTCATTGCCATAGCCGAACCATCCAACGGAGGATTCTGAATCTCATTAATCTCAACTTCAAATTTCACGCCGAGCGAATCATCGGACAAATGCGACTTCCACATCCCAGTCTCTCGCTTGTTCTTGTCCTGACTACTTCCAGTGCCTTCGGAGATAACCCGAAAAGTAACGGTTTTGCCTCCATCAGTCATATCCAAGATATACCCAAGCATATACATCACAAGCTGAAACGTTCTCTTCTCATCCCCCACTACTAGATTAGGCAGACGCGTTTGAACATCCATCTCGAAGCCGTAGCCTTTGTAAACGCTCAAGCATTTCGCGACGCAAGCGGCTTCTCTTATCAAGGAATGAAGCTGAAACCTTTTCACCTCCAACGGAGATTTCCCGTTATCTTTAGGCGAAATGTCGATCACGTCGTTGATCAGAGCAGAGAGGACCGTACTCGTTTTCATGAGGGCGTCGACGATGATCTTCTGGTCAAGACTCATACTTTCGGACTGAAACATGGAAAGAAGGCCGAGGATCGTGTGCATCGGTCTCCTCATTCCATGGCTCATCACTTTCTGGCAGGTGTTCCTCGCTTGGCTCGCCATCATCGCGTTCTGTTTAGCTCGAAGTAAAGCTCGGTTCTGAATACCGAGCTTCTCTCTCATTAACTGCGATTCCTCGAGAACAGAGGCGTGTGAGAGAGCAACCGCGACTTGATCAGCGACAACTTCTGCTATCTCAATCTCTTTGTCGGTCCAAACCCGTGAATTCGCATTCGGAAGCACCAACACCATTATAGCATAAGAAGTGTCCACAAACTCAGGAGTCCCTCCTTTGAAATTCGATCCGTGAAGCATCGGCATCCTGATCGCAGCAACCGGACCAAACTCCTCCGAACCGCGACAACCGCTGCTCTCGGTCGCAAGAAGAGAGCTTTTCCTCAGAATCGCCACTACTTTCGCCTCCCTAACCTGTACAACATCGGGATCGTTGATCGGGATCACCCTGAAACTCCTCATCGGATTCGCTCTTAGCTCATGAGTCAAATGCATCTCGGTTCTGTTCTCGTTAGGCATCCAAACGGCAGAGTTCTGTAGATCAAGAATCTTGGAGAGCTCGACGAGGGTAGTCCGAAGAATCATATGCTTGTCGAGCGACTTCCTGATCTCACGAGTAAGCATTCTCACCTGAACACTCATCTCCTTCTGTCTCTTCATCAACCCAACCTCTTCGTTAAGCTCCAGCACATTCTGCTTCAGATAAAGCTCCCTGACTTTCCATTTCAACAGCAGAGGAATCAAGGTCAAGAGCGTGATCGCCGTGGCGCAGGAGACAAGCGCTGTGAGGAACTTGAAGATGGTGAGCCACAGCATCAGCTGAAACGAATGTGGTCCGTAGTACGTCCAAGCGTTTAGCAAATGAGTCATTCCACAGAGGACGATAAAGGCTATGAACTGAACAAGAACCCATTTGAAAGGAACGTTGGAGAAGCTGATGAAGTAGAGGAGCTCGAGTGGTATTGAGAAATACGCAATGGCGATCAAGAGATCACTCACTCTTTGACATTCCAGGATCGTGTGGACGCTCAAGAACCCTTCGTCGTCGCAGTTACAGCTCACGTAGTCGTTGTCTCCAGAAACCAGAGCGAGAAGAGCAAACAGAAGCAATCCAAGACCTAAGGATCTTAACATCTTTACCCAAAATCTTAAAACCCTAATCGAATCCAGACTCAGCCTCAGGCTTTACCAGTCGAGATCCAATGAACCAATCAGTAACCGACTTCGTATTCATAGATTTCCACAACACGTCCACACCAATGAGATTAAACAACTCCAAACCCGCATACCCAGAAGATGAAAACGAATCAAGATCTACGTTCCTCGATATTCGTAATTGGAATAGAAACCGACTGGATATATATTTTTTCCGGGAAAATTCCAGAGGAGGGATAATCAGAAAATGAAACCGAGATTCAAGCCAACGAAATTGAACACACACAGAAAGAACACACCTTTTGAATCTAGTAGGGGAAATAAGAAAGACCCGTCTCAATGAGAAACGTTTGCATCGACGACGGAATCTATCGAGTCAATCTGACATCTATTTTAGCGAAGACGAGAAACAGAACAGATGAGGAAGAGAAGAAACCGAGTTTTGTCGTGGGCGTGGCAGATCTTTTCCGGGAGTTTTTCAGTTGCGCGTTGCAGATTTTCAGACTCGAGTCAGCAACTATTCAAAGTTTTAAGACAAAAGCAGCAGACTTTGAGCTCGGAGAAGTTGCTTAATACTACTAGAGATATCAATAAAAATGGTGTTTCACTGAAACATAAATAAATAAATTTCCCAAAAATGATTTAAAAAGTTACAAGTTGACAAAAAATAACCACACTTGTGAGCCCAAACAAAAATACAAATACTAAAAAACTGTAAACAATTTAATCAAATATTGAAGGAAACAAAATTTAATTTTCGAAGGTTATAACAAAATTGTTTTGTCCAAATAACGCTAGTTTACTAAAATGGCTATGATGTCAAAAGTTTGATTGACAGAAATAGAATTCAAACAAACAAAGTGTATTTATATTCATAAAAGAGCATTTCCTTTTTAAGTAACAAAATCCAAAAGAAAGAAATATAAATTTAGGAAGAGAAAAGAGTTAAAAAAAGAAATGTAAAGAAAAGAGGATCAGAATCAGGTGTTACTGAAAGAAAAAAAGGCGGTGAAGTTTTATATATTACACCGTAACCAAGAAAAACAAAGCATCACTCAACTCCTGTCTCTGATGAAAACCCGCAGACAAAGATTCTGTCTTTTTGAAGTCCTCTCTCAGTTCAAGATTCTTGCTCGAGGCTTCGGTTTCTACTTTGGATCTAAACCCTACACACGTCTCTGGAAAGCTCGATGCTAATCCGGCATTTGCTGCTCGTAATCTCCGTTCTCCGACGACTCATGTCCTATCCGTCCTGCACAAGATCACATCAATGAGGGTTTCAACTTTCAAAGCCATATTACCCCGAAAGGAGAAAGCTTTAGCTATAGCTTTTTCGCCTCAATGCTCTATCTCTATCAGTAAAGAAGACATCTTTTTGAGAAAGTTTTGAGCTTTATATACCTGACAAATCATAACCACCACCACCAGCACCTCTACCATCATGACCGCTGTTGCCTCCTCCTCCCCATTCAGATGGCCGAGAATGAGCCATGTGCATTCCCGGCGGCGCTTGCATCATGAAGTGATGAGACCCACCCATACCGGTTTGCTGATGATGATGATGCTGCTCATCGTTTCCCCCCGAAGATTCCATACCAGAACGGAAACCCATGCCAAGCAACGGTCCAGTGGTAGAGGGAGAAGTTAACCGACTTCCGCTGTTTGAAGCCTCCCCTTTCCCACCACTCCCGGCGGCATCCTTCTTTCTATCAAGCTGAAACGTACCAAGAATCACCTGCTTTTTGCACACAATTTAAGGCCATCAATCGAATGCCAAAACTTATTATAACAGGCGAATCTTATAACCCGAGAAGCTGTGTAAGATAGTAAACTCAACACCAAAAAAGGACACATATGACACACAAGAGGAATTTACCTGAACCGGGCCAGCAGCCGTCAAGTGAGTCCCAATCGCTCCTCCGATGATCTGACCATCCGAACAAGATAAAGAAACGCTAAGGCCACCGGTTTTACCACCTTGTTCGGCCTGGATAAATGATCCGGATAGTGAGAGAATCTCGTACTGACCCTGAAAAATAATATTGAAAAATTCTGAAGCGAGTCCAACAGCTATAAGCAAACTTCAAAGAAAGCGTCTAAATTAAGTATCATTTAGCTTTTCGCAGCATGTCAACTATATTATGACTTAGTTTTTGTCTAGCATACAGGATAGAGAAGAAGACCAGGAAAAAAGGAAGAAACTTCCTCTACCCTTTGGGAAGAATCAGCAAAGAAGAGAAACTCAGTATACATACTAATATACGGCAAAGAGAAAATCACCTCATATGATATGCTGCTTCCTGATGTGGCTGGCTGGCGCAAGGATGCACTTGCGATGGTGCCCGACGCCGAAAGAACGCATAGTTCATGCTTGCTTTGGTTTGCAAACATCACAATTTTCTGGGCCACATCCTGTCAGAGAACACATAAAAAGCGCTAAGATTCCTCAATGAGTAAAGAAAAACAGTATATTTCATAGATGAGCTTTCACTGGAATCACTTCGACATTAGAAATGCTAGATTGTGTCTTAACCAAAGAATCTCTAAAAGATAAGGATCCTGACTCTTGAGTGTAAAGAACACGACATACCTCACCAGGGGCTATATTAACGATATGCGGGGTAAAGCTTTGCCCAGTTTTCCCTGCACCCAAAAAAGATAAAAGATGAAACTTTAATTCTCAGAATCTCACTAGAGAAGCAGCACTTGTTGAGATACTCAAAATTGATTCACCTGAAAAGAAACAAAAGGCCATTGACTAGATAGACAAACTCTACAAGATTGATTAACAATACAAACGAGAATCCATCTGCAAGGGATGATACTTTGTGCTCTAATTACGAATAGATATAGAAGTTACATAATGCAATTGCACATAATTTCGTTACCTACGATTTAGCAGCTAAATGATCAAAATTAGGAACCTCAGACTAAAAATTCACCAGAAAGTCGGAAACTTTGATATCAATAGGGATCGAATTAGGAGAAACAGTAAAGGGCTTTGCCCGGAAAGAGTAACCCACCGACAGAACCAAGCTGAGATTTCTTCGATGACCCGGAATTAGACGATGCCGTACCTCCGGCTGCAGCCGCTTGCTCTCTCCTCTCCTTAGCAGACGAACTGCTCGCAGAAGAAGCCATTTTCTTAGCCGCTAGGGCTTGCTCCGGCGTCACATACTTTCTCGGACGACCTCGTTTTCTCTTTAACGGCTCCATCGGCGCCGTCACCGCGGAGGAAGGCACTGAGTGAGGGTATACGGCGAGGGAGGATGGCCCATCATTAGGCTGCGGCTGTGGCTGCTGCTGCTGCTGCGGCGGCGGAAAAAGCCCATTGTTGGAAGATGGAACGGCGTTTCCGGTCGAAGCAGAGGTTGGTACGGTGGTTGGGTGATGCTGCTGTTGCAGATGTTGAAGGTGCTGCAGGTGGAAGTAAGGAGAACTGAGACGTTGCTGCTGCTGTTGTTGTTGGTGGTGGTGGCTTTCGTTAGGTTCCATTGCTTTTTAGAGAGAGAGAACAAAAATTTTAGAGAGAGAGAATTAGGGATTTTTTTTCATTTTTTCATTTTCATTTTTTTTTTGTTTCTTTAGGGCTTTTATTATTTTATTAGCGTTTCATTTTTTTTCCCCGTGGCTTCTTTAAACCAAGAGATATCAAAGAAGAAGACGTGATGTGAATCTCAGCCGTTCGATCAAGATTTGACTTAAATTATTTTGACTTTTTGAGATTTTATTTACTTTTAGTCTAAAAAGCAACTCTTCGTTTTCTTTTTTGCGTTTCGAGGAAACAGAAAATTGAATTCAGAGGGAAACGAAAGATCACCTTCTCAGTTTCAGAGTGTCGTAGTCATTTAGTGACACGTCAGAATAATAATTCTAAAATGTAAACTCTCTGACACACCATAAGGAAAATCTTAAAATTGTAGTACAATTATTAAAACCCGAATTAAAAAAAAAATAGTTTGATTCAACAAAATGTATATATAAAAAACTATAAGCAGAATGGTTTAAAAAGATTGCATACATTTTCCCACTTGTCTTCGTCAAAATTCTTCCTCAACCAGAACACTAACCAGTAATTAACCACTACCCCGGTTCGGCCGGCCACACATGATATTTATCAGTTGCTTCCTCAAAAAGCAACTAAGCCAACAATAAAACTCGTAAACTATATAGTTATGAATTTTGTAACAATCCAAATTTCCTTCTTTAGGAATATTGTAACAATGCTTATCCCCACGTCCACTCCTCTTACAAACCTAAACTGAGCTGCTTTATTGTAGAAACCAGTCACTATTATATACAACGCTAATATCGTCCAAGTACATATTGTTTCATGGCTATCATCTTTGGTGCTCCTCCTCCCTAAGTTCTGAAACTACGTTGAATCACTGGCTTTTCATATACACCAAATATTGTTAGAACTCCTATTTGACGAAACGGTTAAGAGTTTGGACCATTTTCCGGCAAAGACTTGGTCTTTACCCTTCGCAACAGCGTGAATGTAAGGCTTAAACATTTTTCACATGTAGCCGCCACTGGTAAGTTCTTGTTGAACAGAGCTTCCATTGAGAAAGTGCTTGAGGTACTCTGCTGTTTTTGCATTAACTATGAGTGATCTCTTTCAATAAACCGTCTTGTATTTGCTTCACATTCGAGGTCGTAATTGAGTAGTGATTTTGGGATGGATAGGGGATATTTGACATATATAAAACTTGACATCACAATTGACTAAAAAAGAAAGACCCTTGGTCCCAAAATGTAATAAACATATAATAATTTAAACCTCGTTTTGTTTTCTTCCCTGCCCTAACTACACTATCCCCAGTCGCAAATCCGTAATCTCCGCGGCCGTCATATCACCGGAAACTCCATAGGTACTTTGAGATGACAATGCATTCATCTCTCTCTCTCTCTCTCTCTCTCTCTCTGTAGCTTTGTTTCTTAATCAGTGAGTTTTTATTCGCTTTTGAATCCGACTTGCTTTTCCCCTAGGTTTTTCTTCCACGGGCGCGATGGAGGTTGATAAGAAGGAGGAGATAGACTCTGAATCTTCGGAGCAAGTGGTGAATCCATGGGAAGTCTCCGCCAAAGACGGCGGGAAAATCGATTACGACAAGTTAATCGATAAATTTGGCTGCCAGAGGCTCGACGAGTCGCTGATTGATCGTGTTCAGAGACTGACTTCTCGTCAACCGCATGTCTTCCTCCGCCGTGGTGTCTTCTTCGCCCACAGGTTCGCAGCTAACTTCGTTTTGATGATCTAACTGTAGAATTGCGCAGATGGAAACTCCTGTTATTGCTGGATTAACTCTTGGTGAGATTTGAACAGGGACTTCAATGAGATCTTGGACGCGTATGAGAAAGGAGACAAGTTCTATCTCTACACTGGAAGAGGGCCTTCATCAGAAGCTTTGCATTTGGGGCATTTGATTCCTTTCATGTTTACCAAGTAAGTCTCGAACACCCTGAAGCTATTATTGTCTCGATGCGAGGATGGTTTTGGAAGTTTTTGCTTATCCTCTGTACTCGAATTGGCTCGCAGATACTTGCAAGAAGCTTTCAAGGTTCCGCTCGTCATACAGCTCACGGATGATGAAAAATGCATGTGGAAGAACTTATCGGTGGAGGAAAGTCAAAGGCTTGCTAGAGAAAATGCGAAAGATATAATTGCTTGCGGATTCGATGTAACAAAGACCTTCATTTTCTCCGACTTTGACTATGTTGGCGGGTGAGTCACATTTAGTTTTTGGTTTTGATGTCTACATTATAGTTTTTTTTTTTCTGGCTGATGATGTGAGAAAACCTTGTGTGTATAGTTCTTTCTACAAAAACATGGTGAAGGTTTCAAAGTGCGTTACACTTAACAAGGTGACTCTACTTTCTATCTCCTTGAATTGCACAATCTGGATCGTATAATTTAGTTGGTGCTTCGTGTTCCTGCTTTACGTTCCAATCAACTTCTTTGCTAGGCTATGGGAATCTTTGGCTTTTCCGGCGAAGATCACATTGGAAAACTCAGTTTCCCTCCTGTGCAGGTATGTCTTTTTGTTCGTGTTGGCGTGCGCATGTGTAGTCTAATGCATATAGACTGTTTTTTGTTTAATTTGATTGTTTTTCTTGCTATACATTTGCAGGCAGTTCCATCTTTTCCCAGTTCATTCCCGCATTTGTTCCCTGGCAAAGACAATCTCCGTTGCTTGATTCCTTGTGCAATCGATCAGGTTTGCTGTTTTTCTTTTCCTTTCACTTTGGATCGTAACCTGTTTACTTCCGAAGATAAATGAATTTCCCAATGGTGTAAAATGTTTGCGAGTCTGCCTGAGTCATTTCCATCCATAAGATGTCTTTTTTTTTATGTTCTCCGTGTATTATGGTGTTATGCTGATTTTGAATTTATAATCAATCTTTCGTTTTTGTTTTATTCAGGATCCTTATTTCAGAATGACTCGCGATGTTGCACCTCGGTTAGGCTATAGCAAGCCTGCTCTGATTGAGTCATCATTTTTCCCTGCGTTGCAGGCAAGTACTCTCTTAAGTAGTCTTCAGTTACTGAAAGTGATAGAGATATGCTTATACCTTGTACATCAGACCTTGATGCTTTCAAACAAATTGAATGCCTTGGTTACTTTTCGCAGGGGGAGAATGGAAAAATGTCTGCTAGTGATCCAAATTCTGCTATCTATGTGACTGATACTGCAAAGGACATTAAAAACAAGGTAATTTCTCTAATTCTTTTTGTTTTTCCTAGTATCTTGTTCCACATGCCAATTCTGGATTTCGTTAATAACCTTGTTGCACACATATTCTTTATCTGGTTGCTTGAGTCCTTTCTGTCACATGTTAGAATAATGATAGAAAAGGGCAGTCACTTATGCTGTAACCACAACTTTGTTTCAGTTTTCTAAAAGTAAATTAGTACTCCAATCCTAAATAGGGTTCCAGATAATTGCTTCATGTAACTTAACTTGATAAGGTTTTTATATGCAGATAAACAGATATGCTTTCAGTGGTGGGCAAGACTCCGTCGAAAAGCACAGAGAACTGGGAGCAAATCTGGAGGTACATAATTATTTTGTTTTGTTCACTCCTGTTATTCTATATACTAGGTAGTGTAAACTCAGCTATGTTCCTTGCACTGTGACATCCGATTTAGGCATAGATCCTCTCTCTATTAGATACTAAACTTGGTGTTCGTTGGATAACCATTACTTTTATGGGAAAGACCTAAGTGCAGTTCGAAAGGAAGACTTAATCCTATCGAATTGCGTGTTTGTGCAAAACTGTTTTATTGATACTTAATCCTATCGGTTTCAGTGTTATTACTCAAGTCTTTCTCTAGTAACCTTTCTTCCATTTTTTACAGGTTGACATACCAGTCAAGTATCTGAGTTTCTTCCTGGAAGATGATGCTGAACTTGAACACATAAAGAAGGTAAATTACGTTACACTTGCACCTAGCTCTTGTTATTAGATCATTACAGAGAATGAAGAATGCTCATATCTGTCTTAGTCCGAATTATTTCAAATAAAAAGTTAAAAAAAAAAAAACTGTATTGTGTTTCAGGAATACGGAGAAGGAAGAATGCTAACCGGAGAAGTAAAGAAGCGACTCACTGAAGTTTTGACAGAAATGGTGGAGAGACACCGCAGGGCTCGAGCTGCTGTTACTGATGAGGTAAACATCGATTTGACTAGAGACTTGATAGATTTATTGATTTTTACAATCCTAACAAAAGAAAACACTAATAATAATCAGATGGTGGATGCGTTCATGGCCGTGAGACCTCTCCCAAACATGTTCGAGTAACCTGATGGAAACTCCTTTTTTGGCTGCTTCTGCTGCAACTTCACATCACCGACTTCCGAATTATTTCTGTTTTTTTGTTTAGATATTTGAAAGGATATGAATTCATTCTTGAAGTGTTCACATATTTACAACGAGAATTAATCGTTTTTCTTCTTCTTCTTCTTTTATGTTTAGAAATATGAAGCAACCTTTTAATTGAAGTTTGGTGATGATTTCTCAATGTATAGAAACTTCTTTCGACAAAACTAAGAAATGAGGCAAAAGTAAAGATATTGAAAACCAGAGTTGTCTTTCGTTTATTTTGGTGTTTAAGAAAGAATAAGTATTTGGATATTTGTCACAAAAAGAGTAATTATTTAGTTATGAAATCCAAAATCAATTATTGACCCAAAAGAAGAGAGTTATGTATAGTATAGAGTTGGGCCTGTCCTTCGGCTCAATTATCTATCTCTATTTTGGACTCAGAATCTGTGATGGCAAATCCGTAAATGGTAGGAAATCTGAAGGGTAGAGTAAGCGATAGGAAGTGGAGAAATAAAAGAAAAAGACATAAATACCCTATTGTCGGAGAGAAGGCAACGTGTAATTTGGCATCATCACCCTCTTGGAAACCTAATCTCTCCCTCTTCTGCCCCTTCTGTAATTCCCAATCCCACCCTTCCCTTAGTTTCCCTTCCTCTTCTCCCATTTCTTCCCCGATTTCTCCTTTTACCCGCCAATTTCAACCTCCTTTCTCCAACGGCTCCTTTCCCACTTCGATTCCCTCCTCCGAACCCTAGGTTCCTTCTTCCCGGATCGGTGGTTTGGATCTTCCGTCTTCTGATACCCAGATTTTGATTCTCGTGAGTTTTCTGCTTCTGGATTTTAAAGTTTCATTTTTTATTTTCTTGGGTGTTTCTTCTCCTCCTTTTTAACCTCTGATATTTTTATTTTTTTCCTTCTGTTGTCTTCTTCATTCGTATTAGTTTCTGCTCAGTTCAGATCTTCTTGTTGTTGATCTTGATTATGTAGTCTGTCCACACTCATGAGCTGATAAGAATTTGGAATTTTACTCATATAACTTTGTCGGATTTTGAAATGGGCTTTTGAATCTAATAATGTTGATTTGAGATTGGACGCAGCTAATATATTATGTTATTTGGTCGTCTCTATCAGATTTTGTGCACTCACTGTTGGTTTACTCTGCTTTTATAGCTCGATCGACCGAAATATCCGTTTGTCTCATGATAAAGTTACAGTTTTTTGGTTGAGGATGCAGAGGAAATAGCTAGATGACACTACGCGTTCTGTTTCTGTAAGTCTTAACCATTTGACGTATCTCGCCAAGTTCGATGCTTTATTAATATATCAGATCATATTGATATCTGATGCTTGGTCTCAATCTTGGGGTTTAAAAATTTGAATCTGAATGAATGAATGATAACTAGATGCCACGAGACACACTTTCACTTTACAATAGCTTACTTTATTTTCTGGATTTTTCTTTGCTTCGTTTGTCTTTTCGATTTTGGAATATATTTGTGTTTGTATCGTAAAGTTGGATAATTCGACCTTCTTGTGGTGTTATTTTATTACAGGCACTGTTCTTTTATTACAGTTACTGATAAAGCGAGAGAAGCTAGTTTCTTTTTACGAGTGGGGGTTTTTTGTGAAGCAGTGTGATATTAAAAGATTGCTTCAGCAATGGCGAATCGCGATTTAATGCTTGGACAGAATCGTAATATCGGTATTGGTCAGGGTCAATCGTTGGTGCTTGGTCATAGCCACAGTCTAGGGCTTGGTCAAAACCATGATTTGGAGTTAGGGCAAGGCCACGATATGGATTTAGGACAGTCTCATCATGATCATGAACTTGGTTTGGGACATCAACATGATGACCACGAGCTAGGCTTAGGACACAGTGAGAACCAGGATGAAGAGGATCACCATCATCACGACTATATGAACGAGAACGAAATCTCGGCGGATGAAAAGCCTGGACACGACGACGTTGATCCCGATTTGGTTCTTTCCTCGCAGAACCACGAGTTTTCGTTGTCGGATAACAACCAGCTGGTGGTTGGGGAAAACCATGAGCTAGACGAGAATCTTGAACTAGCCGTTGACTCGAGTCATGAAATTGGGATTGATCATCACGGTGAAATGGTTATGGTTAGCACTCCGGTTCAAGCCCGAGCTCTCTCTGGTGAGCTGACATACCAACTCACGGTTGGGCAAGAGTTTCCTGATGTGAAGAGTTGCCGTAGAGCATTGAGAGACATGGCCATTGCTCTTCACTTCGAGATGCAGACAATAAAATCCGACAAAACACGCTTCACGGCTAAGTGTTCGAGCGAAGGATGTCCATGGAGAGTCCATGCAGCAAAGCTCCCCGGTGTGCCAACTTTCACAATCAGGACTATCCATGAAAGCCATAGCTGTGGAGGAATAAACCATTTGGGTCACCAACAAGCTTCGGTTCAGTGGGTTGCTAGCTCGGTCGAGCAACGGCTCCGTGAGAATCCAAACTGTAAACCGAAGGAGATTCTTGAAGAGATTCATCGGGTTCACGGGATCACCTTATCGTACAAACAAGCGTGGCGTGGTAAAGAAAGAATCATGGCGACGATGCGCGGATCTTTTGAAGAAGGGTATCGGCTTCTTCCTCAGTATTGCGAGCAGGTTAAGAGGACGAATCCGGGAAGCATCGCTTCCGTTTATGGAAGTCCAGCTGATAATTGCTTCCAGCGTCTCTTCATATCGTTTCAAGCTTCGATCTACGGGTTTCTTAATGCTTGTAGACCGCTTCTTGGATTGGACAGGACGTACTTGAAGAGCAAGTATTTGGGAACTCTGCTTCTCGCGACTGGATTCGACGGTGACGGAGCTCTGTTTCCGCTGGCGTTTGGGATCGTGGACGAAGAGAACGACGAGAACTGGATGTGGTTTTTGTGTGAGCTTCACAACCTCCTCGAAACAAACACAGAGAACATGCCGAGGCTCACGATTTTGTCGGATAGACAAAAGGGAATAGTGGAAGGCGTGGAACAGAATTTTCCGACTGCGTTTCACGGGTTCTGTATGCGGCATTTGAGCGAGAGCTTCCGCAAGGAGTTCAACAACACCATGTTAGTTAACTATCTCTGGGAAGCTGCTCAAGCTCTAACTGTAATCGAGTTTGAAGCCAAGATTCTTGAAATCGAGGAGGTTTCTCAAGACGCAGCTTACTGGATCCGGCGGATCCCTCCTCGGCTATGGGCTACGGCGTACTTCGAAGGACAACGGTTTGGACATTTAACCGCGAATATAGTCGAATCATTAAACTCATGGATCGCTGAAGCATCTGGACTTCCGATTATTCAGATGATGGAATGCATCAGGAGGCAGCTCATGACTTGGTTCAACGAACGGCGAGAGACCAGCATGCAATGGACTTCGATACTCGTCCCAACCGCAGAGCGGCGTGTGGCGGAGGCTCTCGAGCTTGCAAGAACCTATCAGGTGCTTCGAGCCAATGAAGCGGAGTTTGAAGTTATCTCTCATGAAGGAAACAACATCGTGGATATTAGGAACCGGTGTTGTCTTTGTCGGGGATGGCAGTTATACGGGTTGCCTTGCGCACACGCTGTGGCGGCTCTTCTTTCTTGTAGACAGAACGTTCATAGGTTCACTGAGAGCTGTTTCACTGTGGCTACGTATAGGAAGACTTATTCGCAGACGATTCATCCGATTCCGGATAAAAGCCTTTGGAGAGAGCTCTCTGAAGGTGATCCAAACGTGAATAAAGCCGCTCTTGACGTTATTATAAACCCGCCAAAGTCGCTGAGACCGCCTGGTAGGCCGAGGAAGAGACGGGTTCGAGCTGAGGATAGAGGACGAGTGAAGCGGGTTGTGCATTGTAGCCGGTGTAACCAGACCGGACATTTCAGGACCACTTGCGCTGCACCCATTTGATTTTGCAACAATATTCAGCACACGCTTCATCTCTTACCTGTAAGTTTCTTAGCGCTGTTTAAGGATATAATGTTAAAGTGTTGTTAATTGAATTCACAGATCTGATATCTGTGTTGATTTATCTGTGACAGGAACCATACTGTGGACTCGAGTGAGTTACTTGGTAAAAAGGCGTAAAGTGTTACTATAAACGATCACCTCTCTTGATCAATTTCAAGATTTCAAGCAATATATATGGAAACAAACACTTGAAGAACAATACCTGTTTGTTGAATCCTTTCTCCATTTATATATATTTTTTCTTGTATCAGCTCGGGCGAAATTTTTTTACGCATAAACTCTTACGTTTCTTCATATTTCCTGAGTTCAGATTTTATTTTTATTTGGAATGTATTTTATTTAGGTTTAATCACAAGGTACCAAATCTTATGTATCTTTTACCCTTTTATTGCGATTCAAATAACAATCTTCTTACACAAACTCAGTCACAAACCACAGCATAGAACAATGGGTTTCGATAGACTAATTTCATGAAAAATCTTTTCAGAGTTGTAAAAACAAATCAAAAGATAATTTATCCGTTTACACAAACTCCGGGTAACCGATGTCTTGAAAACACATTTCATCAAATTATGGCAAGTGGTTGAAATTAATAAAGACAATAGAGAAAAGGGAACAACACCATATGTCTGGAAACGACTAGTTGAACAAACAAACAAAATAAAAAAACTGATTTAAGAAACCAGAGTGTTCGCTAATAACAAAATACAATCGATTAGGCATCATCTAGCGTTATCACCCTTGCTTGCAACTAGTAAAAACATTCTAACACTCTTTGATCAGTAACCATATCCTGAGCTGTAATCCGTAGCGTATCCTCCAGGCGGGTTCGTTGGAGCCGCTGCGTAGACTGAGCCGTGGGTTGCGTACGGGTTATAGCCTTGCGGCTCTTGTGCTACAGTTTGCGGCTGTGCTGGTGCCGGGGCTCCGGCTTCAGCCATGAAGTTCTGTCATCAAACACAATCAACGGTCATAAATCATCATAATAAAAAAAGAAAGAACAGCTTTTCACACCAGATTACAGAAACGTATGGCTGCAAAGTTACGTCACTATTTTATTGCTCTTTCTTGCTTTTTGCAAGATCCATAACGAGATGCGAGATTTTAGAGGTGACAATTGTTAAAAAATCTGAACTGTGAGAATAGAGGTACCTGGATAAGCTGCATAGCGGTTTGGACTTGTGAGCCAGTTCCGCTAACCTCAACAGTCATTTCACCAGGTACTCCCCTGGTTTCCTGAATGGTTACTGTTGCTCCACTAAGACGACGTGTGTAGCTTATGTTTGAACCTGACGTCCCTATTACAGCATCTGCGTAGGACAGTGGAATCTGCATTTGCTGCGTAACTTGCTGCAAAGTGGAAACAAACAAATCCCCACCAGTCAGATTCTATCAAGATGCTATTGCAGTAGATTGAAGAGTTAACTCCTCAGAGACGCATTGAAATCGACTACACAGCATGTTGCAGAGATTGGAAGAATACCTGAGCGGCCATAGGTGGGGCCGATGATACATGCACATTCATGGGAGGCTCCCTTCCATATGCAGATATACCTTGGTGAGGCTGTTTCTCCATTGGAGGTGGACGCATCTCAGGAGGAGGATAGTAATTATCGTGTCTTGAAGGTGGTTGCATATATGGAGGTGGTGGGTTGTGACCATAGCCAGGACCTCCGCCACTTGGGGCATGGCCTTGAGGTGGACCCCAGGTCTGGTGTGGCGGCGGCATATGATCTATCTGGCGAGTTGGCTTTTGCATCTGTTTCAAAAGCAGAGTAATGAGAATAGTTATTAGAAACGAATGAGAAACACTGCCAAATATCCGACTGGAAACAGAAGATAACCTGGTTTTCAAAGAACGGGATGATGCTACGATCAACCAAGAACTTTCTGAGATGTGATGCAATCAGCTCCAAGGCTTTATGAACACTTGTTGGTTCTCCAACAACTTCAACAACCCTATCGTCTTGAAGAGCAAAAACAGGCAAATCCTCTACAAAATTCCACCATAACAAATTATAGTAAGAATTACCAATGAATATTAAACGAACCAAACACAAAGCAGGGAACACGATCTCAGCATGTAAAATGTGAAGAGAAGGAACCTGATCCAAGGACTCTGACAATACAACTAGATGCTTCTTGAATGGCTTTAACTGTTCCTCCCTGTTTTCCAATCAAACTTCCAGCCTGAGATGCTGGGACTAGTAATCTTGTTGAAACCTTTGTGGGCGGAGGGGCCTGAGAAGCTTCACCATCCAGACCATCAACTATCCGCATGTGGACTCTCAGAAGGCCATCCATAGAAGGAGGTAGCGACGATTCGGGCTCTTCTTTTCCAGAAACCATAACCTGCCAACAAAGAGGAAACAAGTAGCCAACATTAACAAACAGTGATCTTAATCTCTATACCAATTATCAATTATGGTGCCATCATTTTCAAAGAGCCAAGATTATCCCATAGAAGTACAGACTCAAATGCACTTTGACCAGTTAGATGTTTATTTCATGTTATTGTCTTCATCTCAAGTTTCTAACCATGGTATTTAGATTCTCGCCTTTAAGATGCCATTTCAGCCATTAACCAATCTTCTCGACTTAGAGACGTTCTTCATATAACCTTTTTCATGCAATCTTAAAATTTCTCTTTACTTAATTGTTGCCTAAACCATATCTCATCGTCCACATATTGTTACATCCGGTTAAGCAGGTCCTTGCATGCCGCAGAAATTCTGCAGCAAGACATTAACCATCCAGGTACTGAAGTTACCAGAAATAATGCAGAGCTTCATGGCACTGAGATTTATACAAGAAGAATCTTGCCTACTCGGATAAACTTATCGGCACTTTGTAGTGCCTCAAGGTTGAATTCCTTGCCATCTGGCTTTGGTTCTTCATTTTTGAGACCTTACCGATGATTGATTTGCAAGATGTAACCTGCACAGATTCATGGTGGTCACAGCAATAAAGGGAACCCTACTCACATCTTATCAACTTCGTCGATTATCTTCCTCCTTTCACTTGAAGGAAATGCTAAGCAGGCCTGCTGGTTATTATACTCGATTAAGGCTTGTATAGTTACTAACGTAGTTTCTCTTGATGCACTACATTCCTCAACACGTTTTTAGCAGCTCCGATTCTTATCACTCAGCCAAACTAACACACTTTTCTGAGAAGACTTTGTTCATAACTTCTTTCAGTTGGGAGTGTGCAGTTTCCTATCTGTTTACTTATATCTTTATTTAGATCAAGGGGAAAGCATGCTCAAGGGATGTTTTTTAACTACATGTTCGTGGCCTTTTACATCTATCAACAGGAGCTAGAGCCTAAGACTTTAGATCAGTAAATTATACAGCCAAAAAAGTGTATTTTTCTACTAACATTAGTTTTCGTATCATTAGGATTTTAGTTTTGTTTCAAGCGCATTACTTGACTAACAGCTGAAACTTATGTAACATGAAATGTAAGGGCCAGGAAAAAGGATGTCGAGACTTACAGCTCTTTCGGTTGTGCCTGGAGGACCATCGAGAATCTTGATTCGAGCCCTTGTCTCCTCAACTATTTTCTTAATGACATCACCTTTGCGACCAATGATGCTACCCACTTTCTGTGCAGGAACCAGCATGCGGAACACCGTCTCTCCGGGCCATCCCGGCCACCTCTTCTCTTCACCAACTGTTGCACCACCTTCAGGCTCTGATTTCTGTAGAGACTCACCATGCTCAGGAATTCCTTCCTCACCTGCTACTTGATCTTGCACTTCATCACCATTATGATCTTGTGCCTCGCCTTCCACCTGATACTGGGCCTGATCATGAGCCTGGTCTTGCAACTGATACTGCTCCTCCTGATCTTGTGGCTGATATTGTAGTTCATCTTGCGGCTGATTTTGGACTTCTTCATTAGCCAGGTCCTGTACATGGTACTCTTGGTACTCTAATTGATTTTGAACCCCGAACTGCTGAGGTTCAAGAATCGGATCTTGAACCTCATACTGCTGAGGGTCAAGGATCGGATCTTCAACCTGGTATGGTTGGTGACCAAGGATCTCGTCATGGCCTTGGAACTGAGCCTCATCATGGCCCTGGAACTGAGTCTCGTCATGGCCCTGGAACTGAGTCTCATCATGGCCCTGGAACTGAATCCCATTGTGCACCTCCTCTAACCCATGATCCGTTACCTCATCTCCATTGTGGGCAACAAAATTTTGCTGTTCTTCAGGTTCAGCCATAACTACAGCGCTGACATAAAATCAGAGTCCAGAAACGCACATTAGTCCCGTTATACATATGAAAACAATTAAGGTTTCGTTAAATAAGTCTAGCCAAAGATGTCAACTTCGCCTATGCTTATTTTGCCAATAAAGAAGGGAAAAAACACTACTAAACATGAACATGTATGAGCGAGATATGATATGATATCATACATGCTTTGGGTGAAATTAGAGCCAGTGTCAGGAAACAAGATACTATCAAACGCAAGTTCTTAAGACGAGATAAGATCACTCTAGCACAACCGAGAGAAAAGTAGGCTACTTATACCCACAGAAACACGACTTCGTGAAACGTATTCATGGAAATTCAACCAGAGAACTCAAGATAGACACCAAATTCGTGACCAACTCTCATAAAAACCCTAAACTAACACAACGAACACAAAGGCGCACTGAGCAACCTAGAATTACCCATGAAAAAGCGAGGCATATGAACCGAAAGCTTAAAGATCAAGTGTACTTACATAATATCGACTAAACCTTCAGCGATATTAGAAAGAGAATCGAAAACTCGCTTCGAACGAGTTCGGCGGAGAAAGAGAAGAGAGAGAGAGATTCCGGCGAGAAAGGAGGCGGGTGAAATTATCTTAAAGTTGAGATCGAGGAGTAGTGAACTTATTCTTTTTTATACTTTTACTCCCTATAATTTAATAACTTCTAATTTGAACCAAATAGTTACTATGTACACCGAACCACACACAAATTAGCAAAATTAAACAAATAATATGGGCCTTGTGTCAATTTGAATTTCGTTTGTTATGTTATTTTATATTTGGTTTATATTATTTTCAATATTGTTTTTGTTACACGCCTTTTTTGGACTGCTCATATTTTTCAACTAACAGAATACTTCCCGCTTCATTTCCATATTTTATGCCATCTTTTTCTTGAATTTTTCCTTTTACATGTATTTATGATAACTAATCTATCTTCATAACTTCTTTCTATATATCGTTGACTTCTGTATGATTGCTTGCCACGAAACAATTCGGCAAAATAAAATGAACTTGTCATTGCACTTATTATTTAACAAAAAAAAAAACAGGAGTAAATGTTTGCATGAATGAAGAATAGTAGATATTTTCCTAAACAATCAACTACTATCATATCTATTGTCATATGTTCGATATGTCACAATTGAAACAAAAACAACAAAGCATAGTAAAGGAGCAACGTTCTTTCTTCTCAGCTGATTCTCAAAGCTCAATCCTAGGCCTCAGTGGCTGCGGCAGCTTCTTCCTGTACTTCAACAGCCGCCTCTGTCTCTGCATTAGCTTCTTCCTCCGGAGTTTTTCCGTTGGTCACTGGTGGCACCAAAGAGTCAAACTTGTCTGACTTGCCCAAAACAATCTCAATCTGCAACAACAATCGAACCCTAAACAATGTTAGATAATAAGTTAATTAAGCAGTTACTAAAAGGAGATATGAAAGAGATAAAACTCGCCTTTGCCTTCTGCACCATCCTTCCTTTGGTCTCGTCCTTCATTCCCACAGTCGATGTCAACACTTCTGAACAAAGATGAAACAGATTCTTGTATTGGACTGAGCTAGTCTCTTACAGAAAAGTTAATGGCTATCAGAAGAAAAGGAAACGCTGTACTTACTCTTCTCTGTTGCCAGTCCATTGTTCTTCAAGATCTCAGAGATGGTTACCACAGTTGTGATTGCTATGTACAAAGAATACATTAACATAGATACGCTCAGAGAAAATACTCACAAAGAAGATTAAGTTAAGTTTCAAATATATATACCCATTCCAAGTGCAGAGAGTTCGACCTCGTTGTGTTGCTGAATGTACCTCTGCACCAGACGACGAAAGACTCAAACAAAATGCAATCGCTAAATTTGATTCAGAAAATTTCCAATTGCTCTCTTTGTAATACGAACAAACAGTTGGTGGACAGAAATTGCCGATCGATCAAACAATTGAAGATCCATCACGAATCATTGTTCAGATTCAAATTCAGAGCGACGAATAATGTTCAGATTGAAATACTAATCGATATTCGCTTATTATATGTACAATCTACAATCAAACGGATCTCACGCTTCCGTAGACTAATTACGAAAAAATGCAAAACTCGTCTGATCTGAAAACAGTAGATCCGGTGATAAAGTATCGTTCCGATCAATAAATAAACATACCTTGGCAAGATTAACGTAGAAGAACAATGGTTTCTTCGTGTTGGAGACTTGGATCCTGTTCTTCTTGTGAGTCTCAGCAATGGCCGTCGTTGGCGGCGTGAGGACGATGTTTATCTCCGGTGCTGGGATCGGTGCAGGTGCCGGTGTTGCTACTTCCATCGCCATCTTCGATCACTCTTTCTTTCAGTCTCTGCGCAAACTTCTCTTCTCTTCTCTCTCTCTCGAAGACTTTCTCTCTCTCGCTAACGGGAAAAGTTCAATCTGATCGCTTTGGTTGGTTACACCGGGAATTAGAAAACCGTTATGAGGCTTAACTGCATTTATATAGCACTCAATGCGCTCCTCGTAAAGCCAACGAAGACGTGACACGTGGCGGTCTTCCAGTAGTTTTGTTGACCGAGTAAGAGCGAAAGACGGATTGGTTCATCTCGCTTCGAGTGTTTCAAATTACGAGACTGCCCCGGTAATTATAAACCAAAAATAGGCCTGAGGAATTCGTAAACAAAATGGGCCTGGGGTTACTTTAGCAAAATATGGACCTCCGAATTCAATTTTCTTTAATGGATGTTTGTATCCTCCTTATCGGTTAACTCAATTTGTGTATTGTGTGATTTGTGACTACTGACTACGTAATTCACACATTACATTATACATGTTACAAAATCCAGATCAAAATTTGAATTTACGGACTATAATCAAATCGTATATATATATTTACATTCATTCTTGTTTGACGCGTCTATACATATGTGAACATCTATAATGTTTATGTGTATAACTGTCTCCAACATCAATAGCAACGAGGTCTGTCCACATCCGCAATACACAGTCAGACCAATCTCGTTGAAGGCAGCATTTTCATAGGCAATAATCTTTTTACTCGGGACCATTCGTTGGACCAACCGACCGATTTTGCCTTTTGTTTTATATTTTCCTCGTAAGATTTTTGCCGCCAAAGGATAAAGATTTTCTGAATTTTGAGTGGCGACGTGGGTCCTACCTTATTCCATTGCAACGTGGGTCCTACGTTATTCCATTGAATAATTTGAATATACCATTGTTTTTTTTTTCTTTTTCAAATAACATATGTATATTCGGTCGGAAATGGACGTTTCTAGCAAATGCTAAATTTGTATGAACGGTGCAAAATAAATCTAGTTTGTTCTATATACCATCTTCGTTATTGTCTCACACTTTGGAATAACACTGGTAGTTCAGACCTAACAATGGACAATTCATTTTTTTTTCTGGAACTTTATGTTTAGTAAATATAAGACATAGTAGAATCCGAATACTGGCCACAATTTTGATGTGTATTAAAAAAATATAGTGCGTGGGATATGAACTTATATCTTATAAGAGCCTACCAAATTCAAAAATAAGAGTTGAAAAAAGCTGCAAATTTTAAACAGAGTAGCGAGGGAAAGTATAGACTACTCTTGAGGTTTGAACTCGAAAAGAATCAGTTTTTAAAGCTTGTTGTTTTCTTTTACATTACAAAGCAAATGATATACGTACATATATATTCCTGCATTTTGTTAAGTATACTTTTTTCGTGAACTATAGCTGAAAAGAAATTATTTGAATACATTTTTGTTGTTGTCTGGCTTCTATTCGAATACGTATTTGAAAAAGAAAAAAAAAAATCAAATGAGCAAGAGCAATGTTAGTTAAAATAGTCGTATCACGTTGGTCGAGAGGTGGTTATTATTATATGAATAACTTGTCACATTGGTATTTATGGTTATTATTAAATGACATATTTGTCACATTGGTATTCGTCTTGTGACCTAAAGAGGCGCTATTGATTAATTTGAATTTCCTTCCATGTATTTCATTCAATTTACTAATTTTATTTACATTTTACTAGGAAAAAATGTAGTAGTACATTTTAAACATTTAGGTTGAAAAGAAAGTGGAGTAAAGCGCCAAGAAAATCCAAAAAAAAATTAAAGTAAACGACTTGAAAGAATAAAATAAGTTTTAATAAATTTTGAAAAGTCTCGATAAATAAACCAACAGCTTAACAAATCAAACACAATTCCAAAATAGTCACCGCCCAAAAAAAAACAAAAGAAAAATCCTTTTTTTTTTCCTTTTTCTTTGAGAGAAAGAGGGAGAGGGAGACAACTTTGTTCTGGATAAAACACATCGATTTCTATTTTGTCTGCAAAATTCTCACGGGCGATCGGAGAGAGGAGACAGAGGTGGTGCACAAGAATCCTTCCCCGATTCTACACAAAAGACTTGTAAGAACCAATTCAATTTCTCAAAAACCTGGTGGTTCTATCCGTAAAATTGCTCGCAAAAACTCCATTTTTTTTCTTTCCTTTTTTCCCATTACTTCCCATCTTAATTTCAACTTTTACTTTTTGTTTTTGGGGAAAATTTGACTCTTTCTTATCTGGGTTGTTTATGCGTGTTGGTTTCACTTTTGAATCGTTCTTCTTCTGTGACTTTCTCTACAGTTTCCGCACCATTTCAGATTCGAGAATGTTCTAACTTTCAACCAATCTCTGTTCCTCACAATCTAATTTTGAAATGTCAGATGAAGAAAAAATTGCAAACTTTAACCTTTCCCTTTGTTTATATACCTGAGATCTTACGAATTGAATTGGGTTTTTGAGAGACTCTTTTGATATATATACAGTGGAATGGGAAGAGAAGTTGTTGAGGTGCTTGTGGACCGAAACGCCGACGTTTCGAGCGGTAGAGTTCACGTTGCTCCTAAGATAGCTGCAGAGGAGCCTGAGGAGGAATTTGAAGTCAAGGAATGCACCGAGGAGGATTCTCGTTCCCAGAACACACCAAAACTCGAAACTGCCGAGAGAATTGCACCTCAAAAATCCCCAAAAACCCCTAATGGAAATGCTAAAGTTTCAAAGGTATAAAACTAAATCTCACAAGAACTTGCTTTTGGATTTTTGGAACATTGGAAATATTATGTTGTATATACACGTTTGTTCGTGGTGTTTGTTTGCAGCCCGATGTTCCTCGGAAGCTATTGCAAGCCGAGAACAAGAAGCATATCGATGAAGATGATAATTGCTCCATTGCTTCTTCGTATCCTTGACCTTGCCTCTATCATATGATCCTTGTTGCTTATGTATGTACGCACTTGATACTTTAACAAAACCTATAAATGTTCCTTGACGATATATCTACTCACAGCGTGGCAACTTCCATGAGGATGGGTAGTAAGTTCGGAGTGACTCTCGGAAGTGCTCCAACGTTTAGGAGTGCCCAGCGTGCTGAGAAACGCAGAGAGGTAAAGTAAATGAAATCTCTGCTCAAGAGGTTGATTCATCTAAACTCATAATCTGCACTTAACTTGGGCAGTCTCGTATAAAGTTTATTGATTGATCTCTTTGTGTGGCTTAGTATTACCAAAAGCTCGAAGAGAAGAACCAAGCGCTTGAAGCCGAAAGGAACGAGCTTGAACAAAGGCAAAAGGTGAAGTGTACATGTTTTCCGGTTGATACAGTCTTTTCGGATTCTAAATGGGAAAAAAACTCAATGTTTTGCAGGAAGAACAAGAAGCAGCTTTGAAACAACTTAGAAAGAATCTCAAGTTCAAGGCTAAACCCGTCCCCAACTTCTACTACGAGGCGCCTCCTGCAAAACCTGAGCTCAAGAAGGTACATTTTCTAAGCAAAACTCTCTATTTGTTGTACAGAGCTCAGGCATTTGTTTTTGGGGACAAAATTAGCTTATGTTATGTATTATTTCTAGCTTCCTTTGACCCGTCCCAAGTCGCCAAAACTCAACCTTTCTCGGAGAAAAAGCTTCAGCGACGCAACCAGCTCGTCATCCCGTGAAGAGAATTTCAAGGCAGCCTCTAACCGGAACCGACACAGCACCGGAACAGTTCAGAATAAGAACAAGAACACCGATGTTGCGCAAGACAGCCCTCGTTTCAGATCTGGCAAGGGTAAAACCGGATTGAAACCAGTCAGCGAGTCCTTGGAAGAAGCTTGTGAGGCTTGATATGATGATGGTGAATGATGATGATGCTCTTTGTTGGTCTGTGTTTACTCTCAAACTAACTTTGATCGTACCGGAGAAAATTTAATATCAAAAACAAAAAAAGACCCTTTGTTATTTCAGTTATTTCCGGTATATGGCTGGTTCACAATGTAACCGTCTCGGTTTTAATTGTAACGCTGAAAAATTTATGTTGATTGTTGAAGAACTCCTAATGTTGAAATTTGTATATTTTGAGTGTTGTTGGATTATTTACGGATTGCTTCCGGTCAAGAGAAATAGAGAATCGTAACTAAGCCAAAATTTAATTTTCCCTTAAAATATCTAATCGATGGATGATTTTAATAGCTACATCTAACAAACTTATAACCAGTAGAAAGTAAAACCGGCATCAAACAATTAACCTAAACCGGTAATCAAATAAAGAAACCGACGAAAGTCCATAAACCTAACCAAACGCTAGCACCTTCTCGTCCACCGCTTGAACGATGACCACGGTGGCCCGAGCTACCACCACCGCCAAAAAACGGAAACCATGTTCCACCTCCTCTAGGCCTCCCTGAAACGCCTCCACCGCGTCCACCTCCGCCGAAACTGCGTCCACCTCCGCCGAAACTGCGTCCACCTCCGCCGAAACTACCCCCGCCACCCTTGTGAACAACGATAGCTAATTCCGTTGTTTTGCCAGCGAAAGCGTCACCATCCGGCTTTGATTCTACTGACTGGACCGGGAAATTGTCATGATTTGGATCAGCGATAGCTGAATCATGTGTTGTCGATCGCGAGATCACGTGAAGAAAGTGGTACTGGAGATGGAGAAAAATTAGAAAGTACAAACCCAAAGATGTTTTCCTAAAACTCATAATTGTGTTCGCTTTTCTGAGTTTTCCTCCCGTTTCCCTGTATCTTCTTTATTTATATATACCCAATTGTTTTGAACCGCCTTAAGTTAGTTAAATGTAAAATTTACATTAAAAATTAGTAGTGTTTGCCTTTTTACCTGTTAGAAAGATATATATTTGGTTTAGATATTACAAGGAAAAAAGGTTTAGATATTAGTTAAAAGTAGTGTTTACTGTATTAGATTTTTATAAAGTTTATAATGAAGATTAAGGAAAAAAGGATAAAACAGTAATTTTGGATTCCTAAAATTTTAAAAGATAACAGATAATCTCATTCAGCATTTATCTTTGCCTCCCTCCAAAATTCAACCATGGCCACTTCTTTAATCCCTCTGTCATCTTCATTTCTTCAACCTCTGAAATTCAAAACCCTAGCTAAACCCAGAAACCCTGATCTATCCACCACCAGAAAAATTGTAACAACCTGCGATTCCCAGAAAAACACAGGGTCGTCAAACCCCAGCAGCAGAAACCCTAATTTCCAGAAACGGCGAAAATCCTCCAAGTATGGAACTTCTAGAAGGTCGATCCTCAAGAAATCCTTCTTACAAGAACAGGTTACTTTCACCGCTCGGTTATCTTCCGACCCCCACGTGGCGATTATCGGTGGCGGAATGTCCGGTCTGGTCTGCGCACTGAACCTGGAAGCTCGTGGCGTCCAATCCACAGTTTTCGACACGGTTCGTCTGTTTGTTTCCTCTGGAAACTTTCTTTCACTGTTTCTTATTCTCAAATTTGTGGTTTCTGGGTGATGTTTATGTTGCAATTTCACTTCAAAAAATTCGAGCTTTTTGGGTTAAAATTAGTAAATTTCTGGCTGGAGAAATCAATTAAGACTGACTCTCTTGTGTTTGCGTTAATGTCACAAACGCAGGGGATACATGGGTTAGGAGGAAGGCTTGGAACAAGGATTATTGAACCACAGGGGCTGGTTTTCGATCACGCTGCTCAGTTCTTCACGGCGAATGATTCTCGGTTTATCCGATATGTCGATGGGTGGTTAGAGAAAGGACTTGTTCGAGAGTGGAATGGTGTTGTGGGAGAGCTTGAAATTGGCGGCAGTTTCTCACAGTTTCCTCCATCGTCACCTCCAAGATACATTGCTGTTAATGGCATGCGATCTCTCGCTGATTCATTGCTTCTAGAGGTGCTGACATGTTATCTCTTTCCAGCAAAAGATTGGGCCTTTTTAACAAAATTTATGAGCTGAAGCAACTAATAGTCGTTGATTTTTTTTGTTGCAGAGTCAAATGGTGAATTTGGTGAGGCCTTGTTGGATTAGTAAGCTGGAACCACTTAATGGAATGTGGCATTTGAGTGAGAACGGAACACCTCGTGGTCAGTTTGATGTGATTGTCATTGCTCATAATGGTAAGCAGCGTATCTGTATCACTTTTCCTAGCTTCAGGTGCTTCGTTATACTGTATCTTCTTTTGTTCATACAAAAATGGTTCACCTTTTTGTTCAGGTAAATGTGCGAATCGTTTGCTTTCTGCATCAGGCTTGCCCCTAGTTGCTAAACAGATGAAGGTAGGCAATATCTAGCAAAGCCAATCTTTGTAAACCTTTTTTTGATGACCTCTTCTGATACAATCCTCATTTTTGTTGGTTCTAGAAACTGGATCTGAGTTCCATATGGGCGCTATTAGCAGCTTTCGATGATCCTCTCCCCGCAGTGAACTTCGAGGGAGCGTTTGTGAAAGGAGTCGAATCATTGTCTTGGATGGGAAACAACTCTGCAAAGCTTGGAAATGTTAAAACTCCACACTGCTGGACTTTCTTCAGTACCGCAGCATATGGGAAACAGAACAAAGTTCCTCAGGTTTAGTTTCTTTAACAAACTTTACAACATAATCTCAAAACTGCAGAAAAATCAAATGGTTCTCCTTCCTCTTTTTTTATTTCTCGTAGGAAAACATCCCAACTGTGACATCGGAGAAAGTTAGAGCTGGGATGCTTCATGGTGTGGAAATCGCATTAGGCTTGCCTGAAGGCTCGCTTCCTAAACCGGTTTATACGCGTCTCCAGCTATGGTAAGTAAAAGAAACTTGTATTAACGGTGTTGAAATGTTTGAAAGACTTTTTGGAGTGATTCCGGTTTCTTGTACAGGGGAGCAGCTCTTCCGAAGAACACTCCTGCAGTTCCATGTATATTTGATCCACAGGGCCGAGCTGGTATATGCGGTGACTGGCTTCTCGGTTCTAACTTAGAATCCGCAGCCTTAAGCGGTGAAGCCCTCGGAAACCATGTAAGAAGCTTTCTATATTGACTCGGTTGTGTTCTTGTCTTAGTTTGCGGATTGCAGAAGAAAAGATGACAAATGTTTTTTTCGGGGTCATTTTGCTCCTCGTTTTCTTTGCCTGCAGATTGCGGATTTCCTGCAGAAAGGTGAAGCTAACCCGGAAGAGTTTGAAATCGGTTTACATGATAGGTTAAGTCCTCTTGCTGGCCATGATATTGGGCAGTTTCCTGGTTTAACATCGGTGGGAGAGAAGGAAGAAGCTAAAGCATATCAACTTCTGTGAATACATCAGTCTACTGTCACTTGATCCAAGATTCAAGATGCAAAACCCCCATCGATGCTGATTGTTAGGTTTGCAAAGCTCACACCAGTTACAGACGTTACAGTTTCAGCTTTATGTACTACAGTCAACAAAGTATTTTTTTTGTTTGGCTTGGGGGGGGGTAAAAATTAAAAAGAAACTCCGAATCGGATTTTGTCATAAGTTCAAAACAAAGAGGTTTTATTTGCAAATGATCTAAACATAAGGTTTAAGAATCCTAAATATAGGCCTGTTTTTTTTTTTTTTTTTGACCATTGCAAAAATATTTGTATCATGTTTAATAAAATGATAATTTAAGCATAAATTAGAAAGAAAAATAAAGGATAAAATCTTGTACTTTTTTTTAACTTTCGAGTTATAAATAGATATCCCTCACTTTTCTAAATAAGGATAATATATTTATCGATTTAGGAGATTTGCAAATAAACCCCTCACTTTTCACGGCCATTCCAATTCCTCCCTCACTTTTTCTATATAATCGGTAATGATAATGGTATCAGGGCTGAGTGAAAAACAAACAAGGAATATAGGGCCATGAAAAGGGTCAGGAGGGAAGAGACCATCGGGAACAATCGACAATGTGAAGAAAGCGATAAGAAGGATCCGTTTTCGATACTTCCTATGGATCTGAGAGTGGAGATTCTCCTGAGAATCCCGGCCAAGTCCAGAGCCAGAATGGTCTTGGTTTCAAAACAATGGCTATCGATGCTCTGCGGCAAAGATCTCACCAATTTGTACCTGGCTCGTTCTTCGACTCGGAAGCGTCTCCTTTTCGCAGTCTGCCGTACCTACGTGCATGAGATGTTCTTACAATCAATCTCCCAAAAGGACCCATCAAACTCTGAAGATCATCATAAGGTAAACATACCTCGGCATCCGAGACGTTTGTATGCTTTCTCTCCACCCGTCCGGGGCTTGATCTGTCGTCAAAATGATAGCATAGTGATGATTGGGAACCCTAGCACGGGCCAGTTCATAACTTTGCCCAGAGTCAAAACTAGGAGAAGAGGTTTACTCTCCTTTTTTGGATATGATCCTGTGAATGATGTATACAAAGTGTTGTGCATGACGGTGCTACAAGTTCGTCAACAACGTGGATCCCAAGTTGTGTCGGAGGAGCACCAGGTTTTTACCCTAGGAGCTAAACAGAAATGGAGAATGATCGGATGTAAGCATCCCCACCTTCCTCCTTGTTTGACTAAAGGGATATGCATAAATGGGGTTGTGTATTATTATGCTTGGATCAAGAATGAAGGATCTTTGGTGAGCTTCGATCTGATATCCGAAGAGTTTAATGTCATAAAGTTACCTGAGGATTTCCGATTCCTTGTGAACTACAACGGAAAGATAGCTTTAGTGAGTCGGTGTACAGTTACACTTGACATGTGGGTTCTAGAAGATGCAAGTAAACAAGAATGGTCAAAAGTTTCTCTCTCTCTTACGTCTTTGATGGATTTAGGTGGCGATCATCAAGGATTATACTTCAGGGGTGCACTTAGTACCGGCGAGCTTATATTTTCACCTTACTCTTTCACTACCTCGTTTTATTTTATCAGTTATGATCTCAAGTCACACCACGCCAAAAAAGTTGTGGTTGAAGAAATTGGAGATCACTTATCTGAGATCCAAGTCTATGTGGATCACATAGAGAGTCCTATGTTTCTGCCAAATCTAAGTTAATCCTTATTAGATTCTCATTTAAGATCTAGCTCTGACAATTAATACTAGTTTTGTGTGGAGCTGGCTGACAAGCAATTTGATTTTCTTATTTGATTTACTTTTGAAGAGGAAAAAACAGTTTTTGTCTTGGTTAACTTGAATCTTTATCATCATTTAATTTTCCTTTTTTTGAGCTTTTATTTCATAAAGATTGTTTCGATGTAATGTATGTGTTAATGTTTCTTCGGTTGATTCGGATAAGCTCACGTAGGCTTTTTTTATCTATTTAACATCCCATACATGCAAATCCCTAAATCTAGCGTGGAGAATGATCTATCAAACGTAAACATCCCCATACACAGTTTTCTTAGACAGCGTGGAGAATGATCAAATGTAACCTTACGCTTGTCCTGTGGGTTCTGGAAACAAAATGTGGTCAAAAATTTTTGTCTTGCTCTCCTTCTTGGACAGATTTAGGTTTCAGGAGTGCATTTGTCTACAGTAACTTGATCAAGAAGCAAGAGACATTGATGCAAAGGAAGTTTTTATTATTTTAGAAAGTTGATGCCTTCTTCGTTGGTGGCGACCGGTTTGAGATGTGCTGCTATATGAAACAGAAATTCGATTAGAAGCAGTTGAATTTCATCTGAAAGTTTTGTTTAGCCTCTGCTGTTGTTTGTGACGAAATTTAATCATAATTAAAGTTTTCCATCTCAACAAAATAAACAAATGAGTATTTTCTGTTAAAATTTCAAAATAGGAGGTTTTATTTACAAATTCTTAAAATATTAACGCATAACTGATAAAGGAATTGGTATCGATCGCAGGCGTGGAGAGTTATATTAGGCTTGAGAAAGAGAAGTGATTAGGGTTAATTAAGAGCCAAAAGAATGAAACAGTGAAGACGGAGTTGATAATCGCCATGAAAAGGGTCAAGAAGAAGCCTAAGAAACGAGACGAAAGGAATGAAAACGACCCGTTTTCGATTCTTCCTCTGGAACTGAAAGTAGAGATTCTCATGAAACTGCCGCCGAGATCCATAGCTAGGCTCCGTTTCGCTTCAAAGCACTTGTCATCGATAATCCGCGGCAAAGATTTCACCGAGTTGTACATGACTCGATCTTCGACTCAGCCGCGTCATCTTTTCTCAGTCTACCGTGGCGGCGACATGCCGTTCTTTCACTCCTGCTCTCAGGAGGACCCGTCAAATTCTGATCATCACGATAGGGTTTGTTATACTCTGAAATCGGATGCACGGTATGGATTTTCTCCACCGATCCGCGGCTTGATCTGCGGAAGAGACGGCACTAAAGTGATGATCGGAAACCCTAGTACGGGTCAGTTCGTATCGCTACCAAGAATCAAAACGAGGAAAAAAGACATACGATCTGTTTTTGGATATGATCCAGTTAATGATGTCTACAAGGTGTTGTGCATGACGGTGAAAACTTTACGTGGACGAGAAGCTGGAACATTTGATTATATGCCTGGAGATGTTATGGCGGAAGATATGGTGTCAGAGGAGCATCAAGTTATCACTCTAGGAGCTAAACAAAAATGGAGGATGATCGAGTGTAAGTATATCCATCGTTATTATTCTGGATCCCAAGGGATATGTAGGGATGGGGTTGTGTATTATTTAGCTGCTATCAACTCTAAACGATCTCTAATGAGCTTCCATCTGGGATCTGAAGAGTTTAATGTCACGAAGCTACCAGATGATAATACGCTTCAACAGTTTGGTAATCTGGTGAATCACAGTGGAAAGATAACCATAGCGAGTGGGAGATCTAACGGACCAATCGACCTATGGGTTCTTGAAGATGCCAAGAAAGGAGTATGGTCAAAAGCTGCAGCCGTGGTTCCTTCTGTGGCAGATATATGTGGGAGGGATCAAAGGTTCATGTTCAGGGGTTTACTTGCTACTGGCGAGATCATATTCGCACCGCTTCCATCCCCTAACCCCTTCTTTTTCCTTTGTTACGATCCCAAGGCCCAAAACGCTAGAAAAGTTGTCATTGAAGGAATTGGAGATGATTCTGCTCATATCCAAGTCTTTTTCGACCATGTTGAGAGTTATATGTCTATGTGAAAGGTAACGAGTTGGTGATCTTTTGATGAAGCCTGGGTTTACATTAATTTTGGTTTCCTTTTGAGCTTTGTTTCATGAAGAATGTTAACTATGTGTGTGTACGTGTGTTAAATATTCTCCGGTTGATTCGTAAGTCACAGTTAACATGGAAGTCTCATCGATACATCGTTCAACATGCTTCCTCGCAACAATTTAGGAAAAAGAGCTATTGTATTGGCTCTTGGATCTTCATCATCATTTTGGTTTTTTTTTATAGCTTTTATTTCATAAAGAATGTTATTTTGACCATGTTTGTTTGCTGAATCTGTCTAGTTATGAAAGTTTCTATTCCCTTTTTCGCTCAGCTGTTTTGTGTTATGTGTGTTATAGCATGAATTTACTGTTACTTGATCAAGAAGAAAAACACATTGATGGCTTGATGCAGACAAGTTTTTGCAAAACCGAAATAGTAAGGAACAGCTGAATCTGTCTAGTTACGAACAAATGTGAATCAATCCTTTAATGACTAGCTTTTTGGTAAACTAAATTTTCCTTGTTACTGTGAATTGTGTGACATCTTATTATTTATCAATGGCATAATATGATTGTATGCTAGTCGATTATGCAACCAAATAAGTTATAGTCATGTCTTGGACTAAGTTGATCGATCGTAGTTCATGATAACATTTTGTCACATGGATTTTTTTGGGGACCGAAAAAGAAAGACGATTTATATTTGGGCATTTTCTGTCAAAAATTATAAAATGAGACCCCAAACCATCACAAGAACACAGGGGAAGGAAGGTTGGGGATTTAGGAAGAGGAAGAGGAAGAGGAATGTAAATCGCCATGAGGAGGTTCAAGAGAAAGAAGAAGACGATTGGGATCATCCGAGACGATTCTGAGACAGGAGACGAATTGAATAAAAACGATTACATTTCATCTCTTCCTCTCGATCTCATCATAGAGATTATCGCGAAACTGCCGCTAAAATCCATACCGGAGCTCGTATTCGTCTCTAAACGCTGGTCAGCTATCGTACGAGGGAAGGATCTCACCGACTCTTTCATCTCCCGTTCTTCGTCTCGGCCAAGCCTTCTGCTCACACTCGGAAACCACTTCATCCGGGGATTTCACTGGTGCTCTCAGGAGGATCCGTCTTGTGGTAATCGCAGAACGCTCATCCCTCGAGATCCGATGTTCTATTTTTTCACCCCCGTCCGCGGCTTGATCTGCGGCGAAGCAAGATCCGACGATCTCTGGATCCTCGATCTAGCAAGATACGACTATGTTTCTCCCGTGGTTTGCAATCCCAGCACTGGTCAGTTTCTAACTTTGCCCAGAGGCCCAAGACTCAGAACCAACGGAAGATGCCCCGATACCCTGACAAGCTTCCTTGGATACGATCCGGTGAACGATGTGTACACAGTCTTGTGCATGACCACACCGTACGATTATGGACAGGTTTTTGTATCCCAAGAGCATCAAGTTTTCACTCTAGGACGCAAAACATGGAGACGCGTCCGGTGCAAACAGCCGCATTGTCCTGCTACTGACTCTCTATGTAGAGACGGTGTTATATATTATGGAGCTTGGTACGACAGTCACGAGGAAAGATCTCTCTTGATGAGCTTCGATCTGCGATCTCAAGACTTTGGTGTTACTGAGTTACCTCCGGGTGTGAACATCCTACATTTTAGACACACTGCGTTGGTCAAGTACCACGAGACAGTAGCCTTAGTGGATCGCTCACGCACTGGTGATTTTGACTTGTGGGTTTTAAAGGATGCCAAGAAACACAAGTGGTCCAAGATCTCCGTCTTGCTTCCTCTTGTTGAAGGGAATGACGCATTCAAGTGTAAGGGTACCATTAGCACCGGGGAGCTGATCTTTGCGCCGCCATGGAATGCTATGCCCTACTTTATCCTCTATTACGATCCCAAGGAGAAGAGTGTTAGAAGAGTTGATATTAAAGCTATTAGAACTCTTTTTGGTCCTACCGAGTGCCATTTGGATCATGTTGAGATTCCATTGTTCATATCAAGGTAATTAATCCGTTGATAATAGCTAGTTTTCTGGTGTTCCCGTAACTACTTTTCGTTCAAGTCTCATGTAAGGTACTAGTATTAGTAAGACAAAGTCCTTATTTTGCAGATGTGTAATGCTTTATTTTATAAATAAATGTTTTGTGGTTATGTGTATATATGTTTCCACATTGTTTCAGATTCTGATTTCTCAAAACCATGGAACATATATACTTTCATTTCTCAAAATTCCTGCTCTAAACTTTATCTTCAAGACTTAGAATTATAGAAAACTGTTGCCTGGCACTGCCACAGAATCCGAGTTCACAAGTTGCTCTTATAACTCATGTCAAAGTGAAATATACAATTGCAAATCACAGCCACAAAAGACCAGTTTCTTGAATCTAATACACTGTTGAGAAAAGACTGGATATATTTTCATCAGGTGTGAGCAGATTGTGAAGACAGTATTCTTGAATGGTTATGTTCGCCTTCGTAAGTCACAATTAACATGGAAGTCTCATCGATACATCGCTCCACATGCTTCCTTGCTGGACAACCTCTCACACTGCTGCATTTGTAGTATCCCCTGCAAATGAAATGCAAATTAGATCAAATGGACACAAACTTTAGAGGAATCTTGCACCCAAAAAAAAAGATGAATGTACCGTGGATGTGGTGAGCCCTTTATCGGTTTCTGTCCGTATTTCCTCCATGAATACTCGTCTGGAGGAATATCCGCAATCTTGTTACTAATTGCAGGCACCTTGATTGATCGTTTCACCCTAAGTTTCCTGTAAATAAACTCAAACCATTAACAAAGAGATACAAGTAGAAACAATCATCGGGTCGATCACATAACCACAGAAAGAAAATGACAAACCTTTTCTTGGAACAATGACATTTGCTTCGACTTCCGCATTTCAAACTACCAGAGCACATCTTCCTGGATATCTGGTCAGGCCCACGGGACAGTCCGGTTAAATGGAACGAGTTCCTGTCGTAGTCCGCATCCATACTAAGAGATGACACAAACGATCTCGACCCGTTCGAGACACTCGGTGTATAGCAACTGCTACCAGATCCGTCGAACTTGAGGTTTACACCGCTATTGCTCCTAGAGTAAGCTATCTGCTGGTGGTTGTGGATTAACTGATAAGGAGCTCGAAAAGGCGGTGGCTTTAACTCCAGGAACGACTTCTCAGCACACATTTTGTGACTCAGCATCGATGAAGGATGACCCAATTGGTGTTTTGTTGGGTCAAGCTCGTCATAAGCAGCTGAAGCTGGAACCATCCGAAGAGGCTCTGGCGCAAGAACTTGAGTGTAGTCACTACAGCAAATAGGACTCTCCAAGAAGATATGTTGAGGAAAAGATGACCTAAACTTGTTGTTGCTTCTTCTAAACTTTCCATGACCTGATGACCCTCTGGTTAGAAGAGAGGCTACTCTCTTGAACTTGCAAACTGCTTCTCCTGTTTCTTTGAGCATGAGAGATTTGGAGTCACTGGTTTGTTGTGACAAGAGATTTAAAACTCCATGACAGCTTTCTATAGCTAATTTGCTAGCAGCTTCAACTTCCTCCATTTTTTTTTCTTTTCCCCTTAAGCTTTCAGATGAGAGAACAAGAAAACCCAAACTCCTCAATTCACAAACTAAACTAACACCAGAATCTCACGAGACTCGAGAGAATCATATCAAACACAGAACCTAAAAAGCCTTGCAAAGTTGGAAATCTGCAACCTATAACTAAAGATCCCAAAATCGAAATCCTAGTGAATCTAAACCGATAAGACATGAAGAAGAGTGTACATGTAAAGCTAATTAGATCCAATCCAAGGCGCGTGAAAAAAAACCAGAACTCAACCCCTAAACATCCTATGAGTAAACCAATCACCAATAAGCTTCTTACTTCAAATGTTGAATCTCTCCAAATCACTTCAAAGGAAGAGTGCTAAGTAAAACCGAAACTCCCTCAATTCAAGAGCTAAAAGATGAGATCCTTTGCCTATGCCCAGACCAGAAAGATGAATCAGCTCATGAGAAGGAAAAAGAAAAGAGAAAATCCTGAAATTTCAGAGCTGAAAGAAGAAATGAGATCCTTTTGAACACCCCAGAAGATAAAATCAGCTCATGAGCAAGAAGTCACCGAGGAGATTAGGATAAAATAAAAGAGAAAGATTGTTCCTGTGTTGTTTGTTTGTTTGTGAGAGAGAGATGTTGAGAAAAGTGTCAAAGGTTATGACTTTTGCTTTCTTTCACTTTGCGGGTGGGGAAGAGTTAGACTTTGCTTTTACTAAAAATTCCCCCACCACCATTAACATTTTAAATACACCAAAATTCAGCCCTTTCATTTTTAAAAACAAAAAGCTAAAGTTGTAATAATATTACAGTGAAGACATCAGAGCAGAGAGGTGGTCGTCGCAGTCTCAGAGGAGAGAAATAAAAAAACAGAGCCCTCTGTTAAAGATTTCTAGGTGGGGCCCCTACTAGTGGACCTACTTCGTACCTACTATTTTCGTGCAAATTTAAAATGAACCGTTTTTAAAAAAAAAAATAGATAATCATAAAATGTAGCCTAGCATCTTTTTTATATTCGGATGTGATTAATTACAAATTATTTTAAAGTAAAGCAAAAATTAATAAAAAATTAACGACATTAAAAAGAGAGAATGGAATAGAGTTCACACCTGCTTTTTTCATTTAAAAATAATATTTTAGATTGATCAAGAGAATTTTTTGTACTACATTGATATATGTTGAAAAAAACATAATATTTGAGATCTCCTATGCTGGATATATATTTCTTTATTTTTATATGATTTTTTTCCTTCACATCAAATTTTGTATACATAATTTATAAGTATTTCAAAATTTTCATATGTAAGTGTTTTTACGCACAGTCCCTTCCGTAGACCTCATGAAATGGCCCAGGGAAGAAAAAAAGACGTCAATTGTGGACCCACGTGTCTCCTTGCGATTTCGAATTCCGAGCACGTAATTGGCAAAATAACGGTACAGATTTCAACACGTCTCTTTAGCACGTTGTACATCGATTGTTGTTGACTGGCTCTATTTTTTTTTGTTTATTACTCCTCTGTTGTTGTTGGGTGTTTTATTTTAGCCTATATATTCTTGTTCAATGATCTTCACAAATCACAGTGATAAGTGAAATATTTAATATACAGTACGTATTTCATATTTTGATATATTCAAAACTAATTGTTCTATCAAGACTTCCAATAAATATAGTATTAAAAATAGTAGTAATATGATTCGCAGTTGATTATAAATTTATAACACTTTACGTTTTAGACCTTTATTATACCTCTTCAAACTTGTATTCCTAGGAGTATCACAAAACAGATTAATTATCACCTCTTTAGGAAAAAGCAGAAGAAAAGAAAATTGAATGCAGCTTTGAGTAGACAGAACATCCCTAATATTCTTGAGATCCTATTCTTATTTCCAACAATACAACTCAAGTTAATAAGTGTGATAGTTATCTAGTTTAATTAACAAAAAAAAAAAAATCAAAGGCGGCTAAAACATCATATCATATTATTTTCTCATTTCTCCCCCTTTATAGAATCACATAACAAAAGAATAACCTTAATCTTATCCACAACAACAAATTTTCAAACTCGGAACCTTGAGATGTAAGAAAAAGGCTACAGTATCTGTGTAGTTAAAGTTACATGAAATAGCGAATTTGAGTGCTGCATCATTCTCTTCTCTTAGCACTCTTAGCAAACAACATGGCTCTCTCTTGTCTAATTTAATCATCTTCTTGCTTCTAATGACTCAAGCCACGACAAAGATCCAGCGACCAAGAACTTGCTGGGCAATGCCCCAGGCGATGGTGCTAAATACGTTATCTTCTTCCTCTGCACATCAACTTCCGTCACACACACAAACCCAGATACATTGCTGCATACAAAAGAACCAGACAGAAGGAAAGAAACATCAAAAAACGCAAAGAAAAAAAACACAAGCATTTGACTTTCGAAACAGTAAGAACTTTTTGAGAGTACCTTGAGACGATCTGGTCTGGCTCTTCTGCATGTGAGACAGCGAGAACAGAATGGAGCAGGCCCCGATCATCGAAATTTACAGGCGTTACCTTCAAAGGATTAGAAACCGGGTCAGACCCGATTGGAAGAGCTGATCTTGGAGCTTGTGGTCCACCACCAATGCGGAACACTTGCAGATCACTGAAGCTCGATGTATTGGAATACGGGGAGAGTTCTTTCGACAGACCGTAGAAATATTCCTGCAATAAATCAAGTTGCCGAGTTCGGTAAATTTCGCTTCTAAAAAGGGTCATGAAAGTATATGAAAGTGAGAATATTTACCCGAATCCTACAAGTCCTTGCTACTTTACGGGCGTCACGGCTCCTAGCTACAACTCCACCTGATTTGTGAAGTTTCACGACGTCGACATTACTCTTACTTTTCAGCACATCTTTAAGCATGCTGAAGAGCTTTTCCTGACCCAATACAAGCACAACCGAGGCGTTGAATGTGTCGATCGCGTGGAGAAGCAGCTGCAAAAACAAACCGTTCTTTAATTTAAAGAAACTATGCTAAAAAGGAGCTGACTTTACAAGAAAAGGAGATAGCTTTTTTACCTCGTAACCGATACCATCGATCCATCCCATTGTGTTGATCACCATTCCAGCGGCTCGAGACTCAGGGCTTCCCAGAGACTGTCTCTCCAGCACTTGTGCAAGCTCTTTCACCAGAGTTTTGTACAGTTCAACGTTGTTACTGAGAAGAATAACGATAGCCAAAGTCTTTATAAGTCATTCGTTGAGAAAAATAACGATGGGGAAGAGAAAATTTGAGAATTACTTACTCTGCCGAAACGTGGCCGTAGTAGTACACGAGGGCCATATCCAGAGATACCCCTTCCACTGGATCCAATGGCATTTCTATAGGTGTAGCGGCAATAGATCCTGGTATTGTAATCGAGCCTTGGCCAATATCAAGATCTACAAATGTAGGCTTCCATCCTTGTTTGGCTGCCCAACTAAGAAGCATCTTTGTCAATGTGCTCTTTCCTGAATCCGCAGGCCCTACTACGATAACCCGAGGTCCCTGCAACAAACGGATTCTTGAGAATCAAGTGTTTCGATTCGATCATATCGCATACAACAATAAGATCATCAAAAGAGGAGTATACCTGAGTAGATTCTGAGTCAGTAGATGTGGAAGCTTTGGCAAAACGTCTCCTTGCGTCTAGTATGGCGTGCACATTGACGTAGCTGACCATTGGCGTCTAGAGAACCGAGACATTGTAAGTAAAAAGATTTTGCGCTAAATAATCTAAAAGGAAGCGTGGAAAAATGAAACAAGAACCATACCTCATCTGCTGTATAGTCAGTTTCCGTGACACCATCAATCTCAATTGTTGCTCCATACCAGGTGAAAACCTGACAAGAATCAAAAGGCAACACATGGTTTCAGAGCAATGATCTTCAACTTTAAAGAAATAGTTACCACAAGGGAAATACACCAAAGAGAAAACTCGGCAGAACCAACATATCTCCTAAAGATTATATACAATTCTATACGAACTAACTTAACGATTCTATAAACTACGCAAATGAATCTGTCATATTACTGCCTAAAGGCTAAAGCTTAAGTCTTTCATTCAACCCATGAAGCCCAGGGGATAGCAACTCAAGAAATAACTTAGAGAAAGATAATCATAAGAGAAACTCAATCGAGAAAACCAAAAGTTTGCTACCAAAAAGCTCATCTGATCTAATAGTCAAAACCACAATGCTTGTAATCGCTCTACAGAAGAAGAAAAAACATACCGCGAATTTGAGACGAGGAGGGAAGGTACGCCAGATTTCAGGAGGCAGTTCAGAGCCGAAAATCTCAGCCGTCCCGTTCACCACACGGAGCCTGAGAGGCTCGTCAGAGACTTCGATCCTGAGTTCGCTTTCTCTCTCCAATTTCACCTGTTTGAGATTACCACTTGACCCAGAAACCGCGCCAATCATAGCAGGTGGATTCATCGACGGACCACCGTAAGACATGCTTTCACTCCGAGTATGAGAGATTTGCCTCGCTCGGAGTAATAGAAGCAAATAGGTGTATAGCCAAGTTTCTCGCTGCAAAGAACTGGAAACAAGAAAAAAGTCTTAATTTTAAGAAAGGAAACAGAGAAGAAAGAGATGCAGACTTGGCTAGATTTACACCCCAATTCGAATTATATCGCGCAACAAAAATTCAATTTTCCAAACAATCAATTATATAAGAACACTAATTACATAAACGCAAGGGAGATAGTAACTAATAGCAGAGAACAATCATATCCAAGAGAGAGAGAGTTATATAAGAGAACAGTAAGTGAGAAAGAGAGTATCTAAAGCGAGAGCCATTGATCTCAGTATCCACAAATTGAGAATGAGAGAGAAAGAGAAAAGACAAATTACCGGAAAAGCTTCAACGGCGAGAAGCGGACGACCGTGAACGGAGAGACAATGGCGATTTGACGGGAGAGGAAAAAAAAATCAGGAGGAAATACGGCAACAAGTGTGTTCTGGGAGAGAGTAACAGAGAAAAGACTTATGAAATCATTCAGCTTAGGGTTGTATCGCTTTTTAATGTGGATTTTGTTTCCATTTTCGATAAGGGCAAAATTGGAAAATACAATTATTCCCGCTTTTGTCGTTTTTAACCGCGATTGCCATTTTTCATTCCCTCCAATTTTTCCGGAATAATAATATTTAGCTTACGGTAAACTCAAATTGAAAAAAATATTGGTTTCATCCGACAAAAAAGTTAACACCGAAATTCTAACTAACGAATCCATACAAATTCTAATTAATAATTTTGTTAGACTATTAAAAAAAATACCCCACTCGAAATAAATGAAAAAATCACTACAGGTATTCAGTAACAAAAAATTTAAAAACTATGAACACTAATTTTTTTTTGTCTCTCATCAAAATTAGAAAAAATGGTAATGTAAAAGTTGTGAAAAGACTTTATCGTCCTTTAGGATTTACAATCTGAGAGAATATTCCGGCGTTGTCTTCGGAGGAAAGACCACTTACGTCATGAACTCATGATCTTCGCCTCTTCCACCGAAGTTAACCGCCACCATACCTCCTCCGCCGACATCCTCTGGGCTCCCTCTGTTGTTTGGAGTTCGGTGACGAGTTCCATCGGCAGTTTCCTGAAGCTGAAGCGCGAATTCGAGATTCCACAATACGTCCCCCATCGTCGGTCGTTCTAATCCAACTATCCGATAAACACTTCTCTTTCCGTTTGCAATTCATTGCCCAATCTCCGAGGCTTACTTGTTTCTTGGGCAAGCTAGAGTTAAGATCTCGAATAGAACAACCCCGAAAGAGTATACATCTGATTTTCTCAGTCAATTGCTGTCTTCTGAAGTACTCTGGACCCAAATAACCGAAGCTGCCCTTGACGACGGTTGTCACATGGCCTCCGTTCATGTCAGGTCCGGTTTTGGATAATCCAAAGTCGGAAACTTTCGCTACCCAGTTCTCATCTACCGGAATGTTAGTGGTTTTTACGTCTCGGTGTATAATCGTGTATTTTGCTCCTGTGTGAAGGTAATGTAGGCCTCTTGCAGCTCCGATGCCGATCTCTAGCCTTCGTTTCCAAGTTAATTGTGGTTTCTTCGTGTTGTAGAGATGCTCACGGAGTGTTCCAAGCGCCATGAAATGGCAAATGCGACACATTTCGCCTCCGTCGTCGCAGTATCAGATCAAGGACAAGGGCACCAAGTGCTTGTGCCTTAGTCCTTGTTCTGAGTTTGGGTTTGATCGTTTAATCGCCACTTTGGTTGTGCCGTCTATAACTCCTTTGTGGACTTTACCAAACCCTCCAACTCCAATGACGTTTGAATCATCGAAGTTTTGAGTTCCGTGTTTGATTTCGGGCAAGGAGAATCTGCGGCATAAACCTGCTGCAAGATTAGATAGGTGGCTTCCATTGGTGCTCTTCCCTGAGATAGTTGATTTGGTTCCTGATGTGGTAGAGTTTCCATATAGAGGAAGCCAGCTTGATGATGTGTGAGAGTCGCATCAAGAGAGTACCATCATTAGCTGCCACAGCGAAATACGAGCTGGAAATGTTGAGGCCGGTGTATGTTGATGGGTGGAAATGTAACCGGAGCAAGTGTCTTTTGTCTCCTTTAACCGGGATTTCATAAGCTGCTGGAACTTTTTTAAAGATTCTGGCTGTCATATAAGGAACCGTATAGAGAAGAGAAGGATCTTAATACGTAGCTGTTGCGTGGATAGAGTTTCCAGTCTTTAGAAACTCTGTGTCTGGTTCCCATTTTTTCTTGGCTGGGTCAGTAGAAGCTTCTGATGACCCACAACTCAACGCAATATCCTGACCGTTAGATCTAGTTGGAGAAACCAGGAGAACAGAGAGACACAAGAGGAAAAAATGATGCAATTTTTCCTGTTCATGTTCATCAACGGGTATATACTTTTGTGTCCCAGCTTCTTTTTGACCTAAACTCATAACAGGACTTGCCTGAAAAAGACCAGTACGCTCCTCTGTTTTGTTCTATTTTCTCGCCTTGTCTTGTATGTTTTTCTCTGCAATGAGGTTACTAGTGTTGGTGTTATCCCATTCTCTATTGTTTTGTGTAACAGATGAACAGAAGGAGTTAGAGAATCCATGGAGGGGAGGATTAAGCGAACAAACTATGTTTAGCAAATGGTTAGATAAATTAATAAGACTTTATTCCTTTTCACTACAACATGAATTCAATTGATCTAAATATAGAGAAACTCGTAAACCATATTGTTTCAAAAATTTGTTAGAAAGTTTTGAAATTATGACTTGATCGAGATATAGACTAGGATCATATATCTGTAACCCTTTTTTGGAATGGTCAAAGGTATAAAACAAAGAAAGTCCTAAAAATCTGGTTGAGTCAATCATCAAAATCAAAACAATGGAGGATAATAGCTTTGGACTCTATCCGTTGGATAGGTCAATGGTGGAAACTAGTTTGGTATCCTCCATTAAAGCACCTCGAGTCTCCTCAAAGTTTATCTGGTCGGGTTGGGCAAAATCCAAGTAGAGAAAGGGCATAAAGAAAGAAGAAATCTGATCAACCCGACCCGTTTTTTAACTTCTTTGTTGGCCGCGTAGTATGTTCGCACGCGGCCATCACACAAAGAACATACATTAAAACAAAACAAAAAAGCTTAAAGCTTTGATTAATCTCTTAAAAGGGGTCAATAAAACCATAAAGAATAACCCATATTTGCATCCACAAGCCACCTCTTCGTGACACATTAGCTTCCGGTCACCGGAACATATTAAAAAAAAAATGGTGAGAAGAAGAGAAGGGCTTACATTGCCAATCTTAAGACCGGCACTTCCCGAGGTTAGAACAGCAGCAACAACGCCAGATGCCACACATAAACCAAAACAGCGGTTATCGAAACAACTATCCATGTGCGAGACACCACGAGACGTTGCTTGGGAAAGAAGAAGGCGTCAGATGATAATGATTCAGGAGAAGAAGCTGCTTCACAAGGGCGTTTCAGACAATCTTAGTGAGCAGACGAAACTAACAGATGAGGATTTAAACGAGCTTAAAGGATCGATTGAGCTTGGTTTCGGGTTCAATGAAGAAGCAGGACAAAAGCTCTGCAATACATTACCAGCTCTAGATCTTTACTTTGCAGTGAATCGCCAGCTCTCGCCTCTCCCTTCACCTAGCAGCAGCCGTAGCAGCAGCGCATCTGCGTCAACTTTCTCGAGTAGTATACCTTGTAGCCCCAAGAAAGCTGATTCAGATGCATTGAAGATCTTGTGCCCAGGTAAAAAGTTATCATCATTTTTGCCGCTGAGATTTTGAATATGATCATGAATTTGAGTTTTTTTTTTTCGTGTGTGTGGATGTTGTCACAGGAGACAATCCTCAACAAATGAAGGAGAGATTGAGACATTGGGCACAAGCAGTTGCATGCTCTATGATGCAGTCTTACTAATAAGTGTATATGTGGTTCTAAGCATTAATCACTCGTGTTTTCTTTGAAGAGATAGGAAGATTCTGAAGAAATGATATGGCTTTGTATATACTCTATGTAATGGGGAAACAAAAAAAGCCTTTCATGTTCATAAACTGTATGCAATACGATTCGGTGTTGGATTGGATAATAATAAAAATGAGAAATTCATTTAAACTTTTTAGCCAATTTGCATCTTATGCAGGGTTATTTTGTACAGCGAAAACTGATTGGGTATGTTTTGTAATATTAAAACATATCTGAGGGTGTAAAATTCAAATTTGTTGAAAGATTAAAAAAACACCTCTCGAATCTTCTTAAAACCTAGAAGCAAGCCTCCGAGCAATTGAGAACACAAAACAAAACAAAACCAAAACGTTCCTTTAGATTCCTGAGAATCAGACACACAAACTCCGGCATCGGCGAACTGAACTAACTCCGATACTCAAAACCCACTTCAAAGTTTCATTAGCTGTCTGAAGAACATGGCTCCTGACGCTTCTACTGCTCTTGCAGGTCTGCTATCTTCCTACTTCTATATGTTAGAACGATGCATCGAGATTCCTTGCTGGGTTTTGATAGTTTTCTCTAGTCAAATTAAATCTGTGTGAGAAATTTCCGTTTTTTTTTTCTTTGCTCCCGTTTCTGCTGTGGCCAAAACTGGAACTTGAGAAACTCAAATACTAATTGAGAATCAATATTATGAATTGTCTCTGATTTGGGTAATGAAGTTGGACAATTGCTTGGGACAGACATTATAAGTTTAATTGCTAGTCTGAATCTCTAATTTGTGTATTCTTTCTTTGGATTGTTACTCTAGCGAGGGAGAAAGTTCAGCAATTCCTGAATGCAGCTTGTACCGGAAACCTTGATTTCCTCAAGAGTGAGTTCGTTAATTACTTTTTTTTTTATTCAATTGACGACGTTCCCTATTGGTTATATTCCATCTGTTTGGCCCTAATGTCTCTTCTCCAAGCAGAGGTTGCTCAGCAACTTGATGAAGGAAAAGGCCTTACGAAGACTGTTGAGAGTATCAAAGACGCAAACAAACGTGGGGCGCTTCATTTCGCTGCAAGAGAAGGACAAACTGAAATATGCAGATACCTCCTCGAAGAGCTGAAACTTGACGCTGACACAAAAGACGAAGCTGGTCTGTGCTTACCTTTTTTCTTATTTACTGTTGCAGAGCTACTTCTCCGTTCCCAAATTTGAGATTTGATCTGTGAGGATTATCGACGATGTTGCAGGGGATACTCCACTTGTTCATGCTGCGAGGCAAGGACAGATTGCAACGGCGAAGTATCTTTTAGATCACGGAGCCGATCCTAACATCGCAAGCGAACTAGGAGCCACGGCGTTGCATCATGCGGCTGGGACAGGTTGGTTGGTTGGTTAATCAATCGCTCTGTTGTTTATTTCGTTTCACTTTCTCAGGGCATGAAGTATTCTGTTTTGCTTACGTTCAAGGGGAAATCGAGTTGCTAAAGGAACTGCTATCTAGAGGTGTACCCGTTGATTCTCAAAGCGAGTCTGGCACGCCATTAATCTGGGCTGCTGGCCACGACCAAAAAGAAGCTGTGGAAGTCTTGTTACAACACAACGCTGATGTAAAACTTTTGCGTCTTGTCTTTGTTTCATTTTCCATAAAAAAAACCGTAGTTTCAAATAAACCTGAAATCTTGTGTGTTTTTGATTGGTTTTGCAGCCTAATGCTGAGACGGAGGACAACATCACGCCGTTGTTATCTTCAGTGGCAGCTGGTTCTCTCGCTTCCTTAGAGCTGTTGGTCAAGGTCTGAGATGTTCCTAGTTTGTAGTGTTGCCTTCTTTCGGTTGCTATACATGTTGAATCCGAAATAACAAAGCTTGGTTCTTTTTTTTTTTGTAATTACAGGCGGGTGCTAAAGCTAATGTTTTTGCTGGTGGTGCAACTCCGTTGCATATTGCCGCTGATATTGGAGATCTCGAGTTGATTAACTGTTTACTTAAAGCTGGGGCTGATCCGAATCAGAAAGACGAGGTAAACCCAACTTGGAAATCACTTCATTAGCAAAAAAAAAAAACGACATTTTCTTTTGTTCATTTGATCAGATATGAAGACAATGTCTCGCATGGCTTTGCTAGATTTCAACTGGAAATTATGTGATTTGCAGGAAGGCAATAGGCCATTGGAAGTTGCAGCTGCAAGAGAGAACAGAAAGGTTGTTGAGACGCTCTTCCCGTTGACAACTAAGCCCGACTCTGTTTCTGATTGGACAGTAGATGGGATTCTCGCTCACATGGAATCAAACAAAGAACTGGTACTACATCTCTCCTGGTTCTTCTCTCGAATAGTGCTTTCTGACACTTCTTGTCTGAAACAATCTAGTGTTTTCAGGGACGAGAGGAAAACTCAAGCAAGGCAAAATCCGGGACTGAGATCAAGAAAGATCTTCCTGAGGTACTTCATACTTTGATCAATATGCATTTCTCTTGCATCAAATTTTCTAAAGCATTACCGTTATAAACTTGCACAGGTCTCCCCAGAAGCAAAGGAGAAAGCCGCAGAAGCGAAAGCGAGAGGACAAGACGCGTTCCACAGAAAGGATTTCCAGATGGCCATTGACGCGTACACACAAGTATTCAACACTAAAACTACATCTAAAATCAAAGAAAGATTCCTAATTTCTGTCCATTTTGTGATTTTGTGGCATTTTTCTTTGAACGAAGGCAATTGATTTTGACCCGACGGACCATACCTTATTCTCAAACCGAAGCCTCTGCTGGTTGCGGTTAGGACAAGCTGAGCATGCCTTATCGGATGCTAAAGCCTGCAGAGAACTTAAACCCGATTGGCCTAAAGGTTGTTTCAGAGAAGGCGCTGCTCTTCGTTTGCTACAGGTAAAAAACCGTTCTCAATTCCATTAAAAAAGGTTTGATTTTTGAACGTTGAAACCGTGTAATTCACTGAGATATCTATGAATCTCCAGCGATTTGACGAGGCAGCCAATGCTTTTTACGAGGGAGTGTTGCTTAGCCCTGAAAGCAAAGAGCTCATTGATGCATTCAGGTTTGTTTGAAACCCTTGTGGTGTTCGATTTTTTTGTTTGTAATTCAGGGTTTTCAAGATGACTGATGTGTTGTTCTGTCTTTCTTCTACAGAGAAGCGGTAGATGCCGGAAGGAAGTTTCACGGCAAGGACAAGATTGAGGCCAAATCATAAGTTATCTTTCGTGAGATGGCTCTATTTAGTAGTATCTGTATGAAGTTTTGATCTGCTTCTTACTTTGATCTATCCCTTTGATCTATCCCTTATGCAGTTGCCTAGTTTTTACTTTATGTACTATAAACTTCATGAACAAAGTTTTGTTTGTGCTCACATTTTTGGTAATCCAGTTATCACTTTATTCATAAGTATAACTTACAAGTTACGGATCTATCTTTTACTTCTTCAGCAATTGACAAACGCGTACTTGACAATTTAGTGCCCACGAGCATATCCTTGACCTTGACCGTTGGTGTCGAGCTGTTTGAAAACGCCGTCGTCCAAGTCCAAACCGCCGTTACTGCATTGATCCACGATTCTCACAGTAGCTTGTGTTCCGGTCGCAGTATTCGTCACCTGCGTCATGGCCATAACAAAACAAACTATGAGCCTAACAAAAGATTTTACTGGGCTTAGTTCCAATAATATGTCGCCCATAAAAGCCCACTAGTTTGAGCTTACCCAATCAAAATTTGAGCCCAACAAAAGATTTTACTGGGTTTAGTTCGAATTATTTCGAGCCCATAAAGCCCACTAGTTTTGGCTTACCCAATCAAATTTCGAGCCTAATGAGATTTTACTGGGCGTAGTTCCAATAATTTGCGGCCTACAAAAGTCCACTAGTTTGGGCTGACCCAATCAAAATTTGAGCCCAGCAAATGATTTTACTGGGCTTCGTTCGAATTATTTCGGGCCCGTAAAAACCCATTAGTATGGCCTCAACAAATCAAATCATGAACCCAACAAGACTTTTACTGGGGCTAGTTAGAATAATATCTGCCTCACAAAAGCCCATTAGTATGGCCTTTGGGAAACAGAATCGACGTGAGGCGGTGTGGGGGAGTTTTATTCGAATTCGAATTATATAGTTTGGGGTCTGCTAAATAAGTAAATCTGAGCAGTAACACAGAACCAATAGGATTCAAATCTCTGCCTTAAGCATCTTCCGCTAGAATCACGACCACGTGGTCCAACCTGAACGCAGAAAGCTGTCCAACCATACTTCTTACGCCATTCGAGCGGTCGGTCTCCTTTCCACGTCGAGCAATACGCACTTACTTTGTAAAGGTCCCAACCGTTTTGCTCGGGATTGTAGTAATGGTAAGTTGCTCTTACGTTAGAAGCTGTTTGAACGGCTGCTTTAGCCGCAAACGCGCATAGAAAAATAAATTGCTATATATATAAAAAAAAAAAAAGTTTGGACCGTTGTGAATAATTAACTTAGGGTTTGAATTGTCAATGGATTACTAGACTTGGGAGATGCCTATGGCGGCATTTTCAATATTTTGTGGTGGAAATTGGAAGTTTTTGAGGTAATAGTACGTACAACTAGGTTGAACATTTATTATGAAAGATAAAAGTCGAGACATTTATTTTCTCTTATTAGCATTATTTATTGAAGGTAATAATACGGGGAAAAAGATCATTCGATGAACTTGGAGATCTTCAACAGTTGACAAACTCGTAGTTGACCATTAGGTTTCCACGAGCGTATCCCTGACCGTTAGTATCAAGCTGTCTGAAAACACCCTCGTCTAAGTCCAAACCGCCGCTACTACACTGATCCACGATTCTTACAGTCGCTTGCGTCCCAGTCCCCGTATTCGTCACCTGCATGTGCGTTTTTATGTTTTGGCTTATCGATATTATAACTTTCAAGACGTTAAGACTTAAGAGTACTAAATCAAATAAGAAAATATGACACATGATTCACCTAGCTACTTCGGAATAGGGCGTTTTCCAAAACGTGATTTTTTAAATAGAAAAAAAAAAAATGACTAACCCTTAAGCATCTACCGCAAGAGTCACGACCGCGTGGTCCAACCGGGCCGCAGAAAGCTGTCCAGCCATACCTCTGACGCCACTCGAGCGATTGATTCCCATCCCACGTGGAGCAATACGCACTTACTCGGTAAAGATCCCACCCGTTTTGTGCAGGATTGTAGAAATGATAAGTTGCTCTTACGTTGGACGCGGATTGAGCAGCTGCTTTGGCCGCAAACGCACATAGCAACACAAACACATATATGCTAAGTCTTGACATTTTTCTCTATGTTGGTTTTTCTTTAATTTAAATCTGCGGTAGATAATAAAGAATTATTGAAACTCTATTTATAGACCGTGATATACTATGAAATGACTAGTTTAGCCTAGTAAAATTTTTGGAGCTTTGTGTATAATTTTCTTTGGCGTTGATCTGATTATTCAATTGTTTGACAAACAAAAAAAATAAAGATCTGACTATTCAATGTACTTACTATTCTTGGAAGACGTCACTAGTCGTGTTTGTTTCACATTCCATGGCGGTTGAAGTTATTCAATTATAAGAAATGAAAAAAATATTTTTCAAAAAAAAATTCGTAGGAAATAATGAAAACGTGCACGTCCTTGCGAAGATCACCAGTAAATTATTAATAGTATAACGTAGAAACGTTAGTCCCGGTCACATGACAATACTTTTTTTTTTATAAACCAACGACTTTCTAAACACCTAGCTAGCACATATACTCATTTATAAATATAGGTACATGTGTGGTCATCTCCTTTAAATGCATAATCTCTTTGCACACAAATGCTTTCTTCTAACAAACTTTGCTTTGGTTTAATTACTTCTGTTAAATTTTCGATATTAACCTTTTGTATATGATGTCAGGCTATTTTGATCCTAGAAGATCAGACATATGCGACAACTTCCATTAGATTCCTTAATTATACTATATAATACGTAATTAATATGCACTACTAGTAGTACTAGCTAGTATCTATAGTAATATTAAATAAATTCAAGAAACGTCTCTTTATTGATAATTAAAAAAAAGAAACTGCCAAGAACAACACAAACATATCACTCGACATAGAGATCTTTTTATTAATCATGTGTGGACCGATCTAATCTTGACCTGGAATATTCATTACATAATATCAAACGCGATCAGTGGGCGAAAAAAGGATGTTTTTGGAATCGGCAGGCTGATTAATGAGTTCATTGCCACAGTCAACAAATTGGTAGTCAACAATGAGGTGGCCTTGTTGATAGCCAACACCATCGGTATCAATTCTATTGAACATTGCAACATCCAAATCCAATCCTCCATTGCTGCATTGGTCCACTATCCTCACCGTTACTACTGCATTTGTCCTTGTGTTCCTCACCTGCACCCATTTAGATAGCACCAGTTTAGTACACCGGTTCCAAATCCGGCTCAATTATAAAAGAGAGGGAGAGAGAGAAACAAAAATCGTTTCCGAAAAAGTTTTTGTCTTAACATGTAAACTATTTTGGAGTGTGTAACAACATTTCTAGAAACATATGGGTCTTGGTTCCAATTTTCATCTAGTTCGGACCAAAAGCAAACCGACTTGCGAAACAATTTCTGTATAAGCATCCTCTATAAATTAAAATAAAAAAGAATATAGAAAAATCTCAATTAACTGACCCTTAAGCACTTGCCGCAAGAAGCTTGACCACGAGGACCAGACGGTCCACAGAAGGCGGTCCAGCCATATTTGCTCCGCCATGCGTAAGGCTTATCAGCATCCCACGTGGAGCAATAAGCACTCACGGCTCTGAGATCCCAATTGTTCTGCTCCGGATTGTATAAATGGTAGGTGGCGCGTACGTTCGACGCGCTCTCCCCTGGCCCGCTAGGCCCGCTTCCCCAACAATTGCTCTGGCATTTGTTGTCCGGTGAACAGTAGTCCGCCGTAGTGCCGCAGTAGCCGTACTGGCTGCAGCAGATGTTGCCGGAACAAGTCCGACCACCGGCTTGACGGCCGCATTGTTGTCCGGCCACGGTAGCCACCGTGCAAGATAACAGTATGATGGCTATGCTAAGTCTGATCCTCATGATCGATCAGTTTTCTTTTGTCTTCTTTGTGGTCTAATGCATGTATCTCCATATTTATAAATATCAATAGTTTAACTATATAATAATGTAACAAATTAATTATATAATAATGTTTGCCTTGTGATTTTATCCAATTGATTTAATATACGTTAGAGATAACGTGTTTAAACCATATGGTATACACATGTACGTCACATAATATACATGCACTGATTCAGTTGATTCGAGAAACTGTGAGTAACTTATGTTGGATTGGATAGAAAATTAGATATGTATGAAGTATATTTTTTTTTTTTCATTTTCCAAAACGGTTGATTCAATTGATTAGAGAAACTGTATGACTTATGTTGTTAGAATTTGGAATATCATTTGGCATATGCTAATTTACGAGAATTTAAGATGGCGTAATGGGTGTGGGGTGAGACTCCGTTGTGAAAATGTCTGTATAAGAAGCGTCGTCCGTCGATAACCTTTTAACAGAAGGTGACTGGTCAAAGCCATCAGATCGGACGGTCGAAAATTGCTAAACAGGTGATAATGAGAGGCGGCTAATTGTAATTGATTTGTTTGTAGAAAATCAGCTTTGGCAGATAAGAGTCGCTATCACCTTGGATATATATTGGATTCCATCACTTTGACTAATCAAATGTTAACAAAATCGGACAATTGATTGGCCATATGAATGTTTTTTTTTTTTTTTATTATAATTTACAAAATGAGATTATTCAGCTTCAGCCAAAAGTTTGAGTTACTGAAAAATGTTATTTGTAATCCATAATCAAGTCAGCTTGAAATCATTTTGTAAAGTATTTTTAGTTTCAACCCTAATTGAGTTACTGAAAGATGTAAGTACAATAGACACAAAATCTCCGTTATGATTTGGTTGCAACATTTTATCTATAGCCTTGAATCCTTGATGAAGTTCCAAGACATAACTGAAAGAGAGTTTGTCAGCTAGCATAGCAGGGCTTACTCTTTTTGGGGAGAAACAAAAATATTCACTAAGCCCATTGATTTTGTAAAAGGCCCATTAACCCATTAAACCTTCCGAAGCCACCAGCATTTCCTCTCTAACCTCAACAATACTCACAATTACATTTATAGCAAAAACTTGGTTTCGTCTACTATTTGTCTACCTGACCAACTCTCTTCATTTAATAACTCTTATTGATCTTGTAACCTATTTCACTTTATCTTGTTAGTAGTCTCAGCTTGTTTTTGTAAGCTACCATTTTAAAACAGCTCTTTGGGAAAACTTTTTGCTGAGCCAATTCGACAAAACAAATAAATTTTACAAACAAGTTACTATTTGTTTTTGGTGTATTAATTCGTAGCTAGAAATATCAAATTTATGAAGAAATTATGGAAATAAATCAAACAAAGTAATCTCATCGTTGTAACCCCATTCTTTTGTTGAGGGGATGGATGACAGCGTAAAGCATCAATAATGGAGCATACATATTAACGACATTATCAATTTGTTTACAATTCATTAAAATAGTGTCCCCCAACAACTCTACATTATCCACATGCTCTTGCCCTTTCCACTATCACATATTTACCTTGATTTATTTTAAAAAATCCATGTATGTTTTAACGAAAAAAATACCCAAAAACTTAAAAAAAATGATAAATGAAACTTAAGATCGACGTATAATTTACTGTTTTGACTTTACATAGAAAGGAAATTTTGTAGTAGCAAAATATGTAAATACTGATTGAATCCTGTACTAAATAATATACACACGAAAGTAATTGGAGAAAATATTAAAATTAATTGTGCTGGTTTTATTATTGTCAACTTGTTCATGTAATTTATCCACCCCAGTTATTAGAAACAAATAAAAAGGGGAGTACAATTTTAAGATGTCGAAAATTAATAATAAATATCGTTTTACAATTGGAGAAAAAAAGAAAACAAAAACACATTGTGAAAGTACAGTTAACGTGATAATAATTTGTCACGTCAAAGTATAACACATTAGAATGTCTTACGGACACTTACCATATAGACAATACAATAATGCGTAAAAAACAAAAGTTGTTCAAAACGGAAATAGATGCAACCTAATCAAATATACATATAGCAAAAAGGGGTTTTAAATTTATAAAATGGAATAACATCACAATATAATTATTATTAAATATAATACGCAAACTCCCTGCTCGGAACAGTAGTTTCGAGCCGGTTTGGCTTTTCTCGGTTTGAGATATCCAGCCGATCGAACCGATTTTCCTTCCTTTTGTTGGTAATAATAATAACAAGAAATGTCGTCAAGAACTTCTCAGCTTCTGTTCTTGCACTTTTCTAATGCCCTTGGAGCTGGAATATAACGAATATCGTATTAACGAAAAACTGCAAACTAAATCCTAAAACTAATATCTTGGATTAAAAATACTAACCAAGTCCGATTGCTTCTGATCCCTTCATTATCCTTATACGTTTGCATGAATCAACAAACATCCTGAACACAATCCAACCGAAACATCATTAATAAACATTATGAAGAAACATCTTAAGCAAACATAATTTATAGTTAATACTCACTCCCAAGGTACGTCTCCTACAAGCATCCAGTCACCATCTTTATCTTCATACGTTGGAACATAATCTGATCCGTTCAAAAGATCGATCAATTTACTCTCATTCATAAAATCCTTCATTCCTTGTGGTCCATAGTTGCCTGAAAAAAAAACAATTTATCAATAAATTCACAATATATAGAAAAAGAATTTATGCTTAAATAAATATCAATTTATGTTACTTACCTATGGTAAAAGAGCTGAACAGTTTGCTTAAGGCGTCGGAGAGGTCATGGTAAGTTTTGTACAGCTTCAAGTCAATTTTTCTTAGGTATGGTGCGCCGTCCATGCTAACCTTCACGTAAGCCACGGCGGCACCGGCAGAGGCGGATGAGGTGGCTCCGCTGCTACCGGAAGTCTTCTCGGTTCCTTCAGTGGCAACTTCGGTGCTCGGCTTTTGGCTGGACATGACGTTCTTCCGGAAAGATCGTACCGGTGGCCATCCTACAACTTGTGTCCTGAAATTCCGTAACGTTATTTAAATATTTAGTTTCAAATCTATTACATTATTAGTTAATCTATTGTATATCAAAAATATTTGTTTTTTGCTTCATACGTGTCGAGTGTTAGGTGGCTGTAGTTGTCCAACCATTAAATTAATCTTTAATTTTTTTCGTAGGGAAAGTAAGATTCCTTATGTTTTGTAATTTTCCTAGTTCTTCCCGACCAAAAACATTTCAAACAAAATACTCAGCCTAGCAAGAATATTAATTAATCAATATAAATAATCTTTGTAAAACTATAGAAAGAAAAAAAAAACAGGGAGCAAAACAAAGAAAATCACAGAGATTATGAGAATTATTTGCATAGTTGCTCTAACCTATTTTAATTCATTATGGAAATTAACAAACATATTCAACCATCGTGTAAAAGCATATTCATCTCTAAAAATCATGACGAGCTCGTATAATCTACTTCTTCCGATTCTACTCACAAATAATCTATTTTTCAACACATATAAAATATCTAACTTAAGTAAAGATCTCACATATATACAAAGTAACTATATAAAAATATATTAACTGAAACAGAGATTGAAATTCAGTTTCTTACTTGGCCGGTGGTTTTACGACCTTCTCTTTCATATTCTCTAAATCAACTTCGGAAGCAGAATCCATAGCCGTCGATGAAAGATTCAGCTTGAGATCAATGGTCTCAGAAAATCCTCTTTTCCCATTATTTTTCACGGCCATGTCTCCTCCATGACTCCCACCCGGCAGCCCTAGCCTAAGCTCCGTTGCCTCAAAATTAATCATCTTCTTTGCTACTGATTAGCAACGAGTAATTAAAGTAGGTGATCCAAAAACAAGCAAGAGAATATAGATTCTTTTGTTTTTTTTACACTTCTTTTGAATTTTTTTTTGTTTACACAACAACAGAAAAGAGAAAGAGAGGAGGATGTGAAATGTGTAGAAACAAAGGGCTAAATATTGGATCATGTGTGGTAGTATAAAATACCGAATTCATCATTGAGGATTATTATTTGAACGGGTGCGATGCTGCCGCGTGGATGCTGGGATTGGTTGGACCGTAAAGAGTGTTGTCGGGAGGGGATGATGTCATGAATGGCGTCATTTTTCTCGGAATAATTGCGGCCAAGCCAGTGGGCAAAGGCCAAGTTGGCACAGTTTCTCCTTTTCTGTTCCAAGTTTATCCACCAATCAAAAAGAATTGTTATGTATTAAAAAAAAATTTAAAATATGAATTACTTTTAGCTTTTTTTTAGTCATTACTACTAGAAAATGTATATTTCTCCTTTCAATAAAATACAATTAAATTAAAAAAAAATTAAAAAAAAATTCACTCTTCTTAATTCAAGAAACTGATAAGAACCAATAATATTTAACAAAAGAGTGTTTTGTCGGAAATTAGTTTTATGTAGTTCAATTAGAATGGAATAAAATGACAGCTAAGACAGTATGGGGCCTACAGATGGGAAAGAAATCGAAAGTTGTCAGCTTCAAACATGTGTTTTGATTCCATGGATTCGTTGTCCTTCTTGTGGGACCCGCCATTCACAAGGGCTATGCTTACCTTTTTTAAGATTATTTTCACTAAACCTAATAATTTGTGTTAAATATATATAATGCGGATAAAAAATAAATGAAATCAAATTAAATGAACCAAAGTCCTGGTCTGCCATAGCGTTTTCGTACTATGCTTCCCCCATGTGCATCTGTCTTGTTTGTAGATTTACGGGGATTATTGGAAAACCAAAAGAAAATTATGGATTAATGTATTATTATATATTCAAGTAATTGTGAGTAAACAAAATTGCCAAGTTCAGATGACTCTTCTTGCCTTTTGTAATAAGAAAACATTCCTTCTGATCGATTAGGAATATGATATATTATATTGTTAGGAACTGGGATTAAGCTAGTGCCCATCTTTTTGTTTGCTAAGAATCAATCTAATGCTAAATTAAACATGAGTAACTCAAAAGTACCATTGGTTTAGACTGTTGAAGCGGAGCTCTTTATGAAAATGACATAGCTAATATATAGCAAATTAAACGCAATGAAATTTAAAAGTCTGTTTTTATAGGCGAAACATCTGTGGATCGGTTTATTGGTTGAGAGAAAGTAAGACAAGAAAGCTTATAACAAGTAGAATGAATCACAATTCTTTTAGGAAGTATAATCTCTTTAACTTTCACTGTTTTGGAGATAGCTGATAGAAAAAACACTTTCTTTCTTCTGAATCGTCATTATTGTCGCAAACATTATCATTCGATAATATGTTAGTGGTCTAATCTATACAATGTTTAGAGTAAACAGGTTTTACACACATATAGTCATACACACATATACACACTACATTTGAATCCCCATAACACGTCAAATAGAAACATTGCAAGGTGAAATTTAATTTATGGATAAAATTTAAAATAAAAAATGAACTCATGTTAATTACCAAAGTTCCAAATTACATTTTCGAAAAAGATATTAACATGCTAATTAAGGCGTAAAGAAAAAATCGCATATATAGAAGAAAAGCTCTCAAGTCTCTTAAATAATATCAATATATATAGAAAGCAAAGCAAATGGTCAACCATGTGATGGCGAGACATGTCATGCCCATCAACCTTAAAATATGGTTATAGCATCTTCGCGAAGGAACACAATAATATTAAGGTCAATAATAAATTTCGCAGTGCAATTACAAAAGCATAATGATCATCCACATCATTTATTGGTAAACATTATCATGCCCATGCATGATTACGATGGAAGAATCTAACCTAAAAAATTGAAAGTCAAGTTGACAACGACTTCATCTTAATCTACATTCCAAGAATTATATATACTTTAAAAAAATGAAATATACAGTATATATATACGTGTGTATTAGTGTATATGATGAGTATATGTAGTGCGTAAAATTGGTTAGACAAAGAAAAGTATTTCCACAAATGAATATTTCAACAGTTTTACTATGTAAAATATATTCAGATTTTCTTGTTAGTTTAGAGATAGATTTAAGCTGACATTTTATTTTTGTCAATAACATGAAGTATGATTTGAACTCAGATAATGAAAAATCCATATAACAGTAATACAAATCACGTGCTATATATATAGATCATTTTAATTTATGTTACTCAGTTTAATTACACTCCACTACCAAATGATCAAAACTATACGTTATAAATCAGGGTAAATAGAATGTATATGTTTTATACATATTAAAACTTATGCACCGTTTTGAATGGTGTGTTCACAAAACAATGAAAAAATACTCAATGATGTGCTCACAAATCTCTGAAAAATTATGAATAGCAAAAGCAAAACGTCAATTAAACGTGGTTTTGTAAATTGCTAGACTAAATTTTCAACTTTGTTAGATGATTTTATAATTGATAATAGCAAAACCATCATCACTGTTTATATATCCTCGAATAAAATTATGTAAACGTGAGGACGATGAAATTAATGGGTCCACGTGGGCCGAAAAAAAACACCATCCCTAGATAAAGATAGGGATGTACCCTCGTGTGTTCTGGGCCCAGTGAAAAATCATGCTCGTTGTTTCACTGTCCAATAACACATTACAAGTTCACACGTGTGCCTTCTTCTATAGGTATTAAATGCGCCAATCGACAGTGCGCCTATGAATCTCTCTCATCGCCTGAACGCCGCCAACGTCTTACAACTTTTCTTATTACAGAAAACAAAATAAATTTAGTCAACAATATACTTCATCCGTTTTTCTTATTAAAAAAATTGTCCTTTTTAGCATTACTTAATATGTTTTTTTAATATGAGAATTTAAATACTGTATCAACTTAACCTCGAATTTTTATTATTATTATAATTGATTATAAAGTAAATATATGTTTATTATTTTACAAATTTTCTTAATCTGTTGGCATTCAGCAAAAATATCTGTATCGAATAAATCAAAATTATTTTTTAAGAAAAAAATAATTATTACCATGTGTTTACATTATTTTTTGAAAAATAATTTCAAAATGTACTTAAACAAAGATTCTAGAGTCCGACATCTAGTGATAGCCTCACATCTTCGGGTGTATGGATTCACCGGTTTGGGCAAATAACAATATATGGAATGATATCGAGGTCGACAAGCAATTTTGCCATCACCTCCATTTAACGCGTCATAGTTTATATAGTTTATTTTTTCTGCTTCGATACTGCTAACAAACACGCATGTTACGATTAATATTGTCACAATTGTAATAATCTCTTTTGTTTTTACCATGGTTTTTTTTCTGTGTGAAAAAACTGAAAAAAACCCAGTTCTTATATATATACTACAAAAAATACGTTATAATTTCACTAGTTTTAATGGAGACGTACGATCTAGATTTTGGTTGATGAGTAAGTTTTATTTAACAAACTTGGAGGTTACATTTATATAATAATTAAGATTTGGAGGGGGTACCGTTTTTGTTAGTCCCACTGGACTTAATTAAAATCATAATTATGAAAATATCTCACTCTCTTTGTATAACTCAAAATCAATCATCTAAATTTCAAGAATTTTGAAATGAAACATAACAGTCCAATAACACTGGGCTGTTTCTCGCATTTCTTCACTAGACTTTAAATGAAACTATAATAGAAAGATGGAGACCTTCGAGTTTTTGAAGAATTTGCTAGCTGCTTCAAGTAATGCCATTGTTTAAATAAACGTTGTTTTTTTTATACGGTTAACTCCCTTGTGATAAGCATTTTATATCCCTCTTTTTTCTCAGACATATAACTCTTCTCACGTATATTTTGATCTATCATATGTTGTATATCCAACTCGGACCTTTATTCATCATTTCTCTATTTTCTTATAGCTCTCGGATCAAACTTTTTCAACATTGGTTTTTTATTCAATCTATTAACTAGCTCATTGACTCGCTTCTTCAGTCTAATAATCTGAACTATCTTTGAATTGTAGAGTTTATCTTGCCACTTCTCTTTCTAGTGTATGCTATATAGTCTCAATTAATAAACGAAATTACGAAGGAATCTGAGTATGAACAAGAGGACTGAAAACCATCATTACTTTAACAAATACCAAGAATTTGTTTCATAAACTAAATCTTCAATTATGAAAAAAGGAAAATATAAGTTTGATTTTTTTGTGTGGATCCCCAAATTATACTCGGAAAATAATTTTAGACAACTTAGAACTCGTGGATGGGCTTTTATCAGTCTTGGTGGTTTCTTATTTGCTGCCCAACATGTACTTTTCAAATCAGTTGTACAAGAGTGAGAAGGCCTTACGGTTGCTTCGTGTAATAAACTCGAAAGCTACCCAATTATTTATCTTTATAGAATTTATTTTTATACAACTGAAGCAATTGGTTTTTATTTTGTGAGATTAAGAGTAAGACATTGAATTTTGTTTTTTTTTTACAATTAAATGGTGGGGATTATATAGGGTACACATAATTAGCTATATTTTCTATTTAATGTAACTTTCTAGTCAATAATGGTAAATTAATTTTCTTCGGATTCTAATTATTTTTGTTAACCTATTAAAAATGGTGGAATTTTTGAAGTAAGATTATGGCAATAAAAATCAAACTTTCGAGAGTATAGTGACTTCCTGCTTACGTGGATAAAGGGGGACCCACACAGAAATAGTTTTTTTTCCCGTTTGTGTAAAAAGGCTTTTTAGCCGATTTCATCAAAAATCGTTTTTTTCTTCCGTCTTTTCTTTTCATCGTCCGTTCAACGTTTCCTTCCTCTTCCCTGCCCCCATCAATTTTAAACCCTTTTCTCCCTATCTCTCTCCTGTCCGAATCAAATCCGCTTGCCGGAGAAGGAAAGCGTTGGGCGGTTGTCCAGGGGAAGCGGAGGACAAAAAACCCTAAATTTGAAATCTTTGATCTCCTAAGTTTCTGAATCGGGCGGTGGCGATTTTGTCTCTTTGTCCGCGATGGCGGAATTAGGGCAACAGACGGTGGAGTTCTCCGCTCTGGTTGGTCGAGCCGCAGAGGAATCGTTCCTCTCTCTCAAGGAACTCGTTGAAAAGGCTAAGTCGACGGAGCTTTCTGATACTGATAAGAAGGTTAGCCTCCTTAAGTATGTCGTCAAGACTCAGCAACGGATGCTCCGGCTCAATGCGCTCGCCAAGTGGTGTAAACAGGTTTGCGTTTCTCCGTTTGTACAATAATTTTGTAACGTTTTGAGGTTTGTGGGTCGAAGTGAGAGTTGGCAGCTTTCTTGAATTGGAATCGGATTAGGGTATTGTTTGTGCGTTTCAAGATCTTTGAGTTTTGAATGAAAATGGCACCTTCTTTAGGGTGACTTTGATTGGGTTTTGTTGTTTGGGTTACATTACTTGTCTGCTAAAGCTTATATTTGTTCTCTAGAAGTTATGGATTGGCAGTGAAAAGGCTGCAACTGATTACATTCTGGAATATTAAGCCTAAGTGTTAAGTAAAGTTTCCAGCTTTCTTACTTCTCTGAACAATTGAAAGAAAATAAAATCTAACTTAGGATTTTGTTTAGTTCGGGTGATGTGGTTATATAGAAAAAGCTGAGTACTTTGCCTTGGCTGAGTTCAATTTCTCTATAATCACCATCAGTAGACCGTTTAGGATACGAATTGGTCAGGTCTTTGTGAAATCCGCAGGCAGCTACTTTGGAGATTTATTAAGCCGCTTTATTGACCTATGGATATGCCTCCTTGCGTGCAGGTTCCTCTAATAAATTACTGTCAAGATCTCGGGAGCACATTATCAGCGCATGATATATGCTTCACACAAGCTGCGGATTCACTGTTTTTTATGCATGAAGGTCTACAGCAAGCTCGTGCTCCTGTCTATGATGTTCCCTCTGCTGTTGAGGTTTTGCTGACAGGTTCTTATCAGCGCCTGCCAAAGTGTCTAGACGATGTGGGGATGCAGAGCTCTTTGGATGAGCATCAACAGAAACCCGCACTAAGAAAGCTGGAGGTACTTGTACGTTCGAAGCTACTTGAAATCACACTTCCGAAAGAAATAACAGAGGTGAAAGTTTCTAAAGGTACTGTTACCTTATCTGTCGAGGGGGAGTTTAAGGTTCTTGTTACCCTTGGTTACCGAGGACATCTATCCATGTGGAGGATATTGCATTTGGATCTGCTTGTTGGTGAAAAAAGTGGCCCAATTAAACTCGAAGTGACAAGACGGCATATCCTCGGAGATGATTTAGAGCGTCGAATGTCCGTGGCAGAAAATCCATTCACAATATTATATGCGGTGCTCCATGAGTTTTGCGTTGCCATTGTCATGGACACAGTCATAAGGCAGGTCCGAGCACTTCTTCAGGGTAGATGGAAAGATGCAATTCGCTTTGACTTAATTTCGGATACTGGCACCGCACCAACAAACCAAGAAGGAGAGGCAGATTCTGTTAGTCTTCGAACACCAGGAGTGAAACTTATGTACTGGTCAGATTCTGATAAAAATTCTGGTCCATTCATGAAAATCGAACCGGGGTCAGATCTCCAGATTAAGTGTTTTCACAGCACATTTGTAATTGACCCACTAACTGGCAAGGAAGCCGAGTTTCCTCTCGATCAGAGCTGCATTGACGTGGAGAAGCTTCTGCTTAAAGCTATATGCTGTAACAGATATACCCGTCTTCTTGAAATTCAGAAAGAGCTTTTGAGGAATGCTCGTATTTGTCGAGCTCCTAGTGATGTCATCCTGCAGGCCTTTCTGGATGAGCCTGGTATTGAGGTAAAAAATGAGTTGTTTTTTTTCTGCAATGCACATGGCCTATGGCCTTGCTTCTTTTAGCTTAGCTTAGGCCATATTTCTCTTGCTCGTGGTGTTCTCAATATTTAGGTCATTCTTCTCACCCTCCCCCTTCTTTTAGGGAGGTAACATGGTAGATTCTAAGGAACGAGTAGAGCCAGAGGTTTTACGTGTCCGAGCCTATGGATCTTCATTTTTCACACTCGGGATAAATATAAGGTATACTATTTGCATTTATATATATAGAGAGAGAGATCTTACTTTTGCCTGGCTTTTCTCATTCTATATTAATGATTGCAGGACTGGTCGATTTCTTCTTCAGTCATCCAAGAGTATCTTGTCCCCCTCCATATTGGAGGAATTTGAAGATGCGTTAAATCAAGGAAGTATATCTGCAGTTGACGCCTTTATCAACTTGAGAAGCAAAAGCATTTTGCATTTCTTTGCTGCCATTGGCAAATTTTTGGGTCTTGAGGTAGTATTGTTTGCCGCTGCTTGCTGTTCAAATTCAATATCAGAGTTGGGAGTGTTGACCTCTGTGTTTAATGCAGGTCTACGAACATGGTTTTGGTGTAAACAAAGTTCCCAAAACCCTCTCGGATGGGTCAAGCATTCTGACTTTGGGATTCCCCGACTGTGAAAGCTCTCACCTCTTGCTCATGGAACTCGAAAAGGACTTCACACCATTGTTTAAATTAGTGGAAACCCAGATGGATGGCTCGGGAAAACCTCAGCCTTTCACTGATCTGAGCAGTGTAGTGCGAGTTAAAAAAATTGATATTGGGCAAATACGGATTCTTGAAGATGATCTCAACTTGATTACATCCGATGTCGTTAGATTTGTATCTTCATTCTCAGATGCTGAGAGCTTAAGTGAAGCGTCTGGACACCGTCATCCTGGATTAATTGACGAGGCTTTGGCAGAAATGAGTGGAAGCCAATTGAGTTTCTCTAGCATCGTAGATGAAGTATTTGGACTTCAGAAAGGGACTTCTGCTGTTGTTTCAAGTGATGGGCATGGTTCAGTTACCCAGAATCTCCCTGCTGTTAATGGCCTCGGAAAAGTTCCATTGTTGACTAGCTATCAGTCAGATTCCTTGTATAATCTGCAGAGCCCTTTACAATCTAGCACTTCTTATCTGTTATCATCTCCCCCTGGGAAGGGTTCAGCTATGAAGAAGGTAGCTGTCTCTAACTCGAACCAGGAGTTATCCATGGTAGTGTCTCCAACCCTAACTGCTGGGAACGGAGTCTCTGAGCCAGGCAGTAGAATGGTCACTGAGTCCTCGTTGTCACCTCTTCCCGTATGTAAGAACATTGCCATAGCCTTTTTTCATAGAACTTTTCTCGTCATTGGAATTCCTAATTTTTTTTCATTTGCAGCACAAACAGATGTTGGAACTACTTCTGATGGTCCTTTGCTGAGAAACGACCAGAAGTCCCGGAAACGTTCAGCTTCAGATTTGCTAAGATTGATCCCATCTCTCCAGGGTGTGGAAGGTGTAGCTAACCCTAATAAGAGAAGTAAAACCTCTGAAATGGTGAAGAGTCAATTAGTGAAGAGTTTGAGCCCTGCATCGCAGACCTTATCCACTGCCGTGGCAACATCAACAAAAACTATTGGATGCAGCTATGGGAATCTCATAGCTGAAGCAAACAAGGGGAATGCACCGTCAAGCGTTTTTGTATATGCTCTTCTTCATGTGGTCAGGCATTCTTCGTTGTCCATAAAGCATGCCAAACTAACTAGTCAGATGGAGGCACTGGATATTCAATATGTTGAGGAAATGGGACTAAAAGATGCATTTTCAGATATATGGTTCCGGCTTCCGTTTGCTCAAAATGATTCCTGGCAACATATATGCTTGCAGCTTGGTAGACCTGGAAGCATGTGCTGGGATGTGAAAATAAATGACCAACACTTTAGGGATCTCTGGGAACTTCAGAAGGGAAGTAAAACCACACCATGGGGATCTGGAGTTCACATTGCGAATTCATCTGATGTTGATTCCCATATCCGTTATGACCCTGAAGGTGTTGTTCTGAGCTATCAGTCCGTGGAAGCCGATAGTATAAAGAAGCTTGTGGCCGACATACAGAGGCTTTCAAATGCTAGAATGTTCTCCCTTGGTATGAGGAAACTACTTGGCATAAAGCCAGATGGAAAACCAGAAGAGTGTAGTGCTAATGCCGCTATCAAAGGACCTGCTGGAGGGAAAGGCAGTGGTGAGCCAGTTGATAGATGGAGGGCGTTCAAGATTGAGGCAGTAGGATTAACAAGCCTGTGGTTTAGCTTTGGTTCAGGGATTTTGGCGCGTTTTGTTGTAGAGTGGGAATCAGGTAAAGAGGGATGCACCATGCATGTCTCTCCTGACCAACACTGGCCACATACCAAGGTTTGTTGTTTGCACTCGACTTAGCTATCGATCTCTTCATGAGAATTGTTTTTATTCTTAAGAGTTGTGAATATAGTGCATTTCCTCATTGTGGGTTACTCTTGTACAGTTCTTGGAGGATTTCATAAATGGAGCAGAGGTAGAATCTCTTTTGGATTGCATTCGCCTCACTGCTGGGCCTTTGACTGCATTAGCCGCCGCTACTCGCCCTGCCCGAGCTAGTACTGCCACTGGCATGCCTGTTGTTCCTGCTACAGCGAGTTCAAGACAATCAAATCTTATACAACAAACTCAGGGAATCATTGCCCCTTCAACTTTAGCAGCTCCTAATGCAGTTGGCCAGTCGGCCTCGGGAACTTCAGGAAATTCTGTTGCTTCTCCTGCTCCAAGCCCACTCGGTGGAAGTTTCCATGGAGTTGCAATGCTAGCAGCTGCAGGGAGAAGTGGACCTGGAATCGTTCCCAGCTCTCTCTTGCCCATTGATGTCTCTGTAGTACTTCGTGGACCCTATTGGATAAGGATCATATACCGTAAACGTTTTGCAGTAGACATGAGATGCTTTGCTGGAGATCAAGTTTGGTTGCAACCGGCAACTCCACCCAAGGGTGGTGCTTCTATTGGTGGCTCCTTGCCATGTCCCCAGTTCAGACCTTTCATCATGGAGCATGTTGCTCAAGAATTGAACGGTCTAGAACCGAATTTGACAGGTAGCCAAGGGGCAATAAATCCAAACCCAACTGGTAGCGGTGGGAACAGAGTCAATTTTTCTCCCTCTAGTGCAATGTCAAGAGCCGCCATGAATCGTGTAGGCAGTGTTGCATCAGGATCTTTAGTGGTTGGCTCAGGATTGTCTGTACGTAGACCACCAGGCTCTGCTGTGCCAGCACATGTAAGAGGCGAACTAAACACAGCGATTATCGGTTTAGGTGATGATGGTGGCTATGGCGGAGGTTGGGTTCCTCTTGTGGCCCTTAAAAAGGTTCTGCGCGGTATCCTTAAATATCTTGGAGTACTGTGGCTGTTTGCTCAGTTACCAGATCTCTTGAGAGAGATTTTGGGTTCAATCTTGAAGGAGAATGAAGGGGCTCTCTTGAATTTAGACCAAGAACAACCAGCCTTGCGCTTCTTTGTCGGGTAAGCCAAACCAAGAACATAGGCAAATCATATTGTGTGTTCATAGATTAATTTGTTTATGCTAACATTCGTTGTCTTTTTTTTTTGGGTGTGTAGCGGCTATGTATTTGCTGTGAGTGTCCATAGAGTTCAGCTTCTTCTTCAAGTCCTTAGCGTAAGGCGATTCCATCACCAGCAGCAGCAGCAGCAAAATGGTTCTTCCGGTGCTGCTCAAGAGGATTTAACCCAATCTGAGATTGGAGAAATCTGCGACTATTTTAGCCGGCGTGTTGCATCAGAGCCTTACGATGCTTCAAGAGTTGCCTCATTCATAACACTCCTCACATTACCCATATCGGTCTTAAGGGAGTTTCTGAAACTGATAGCTTGGAAAAAAGGATTATCGCAGTCACAACAAGCTGGAGAGATTGCTCCTGCACAGAGACCTCGTATTGAGCTATGTCTGGAGAATCATTCCGGTACAGATGTAGACAACAATTGTGCAGCTAAAAGCAACATCCATTACGACCGGCCTAACAATACCGTCGACTTTGCGTTGACCGTCGTTCTTGATCCTGCGCACATACCTCACATAAACGCAGCTGGAGGAGCGGCGTGGTTGCCTTACTGTGTATCGGTTAGGTTAAGGTACACGTTTGGGGAAAACCCCAGCGTGACGTTTCTTGGAATGGAAGGAAGCCATGGAGGTCGAGCTTGTTGGCAACGTGTTGACGATTGGGAGAAATGTAAACAGAGAGTGAGTCGTACAGTTGAAGTCAACGGTTCTGCTGCAGGAGATTTGACTCAAGGCAAACTCAAATTGGTTGCAGATAGTGTCCAGAGAACATTGCATCTATGTCTCCAAGGTCTGAGAGAAGGTAATAACAACACTCTTCAGAAGGAATTTACCATATAGAGAGGTAAAACTCTTAGTCAGTTTTGAAAATTGTTATATCTTACTGTGTACATACATATTATGCTGATTTTGGCTGTTTCTTTTTCTATTTGCTACTTAGAAACGCGTTGTAGCTTTTTTGTGTTTCCCCAGTACAAGATTAGAGCTTTTGCCTCGAATTATTACCGAATTAATGACAATAGAGTATAGAGAGACAAGAAGAGGCATAACGTTGACATGTTCTGAAATAATGACCAAATATTCTTGGTTCAGCGATTTGGTTAAAGTTAGGCATACTTATCATAACTAATACTTTGCTTCAGAAAAATTCTTGCATTTTAATTACATGATCGAATGAATCAAGAAAACTAAAATCTGTGGGACTCGATGAATATCCGAAAAATTCAAAAAAGTATCATTCAGGTTAAAATGGCTAATTGCACTCTGTTCCTAACAAGTCCAAAAGATCAGATTTTGAATTCATTTCATCACACAGATGGTGCAATATTCCTCTGATCTCAGTCCATCTCGGATGTTTCTGCCTCTCTGCAGCCACAAAGCTATGTTTTCCCTCTACTCCTACTATACTACTGTATCCTGCGACCTTCTTTACTCTACGACTCTCCATTGCTTCTCTCGTCTTGTCGGAATATCCAAACCTTCCAGCGGTTGCGTAGATGTTGGACAACAAAACATATCCGCCTTCCTTTTCAGGTTCCAACTTAAGCAGTTCCTTCACAGCCATCTCTGCAGTTTCAATGTCCTCTCCTCCCCGACAGGCGCTTAAGATTGATCCCCACATTGACTGACTTGGTCTCATTGGCATCTTCTCTTGCACCAAGTCTTTTGCTTCTTCTACTCTCCCTGCTCTACACAACAGATCGACAAGGCTTCCGTAATGTTCTGTTTCAGGGTCAAAGCCGAATTTCTCCTTCATGTGGTTGAAAACGTGTAGCCCTTCCTCCACGAGTCCGCTATGACTGCAAGCTGTTAGGACAGCGAGCAGAGTGACTTTGTTTGGCATCACCCCTTCTTCCTGCATTTCTTCGAATAGTTTCAGAGCTTGCTTACCATTTCCATGGAAGGCAGACCCAGTTATCATTGCTGTCCATAGCGTGACGTCTTTTTCAGGAACTGTCTTGAAAACCAGTAAAGCCCGCTCGATGGCACCACATTTGCAGTACATATCTACCAGAGCCGAACCAAGAAAGGCGTCGATTTTCAATCGCAGGCGGATCAGTAATCCGTGTACCCACCTCCCTTGCTCTAGTTCGCCGTTGTTTGCTGCACCACTTATCAAACTTACCACAGTGACGCGGTCTGGCATTACCTTCTCCACTATCAACATCTCATAGAGCAACTCTCTCACGGCTCTTTGGTCACATCCCTTCTTCGAGTAGCCCAAAAGCAGAGAGTTCCAAGAAACAAGATCCCTCTCAGGCATCTGATCAAAAACAGCCTGAGCAGCTTCCATGTCCCTAAGCTTAACAAACCCACCAACCATGGTGTTCCAAGAAAGCATGTCCTTCTTCTTCATCGTATCAAAGGCTCTTTTCGCAAGACCGGATTCTTTGCAATTGAAATACATGTCTAAAAGAGCATTTCTCAGAATCAAATTTGACGAAGAACCTGGCATCCTCCTCTCAATCCAACCATGAACTGCTTTCCCAAGCCTGATATCTGATAACTGACCACAACAAACAAGAAGTGCCAACACTGCGTACTCATCAGGTTCAATACCGGCACCAACCATTTTATAATACAGTTTCAGTGCCTCTAAACCAAACCCCTTCTTGGCATAACCTGCAATCATGGTGTTGAAAGAGCTGACATCTGGTTCAGGCATTATATCGAACACCTTCTCCGCAAAAACCAAACTTCCCAGCTCCATGTACAACTTAGCCAGAGAATTCCACAGGTAATTGCCAAAAGAGAGACACCCAGAAACAATGATATGGCAATGGATCTGCTTCACTTCAGACAGTAAACTCGATGCTTTCATGAGGGAGAGAAACGTTTGCCTGTCCGGAGAAACGCTGTGCCTGATCATAGAGTGAAACAGAGCAAAGCATTCCTTCTTGGAGCTTGAAACAGCAGAGATCATTGTGTTGTAGACGAAAACGTTGGGGTTTGGAGTGAAATGAAGAAACAGAAGCTTCGCAGTGTCGAGGTTCTCTGGATACGTGACCGCTGAGAACAAGATAAGACGGCTCATGGGAAATGTATCGCCTATGAGATTGACACGCATGATCGTTGCCAAAATCTGCTTGAGTTGGTTCCTGGAGTTGCATTTCTCGAGCAGAACAAGAGATGGGTGATTCAGCTCAAGCGAATGAAGAGGGTCCCATGTTGTCTTGCTCCCAGATTCTGTGGCCAACAACCGAATTCCTCGACGCAACAACATAGAGCAGAAACAGAGCGAAAGCTCTTGTCTTTTTCAATCGGAATATTTGTTTGTCTGCTCTGTTAAGTCCAGATTAGATGTTTCGTGGTGAACACTTCTTTTTGCGATTTCTGATATTCAGTCTTTTTGACTATTGCTTATTTAAGTGTAATATAATAACACATGGAAAAAGTAATTTACTTGTAGGAATCCTATTTTATTTTAATAGAGTAGATGTGTTTTTTTTTTTTTTTTTTGGTCCAATATAGAGTAGATGTGTTAAAAGTTATTTACTCAAAGGAATAAAGTAGAAGTGTTGTTGTTTATCCACTGTCACTGCTGTAACTTAATGACCAAATGTCTGAGAAGAAGATCTCTGTAAAACATTGAGCAAAGGGAAAGTTCTATGCAACCTCTTGAACGAATACTCAGAAATAGCATCGATTCGAACCAGATCATTGGCTAACTCCATAGCTTCAGCTCTGTAACCAGCAAATCCAATCCCTTCAATAAGCACCGTATAAGTGGTTTCATTAGGCCTACATCCATTTTCCACCATTGATTCCAAAACATCGATGGCCTCCTCGATCCTATGAGCTTTACAGAACCCCAAAAGAACAATGTTGTAGGTGACAACCGATGGATGAAACTCACAGCTTCTCATATCAACCAACAACTCAAAAGCTTCCTCCACCATCCCTTCTCTGCATAGACACGAGATCATCGAGTTATAAGTGATCTCATCGGGATCAACCCCGTTGCTCACCATCTCTGATATCATCTGTAACCCCCTGATCTTGTCTCCGCTGCTCCACAACGCACTGAACATTGTGTTGTAAGAGCTCGAGTTCGGCGAGCAACCAACTTCTCCTAGCTTCCCGAAGATCTCCAGCGCCTGGTCAGCTTTCCCGTTCTTGCACAGCGTAGCTAAAACCGTGTTGTAGTTGACAATATCCGGTAAACATCCCTCCGAGATCATAGTCTCCAAGAACTCGATGGCTAGATCTAACCTGCCTTCTCTGCAAAACGCAGCGATCAAAGGGTCGTAGCTATACGCATCGGGGGTCAACCCTTTCGCCTTCATAAGCTTAAGCAGGTTCAAAGCTTCGTCGATCTTTCCGTCGCGGCACAGAGTAGTGATGAGAATGCTGTACGTCACGACGTTCGGCTCACACTTCTCCGAGAACATCTTAGTCATGAGCTTCTCTCCTTCTTCCCATTTCCCTTGATTCAAAAGAGCTCGAAGCAAGATGTTGTAAGAGATCACATCGGGGACACAACCTTTCAGCTCCAGGTTCCTCACCATCTCAAAGGCTCGTTCCACCATCCCTTCTTTACACATCCCTCTTATGATCGTGTTGTAAGTAAACATGTCCGGTCTTAACCCTCTAGACAACATCTCATCCAAAAGCTTCAATGCTTCATCAACTCCGCCGTCGAGCATCGTTGCTTCGATCAGAATCGTGTAAGTAATCACCGTCGGTTGGCAGTTATCGGTTAGCAACTGGTCTAAGACCTTCAGAGCGAGATCGAGTTTCCCTCTGCTACACAAACTACCAATCATTATGTTGTAAGTCACGGTGTCTGGAGAGAAACCTTTGCTCCTCATCCTGTCGAGAACTTTTGTAGAGTCGTCGATTCGATTCATCTTACAGAACCCATTGATCAGGGCGTTGTAAGCGAAGACATCAGGCTGCCCGAATTTCTCGAGAATCTCCATAACCCTAACGGCTTTTGGGATGTTTCTTAGGTTGAAAAACCCTTTGATGAGCTTCGTGCAGAGGATGACGTCGGGGTTGTACCCTTTACGCACCATGCTCTCGAGTAGATGCAGAGCTTCGATGTAGTCCCCTGAACGGCATGACCGGTGGAAGATTTTGAGCATCTGGGTATCTCTGAATCCGATAGACTGTGAATGGGTCTGTCTTGCGTCTGCCGTGGCGGCTTGAGGGTTCGTTGCTCCTGACGATGAAAAGGCTTTGACATTGTCGTGCTTTAGGTTAGAGTTTGAGAAGCTTCGGCTGTGAAATACTATCCCGTGCGGGTTTGAATTGTGTTTCTGGGTTTTGGAGTAGAAAGGGATGGTGAAACCAACGAGTTCAGAGGAAAATGGAGTCATTTCGAGCTCAGGGACAACGAGTAAAGTCTCATGGAAAACAGAGAGACGCAAGGCGAAAGTGCAAATTGGGGCAGCCAAATGATGAAAAGGAACCAAATTCGAAGAGAAGAGAGAAGTCAATTGCGAAATTCAGACAAGAATCGAAACGTAAATCGGTAGAGATAATGCAGAAGGAACAGAGCACCACCACCACTCGTTTCGTAATCTCCAATGCAATCCTTAATACTAATTTTATTTAGATTTGTTATCGTTACTACCGAGCAAGAGAGGAGGATATCACGGTCGGATACGAAAATTTACAATTTTGCACTCTCGCAACTTCAGTGACGTATGTGCCTCAGCCTGACTGACACAGTAACAAAGAGTCAAAGGCAAAGCGTTAAACGAAACGACGACGTCGGAAGATAAGTTTGTTTTTTGGGCTTCATAAATTTTGGTTCGCAACTGTTAATCTCTCCTCCTTTTTGTGTATTTGAGAAATAAGCCCTGTGATTACAATAATCTTAAAATCTCAAACAAGAAGTTTGAGCCGGCCCAATAGGTTTTGTTGCCTAGAGCAAACAAAAAAAAAAAAACTTTTAGCCCATTAATAACAAATGAAGTTTAATCCGGCCCAATAGGCCTTCGGAGAACTCGAACCCGTTGCCTGTAACCGAAGGAATAGACTTGTCAGCCACTGCACTAAACTAGATATTTAGAAACTGTTTCCATTAACATTTATATATTGTTTGAGCTTAAAACATGGCCTAAACTAGATATTTAGAAACTGTTTCCATTAACATTCTCAAACTCTTTTTTTGCGTATATTATTAATTTAATATATCAGATATATTGATAATCAAGATCGTATTTCTACCCCGTATATACTTACCAAAGTCCCCTTATGCGTACTTGTTCTTATTTCTTAAGCACGAAGATTGATCACCAGTATCCGTGAGTGAGTCGAACTTTCATGATATGCTTTGTTACTTGGTTTGGTTATAATCCAAGAGCTTTTTGTATTTGGCATGTAATAGAAAGTTAGAAACTAGACCTTAGAGAGGTATTAGTGACTTGTTATGTCCTCTGCAATTTTAATACAAATCAATCTTTCAACAAAAATAAATAATAATAAACTGTATATCCCCACTGATTGGTTAGACTGATAAAAATGTCGAACTGTGATGCATTTGCAAAATATATATGTACAGAACATGGTTGACCTTAATTAGGTCATGTATACGGATCATTCCTACATGTATCACAAAGACAATTGACAGGTCATCAAGGAATTAAAGCAAATGGAAACTAGCTAGGGCAAATAAATGAGGAGGTTCACCAGTCAACATCTACCCTTATTATCTCTCTTTAATTTGCAATGATACAATTCACTCAGTCGCGGAGCCAAAAATATTTTTGACCGGATGCAATGTTATTTTTAATATTAAAACTTTTAATAAAATATTATTATATTGTGTTTTCAAATTGTATATTAATAATAATAATAATAATAATAACTTGTCGTTTTTTAAACAAATAAATATATTTATATTATTTGTATGATTTATTTTAATGCTTGTATCAATATCATTTGATTTTCATATATACATATTCTTTTTGTTGTCATTTCGTAAGATATACAATTTTATATATGTACTTAAAACTAATAAAAATATGCTAAACACAAAAACAGAAAAATACAAAACAAATGTAAAGATTCTAAAAAACCACAAACAAAAACTAATCAACTACTACTAAATAAAAAAGATGTGGAAAAAAATAATGTACTAAACAAATCACTATAAATAATAGTGATAACAAGAGCGAAAAGATATGAGGGAATCAAACATTTATTTCAATTAATGAAAAAAAAAATTAAAGAAAAATGTGTAAAAAAGGAAACATAATTGACTGGAGAAATAATCGAACCAACAATAACGGGGGCAGCCATGATTTTTGACCGGGGGCATTTACCAATATGACAACAAATTAACTTTCAGAGAATTTAGCTGATAGTTTTTTTTTGGGCAGCTGCCCCACTACCCACTAACGTAGATCCGCCACTTATTCACCCCTTCTCTTTAACACTTTAAATAGTATACAGTTGCGTGCCACAGATAAATTATTGCCTGTGTAAGTTAACAACTTCACATCTCCAGTTATTGCTTGACTATAGCCACATCCTATACGTAACGTACGTTACAAATGAGAAATCTGGCTGATGTTTCTTTTTGTATTTGGCTTTGAAGGTGCACATGCATGCATGCATATACCCAAAAAAAAAAAAAAAACCGATGAGAATGTTTGTACTTTCTACTTCTTTTACCTTTAATATCAAGTATTAACCAACGACATTAGAATATAGACTGTCTGATAAAAAGCTGCAATTTTCTGAACCTGTTACACAGAAATCTAGGAGAAGGAATAGTTAGATTTTTAGTGGTTATGAAAACAAAATTAGGTTGCTATGTTTAGGTTAGAGAGGAAATGAAGAGATGCACCAACGTCAACATCTATTATATCTCGCGTGTCACTTTCAAACCCTAAAATAAGCTCTCAAGGTCATCTTTTTCTTTATATTTCTTCCAACGGAGCTTAACACCTTAATATATAGAGGTGAAATATGTATACTATGCAAAAAATCTAAATCTTAAATTTTACTTAATAATCTGACAAAACCTATATTTAATAGAAATATATATCATAAAAATAGTATAAAGATATTCAAAAATATATATTTAATAAAAATATCCTATCATAAAATAGTATAAAGACAAAGATTCACATGACTACGAATCAACTTAAAAGCATTATTAACATTATCAACCATCTAAACATTCAAGATCTAAAATTTACTAGGCCGTGCAAGATCATTGCCTGTAATCACAATATTTGCCATTTTTGTTCAAAAATCTAAAACTTAGAGAGGAAAAAAAAGACCCCCCACCCCCCATTTCGTGAATAGAAATAGGATGATACAATTTAACTTTCACCTATGTAATTTATCTTATTAGTTTCCAAAACAAAATCAGCCTTAAGAAGATCACACGGATGAATAATCTATTACATGTATTTTAATTTATTCCCTAATTAGGACAAAATCAACCGTTAAACAAACATTGATCAGCTTTCGTAAGATCATTAGGATCTAACACAGCTCCCATTTACCAAATTGATCTGTGGTAGATATTTTTTTGTTTGTAAAAGTGTACTTCTAATTATTAGTATCAATTTAAATATATTTTTTCTTTGTAAAAGTGTACTTCTAATTATTAGTATCAATTTAAATATGTATGTGATGAATACATTTATATTAAATTTAAATATATTTTGCCCAATAAACATTAGTATCAAACTAAAGTTACATGCACGGAGAGATAAGAGACAAAGAAGAAAAAGCACCGAGAATTTAATAAAAGTGTATTCATCACATACACAGATCACATACAGACAAAGATCCATTTAAACCCGAAAAAGAATCGAGGGTCTCACTCCCAGGTTTCCCAAAAACATACGTTTATCATTCTTAATAGTAATACCCCACTAGCTGCTTCTCGTATCAGCATTCTCTGTAGGTCCTCCTCACTCACTCATCAGTCGTTTATCATTTTCTTCTGTGACAATACTTATTTTCATTTTTCGTTTCTAACAGCGTCGAGAGAGAGAGAGAGAGATGCGTTCTCAATTCGAACAAATTTGCAGGTTGTACATTCTGTTCTTAGGTTGCGCGGTACTCTCAGCCAAGAGGACGGCTATACTAACCATCAACGTAAGTTTCTGTTACCGATTTTATTTTTTAAAAGTCGAAAGTGACATGTCACTTGTTTTATTAATATTCAACCTATTTTGATAAAGTTTTGTTTTCTTTTTTTTATAAAAAAAACAGAGTCCAGATGGAGATATTATTGACTGTCTCAATATGAGGGACCAGCCGGCGTTTGACCATCCACTACTCCGGAATCACAAAATCCAGGTTAGTTAAATAATAGTATTTTATTAGACGTGTGTTTTTTTTTTTAAAAAAAAAAAAAAAATCTAACAATCAACGTTTTTCAATTACAATTACAGGAGATACCGACAAATCTCCCCAACGGGATTGATACGTTTAGCTGGCAGGTATGGCACCGAAATGGAACTCGGTGTCCCGAGGGGACGATCCCGATCCGAAGGCATAACGGAACAACATGGTTTCCGGCTGGAGTTGAAGCTACCCTTGGACACGAAGTTAGTCTATAATTTTTAGATTTTTAATTATGTGATTTGAACCGTAGAATCCTTTGATTTTAATTGTGTGATTTGAACCGTTAAATCCTTTGATTTTAATTGTGTGATTTGAACTGTTGAATCCTTTCATTAGACCATGTAGGCTTTAATGCTCATGCTTCAAATAGAAAAATGGTTCGTAAAATAAGAAACTTTTATTTTTTTTGTCTTTCAAAAAAATATTCTAAGGTTGGGTTCCTGTATTTCAAAAAAATAAGAAACCTTTGCTTCCTTTTTTTTTAAATTGTCAACCATACTATTTATTAATTAAAGAAACCTAATAACATGTATTTTGGAGCCCAATAATTCACAAAGTCAACTTGAAAGGCCAACCATCTAACCACAAAAAAACTTAACTGTTGTATAGTTAAAAATCTTAGTTATAATTGTGTGTTGGGCTAAGTCACCATCGAAATAAAAAAAGATATTCTAAGGTTGGTTCCTGTAATGGGCACCTTTGCTTCTTCTTTTTTAATTGTCAACCATACTATATTACTATTTATTAATTAAAGAAACCCAATATTATGGGCTACATGTATTTTGGAGCCCAACAACTCACAAAGTCAACTTAAAAGCCCAACCATCTAACCACAAAAAACCTTAAAATATTGTTGAATTAAAAATCTTCCCCCAAACCCAAATACCTGAATCGAACAATCTAAAACGGAATGTGTATGCATATGAAAATGGTACAGTTAGATTTGACATATATAATTTTTGTTGTTGTGAATATAGTATGCTATCGGGGGTTTAGGAAGTCCACCGCCAAAGATTTACGGCATAAAAGCCGTAATGAACGTGTGGCAGCCTACCGTAGAACGAACTGATGAGTTCAGTTTGGGGCAAGTGTGGGTCACTGCGGGTTCCTACACCAGTAAAGATCTCAACAGCATCGAGGCTGGCTGGCAGGTTAGTTTTCCGATCAAAATAAATATTTGTTATGTAATTTTTTATTTTAATTCAATATAACTAATAACTATAAATTTTAATTGTTTTGTTAATTAGGTTTACCCCCAGTTATACTTGGACTACCAGCCGAGACTCTTCATATTATGGACGGTATGTTTATAAATTTGTTCTTAATTTCAATTTGACAAAATAGGTTGTTAAATTAACATAAATTCAATGGGCTAAATAAGTTCTTAAATTAATATGGGCTAAATAGGTTTTTAAGTTAATATGGACTAAATAAGTTGACAAAATAGATTCTTAAGTTAATATGGGCTCTTAAGTTTGTATGGGCTAAATAAGTTGACAAAGTAGGTTCTTAAGTTAATATGGCCTAAATAGTTTATATGGGCTAAAATAAGTTGATAAAATTGGTTGTTAAGTTAAACATAAATTTAATAGTTTCTTAATCTTAAGTTAATATAGGCTAAATAAGTTCTTAAATTAATAAATAGGTTTTTAAGTTAATATGGACTAAATAAGTTAACAAAATAGATTCGTAAGTGAATATAGGCTCTTAAGTTTGTATGGGCTAAAATAAGTTAGACAGAGTAAGTTAATATGGCCCAAATAGTTTATATGGGCTAAATAAGTTGATAAAATAAGTTGCTAAGTTAACATAAATTTAATAGGTTCTTAATCTTAAGCTAATATGGGCTATGGGCTAAATAAGTTGATAAAATAAGTCGCTAAGTTAACATAAATTTAATAGGTTCTTAATCTTAAGTTAATATGGGCTAAATGAGTTGACAAAATAAATTCTTAAATTAATATGGGCTAAATAGGTTTTTAAGTTAATATGGGCTAAATAAGTTGACAAAATAGAATCGTAAGTGAATATGGGCTCTTAAGTTTGTATGGGCTAAATAAGTTGACAAAGTAAGTTAATATGGCCTAAATAGTTTATATGGGTAAAATAAGTTGATGAAATAGATTTTTTTTTTTCGTTTTTCGAAAATCATATTTAATTATATTGAATGTAAAAGATCAGAGTACAATATCGTGTCATAAAATATCGATTAAAGAAAATTTGAAAATAACGAAATAAATAGATTTGATTATGTGAACATGCAGACTGACGCATACACTCGGACGAAATGCTACAACCTCCGTTGTCCCGGTTTTGTCCAAACGAACCGCAATATCGTTATCGAAGGCGCAATTTCTCCGACGTCCATTTTTGGAGGAGTCCAAATGGATCTTACTATTCAGATATGGAAGGTTAGTCAGCCCATTTATATTTTATTTAATTTTGTCATAATTGTAATTTTTTATTTTTAACATAATAAAACATTTTTAAATGTGTAGGAGGCAAAGCCTGGACATTGGTGGCTAGGAGTGGGTTTCAGCAACGGTACACTTATCGCTCCAGTTGGTTACTGGCCAACCGAGATTTTCACTCGCCTCACCGATCACGCAGAGAAGGTAGAGTGGGGCGGGGAGATCGTAAACGATAACATCTCTGGCCGACATACGACTACCCAGATGGGATCTGAGTATCTATCGGGGAACGTGAAAGCGGCGTACATGCGGGATCTACAAATTGCCGTTGACATAGGCAGTTTTCAACCAGTCTACGATCTGAAAGTAGCAGCCACGAACCCGACCCTCTACAGCATTGAGAAGTTGAGCAATACCAGCTTTTTATACGGGGGGCCTGAGCACGGGGCAGCAGTTCACCTAGACTCGATGCTTTTCTATTTATGTTTCGGTCTTTTTTTGTTGTTTTAGGTTTGTGAGCGTTTGTATTTGTGTGACTATATAGTTACATATAAAACTGCATGAACAACATTTGATGTATATAATCCATGTTAATGTTATGAAACGTTACCGAATCATTTGGGCTGTATATGTCATATGTGAGATGTAACCAAAACCGAAAAGGTATTTCATGTAAATTTGGGACGGAGCTAAGAGCAATCCATGTTTTCCTATTGCCATTAGATTACTGTACAGTTGAGAGCAATCCATGTTTTCATAATCAAAACATAAAGCTGAGGACAACATATTTATTGGATCTGAAGATGGAAAACAGGTTGGATAACTAATTATGAACAATTGCATCTTGGAAATACAATCAGAAAAGCTTGTTCGTGCTTAAGAAAATTCAATGTTTTCGAATAAAACCAGACCATCCGAAGGATACAGTGAATGAAAATGAACTTTACCAACCAAGAACACATTTGGAGATCGTATTCAAGATTATAATTTATCAAGAGCACAGATAGAATCTTCTGTATAAAAGCGGCTCAAATCATGTTATCAAGAGCACAGTTTTATTTATTTTGAACCAATTAAGCTTTGGTTAACAAATGTACCTACATCAGATTTAGAGGTATAACACTGTTGACAAGTATGCAATGCACAAAGCAGAGTTTCCTACTCCGTTTCCAGATAGTCACAAGCGAGTCACCATCTTTGGAAGCTCTATTGCTCGGAACGAAACCTCACCTGTCATAGGAAAACACTGAATAAGCTATTTCCAGAATGTTCATTTCCAGGATTCGTATATCTACCGGAGGTGGGGGATTAAGACATCAATTTCCACAGGAAGAGGAGCTGCGATCTTTCACAAAACAAAGGTTGAGTGAAGAAACGAACCACCTTAACCACACAGTTGACAGTAGAATCATCAGATCTGGTGAAAACAAACCAAGCATTACAAAACTTCACTTTAATCTAAAACACTGACAAGATCAAGATCGGACATTCAGAATCCACAACTTGGAACGGTGAAACCAAACAGAACCCATCACCAGAATCTACCAAGTTACGCAGTAAAAGTTAACCTTTTTAAGCAGTTGTTACCGCCACGAAGAGGAGAGAATCCCATCATTTATCAAAACCCTCTTCTCCCGTCCTCTCAATCCATCTCAGGATCGGCATCGTTAAGGCGGCTGCGTTTTGCGCCGCGACGGCGATCCAACGGCTCAGGGCCGTCGCTCCGAGACTCCGAGTTGAGCAATTCGATTCTCTGTCTAAATGCGGTGTCACAGTCAATCAGTCATTAGGCCACGGATCAAAGGCTTTCGTGGGATCGGCGTTGGTAGCCGAAGCGTTGGCGATCAGATCAGCCCGAAACTGCGCCTTATAAATGGACATCACCGATCTGTGCATCAAATAATCACTAATACGAGCCATCAATTCGCAAGAGAAAATCAAGGACATCTACGGTCTCCTTTTCGATATCAACACTCTTGCATCTCTGTTTGTTTCACTCTCATTCTCTTTTGTTCCGAGATAAAACAATATGGTCGTAGATGGTATCGCCAACAAATCCTTCACCGGGTTTGTAACCGCTCTGGTTTTAATCCTAATCAATTTAGTTGTTCAAAACAAAACAAAATGGTCGATGTTTTTTTTTTTGTTAAATGATTTATAAATTGCATTTTACGGCATTCGAACTTGTAACATCGCGCAAGATTTTAGACTCGTTGATAGCAAATCATATTTCATATCAAATTATGTTTTTTTCATATCAATTATATTTTTTTTGTTAAAAACATAATTTTGATATTATCATAAATTTGATTTATGATAGATGCTATGAAAAAACCTCAATAATGCATAAAATAATGATATAAAATAAATTATATGGATTAAGTTGTCAGAAATGCTTTGAACTCAAATTAATGTATTACAATGGATCAAGTCAAAAGTTTTTTTGCTTTTTGTTTTTACCAAAAGTCAAAAACTTGTTTAAAAAATTATTATATAGTACATTATATATTAGATATCGAGTTATTCACTAATAGAGACACCAGTTATTTATTTAAAAATAATTGTCTTGGAAAAAAATATAGATTATTATAAATTGTTTATTTTTTTACATATTCATGCATTTATTATATATTTGAATCGCTTATCAGAAAAGAAATTTTCTTTTGGCAACAACATCTCTGAGGATCTCCCGGAGAAGGAGAAACATATGCTGCGTCCTCAAAGCCAGCATCTGTGCAGTGATCATAACATGCATGCCAATCATATCGCAGCGTACATAAGTAGTTCGTGCAGTTATCAAATGATATTTTGTCTTTCCCTAAACATACATAAAATTACATACAATTGTAATAATCGATAATATATGTGTCTAATTTTATGTAACATTTCATTGAAAATAATTACATAATAAAATCATAATATTAACAAAAAAATACATGTTATATATACAATCAAAAACACAAAAACATACCTATTGCTTTTACATAAAAAACACTAAAATATGTCAACTACAATATCAGAAATTCTACTTATTTAGTTATTGTTATTTAAATCCTCAGTTTTAATTTTGAAACAACTAAATACGAATTAAAACATACCTAAAGCCTAAAGGTTGTGGTTGGAAAATGAAGGTACAAGTATTACTATGAGAAATAAAATCAATAGATTTTTTGTAATATCCAGTATTTGTTGTTTTTGTATTAAACCTATTGAAAACCTAAAACCTTGTTCTGATATAAAAGAGGGATTCTCTATTTATATAACTTTTAGTCTTGATAAAAATAATATTTTTAATTGTTTTTTCATAACTGCAAGTAAATATTTATTTATTTTTGGTAAAAAATTATTGACATTTAAATACTTTTTGTTTTATCAATATATAAGTTAAATGCAAGGTTTCATTGCACAATTCATTGTTGGAAAGTTTTGTATTAACTTATAAATCATAATTTTGTTTTTGCCACATTAACCATCTAGAAAAGTGCAGTTTTTTTTTGTTGCATTTGTAATTTTGTATCATAAATTTTGACATTGACTAAATGACTACAGTCAGATTTGTTTCTTTTATTGAAAGAAAACAGTTCTAATTTGAAGTTTGACTAAAAAACTAGTACCAATTTTTTTTCGTAGCATTCATAGTATTTATTGTTTTTTTGTAATAAACTAATTAAAAAACTAAAATTCTGTTTAGAACTTAAAGAGAGACTCTATCAATATCAATTTTTGGTCTTACTTGATTTTCCATAAATGCAAGTAAACATTTCTTTATTTTTGACAAAAAATATTATTGTTAATCAATTGAGTTTTTGTTTGTATTATTATAGAAAGTCTATGACTTGTGAATTTAACTAAGAGATTTACTGGATATATTATTATTACGAAATCAACATTTAAGCTAAATGCAAGATTTCATTGCACAACTTATTGTTCGAAATTTTTCTAATTAATTACCTATGGTCTAAAACTTATAAATCATAAATTTGTTTTTGTCAGATCATCAACGACTAGAAAGGTGAGAATTTCTTTTTGCCATTGTATCATATATTTTTCTTTGACTAAATGGAAAGCCACAATCATAATTATTTTTTATTTTTATTTTTTAAGGAAACAATTTTAATATAAAGTTTGACTAAAAACTTTGTATAGATAATTACACATATACCTCTATCTTTAATATAAAGCTATATAAAATTAGTATATGTTTTAGAAGAATAAAAAGCAATTCTCATTTGAAGAGTGAATACAAATATTTATTATAACAGAAACAATCAATTTGACTTTTTTTATTTACTACACTTATCATATAATCTTAACTATTATTTGAGAAGCGTGTTTAATGAAAAATTCTGATGTGTCAAATTAATGATGACATGGAAATGTGACAAGACAAATTTCCTAAAATAAACAAAATATTTTTATTGATTGAGTTATAATTAAAAAAATTATATAATTATAACATAAATACACTAGATTATAACACTAAATTTTAATCCTAATCAGTTTAGTTGTTCAAAACAAAACAAAATGGTCGATGTTTATTTTTTTTATTAAATGATTTATAAATTGCATTTTACGGCATTCGAACTTGTAACCTCGCGCGAGATTTTAGACTCGTTGATAGCAAATCATATTTCATATCAAATTATGTTTTTTCATATCAAATAGATTTTTTTGTTAAAAACATAATTTTGATATTATCATAAATTTGATTTATGATAGATGCTATGAAAAAACCTCAATGTTGCATAAAATATTTGAGTCCCACCAAAACTGTGAAAAATTGATATAAAATAAATTACATAGATTAAGTTGTCATAAATACTTTAAACTCAAATTTATATATTGTAAATTGGATCAAGTCAAAAGTTTTGTTTATACCAAAAGTAAAAAAAAGTTTTAAACAACATTTATTAAAGGGTACATTATATATTATATACCAAATTATTCACTAAGAGAGATACCAGTTTTTTCAAAAAAAATAATTGTATAGGAAAAATATATGAGAAATTCCCTCAAATGCACCTAATCTAAGTTTTTGTTCCATATATATACACTAACACTCTGAAAAATCCATTCCATAACATTTTGTACCATATTAATCTTAATTAGATAAAATATTAATTAATAAAAAGTGAAGAAAAATAATATACAAACAAATGTATCAATGGAAAAGACTGATCTGAAATTGAATCATTTGTTTTATTTAGGATCACCTTTCTCATTTGATTGTGATTTGTGATTGTGAAACTCTTAGATTTTTTGGATTTTTTTATGGGAAAGTGATTTTCGGGATTTAAAGCTCAAAATCATATAGTGATAGATAGATATGATATAACTGAGTGAAAAACTCAAGAAAATCGAGCTAAAACAACAACAATGGTGAAAAAAAAAAATCGGCGGAAATTAGGGTTTGGATGTCGCGGAGGTGAGGAAGGAGATGAGAGTAAATTTAGAAAGATATATTCTAAAGTTTTAGAAAGACTTTCCTAAAATGTATAAATTAAGAAAATTATTACATGTATTTAGGAATGCCTTCGTAAATCATATTATTATTTTTGTTAATTTATAAAACTCAAATTCAGGAAATCCTTTCACAATTCAGGAAGACCTTCCACATTTCAGAATTTTTTTAAAAAATTAAGAAAACTTTCATAAACCATATGAACCGATGTTAACTTTTAGTATTTGGAAGACCTTCCTAAAAAAATTTCGAAACATTAACAGAAAAAAAATTTAGGAAAATTTTCCTAAAAGGTAAAATTGGAAAACTCAAATAAAAAATGTTAGGGATTGAAAATTTTTAATCTCTCTGTTATATTTGTCCTAAAAACTTCTTTTTAGTGTAATTATGAAAATTGCCTAAAAATATAAATTATTATAAATAGTTTTTAATATATATTCATGCATTTATTACAGTGTTTGAATCACTAATCATTAAGGAGACAATGTTGAGTTTGTATTGCTTTTGACAACATGATTTCTTTGGCAACAACATCTCGGAGGATCCCCCGGAGAAGGAGAAACACATTTTGCGTCATCGAAGCCAGCTGATATGCAGTCAACAAAACATGGACGCCAATCATATAGCATGGTACACAAGTCCTTGCAGTTATCAAATGATATTTTTTCCTTTCCTAAACATACACAAATTCACATAAATATTAATTGTAATAATCGATATAAATATATGTGTCTAATTTTATATAACATTTCATTGAAAACAATTACATAATAAAATCATAATACTAACAAAAAAATACATGTTATATGTATAATCAAATACAAAAACATACTTATTGCTTTTATATAAAAAACACTAAAATATGTCATCTACAAATTCAAAATTCTACATGTTTAGTTATTGTTATAAAAATCATCAATTTTAATTTTGAACCAATCAAATACGAATTAAAACATACCTAAAGCCGAAAGGTTGTGGTTAGAAAATGAAGGTACAAGTATTACTATGAGAAATAAGATCAATAAGTTTTTTGTAGTATCCATAGTATTTATTGTTTTTTGTATTAAACCTATTGAAAACATACAACCTTGTTCTGATATGAAACTGGAATTCTCTATTTATATAACTTTTGGTCTTGATAAAAAAAATATTTTTAATTGATTTTTGATAACTGCGAGTAAATATATATTTATTTTTGGCAAAAAATCATTGATATTTAAATAATTTTTTGTTTATATTATCATTATGACCAATCAATATATAAGTTAAATGCAAGATTTTATTGCACAATTCATAGTTGGAAAGTTTTGTAAGTGTAATTAGTTAGTCTTGTATATAACTTATAAATCATAATTTTGTTTTTGGCTTTTTTCCACATTAACCACGAGAAAATTGCAGTTTTTGTTTGTTGCATTTGCATCATAAATTTGACGTTGACTAAATAACTACAGTCAGATTTGTTTCTTTTACTGAAAGAAAACAGTTATAATTTGAAGTTTGACTAAAAAACTACCAGATTTATTTTCGTAGCATTCATAGTATTTATTGTTTTTTGTATTAAACTAATGAAAAAACTAAAATTCTGTTTAGGGTCTTACTTGATTTTCCATAAATGCAAGTGAACATTTCTTTATTTTTGACAAAAAATATTATTGTTAATCAATTGAGTTTTTGTTTGTATCTATACTAAATAAAAGGAACTATTTGGGGCTCCTTAAGCTATCCACCTCAGCTTTTCAAACTACTCTAAAAATATGACACATCAGCAAAAAATAATAATACAAATTCCCACTTTAAATTTTTTTGAAATACACATAAAGTAAATAAATAGAACCAAAATTAATATAGTTAAATACAAGAGTAAATAAAAATAAAATATTATTTTTTAAATCAGTAAAATAAATATTATTTAAATCTATAGCATCAATATATACTCTTTTGTTTGTAATATAACAAATTAACAATAATGAAAATTCTCACTTTAGATTTTTTAAAATACACATAAAATAAATAAATAGAACCATTAAACTAATATAGTTATTAGCGAAAACTAAATAAAACTATATATCATTTTAATCAGTAAAATAAATATTATTTAAATCTGTAGCATTAATATATACTCATTTTTGTCACTAAAATTAATATAGTTACCAACAAAAGTAAATAAAATTAAAATATTAAATCAGTAAAATAAACATCATTTAAATTTATAGCATCAATATATACTTCTTTTGTTTGTAATATAACAATAATAAAAAATTTCACTTTATATCTTTTGAAATACACATAAAATAAATAAATAGAACCACTAAGTTAATATAGTTATTAGGAATAGGTAAATAAAACTAAATATCATTTTCTAAATCGGTAAAATAAATATCATTTAAATCTGTAGCATTAATATATATTCCTTTTTGTAATATAGTGAATATATTAGACAACAAATTGCTCTAAAAAAAAAATAATAGTTAATAGAAACAAGATTACAAAATAATAATTTCTAAAATAAAATTTAAAATATTTACAAATTATAAAAATCTAAAATATTCACCTTTTAGAAACATACAGATTAAACATCATAGTACGTTAGATTTAAGGCAACCAACAAGACAACAGAAATTATAGGAAGCTTTTCAAAGCATCTATCTATATGAAGATTTTGATCATCGTTACTATTTACATTGCAGAAAATGATAGACATAAGAAGAATTTCATGCACTGATATTTATTCAATGTGTGTCTTAGTTGGCTTAAGGTAGTCAAGTTACTACAAGCGATACATGTCAACACATGAGTTAAACAATTTATAAACAAAAATTAAGTTTTAGATGACAGTTAATTTTTATATATATCAAGTTAGTAAATTTTTAAATTAAATAATAATGCATTTTTGAAAAAATAACATACACATTTTTATGTAGAAGAAAATGTCTAAAAAAATCTCTAATTATCCACATCAACAAAATTCCTTATAAACCCAACTTGAATGAAAAACTAATATGGTTTTTTTTACTGGGTTAAGAAACTTTTTTAAAAATAATATAATATATACTATTAGTTTAATTATAAAGGCTCATCAAAATATATATGTGTAGTTTAAGAAAAAATGTTTAAGTTAAACTACAAGCAAAAATTTTTACATCTTTTGAGTTTTGAGAAACTCAACATACTTTATTTAACATAATGAGTTAGTATGAAATTGTATTTGTATATGTATTACTTGCCTTATTCATCTATATTTTTTATAGTGTACGTGTACTTCATAGACCAAATCAAAATTGCATTTTATCAATATGATTGTGATTTTTTATACTATGTAAATATTATTTTTATTTATATGAATCATAGTTATTTTATAGATTTATAAGAGATTAGAATATTGAGTGTTGTTTGTATTTGAGATTGCTAATTAAATAAAAACACTACACGAACACAGTTGAAATAAAAATAATAATCTAAATTAATTGGAACAATAATAAACAAATTTAGTCAAAACAAAAATAATTTTAATAATATTTTGAAAGTTAGTAGTGAATAACATTGAGTTTAACAGTTAATTTTAGCATATATCAAGTAGGTAATTCTTAAAATTATATCATGATACATTTTTTGAATACGTTAAAATATTTTTGATGTATAATCATATCAAAACAATTTTAAAAATTAAATATTATATTTAAAATATTAACTTAAAGTGAAAATAAATTAACTTAAATAATAATCAAATATCTATATAAAAACAATCCGCGCGTAGCGCGGAAACATCTCTAGTTATTATAAAAAGTCTATGACTTGTGAATTTAACTAAAGGGATTTACTGGATATATTATTATTACGAAATCAACATATAAGCTAAATGCAAGATTTCATTGCACAACTTATTGTTCGAAAGTTTTCTAATTAATAACCTATGGTCTAAAACTTATAAATCATAAATTTGTTTTTGTCAGATCATCAACGACTACAAAGGTGAGAATCTCTTTTTCCCATTGTATCATAAATTTTTCTTTGACTAAATGGAAACCCACAATCAGAATTATTTCTATTTTTTTAAGGAAACCATTATAATATAAAGTTTGACTAAAAGTTTTGTATAGATAATTACACATATACCTCTATCTTTAGTACAAAGCTATATAAAATTAGTATATGTTTTAGAAGAATATAAAGCAATTCTCATATGAAGAGTGAGTACAAATATTTATTATTATAACAGAAACAATCAATTTGACTTTTTTCGATTTACTACTTTTATCATATAATATCAATTATATGACGGTGATTAAGAGAATGAGGAGAAATAACAAATTTATTTTCATTTTTTAATTTTTTTACTATTCACTAATAATACTTGTTCCATGTTATTCCCTCTCATTCTATATTATTTAAAGAATTATAAAATAAAAGTATTCCTTATCAAATGTGGAGAGAAATAAAAAATATTTTTTATTTTTTTATATGTATTTTATTCTTATTGATTCTTTTTTTATTCTTTTCATTCTTTTCCTTTTTATTTCTATTATTTTTATGTGTCATCAGTTAAAGCCGAAGAGTGACTAAAAAAACCTTTCTAAAAATAACCAAAACAATTTTTAGAGTCTTTGATGAATCAATAACCAATAAAAAAAATCATCGCCACCTTAGATGTTAGATGTTTTCAAATTCCTAGGTACAGTTATTGTTTATTTTTACTTAATTTACTTTTATAATATTTATTATTTAAATAATAATTAATAAAAATAAACTTAAGAAAATCTTTTTTTTTTTTTGGTAAAAACTTAGGATGTTTTTTTGTTAAAGGCATTCGGGCAAGTATCCGCATCTCTGAGTTTTGCACTGTGACGGTGATCGAACGCTTCAGAGTCGTCGGTCCGAGATGAGCAATTCGATTCTCTGTCTAACCTTCGTTTCCTGACGATGTGCTTAATTCCACTTAATTATTGTTGCTGATGAGGTTTAATTGTTGACAAGAATCATGGAGGTAATGACGATTCTAGCTGCAATATTTGAGTTTTTGTTTTCTAAATAACAGGTGTATATATGTTTATTTTTAAATGATGATGTGGCAGAAAACTGAAAAAAGTTGGTTATATTGGTGAAAACAATTTTTTTTTATATCTATTATATAAAGACTCATTTGTGTCTCACAAGGAGACGATCTTAGCATTTCCCTCTCTGACACATCAGTATGAAAATTCAATTATTTTAAAATTTTCAAAATTTAATTAAATAAATAAAACAAAAACTTTGATTTAATAATATGTCACAGTTTCCTTACTTAAAAAAATGTCACAGTTCCAAGAACAAGAAGAAGATTAAAAGTCATTTCACCTTCTTGTTGAATCCGAAGAGTTGCTTATAATCCTCATTAGAAAAAAAGAAAAGAAATAAAAACTAGAAACAACCAGTTAGCCATGAAAAATCATTCTACAACAATAGTATCAATTTTCTTTTAAAACCTTAAATCATTTTTTTTGCGTGTGGTTTTTTGTTCTTTCCCAGCCAAATCAAGGAGGAACTAATCAAGAGATCTGGTATGCAATTTGTTTGGCGGAGAATAAATATAACAAAGGTGGTCGATAGAGAAGAAAAACGAATTTCGGGTTTTGTAGGAAAGCTAAAGATACCAGGTGAGAAAAAAAATTGGTGTTTCACTTGAGTAAGAATCACAATGGATTGAATTCCGATTGGGTTACACATGACTATCACGCTGCTTTCTTATTAATCAGGTAACTTTTGGAATCCAGCTTCGATTTGGTTGTTTGTATATATGCTGAATTGGTTTCCTTTTGATTGACCCGATTTTTGGAATTGGGGTTTTATATTGCTGTTACCGCCATTGTTAACTTGATTGCTTCACGATAATTAATCATTTTCTTTGAGTTGAATTGATTGATTTGTTTTTTTCTGGTATGTGCTTCATGAGCGAGTTTGAACTAGCTGATTAGCAGAGAAAACGATACTATAAGAAAAAAAGTCATGTAAAGGAAAGAAATATCTACTAATTCTGGAAGATCTGATTAGAAAAAAAATTGTTCACTAGAATTTGTTTGTGTTGAAGAGTTGAAAGGTTTAATTCGCTTGAAGTGTTTAAAAATTCTAAAAGAACTCACGTTATAGGCAAATAGTAAAAAAATAAATGTAAAGCATGAGTCCATGAATCAGAGAGCTAAACTTGGTTATGAGTACATGAATAATAGAGTTTAGAGTCTAGATGGAGATGGAAGAGGGCGTTGAAGTGGAGAAGAGGAGAGCTAGAGCTCCATCACTGGTGGCTGAGGAAAAACAGTATACCAAAGCTGGGCTTACGCGGATAGTGATGGAGAAGATTCATGATATGTGGAGGAAAGAAGAATTTGTGAGGCTCAAGTTCCATGAAGTGCTTCCTCGCGACATGAGGACGATACATGAAATAGTTGAGGTCAGTTTCCTTGCACACTCCATTGATTCCTAATCAAAGATCTCTTGATTTTGGAAGAGATTTTGAAACAGTAGAGGCTTAAACACTTTTGCTTAATTTATGGTGCAAAAAAAAAAGAAGCCAGATAGTTTTCATGATCAAGGTCATGTGAATAAAACCGTAAACCCTTAATTTGTAATTCAGAAAACATTCCTACTTTTTTGTTAACATATGTTTGGTTCATCATGACCTAAAGACCACTGGATCCCATTTTGGATTCTGTTTTTTTTTTATCCTGACAAGACGTACTAAAAAATCTGAGAATCCCCAGTGCTACGGTTCTCAAGATGAGCTTTGACAGAACAAATTTGAAGTACGGGGTGATCAACAAGACCAAGGAGCCATTGAAACGCCTCCAAGAGCTTCTGAGAGACCGGTTCAAGGATCAGTCTGGGATCGTTTATTGTCTCTCCAAAATCGAATGCGTTGATGTTGCGAAGTTTCGGAACGCGAAATGCAAGGTGAAGACTGTTTATTACCACGCCGGTGTGCCCGCGATCAGAGTGTTGATGTTCAGAGGAAATGGTAAACAGGAGAGGTCCGGATTGTTTGTGCAACCATCGCATTTGGGATGGGAATAGACAAAGCAAACGTGGTAAGTAAAGCCTGTTTTTAGCTGCTGCAGCCATTTTGTTGCTAATTTTCTGCCAGTTTCCTCTGTGGTTCTTAATGGCTTTTGGTGCAGCGTTTCGTTATACACAACACATTGTCGAAAGCGATAGAAAGCTACTATCAAGAGTAAGGGAGAGGAGGAAGGGACGGGCTTCGAGCGCAGTGCATTTGCTTGTACTAGAAGAAAGATTTTAGCAGAGTCGTGTGCATGCTGCGTAACAGACAAGGTAGAAACATGGATAGGTTCAAGTGTTGGGGTACTGAGTCAGTCTTTTTCATCTGTTTGATATAAATGTATAAACAGATTGATTCAGAGTAACATCTCTACACTATATCAACCTTATAGATAGCCATACTTGTTTAAAGATATACACATGGTTATATAGAAAGATCATAAAAATTTAATACAGTTTAAAGAAAATATATTTATATATTATGAAAAAAACTTTCTTATTTTTTTTATAAGTTTATGAAAAAAAATTCAAAAAAATATTTAGTATGATAAATTTAGAAATAAAAATAAAAAATAAAATTTAAAAGTATAAATGTAATAAAATATAGATTAATTTAAATAATATTTATATATTACCACAGTTAAGAATTATAAAAAAGTTCATTATTATATTTAAAATAAAAATATTATATTAATTATATATCTAAAAATATATTATAAAACATAAACCTGCGTGTATACGCCGGTCATCACCAAATACTAGTAACAGCTTGTCTAGAAAACAAAATATGTAGCATTTATAAATAATTTGTTTTATTACATGCCCTTATTACATTATTTAAATCGCTAATAATTAAGGATAGTGGGTTAGAGTTTGTATTACTTCTGGCAACAACATATCTTAGGATCATTAGGAGAACGAGAAGCACATTCTGCGTCCCTGAAGCCACGTAATGTGCAGTCATGCCAACATGCATGCAGATCGTATTGAAACGTACACACATGATGGCAGCTGTCAAATGATATTTTTTCCATTTCTGCATTTACACAAATTCACATAAATATTAATCGTAACAATTGATACAAATTCATATAACATTTCACTGAAAACAAATTACATAGTAAAAATCTAATACTAATAAAAAAATTAAATACATGTTACGTATATGAACTTTTTTTTTGTTAAAATCTTATGTATATGAACACAAAGGCATATATACACATTGCTTTTACGAATAAAAAAAATACTAAGGGAGATTAAATGAATATATAAAATTATTAACATTTCTAAAATTCATTTTAATTGGTAGATGATTTTTTAGATTACATACAAGATTTACAGTTATTCAAAGAGTTAAGTTTTTAATAATTTTTTTTCTATCAAAATCTGGTATTATTGGAACATAGATTATTAACAATTTAACTCATAAATCAATACTTTTAAAATGTTTTAGTTATCTGTCATATTCTTAAAATCATTGTAATGAAGTATTTTAGATGATTTTTGAAGTAGGGGTTGTTAGTTTTTGTATTTTAATAAATTTAGATATTTTTTTGTATTTGATAAATCTTTTGATTTTAAATCAGCTAAAAAAATCAAATCCACTCAAATATTAAAGTTAAATCTTGTATTTTGGGTTTTTTGTATTTAATCATGAAAATCTTTTCAGAAATCCATTCAAATTCAATTAAAACTTACATCCTTATAATATGTAGATTTTAAAACTATAAAATCAATAACATTGTATTTCAATATAGATTTTAAAATACAAAAACTAATAATATTGTATTTGGTTTAGATTCTCAGATCCATTAAAATAAGAAACCAATAACCCTCCTAAAATACACAAAATTTTATATAAATCTAACACAACTCTCTACAAATTTAATAATTTTTTAACTTTTAAAATTAACAAACTCTTTATAAATTCAGCTTCAACTAACACATCCTAGAACATGGCAATTACAAATTTCTAAATGTTTAGGTATTGTTATTAAAATGACAATTAGATAAAAGTTGAAATGTACCTAATGCCGAAAGGCTGTTATTAGACAATAAAGGTACAAGTATGAGAAATAAAATCAACAGGTTTTTTGTAGCATCCATAGTATTTGTCGTTTTTTTCTTTTCTATAAAATCTATTGAAAAACTAAAATATTGCTTTGATCTTAAAGAGAGACTCTATTTATAACTTTTAGTCTTGATAAAATATTTATTATTAATTTATTTTCCATAGATGCAAGTAAACATTTCTTTGTTGTTGGCAAAAATATAATTGCTAATTGATTGAATTTTGGACTGTATTATTATAAAAAGTGTCTGAATTGTGAATTTAATCAAAGAGATTTACTGGATATATTATCATTATGAGCAATCAATATGTAAGTCAAATGCAAGAGTTCATTCCACAATTTATTGTTGGAAAGTTTTGTAATTATAATTAGATAGTAGTATGGTATAAAACTTCCAAAACATAAATTTAGTTGCCACATAATCAACCAATAGAAAAGTGAGATTTTCTTTTTGCATTTGTATTATAAATTTTTGCTCTGACTAAATGCAAAACTACAACCAAATTTATTTTATTTGACTAAAGTTTGACTAAAGAAACTACCATAAATTATATATATATGACTAAAGAAACTACCATAAATTATATATATATATATATATATTTTTTTTAATACTCTTTTTGTTTTTTAATATAAGATATTTTAATATATTTTTAAAATAAATATATGATATTAATGCAAATTTACTGATAAATAATTTTTTTATTCTTAAATTAATTAATAAACAAACAAATAAATATAATAAAAAGATTACAATAGATATTTTACAAGTTTTTTTTAATTGGTGTGTCAATCTCTAAAATATTTTATAAACGGAGTGAGTATAAAATAGTAAAAATATGATCAAATTTTAAAATTTTTGTTAAATGATCACATTTATTCATCTAGTGAGTATTATTAAAATAAAACTAAAAAGATTTGAGTGGTATGCATTCGTTTCTTTTGATTACAGTGAAAGTAACAACTTGGGACGGTGAAACCAAACAGAACCCATCACCAGAATCTACCAAATTTTGCAGTAAAAGTTAACCTTTTTAAGCAATTGTTACAGCCACGAAGAGGACAGAATCCCATCATTTATCAAAACCCTCTTCTCCCGTCTTCTCAATCCATCTCCTCCGCGTTCTTCCGTCTTTGGGAATTTCAGGATCGAACGGCTCAGGGCGGCTGCGTTTTGCGCCGCGACGGGCGACGACGATTGAACGGCTCAGGGCCGTCGCTCCGAGACTCCGAGTTGAGCAATTCGGTTCTTTTTTTTTTTCTCGCTTCCTGCTAAATGCGGTGTCACAGTCAATCAGTCATAATGCCATTGAATAACCTTTTTTTATGAATATATGAATTTTAATGGTTGATGTTTTTTTTTGTTAAAAGATTTATAAAATTGCATTTTACGGCATTCGAACTCGTAACCTCACGCAAGATTTTTGACTCGTTGATAGCAAATCATAGTCCATATCAAAATATGTTATTTTTTTGTTAAAAACATAATTTCGATATTATCATAAATCTGATTTATGATAGATGCTATGAAAAAACCTCAAATGATGCATGAAATATTTGAGTTCCACCAAAACTGTAAAGAACTGATATAAAATAAATTACATGGATTAAGTTGTCTGAAATGCTTTGAACTCAAATTAATATATTGTAAATTAAGTTTTTTTTTGTTTTTACCAAAAGTCAAAAATTTGTTTTAAACAAAATTTATTAAATAGTACATTATATATTAGATATTGAGTTATTCACTAATAGAGACACCGGTTATTTATTTTAAAATAATTGTTTAGGAAAAATATGAATTATTATGAATAATTTTTTTTTTCAGCTATTCATGCTTTATCACAGTGTTTAAACCGCAACAAAAATGTGTTTGGCAACAGCATCTTTGAGGATCTCCCGGAGAAGGAGAAGCACATGCTGCGCCTTCGAAGCCAGCGTCTGTGCAGTGATTAAAACACGCATGCCAATCATATCGCACCGTACACAAGTAGTTCGTGCAGTTGTCAAATGATATTTTCTCCTTCCCTGAACATACACAAAATTACATACAATTATAATAATTGATAATATATGTGTCTAATTTTATATAACATTTTATTGAAAAAAATTACATAATAATATCATAATATTAACAAAAAATACATGTTCTATATATAATTAAACACAAAAAACATACCTATTGCTTTTACATAAAAAACACTAAAATATGTCAACTACAAATTCAGAAATGAAACATGTTTAGTTATTTTTATTAAAATCATCAGTTTTAATTTTGAAACAACTAAATACGAATTAAAATATACCTAAAGCCGAAAGGTTGTGGTTGGAAAATGAAGGTACAAGTATTACTATGAGAAATAAAATCAATAGGTTTTTTGTAATATACATAGTATTTTTTTTTTGTATTAAACCTATTGAAGACCTAAAACCTTGTTCTGATATGAAAGAGAGATTCTCTAATTATATAACTTTTGGTTTTGATAAAAAAAAAATATTTTTAATTGATTTTCCATACCTGCGAGTAAATATTTATTTATTTTTGGCAAAAATCAATGACATTTAAATAATTATTTGTTTATATTATCATTATGACCATTCAATATATAAGTTAAATGCAAGATTTCATTGCACAATTCATTGTTGGAAAGTTTTGTAATTGTAATTAGTTAGTCTTGAATATAACTTATACTCTCTCTGTTTTAAAATAAGAGTCACTTTAACACTTTTCACACAAATTAAGAAATTTAATAAAAAGTTTATTTTATCTCTTATAAATACATTAAACCAACTCTTTCTTTCTAATTGATACACTAATGTGACAAAGTTAAAACTGGATATTTAGTTATATATTTGTATTGAAAATCAAAAACATAATTTTTATGAAACAAAAACAAAACTATAAAATGACACTTTTAATAAAAGTTTGAATAACACTTAGTCTATTAACCACATTAACCACTAGAAAAGTACATTTTTTTGTTGCCTTTGTATCATCAATTTTGACTTTGACTAAATGCATGAAATATTTGAGTTCCACCAAAATTGTGAAGGATTGATATAAAATAAATTACATGGATTAAGTTGTCGGAAATGCTTTGAACTCAAATTAATATATTGTAAATTTGATCTAGTCAAAATTTTTATTTTTACCAAAAGTCAAAAATTTGTTTTAAACAAAATTTATTAAATAGTACATTATATATTAGATATTTAGTTATTCACTAATAGAGACATCAGTTTTTTATTTAAAAATAACTAGGTGATTGGCCCGTACATATGTGCAGACATAAAAATTGTAATTAAAATAAATAATAATAAAATAAATAATTTATAATAAATAAGTGATTGGCCTATTCAATAATATATTTGTATAAAATTTAAGTTTCTGAAAAAATAATTTAATAGGTTTGAAAAATCATATATAGCAAAAAATAATATATATATATATAAAAAACTTAAAATACTTTAGAAAGCTGTAAAATAAAATAAAATAATTCTTCGTTATTTTTTGTTTTCTATTTTTATTCATATTTTACATCTTTATAATTTTCTTTATCTCATTCTATCACTTTTCGTCTCGTTTCTGGTTCGTAATTTTTGCTATATAATTGGAATACATTTGTATATAATATAAAATTTTGTTCTTTATTTATATTAGGACAAGATAAGATGATAATAAAAGTGAATAAATTATTTTTCTAAAAATCTGATTCCGCAAATTTCTTACAAACACTTGAGCTTGTAAATATTTTGCATAAGAGTTATTTAAAATAAGATTTCAAAAATCTCCAACAAAAAAAACTAATTTCGCAAATTTTCTGCCAAAAACATGAATAAGTAACTTTCGCACCAAAATAATTACATCAAAAATATGATCCAAATACATTTTATCAAAATTTTATGATATCAAAAAAAAACCGGCTAAAAAAATTGCTACAAATGTTTTGCTAAATACTTGAAATCTGTAAATTCACTAACAAAAATTTTGTGTCGAAATGTGATTTTAAATCTTTTTGAAAAAAATATAATTTTCCTAATTTTTTGTCAAAAAGTTGAATATTTAAAGTATATTCTCAAATTTTTAACATCAAATTTTATTCATAAATTAAATAATGCCATGTTATAAGCCATGTGTACTAAAAACTGACATGTCACAATTACATCATCATTATACATCATCATTTTTATGTTACATTAAAATTGTTTAACCTAAAAAATTTAACCAATCAAATTAAAACAAATCAGCAATTTTCATTAAACTATATTGTATATGAACAAAATATAGATTATTATGAATAATTTCTTTTTATTTTTAGCTATTCATGCTTTATTACAGTGTTTAGACCGCAACAAAACTGTTTTTGACAACAACATCTCTGAGGATCTCCCGGAGAAGGAGAAGCACATGCTGCGCCCTCGAAGCCAGCTGATATGCAGTCAAAAACATGCACGCCAATCATATCGCATCGTACACAAGTTGTTCGTGCAGTTGTCAAATGATATTTTTTCCTTCCCTGAACATACATAAATATTCATTGTAATAATTGATATAAATATATGTGTCTAATTATATAACATCTCATTGAAAACAAATACATAATATAATTATAATACTAACAAAAATACATGTTAATCATAGACAAAAAAACATACCTATTGCTTTTACATAAAAAAACACTAAAATATTCTACATGTTTAGTTATTGTTATTCAAATTATCAGTTTTAATTTTGAAACAACTAAATTCCAATTAAAACATACCTAAAGCTGAAAGGTTGTAATTGGAAAATGAAGGTACAAGTATTACTATGAGGAATAAAATCAATAGGTTTTTTGTAGTATCCATAGTATTTATTGGTTTTTGTATTAAACATATTGAAAACTTAAAACCTTGTTCTGATATGAAAGAGGGATTCTCTATTTATATAACTTTTGGTCTGGATAAAAAATTTATTATTAATTGATTTTCTATAACTGCGAGTAAATATTTATTTATTTTTAACAAAAAAGCATTGATATTTCAATAATTTTTTTGTTTGTATTATTATAATAACGTATGTGACTTTTGACTGGATATATTATCATTATGACCACTCAATGCAACAATTAATATATAAGTTAAATGAAAGATTTCATTGCACAATTCATTATTGAATTGTTTTGTAATTATACTTAGGTAGTATGATATTAAACAAATAATAATTAATGTTGTCAGATCATCAACCACTAGAAAAGTGCGACTCTCTTTTTGCATTTGTACCGTTTTATTTTTGCTTTGACTAAATGCAAAACTATAATCAGGTTTATCTATAATAGTAAAAAAGAATCCACTTTAGAAGACTAATCTTTACTTTATATGTTATTTACTTAATATGCCATTGAACTTCCATTATTTATATAAAAATTTATTAAATCTATTATTATCATTAAATTATCAAAGACTTAATTTTTTGTTACTTTTCTCATTATAGGCCTAATAGTTTTTCTTCTTATTAAAAAACCTATTTTTGTTTAAAATTTTTGAACCATTTTATTTTCTTTGTTTTTAATTCGAAATTTCTAAAAATATATATAGAAAATGACAAAAAAAAATTAAAAAATAATATTCTAGAGACTAAATTTTATTTTACCAAAAAACCTTAAAATATGTTAGATCAAAAATTATTTATATAATATTAATTACTTAATATAAGAAATTTCAATTTCAATTTTGTTTTGCTTTGGAAGAAAAAGAAAATAAAGAATAGGATTAGAAAAGAAAAAAAAATGAAAAAGGAGAACAAAAGAGAAAAAAAACATAGAAAAATTAAAATTAAAATACAAACAAAACGAATAAGCACAAAAAATTACAGAAAGAAAGAACGAAAAAAGAAAATAAGAAAGAATAAAAAAGAATAAACAAATAATAGAAAAGAAAATGGGGACAAAATCAGAAAAGAAAATCATTAAAAATAAGAAGAGAGGAAGAATGAAAAAAAAAAACATACAAGAAGAACTTAAAAAATAAAATAAAAAGAAGATGAAGAAGAGAAAAAGAAGAAGAGCATTAATAAAGATTTAGAAAAAGGCGAAGAACAACAACAAAATAATAATATTTACTTAATATACCATTAGACTTCCATTAGTTATATAAAAATTTATTAAATTTATTATTATCATTAAATTATCAAAGGCTTAATTTTTTGTTACTTTTCTCATTATGGGCCTAATAGTTTTTCTTCTTATTAAAAACCCATTTTTGTTTAAAATTTTTGAACCACTTTATTTTCTTTGTTTTTAATTCGAAATTTCTAAAAATATATATAGAAAATGACAAAACCAAATTAAAAAATAATATTTTAGAATCTAATTTTATTTTACCAAAAAACCTTAAAATATGTTAGATCAAAAATTATTTATATAATATAAATTACTTAATATAAGAAATTTCAATTTCAATTTTGTTTTGCTAAATTTGAAGAAAAATAAAATAAAGAATAGGATTAGAAAAGAAAAAAAAATGAAAAAGGAGAACAAAAGAGAAAAAAAACATAGAAAAATTGAAATTAAAATACAAACAAAATGAATAAGCACAAAAAATTACAGAAAGAAAGAATGAAAAAAATAAAATAGAGAAAAATAAAAAAGAATAAAAAAATAATAGAAAAGAAAAAGAGAAGAAAAAAAACAGAAAAGAAAATTATTAAAAATAAAAAGAGGGGAAGAATCAAAAAGAATAACATACAAGAAGAACTTAAAAAATAAAATAAAAAGAAGCTGAAGAAGAGAAAAAGAAGAAGAACATTAATAAAGATTTAGAAAAAGGCGGAGAACAACAACAAAAGAATAATAACAAATAAGATAAAGAAGAAGAAAAATATTAATATATTATCTTTTTATTAAAAATCAAACACACTTTTATGATATAATTTTTTGACTAAAAAACATGAATACGATTAACAAAAAGATAATTAATCGTATTTTATAACATCTTAGTATTATTTGTAGATTAACTATTTTGATTACAATGTTGTAGAACAATAAAATTATATTTTAAAATTATATTTATAATACTAACATTTTTAAAATTAAATTATAAAAAACAATTTATCTGCGCGGACACGCATGTTAGATCCTAGTTTATTTTATGAAAGAAAACCATCCTAATATAAAATTTGACTAAAAACTATCATAGACTAGTTTGAAATCATAGCCATTTTAAAAATTTGTTAAAAATTAAATTTATATTTGACCACTCACAGTAGTCATTAGTGTTACATTCAAAGTAATTATTTCTTCATAATTACAGTCTATCATCAAAATTTGACAAGTGTGCAACTAATTATGAATACGGTAAACACACATATGAAGAGTGTGTATATCTCTGCAAATGTACAACTAATTATGTATGTACTATGAAGTCTGTATTATAAGTTTAATGTGAGCTCTAATATCAAAAGAGAATCTCCAAATTTAGGCGTCTAATCTCAGTTTATTTAAAGAAGACTATAAAGGCACAAAGATACACACATTAATTCCTAAACTATCTATGTGTATATTTGGTATAGAATATCTCTTTCTAACCTATAGTTAAATCCCTTTTGTAGTTAAGACAAGTTTATTTATAATTTTTAGCCAAGTATTTTTGATATCATCTTTCATCTTTGTATCTTTTAGCCAAGTATTTTTTAGACAAATTTCTAAACTATCTCTGTGTATTTTTTAGCCAAGTATTTTTGACATCATCTTTCTCGCTTTCATGAGGAGGCCAATTTGTAAAGCAAAATCCAGAAAACAGATATTGTGAAATTCGTTCCGGTTTTACCACTGAATTGATTCCGGTTTAAGCTTTCACGGACAAGGTAAAGTCTCTCGCATTCGGTGGTTTTATAACTAACGGCTGACCGTTGCAGTAGTACGAAAAAGTACATCAGAGTTGATAAAACTGTTGCAACGGTAAAAGGTAAAATATCGCTCAATTTCATAGATATAAAAGTATATATCGTTCTGCTCTAATTGTACATAAACTATTAACCGGTGTACGTAATGCGACGTTAGATCTAAACAGAAATACACTGACAAAATCATTTTGCATCATGATCTTTGAAACCTCATTTCCTTACATATTCCATTGGTCTTGCGTGAGTTTCTTGGCGATTTTCGTACTGGAGATTCATAGGTTCAATTTTTTTTTGCCAGTGTCGAGGAAGAATAAATTTTGAAAAAGAAGACTCATGTATAAAAAAATTCGAAATTAACGGCGAATGGTATCAACTCGAGGGACACTGGCCTTTACATCAACAAGTCTTTCGTTGTTTAAGGTTTTGATGTCTACTTTTATTTCTAGGTTCTGTCCTAATTGAGCATGATTCATATCTGCTGTTTACAAGGCTACTGGATTGTAACCGGGGCATTAATCAAATGTGATTTGATTAATCGATTTTAACCAACTCAAATGTGATTTAGATTTTGTAACCAACGAAATATGCCACACTAAGGAAATTTTTTTAAAAATGTCATTGAACTTATAATTTGTTCCGCACCTCCTGCAATTAGGCAATCGCAAGTTCTGGTCTATTTTAATTTAAAAGCCATGAAAAGTAAGTGAAAAATAGAGAAATTAAAACACAATTGAACACTAGAAATCAAAGTGATACATATGATCAAACGCTTTTGATTGCTCAGTGATCTTCAATCTTTTTCAACCCCTTCATATCAGTCGTCTCCACCCTGGAATTGAACATCACGGTGTAAAACGAGCTTAGAGTCTAAGACCAACAACATTCTCTTGAGGATTGTAATCTTTTTTTTAACAGACTAGTCACAAAGGATTCTGAGACTTACGTTGAGCCGTAGAGAGCGATCTTCTGAACCTTTGTGACCTCAGCACCCGATTGGTTGTCTTCGATGAAGATCGTCAAGCTTGAATTCAATAGATAAAAGATTAGATTAGAGCTTGTGATTTTACTGAGTAAGTATAATTATATAAAACAGAACATGGTAAAACTTTTACCTACGAACATTCTGAAACTTGACGTACTTAAGAACCACCGGCTTTCCCTGTAAATAGGATTTGAACAGAGGTCTCAAGACACATAGATCGCCAAAAACATGTCACTAAATTAATTAACGTTAGATTTCAGAAACGACTTACCTTAAGGTTTTCTTCAGTTAGTTCAGCGGTGTCACTTGGAGGAAAATCATTGACATTGCTGTATTGTTCCATATATCAGGGAGTGTTAAGAGTTATAATCACAATAATCAATAAGCTAGAGACACATATAAGCAAAGAATCACATTACCTGAAGCACATGTGCTCTTTATTTGAGAAAAACTTGACGGTTTTAGGACCTGGATATAAAAAAAAAGATTATAATCTCACGACTGACACATATCAAGATCCCATCTCCTATTGAATATCTACTTCTACCAATCTCTCTTTTAAAGCATTACCTTCCTCTTCAGGGCCTTTGATAGCAAAGGAATGTAGTTTGATAACTTGGTTAAAAGGAATATAGATCAGAAGTTGCTCATCAGCATCGCTCTCTAAGTTCAATCCTTCATCTTCTCTATAACCCTATACGAGAAGTAAATCATTCTCAGGTACAAAACTTCAACAGGTAATCAAAGTATTCAAATTTATGTTAGGGTATTGTGCGATTCATGTTCATATGAGAGAAACGATGGAATAAAGAAACAAATCAATACAAAGAAAACCAAGGACAATATCTTCAGACACAAACTTGTATGCAGACAACGAACTACATACAAGTACAAGTAGGAATATATATATAGAGATATATAAACATATGAGAATAACCTGCTTGAGAGCATTGGGCAAGGAGTGACTTGAGCTTTGGTTGAGGCATTCAACACCGGACCAATCAATAAAATCCAGCAGATCAACCTGAAAAATTAAACAAAACAGTCAAATTTAAGACCCTAGATTCAAAATTCTCAATAGACCACGATTAAGAACCCTAGATATTATTCCCATTCAAAAATTAAAAATTCTTATTTTCGATTACAGAAGAAAGAGATCCTCAAAAAAAAATCTAAAAATCTTCGATTATTCACCTGTCCCTTTGGAATTTGGCTGGCTGTTTCGGCGGACATCGTGAGTTTTTTTCTTGCAAAGATATCTCTGAAGATCGAGAAAGTGGAAGAAAGTAAATAGACCGAAGACGAAATAAAAAAGGTTTTTCTCTCTTCTGAGGGTATCTGATACGACGCCGGATAATAAACACTCTTTTCGATTAAGCAGGTTACACCAACCCAATATGAATTTAGAAGTAGAATTCCAATTATACCCCTATACCAACTACAAAACTCGAAAGACTGCCCTTTTTCTTCCTCTTCCACTCAAAAACCCAACCTTATTTTAATTCTTCTCCAACCAGACACATCTCTTCCTTTCTCATCCTCTGCAATGGCTTCCTTATCCTTCGTTTCCTCTTCTCACCTTACTCTGCGCACTCCTTCTCTTACCCTACGTACAGGCTCTTCCTCTTCTTCCCCTCGAACCTCTGTTTCATTTTCCGTCAAGGCTCTATCCGTCGCTCTTTCGCAGGACGATTTGAAGAAGCTCGCGGCGGAGAAGGCGGTGGAGGCGATTAAACCTGGGATGGTTCTAGGTCTTGGAACCGGATCCACCGCAGCCTTCGCCGTCGATCAGATCGGTAAACTCCTCTCCTCCGGCGAGCTCTACGACATCGTTGGCATCCCGACGTCGAAACGAACGGAGGAACAGGCCCGATCGTTGGGGATCCCTCTTGTTGCGCTGGACACGCATCCGAGAATCGATCTCGCTATCGACGGAGCAGACGAGGTGGATCCGAATCTGGATTTGGTCAAAGGTCGAGGCGGTGCTCTTCTCCGGGAGAAAATGGTGGAAGCTGTGGCGGAGAAGTTTATCGTTGTGGCCGACGATACGAAACTCGTTAAGGGACTCGGCGGAAGCGGATTGGCGATGCCTGTGGAGGTGGTTCAGTTCTGCTGGAACTTCAACCTCATCAGATTGCAAGATCTGTTCAAGGAATTTGGATGTGATGCGAAGCTGAGAGTCGACGGAGATGGGAAGCCTTATGTGACGGATAACAGCAATTACATCATCGATTTGTATTTTAAGAATCCGTTGAAGGATGGATTCGCGGCGGCGAAAGAGATCGGGAAGTTTCAGGGAGTGGTGGAGCACGGTCTGTTTCTGGGAATGGCGACGTCAGTAATTATCGCCGGCAAAAACGGCGTTGAAGTTATGAACAAGTGAGGTTTTTAAAATTCAAGTTATTCTCCTTCTTCTTCTTCGTTCAGTGACAATTCTCCTCCTTTGTAAAATTACCAATTGAGTTTTGGAATATATCTGTTGAGATCATTTCAAATAAACTCTTCGATTTCGATTCAGCATCATTTGCATTCAACCATTAAGAACAGAATCAGCAAAACGACGAATCAAATTTGGATCATTTTCGAATTCGAAATGGTCAATTGATCCCTTGACGGCTCCGATCATCGCTCCAGAGATAACCTGACCCAGTGAAGAACGAGAAACTGCGGCGAAGTTGGGTGATCGTAGAGCTTACGGTACAGAAGATTGATTTGCTGGTACGGATTGTACTGACGGTGTTGATCTGTCGTGTTAGGATTCGTCGGATCGAGCATTGTCAGGGGCTTTTGCGTCCTGGTTCGAACATTGAGGCTTAGGGTTTAAGCATAGAGGTCTCTCAGTGGGATGACTCGTGAGCGTTTATAAATTATCAGTGAAGATCATAAAAAAGTAAATACTTTGGGGGCAATTCAAGAATTTTGGAGTCTAATAGGCCTTTTTTGTTATAACCCTTTGGGCTTCAAAATTTTATTCTCGGCTTTTTAAAATTAGGGGCCTTCTTCGTAACCTTTGGGCTTTAAAATTTTAAGATCGGTCGGATAGAGTTTTCTTCCTTCACTTGTGAGTTTCTTTAGTTTCAGCTTCGAGCACAATGAAGAATAGTGAATGGTGTGATTCATGAATCAAAAAATAAAATAATGACATTACAAGAGGCCAATAAGGGTATGCAAATCTATAGATATGTTATATACAAATATATTGGGGGATAAAAAAAAATACATTGTAAACATAATCAGAACTTACCTCAAATCACTCTTCAAAAACTGTATTTATATGTTCTTATAACTCGTTGTGGTTCAATGACTATACCTAAATTAATTTGAAAAGTTACTAAAAAAAATTATTCTTTCAATTTCTTCAATAGTCTCAGAATATGGAGAGTAGGAATATAGAAAGCTGTTAAAAGTATTGCTTACTGAGTTTTGACATTTGTTGAATTACATGAGTTTGGTCACATTAAATGGGTCAAAAAAACTCATCTCAATTCTCAAATTACCCTTCAACAACTATATTTACTTGTCATTATAAGTTGCTGCGGTTCAGTGACTATCACTAAATTTAATTTGAAATTTAACTTTTTGTGTCCACATATGTTCCCTAATGTTTTGCAACTATTTATATTCATTATATCTACCACACCTTTCACATGCTTTATGTGTGTGGTTTTCTCTAATTATAAGGAGTTTCCGATACTAACAAGATTAGCTTAACCGATTCAATATTATTAACTAACTTAGTGAAATTATAGTAAATTCGACTAGAGTACGTTTATGGGATATGTTTTACAGTTTGATTGGATTGAACAATGAACTTTTTGTTTTTGTTTTGATAAAAAAAACCCTGCAATTTGATTGAACAATTCGAAAGTAAATCAAACCGGAACAGTGGATGTTGTTACATCCATGTAAATTGGTGACCTTAAAAAAGAAAAATAGATCTCCCGCTGACGTGATTATGAAAATTTAATATGCTCACGCGGTTTGCCTTTGCCCTAAACTACTAAAGTTCTATTAAATAGTTTCATGGAGAAGGCAAAAGTATAAGTGGGTGTGAAGTAAGGAGAAAAAAGTTGCAAAAACTCATAGCAAAAATTTTAAAATGAATAAAAACAACTATAAATATTTGCATAACGATTTTTATATTGGTGATGAATATACATAGACATGTTTTAGTCGACTAAACTTGTAACAAATCATTTTTTTTCCTCTCGGCCAATAAGTTTGTAGGAAAAAATCTTTCAAAATGTTGTTGGGTGCCACTATGTTAATGTAAATGTCTATGTTCGTGTGCATAATATACGTATATATATACACAAGTCCGTATTTGTATTTAAAAATATAGTTATCGGAACTTAATTAGTTTATAACTTATAAATATAATACTATATGCAAATTTACATGACTCACGCAGGCAGTCATGCCTGTAGTATAGACACCTGATTTCAAAGAGAAGACAAGAAGAAACATGAGTGGATTAGATGGATAAGTATTGTTGTTTTGCGTTATAATGATTTAATTAGAAAGCTTAGACTTAACCGTGAGGTTGACAGTGCCGAAAATTGATTTGCCTAAAGAGAATGACACAATTCACAACGATCCCTTCTTATTTTAATTACAATGCTTACCGTGTTTGACGTGGATGAGTGGATCAAAGCATCAACTATTAGATCAAATCTCTCTCTTTTTCTTCCAATATAATTAATCAGTAATTATTCAAAAAGCTGTACATAGAGAAGCAACAATTAACCAAAAAAAGAAGACTCTAGGTCATAAACGAGCTAGGAACGATGAAGATGGTAATCTTTATTCTAGACATCATATATATTATATACTGATAATGTTAATTTTCTTTCAATCTAAATTTTTTTTTGGTCAACGTCAATCTAAATCTTATATTACCTACTTTTAGGGTTATCTTAGTTATTTTATTTTTAACTTGTATAAAATTTGAAAATTTATCGGAAGTGTGCGACTTATATATAAACTGTATTAGGAATTAAATTTGATACTATTCTCTAGAAAACATAACCATACTACTACGCTGAGCAATTTAAGTAATACTAATATAGAAATGAAAATATCAAACTTTTTCCTATTATTGTTGTTTTATTGTCAACATATTAAAGACATATGAACAGATATAATCTGGCATCTAGAGTTAAACGCAAAGAGAGTTTCAAAGCTAAATCACATGTATAACACATTTAATACTTATATATTGAATATACAGAAATTCAAGACAAGAAATACTAAATTCCAACGTATTGTGTGATACTCAAAAGCTAAAATTAGTCTATACAGATATAGCAAAATAACTCAATAACTTTGAAATAAAAATTTCGTTAACGCATCCTAATCAATTATTGCTAAAAAAAATACTGTTAATAAATCGTAATGCACGAACTACAATAAATAGTATACATTATCCCAAGGCGAACTTGTCATTTTATGCTTTTTTTCTGTTAAAAACTTGAAACAATACAAATAAAAAAAGGAAAGTCACATCATATGGACAAAAGGGTGAATCAGATATTATATTGTAAACATTAAATTATTATTAAAGTATTTTGTTGTCTCAAATTTTATATAAAGGAAATTACAAAGTCTTATTTACTTCCATCAAGCAAAATCTGTCGTTTTCCTCTCAAGAGAGCAGGTCTCATGGCAAACCAGTTTCTTCAGCTTCTTCTTCGTTTTCTCCCAATGCCTCTCATTCACTATCATTGTTCATTCTCCGGAAACGATGCCGTTTTGTAGCTTCCTACACGAAATGCGGAAGCTTCTTTCTCTCAACTTCTTCTTCGTTTTCTTCTTCTAAATCTGCCGATTGAATCTCACAACGACGCCGTTTTAGGTTTGTTACCTGTCTCCCTCTCTCCGTATTTAACTTCCGAACCCAAGTAACCGTTTCTTGTTTCTTTTAGAAATAATGCTGTGTTCTTCGTTGTGTTATCGACTGGCTCAGTTTGATGGGTTGTAAAAATTTTGTGAATACGAGGATAGAAATCTGCAACTTTTCCCAATCATCTCAGAATTTTATTTTTATTTTTCTTACATCACTGGACACACAAAAAAACGTTAGGAATTTCTTAAATCTTGCATGTTTTAAGACGAAAGATTCGATTTTTCTGATTGAATTACCTTAAATTTTCAAAAATCTTACCCCAATAGGCTAATTCGTGTTCGTGTCAAATTAAATTTTAAGTTTGGTGGGTCGGCACGGCAGGGAGATTAGTCACAAAACTTTTGGAAAAATCGAAGAAAGAAAGTTTCACTTTTTTTCCATTTCATTGACTGCTTTTGCTCATTCTATTTGATATATTAGTTATAATGTCCAGAAAGGTACGGTTTGTGTTGCTTACAAGAAACATAATTAAGGATAAACTGATCAATACAATGTTTCTTTTATCTTCATTTGACTTCAGATTCTATAGACGAAATTAAGACAAAGGAGGTGAATATCAGAGTTTATCAATGGAGGACTACGAGGTTCTTGAGCAAATTGGGAAAGGGTCTTTTGGGTCAGCTCTTCTTGTGAGACATAAGCATGAGAAGAAACTGTAAGTACTTAACCTGAAACAGGATCATGTGAATATAGTGGTGTTTTCTGAAATTTGAATTCGCTGTAATGTTCTGCTCTTTCTGCTGTCTAAAGGTATGTTCTGAAGAAAATCCGGCTTGCTCGGCAGACTGGTAGGACAAGAAGATCTGCTCATCAAGAGGTTGTTTAAAATCCCTTTTGTGTTCTGAGATATTTACATTCATTTACGCTTTCTCGACTCCAGTATGCAAATTCCAGATATTTAGATCAAATGCAGCTCCTTTTGTCACTTGAAAGGATTTAAGTATAGACAATGGCCTTGATCTTGCTTTTGTTGGTTAATGTCGATAGTCTTTCGGATATGCCGTTATGGATCATACAGTATTCTTGAGCTATAGACTTTTGTTCTGTAGACTAACAATCTTCCTGTTAACTCATTGTAGATGGAGTTGATTTCAAAGATAAATAATCCATTCATTGTGGAATATAAAGATTCTTGGGTCGAAAAGGTATCATCTATACATATCTTTTCGTTTCTTGAATAAAGTATTTGAAAATGTAACCAGCTCTATGGTCTGTGGATGTGTGCTATTAGGGTTGCTATGTCTGCATTATCATAGGCTATTGCAAAGGAGGAGACATGTAAGCTTATTCCATCTCAGCAGCTTTCCCCTGTTCTTGACTCGCGACGAGGCTCTTTGAAAGAGTTACTGACTTTTCTGCTTCTTCTGCTTTACAGGGCGGAAGCGATAAAGAAAACAAATGGTGTGCACTTCTCTGAAGAGGTTTGTGCATAGACAAGTTTGATTGATTCTAGCCATTGATACAAAATTTCTAAGTCTCTCAGAGTTTTTTTTTTGTTTGGTTATCAGAAACTCTGCAAATGGCTTGTTCAGCTCTTGATGGCTCTTGAATACTTGCATGCCAATCACATTCTCCATCGCGATGTCAAGGTTGGTTATGATGTTACTTCTCAGGACCAACACAGTTTATAGAAAAATCCTCCATACTGATACTAAACTAACTGATTTTATCCACCCAGTGCTCAAACATATTCTTGACAAAGGATCAAGATATACGTCTAGGTGAGATGCTTGGCAAATTTGTGGCACTTATATCATTTTCCTAATCAGCCTAACACAACACCAGCCAGAATGTAACGAATCGGTTTTCTTATATTCGCAGGCGATTTCGGACTTGCCAAGGTCTTAACATCAGATGACCTCGCATCTTCAGTAAGTATAGTTTCCTTGACTCTTTCTTTTCACATACGGATTTGTTCTGGACTCAGGTTTGATCGTTACCCTTCTTCAAAAACCAGGTGGTTGGAACGCCAAGCTACATGTGCCCCGAGCTACTAGCGGATATACCTTATGGGTCCAAGTCTGATATTTGGTCGCTTGGCAAGTTTCTCATCCTGCCATGGCTAAGATTTTTAACTTTTAGCTCTAGATAACGAAAAAAGTATATTCATCTGAATCTTTGTCTTCTTTTCTTCAGGATGTTGTATGTATGAGATGACGGCCATGAAACCCGCATTCAAAGCTTTTGTAATCTTTGAAACCAACATTTACATTCCTCCGGGTTATGTTCATCAGAAGTTTCTGACTGTTGTTGGCGTCTGAAATTGTTGCAGGACATGCAAGGACTAATAAACAGGATTAACAGATCAATCGTTCCTCCACTTCCGGCGCAATATTCTGCTGCCTTGTAAGTGTCTGTATAATCTTGTTTGTCTCGATGTGAGATCAATTAGAAATTTAGAATTCACTGATTTATCATTTATGCAATTGCTTTCTTCAGCCGGGGTCTTGTTAAGAGCATGCTCAGAAAAAATCCAGAACTCAGACCAAGCGTACGTCTTATGATTCTGTTCTTTGATATATGATGATCATAGCCTGAAACTGAACAAACTTGACCAGTAAACATCATATTCTTTTTTCTGTTTAGGCTGCTGAGCTTCTCAGTCAACCGCTGCTACAGCCGTATATCCAGAAGATTAATCTGAAGGTGAATGATCCAGGGAAAAACGTGTTGCCTGCGCAATGGCCAGAATCTGAATCCGCCAGGAGAAACAGCTTTCCTGAGCAGAGAAGGCGTCCTCCAGGCAAAAGCCATAGCTTCGGTCCAAGCAGGTTTAGGGGCAACCAGGAAGATTCTGTTTCTTCTATAAAGAAACCTGTGCCCGCGTATCTGACCCGTGAAAGGCAAGTGGATTTGTCTACAGATGATAGCGGTGATGGAACGGTTGTTCGTAGAAGAACCTCAGAGGCTTCTAAGAGTTCTAGGTATGTTCCAGTGAGAGCTTCGGCTTCACCTGTGAGATCAAGACAGCCTAGGAGTGACCGTGGTCAAGTACGTGATCCATTCTTCAAAGCTCTTCGTTACTGATTGCTTTGTCGGATTAAAGAACGCTTGTTTCCATAATGTTTTTGCAGCTTCCTGTTTCATCACAGCATACGAACCGAAAATCAGCGGCTTTGATTCGTAGAGCCTCCATGCCTAGCTCAAGAAAACCTGCTAGAGAAGTCAAAGACTGTCTGTACAACTCGAAAACCAGTATTCTCCACCAGCTTAAATCTCCTGATGTGTCAATGAACGCGCCAAGAATTGACAAGATTGAGTTTCCGCTAGCTTCATATGAGGAAGAGCCATTTGTTCCGGTTGTGCGTGGGAAGAAGAAGAAAGCATCGTCTAGAGGCTCCTACAGCCCACCTCCAGAGCCACCACTGGACTGCTCAATCACAAAAGACAAATTTACCCTTGAACCAGGCCAAAACGTGGAAGGGGCGATTATGAAGGCGGTGTATCAGTACGAAGATGCATACCCAGAAAACAGGAGCGAATCATCTGATCAGAATGCAACTGCTGGAGCATCAAGCAGGGCTTCGTCGGGTATAAGGAGACAAAGATTTGATCCTAGTTCTTATCAGCAACGTGCGGAGGCATTGGAGGGATTGCTTGAATTTAGTGCAAGATTGCTTCAAGATGAGAGGTACGATGAGCTGAATGTCTTGCTGAGACCCTTTGGTCCAGGCAAAGTCTCGCCGAGAGAGACAGCGATTTGGTTGTCCAAGAGCTTCAAGGAAACTACTAAGCTGGAAGATTGAGAAACGGATGGATCATTCTAATTCTAACCTGTTGTGACGTGAAAGAAAACTTCCACTTTTGACAGTTAATTGATCAGAAGATGTCCGGAAAATTGTTTCAAAAGTTAACTACTTAGGCTGTGTTCTTTAACGAGTAGCTTAACCTCTCTGTATCTGATACATTGAAACTCAAGAAAAGAGTGGCCGGTTACCAAATCACAACTTGTTTTGCCTGTTTGAGGTTGTTTTCAGTCAAGCACAAATACATAAACATATTTTAATCAGACAAACCAAATCCTGAAATAGACCTCACAGCATCTGAAACAGAGTAATATCATATAGCCAGCAAAAATGTTGAGCAAGTGGCTTATACGCAGTGTGTGTGCTAGTCAGGGCGAGTGGATGTTAATCACTAGTTTAGAGTCTTGTGATATGCAACCTGCAAGTAATCCCCCATAAAAGCACTACTCAGATTCTGAGAAATATAATGTTTCGACTTACATTTGTACACTTTAGTATCAAATGTAGAGAATATATATGAAAAAGAAGTTTGATTACTTACAGAAGTTGACGTCTTTAACAGCTCTCTGACTGCCATTGTTGCATAACAAGAAGATGGAAGAGTGAGAGCCATTTTGAGCGCCAACTGCGTCTGCTCAGAATCTTGGTTGCCATCGGATTTCATCGATTCGGCAGATTCAACCTTACTCATCGGCGTTTCCGCGGTAATCCTGTCCAGATCCGTCTCTGCCAATGGTTTATTGCTGTCAGTGTAAGTCAGTAATTCCCTGCAGCATTTACCCACAAAATTAGTCTCTGCCTCCATTCAATCTTTTTGATCACAAATATGGAGCAAGTTTTAACACAAAGCGTACCACTCAAAGTCGATTGGTTTCTGGAAAACACGTCTGTAACCACCAGTCATGCTAGTTATTGAGAACTCCCTGAAAAAAAAAAACTTGTTATTAGTAGAATAAAAGTATATGCTCGTGGTGATGCAGAGTGACACAAGCATAAGTTTCTACAAGAAAAAAAAAGAGAATAAGGGATTTACTTTACACCGTGAATACTCTCAGTTAGGCTGATACCGTCCTGAGCAATGCAAGCAGAAATTTATAGAATTTAATCAGCAAATATGAGAAGTTTCAGAAAGTATACACTGAGAAAAAGAAAGTTTTAAGTTGTCTAGAACAAACAGGGAGTGTTTGATTATAGTTTAACAAACCTTCTTTGCCAAATCATGGAAAATTTCAGCAATGTCATTGGACGGGTAAATGACTCTTGAACTGTTGAAGCAAAGAGAAAGGTCTTCAGGATTCAAAAAGTACAGTGTTCAATCCACTTCTATTGGAAATTTCTGCCAGCAACTTACCCAGGTAGAGGAAGGACGATGTCACTAGTCGAGTAAGTTCCAGCTTTCATATCCTCTATATCTACAACCTGAAGAACACAAAAGAAAGCAGTATAAATAATGCTAGTACTAACAAATACCAACGAAAGCGTAACTATGTTAAAGCATATATTTGAGTGCGAAAAAAGACATTGCAGAAATCTCATTTCACAAACCCAAAGTTCCATTTGCTCATCATAATCTGAAGGTATTTTCACACAAGATGACGGACGGCCTAAAAAGAAGTCCGAGACAAGAAATTAACCTTAACAAGGTCACTCCTTTCTCCTGGAAGATCAACAACAGCAGTATCATCTAGCTGGTCACAATCCAATGCCTCTTCGTTGTTTTCCTTGTGCTCAGAGGTCAAACTGCTGACAATTCTTTTTGCATCATCTACCTTTGTACTCACCAAGTCACCCACCACAACTTGGTTGGTCCCTGCCACACCACATAAACCAGTGGGTGAAAGTTAATAACCTTCATTGACAAGCACACATAACAGCCCAAGAGTTATTAAGAAAGATAACTGATGTACCGTATTTTTGGACGCGCAGACTTGCCGCATTGTTCCATAAGTAGCTTTGGTAACTATGTACATACCTGTATAATAAGGATCACATATACAGTAAGCTAATGAACTTGATTCTTATATCCCAGGAAGCTGTTCCAGAAGAAACTAAAAGCTATATTATTAAAACCAGATTCTTACATCATTCTCAATGTTCTGGGTATGCCTTTCAGAGCTTGCAGGTAGTTCCCAGGACATTTCTTCAGACACTGCAGCTGTTTTAAAACGTCCAAGATTAAAACTGATTATTAAGGAAATCCACTAATGGCAGAAACCGATACAGGAGTAGCTGAATACTTACAATGGCTCTTTCAGCAACGAGGTATCGCGGTAGCTGCCTTAGAGTCCCGTCAATGTCGCCAGTCTCTTTGTAATATCCTCGGGCCTCGTTTACTACATTCCTTTGTGGAAAAAAGCTCAAAGTCAAGAAAAACAAGGCAGTGCTGCACTTTTAAATATTCGTAGAGCCACTAATTTGATTTTAACAGGTATAAGCAATTGTAGCTAGAAACTAAGTCATGTTAACGGATATCACTTTCTCTTGGATCAAGAATCATGTCTACGGCATCTTTCCACTCTCCTTTCAATAGTGCGGCTCCAACATGGTGGGTTGGTACTGAGCCACTTCCAAAACGCTGTCATAACAAAACTTATAAGAAAATGCTTTATACTAAAATGCACATATATCATTACAATTCAACGAGAGAATAATACCTGCAAGCCAAAGTAGTTGATGAAGCCATCTTTCCCCAAGGATTCTGCAGACTTTTTAATAGTTTCTTCAGAATTCGCAACCACTCCTCTGAAAGAATGGGAATTTTAAATATATAAGGACAGTCCATGCGCAAGAAGAAATTTTCATCAATTTTCACCAAAAAGTTGATCAAGCATTTTCTTTGAAAATAGAATTTGGAAGTTACAAATGGTTCATAAGAGTTTCTTTTTTACATGTCCGGTTACATTCTCACCTTAGGGTGATGGTAAATCTGTTTCCCATGAGCTGCCCAAGAAGAAGGCCCTCTTTAACATGGCTGGAAAGCGCCAGCAATCATCCATCATTACCAATAAGGCCACAAAAAAGGGTAAAAAATTCAAACATTCAAGAATATGTTGGCTTACCAGAAGTCACCAACTTTGATCCCAAATAATCTCTTGTTTAGCGCAGCCAATTTGCTAGGTTGCTGTTTGAACACAGTTACCTAAAAGCCCACACAATCTCCTGTTATGTATTGTAACAATCAAACTCATCTTACCAAAAAAGCAGGTACAACTAACTTACACGCTGAGTTGAAACTGACCGCTTATCTTTTGTTCCAGAGAAGCCGAAGGACTTTGGCTAAAAATATTGAAGAAGCAGTTCAAGACATTATCAAGGAAAGTGCAATGGTAGAGATGAATAATCTATATCACGATGGAAGAAGAAGGGAAACACCTGAACGCCTAGCATCTTTCCGATCAATCCCAAGGCCTCTTGTGTATCTTTGTTCTCCTTGTAAAGATGGAACCTATAAAATTCAAGTGACACATATGTTGCAGTTCAAATGTAATGATTCAAATCAAGTACACATGAAATTATATACCAGATGTAAGTTGTTTTCTAGTTATTACTTGAGAAACTTGCCAACATGCTCTGGCCAATGTTCTGAACCTCTGCTATCAAAAGGCTTATCGCCTCTTTCCTTCCGCTTTTTCGATCTTTTACCTCTGCTGTTAAGGTCACGTGAATTCCCTCGCACGCGAATGCATTTTGAAGTAGGACCAGGACCATCTACAGTGTCGGTAACTAGGAACTTGAAATTTTCTTTAACAAAGTTGTGGATAGCCTGGATAGTACAGTATAATTAGTTTAAAAAACTCTCATAGAATGTTCAAAGATATAATGTCGATAAAATGATATGTAATAAAGCAATCAATCGATCCCATACCGTTCTCTTGGACTTGTCAGAACTTGGATCAAGAACAATTGGTGAGATCTCATCATCAGTTCCTGAGGTGACTTGATTAATCAAAGTTTCCAAACGCTCTGCATCAGCGACACTGGAAATTGATCTGAACGACTCAATTGCAGAAGCGTAGCTTTGAGGTGCATCATCTGAACTTTTCGTTTTCTCTTCCTCCTTCACATCCTTAAACAGATGAACAACATCGCATCAGACAAAAAAAAAAAAAAAAAAAAACATGAAATCGAAACAAATCCATCAAGTGAACTGGAATGAGGTTAGTTTGAATCAAAGTAGAGACAAACCATCTCAGGAGAGACGTCCAAGGATGTCAAACGAACTACATTGCCATCCATATCCACTTCATTAACGATAAAGTCTGCGTATCTATAAAACACAAATACAAACAAATCAATCAATTTTTATCCAATTTATCTATGATCTTCACCCAGAAAGAAAATAGCATACGGTATGTGTATCAGTTCACAAGACAACAGATCACAAAAATACCAAAGAATTTCAAATTTTCACAAAGGTTGCATCTTTTGGATCCATATGTTAACCATAAAGTAAATTTAAGAACTAACCACATCAAGTATCATTCTTTAACCAAAATTAAACTCTATGAAAGAGTCACCAAGTTCACAGAAATTATCGAATCACCTAAGCTCTATCAATGTTCTCCATTATCACAACCTAAGAAAAGGTTACTTTCATTACATGGCTATTTAAAACAATACAATTTGTCTATAAGAGCAAGCATAGAAAATATTTCATAATCGTATGACCTTTGTTTGAGGATACCGCGAAAGCCCGGGAGCTGGGAGATGAAACAGGAGATGCCCACGTCAGATTCATCTACGGTTTTCATGCCATCAAGGGTTTTAGCTGTCGTCGCCATTGTCGTTGTCAAGTGAAAGCTCGAGTAGGGTTTTAGCAGAGACAACAAACAAGACGATACAGTTTTGTTTAGTCTCATTGCCTGCATCCGGGAAAGGGCAAAGTCAAATGAAATCGAATGCTTTTCTAAAACGCACCGTTTCGGCTTTTACCGGTTATTGAGCTTCAATCTCTCCGAACCGATAAATGTTCTTAAACCAATGAATCAAATACTCCGTCAAAAACGCAGCGTTTTCCACCATCATTGACTTGAGCTGAGCCGGTTTTGAATCCCACCGAACCGACTACGCACTAAACCAGTTTGGTAACAATCAATCGAATGTTTCGTTGAGCAGATCCGATGACGCTAACCAGATCGGCACGAAAATTAAACCGAACCGGATCAATTGATTGTCTTCTTTGTAGAAAAGCGACTTTCCTGATCGACCTTCCACTAACAGATCCACAAGTTTTAAAGGCACAGAGCAAATCGGTGTGTCTATAGAGAGAGAGAGAGATGGTGACGAAAACGGAGGAGGCAGAGTTGAACCAACTCGAGAATCAAGTTGAGAATGGAGGAGGAGGGGTTTGGGAGTATCTGTGCCTCGTTCGTAAGCTCAAGCTTCGCCGATCAGAGATTGTGCTGAAGCACGGTCTCTCCATCTTGAACGATCGGGGAAAGCGATCCGCACTTGGTCCAGATGGTTTGTTAATTCTGAGTTCCTTATTAACTTTTATAGTTTGTTAATGTGCTTCTCATTGAGGATTGAGTGTGTTTGTTGATTTGAACGAAATTTTTTGAATTGGATTCGAATGGAATTGTTCTAATGGGTTCTTTTCGTTGCATCCTGGATTCGGGTTTTCCTAATATCGGTTGAAGTTCAAGTATTTGGATTTGATTTAATGCTTTTGCTGCTTCTACTTCCATTTCCTAGTGAGACCTATATTTGTGTGATATCTGTTATCCTCAGATTCATTTGCTCGCTGTTTCATCGCTACTTGTGAAATTGAGCAACAAAGACTTTTCTTTCAGAAGAACCCATTTCGATTGAATTTTGTTTTCTTTATACATGTAATGTCTATGCCAATCTGTTTTGCTTTGTGCTCTCTATGGAACATTTGATATCTTTGGCATGTCATATCTCTTCCAGTCTGGTTCGATTTTTGTTGTTGTTGTCTTAGCTAATTAGTGTTTAATTTTACACACACTAATTGTGGAAATGCAATAAAAGTGCTGCTTGCACACTATGTTTCATAAACTTAAAGAGCAAATTATTTTCCCATTTTTGTGTGCAGAATGGACCCTATATGAGCAGGTAGCAATTGCAGCTATGGACTGTCAATCTCTTGGTGTTGCACAGGTGAGTTGCCTTTACTCTACCTTGAGAGTGATCCTATATCTGATCACGCTTTGTTGTTAACTTAAATCAGTTATTTAGGGTTGTGTGTGTCTGCTATTTCTAAGGTTTTAAGCGTCTTTACCAAAATTTTCTTGCATAGAGGTATCTTGTAAATATCATGGATGCATTGTGATCTGAGTTGTTTTCCGAAAATAAAGGAAGTTTAAATTCTGGTTCCAAATTGTTCTTCGCTTATCTGCACTTTATCAACCCTGCTCAAGACAATTTGGATATCTCACAAAAGGGAGAACTTTGTAATTTTTCAGAATTGCATCAAGTGTCTGCAGAAGAAATTTCCAGAGAGCAAACGTGTTGGTAAGTCAATATCAACCTTTGAGAAACTGAGCGAGTTTTTTCACTCTTGCTGAACTTCATAATTTGCTCGCATCCACTCTCTAGGCTTCTAATATAAACCATTAACCCACCTTTTTCTCCCATTTCGTTCTCACAAATAATAAGAATTTATCACATTTGAAGTATACTAGCATAGTCAAGCTAAATTCACATGGTCTAAATTTGTAACTTTTGTTTATTCATCTGTCCTTACACACAAGGTTTTGTCTGTGCTCTGATGTAATCTACTCAGACTGAAAGTTGGGCTCTGCAGGCATCTCGTTTCTTAGTTTACATCGATCCCAATTTGAGCTGCATCTTGGTAATATGTTTCAGGCAAGCTGGAGGCATTGCTACTAGAAGCAAAGGGAATGTGGGAGGAGGCTGAGAAAGCATATTCGAGCCTTTTGGAGGATAATCCACTCGATCAAGTAAGTTTACACATCTTTGCTTCATGAAACTACCCACAAGCTGCTTCCAGATGTCAAGTGTTGTAACTAAAACTCGAATTCTAGATAATACACAAAAGAAAGGTGGCTATGGCAAAGGCACAGGGCAAACCTTCCTTAGCCATTGAACATCTTAACAAATACCTTGAAGTGTGAGTACTTACTAACCCCAAGCTGGATTAATCGAAGTATATTAGAAGAAACATACCACAGCTGATGACCTTTATATGCTCTTCTTTCGTTATGTAGATTCATGGCTGATCATGATGCCTGGAGAGAACTTGCAGAAATTTATGTTTCCTTGCAAATGTGCGCCTCTTTATTCTCTGCCCTCGACTCTTTTTGACAAACAATTCACTAAACAACACTTAAACAGTTGTTTTTCATTTTTGGGGATTTTCTCTTTTTTTGCAACCCAATCTAACATTATAATCTGTAACAGGTACAAACAAGCAGCTTTCTGCTACGAGGAGCTCATCTTAGCCCAGCCTACTCTTCCATTGTACCACTTAGCATATGCCGATGTAAGTCCATCTATTGTTTCGTTTTCTTAAAAAAGTCATGTTGTTCATTCATATGTGTAAGTCATGAAGCAGCAATATTAGAGTGAACTATTATATGAACCTTTGAGCATTATTCAGACAGAACATATCAAATGCAAAACTCGGGATCCAAAATTTTGAAAAACTCTAAATTACCGCCGTGGTCATGTTTGATTCTGGTATAATGCTGTTACTAACTGAAATATTCATAATCCCCAAAATCAGGTTCTCTACACAATTGGTGGACTTGAAAACCTCATCGCAGCAAGAAAGTATTATGCAGCAACGATAGACTTAACAGGTGGTAAAAGCACAAGAGCTCTTCTCGGAATATGCTTGGTAAGATCCCATTTCTTCCTCACACCGGTTTAATCCACTTTGGTTTGCAAGTGACATAGTTTAAACTGATTCATCGTTCTGAAATCAGTGTGGATCAGCGATCGCACAGCTCTCAAAAGGCAGGAACAAAGAGGACAAGGACATGGCTGCACCAGAGCTTCAGTCTTTGGCTGCAACTGCACTGGAGAAAGAGTACAAGCAAAAAGCTCCGGCCAAACTCAACCTCCTCTCTTCTGCGTTAAGAAGCTTGAAACTCTCTTAAGTTAAGAGACCACAAGAGGACTAGTGCGGGTTTCACTTTTTTTGGTTTAAGCTTTTTACTGTCAGACTTTTGTTCACTCGTTTCGTTTTCCGCTTATAGTTTTGTTCCTTTCGAAACTTGGTTATATATTGACTCACTGATACGGTTTACTAAAGGTATTTAATCAAGAGAAAATAAACTTGGCAAAGAATGTGAAATTTAAGCAGTAACTATACACTACACAGCAAATCATACGAACCCAAAACGGATGACATATTCACTAATTTATGAAATACAACTTATTTTATTGCTGGTTTATTTTTTTTTTTCACATTGTAACCAAAGTTTGAAAGTTTTACTAGCGCAAAACTTATTCATTTTAGAGATCGAGTTCAGACAAAATTACAGATTGGACACCCAAGTGGGCCATTCTATGAAAGTAAATATACATTTTTTGTGGGCTTAGCTAAATAAATAATATGAGTACTTTCAGTTAAAAGCCCAAAGATTTGTTTCATCGTGTGAAGCTCAAAACCCTAGATGTGGGTTTAAATTTAACAAGCGCCGTAGCATTAGGTTAAATATCTTCTCTTCTTCCTTCTCTGTTCGTCGTCGACCTATTATCCTCAGCCATGGCCGTCGGGTACTATTCTCTTGATTTTACTCCTTTCTACTTTCTGTTTATATCTTGAGGTTGTTCATTACTGATGTACGAGTTTTCCTGTACTTGCGTTGTAGGAAAAACAAGAGAATCTCTAAGGGTAGGAAAGGAGGAAAGAAGAAGATGTAAGTATTGTAAATCTCAGTCCTCATATTTTGTCTTACATTTAATGTGTATGCATTAGTAGACTCAAGTATTCGAGTATGAATCTTCGAATTGATGGTTGTTTATAATCGATGACGCAGTGTTGATCCTTTCTCCAAGAAGGACTGGTATGATGTTAAGGCTCCTTCAATGTTCACCCACAGAAATGTGGGCAAGACACTTGTTTCCAGAACGCAGGGTACCAAGGTAATTTTTCTGCTTCTCTTACAAACTCGTTAGTTCCATTTTGCTGTGTTGGTAGATTCATTGTATGATTAGTTGATTTCTCGGAATTGATTGAGGCTATTTTAGATTTTGAGTAAACTAGCGCAATCACTAAAATGGTTCTATGATTTTAATTGTTTCAGATGTTAATTGTCATTTTGTAGAATTATCGAATTTAAGAGTTTGATGTTGAGAGACCGATGATCCTCGTGTGATCTAACACTATTATGTGTCTTTTCCAAACATATCAGATTGCTTCAGAGGGGCTGAAACACAGAGTTTTCGAGGTTTCTCTTGCTGATCTTCAGAATGATGAGGACAATGCATTCAGGAAGATCCGTCTCAGAGCTGAAGATGTCCAGGGACGAAATGTTTTGTGCCAATTCTGGGTAAGGACACGTATTGATCCTCAACAGTTGTCTTTCTTCTGGTTTCTCTTATTTTTCTTCGATGAGATGATTCCTGAGTATATGGCTGTTTTGATCTGTAGGGCATGGACTTCACAACCGACAAGCTCAGGTCGTTGGTTAAAAAGTGGCAGACATTGATCGAGGCTCATGTTGATGTTAAAACCACCGACAACTTCACTCTGAGGCTTTTCTGCATCGCCTTCACCAAGAGACGTGCGAACCAGGTCAAGAGAACTTGCTACGCTCAATCCAGCCAAATCCGTCAGGTAAACACATACCATGTTGAGTCAAGCCTTGTCTTTGTTGATGATTCTCGGTTAAAATCAACTTTATCTATAATTCACCTGTCTTTTTTTCTTGGGGGAATTCATTAGATTCGCTTGAAGATGAGGGAAATCATGATCAAGGAAGCTTCGTCTTGTGACCTTAAGGAGCTTGTTGCCAAGTTCATCCCCGAGTCTATTGGCAGAGAGATTGAGAAAGTAACTCAGGGCATATACCCTCTTCAGAATGTTTTCATCCGTAAAGTCAAGATCCTCAAGTCTCCCAAATTCGACCTTGGAAAGCTCATGGAGGTGAAGAGAAAATATATACCCTTATGTTTTGATTTTATCTAACTAATTTTCGGATATAAATTAATAGAATACTTGTGTTTGAAATTGTGAAGGTTCACGGCGATTACACAGCAGAGGATGTTGGTGTGAAGGTAGATAGGCCCGCCGAAGAGACCGTTGTCGAGGATCCTTCAGAAGTCATTGGAGCTTAAGAGAAGTTTTTGAAGAAATGTTTAAAATTGAGAGAGATCGTATTTTCTTCTGAACGTTAGCTTTTTACTGCTTTGTGTCGTTTCACACTCGCTTGGTTCCTCAAGTTTTTCTTTTTGGTGTATTGATGACTTTTCTCAATTGTAAACTCGCGAGTTTTTGATAATTTATGGAATACCTTCTTCTCGGAAGTTTGAGAGTTAATTCGGTTACTAAACAATTTGTCTCGTAAGGATCGTTTTCTTCAATTTGTAAGAGAGAAAATAAGAAGTTGCTTCAGCATGTGAAAAGAAGAGACCAATGGAAAACAACAATTCTTCTATTTACTTGGATCAAAGGCCAAGAGATGGCTTCTTTATATCATGAATCTGATTTGTACAGTTTTGTTTTGACGAAAAAAATCAAGAAGCAGAAAAGAAGAGACAAGTAGTGAAACAACCATTACAAACCTGAAACCTTTCTTCAGTAAAAAAACACACTAGAAATTTCAAAACAAGAGCAGAGTAAAACACAGACATACACATTCGTCCTAAGCAAAAATCTTTCCATATGTATCTTATTATATATCTACCAAACTACAGACTTGCTTTAGAAATAACCACCATGATCTTTAGCTTCCTCCTTGATTGCAACAGCATCAGATTCTACCGCGCAAGGATACTGGAGTTGCTCTGAGAAGAAATTTCAAACAATCTTAGATAATCTTAAACTAGAATGAGAAAGGGGCATTTATATCTAAAGGCTTACCATTTGCGTGACCAAATATATTCATGCATCCTATGCATCTGCAGCTCGAGGAGCATCCAACGCCCATCTTGATAAAGTCATTTTAATATCCATTGGTTAAGAAGAGTATAAAGGGACATTATTCAAACGAAGAGTGAACAAAGCTAGATAAGTGAAACCAAACTTACTAAATAGCATTCACAATATTTCTTTAAGCAGCCCGATTTTCTGCAGTTGCATCCTCTCTTATGTCTTGCTGAGGCAGGAGTTTTGCTGTTCTCCTCCTACATTTGTATTATAAATATGAGATATCAATTCATGACAAGTTTGTAGAATCAATTTTTATTCTTTATGAATTTGAGCTAATTGTTGATCTCATGATATGTCTTACCCTGAACTCTGTAGCAGAATCAGATGTCGAGACCAATTTTGGAGCAAAAGCAAATGGGTTGCGAGCTTCAATATCTCGACGACTTTTCAAAACAATGGCTTCATGAATTGGTCTATTGAAACAATTTTCACAAGAACAAGGTTCAACACAGTATAGACCAGCAGCAAAACAGTCGCAGTAGCTGTAACAGATGAAGCAAAAGATATCAGGTGTGATATGGAAGGTAACTTTGGAAAAAGCAGTAAATGACATTTAAAAATTGTGTGAGAAAAATGATGGTAAGAAAAGAACTTACAGCTTCAAGCATTTGGATTTCCTACATTTACAGTTTTTACAGCTTCCAACTTCCGTGAACCTTTCTCCTTCCATAGATCTCTCAGGAGCCTCCTCCACGATTTTGTTATCAAAGGGAACCAAATCTCTGTTAGTGTTAACAGGAGTTGAGCATTCCTCTTCTCCATGAGATAAAACACAGCCATCTTTGGTGACTAATTTGGTTCGGTCATTCGAGACTGAGGTCTTCACGAGACCATTCAAGTGCAGGCCACCCGTTCGTGGTATGGGTAGAACCTCATCAGTATCTTGTTTGCTGGAGTCTAAACGCTTATGAGGACTAGGAGCTCTGTTGATAGATGTAAAATCAAGAGGAATGTCGTTTGTGGAATCACGCAAAGGTACCCTTTTGGAGGATCCTCCCACGTCAAAAGTCAAGCAGCGCCTGCGTACACTCCGTTGCTGCAAGAGTCAATTCATAGTTATTAGCAAAGTTCAATTCATGCTCAAAAAAACATTTACAAGAAGATGAAAAATAATTCAAGTTGCAATACGACTACAAGTCATATATCACTCAAAAAGATAAGGAATGAAAGAAATGTAGCTGTTGACGTTGATAAAGTATCAAAATGTGTACAACTAAAAACAAAATATCAACTTAAACGCATGACCAAAGCTTACACAACCTGAATGACTTCAGTGTATACATGAGTTATGAGAAGGTCTGAGAAGACAATTTACCTTGAGACTGGGTTTTGGTCCTGTTTCTTCCTTGTCTTCAGCTTTAGCTGCAACGTTGGATGAACTGCTGAGAGTGATGTCTGGAACTCTAGCTGCAACTTGCACACTGCAAGAACCTCCAGGCTCTACTACATCCCCTGAGTTATTACAGCAGACCGAAGTATAAGAATTAAATCTAGGATCCTCGGCCTGTGGAATCTCTTGCTCACGGTTCTGGATACAAGCAATATCAAACACTTTTACTCCTACACCAGACCCAATCTCAGCGTCCATATCTTCGGTTTGAAGAACCCCATCTGAGTCAGCGTCAAGTTCTTTATCCTGTCTACATAACCCATCAGATAGCTTTCTCGATCCGACTCCTCCTATTTCATTTTGAGCATCCATTGGTACTACTACTTCATCACAAGAAACCATTGGAACATCGCATCCATCGTTTCCATTGGTCAATGAATTCGCCAGCTCAATTGCTAAGCTAACCTGCTCCTTAAATCGCTTGGTTTCAGAAACATTTGACAACTGCTCAGGTCTACTACACTTTAGCTGCTCCTCACATAGACCGGATCTCTTAACATCTGGTGGGCTTTTTAGAGCATCACCAAGGAGGTTCACTGGACTAGATAGCCTAAAGAAGGAACATAACCAACAATGTCAGCATATTTTAAAAAAACCCATCAACAAATGATTCTCCTGTCAACAAAACAAGTAAAAGAGAGAAAAACAGGTTACCTTTTGATGGAAAATCTGGAATCTCGGTAAGAGTTCATTTGCGGCGAAGTAAATAGAGACGATGGAGACGCGAAAGCCAATGAGTGCAAGATATTATCAGCGTGTTCTGCCTTCACTGGCTCTATGGGGGATAGGCCATTGATATATTGAAAAACTGGAGAATCCTGCAGATTAACGGATTCAACGCAGAAAGGTGAACAAATTTGAAGACCCACATCGCCGGAGAACACAGAGGGGAGAAAACTCCAATTGACTCAAATAGTTGAAAATTAAGCCAAACGAGGACGATTGAAATCTAATTCAACCCTAAGAATCGTATAAATTAGAGAGACCGAGCAGTAATTGGTGTGATGAACGAAGGGCTAATTCAGGAAACATTTACATAGAAAATCAACTCTGGGAACCTTGATAAAATCTGAGGGAATAGAAATCTAAAGTAGGAAGAGAATATCCAATAACTAAAAAATTAGGATCGAGAGAAAACCTCAAAGTTGCAGAAGGAAACGGCGGAGATGCGGTTCTTGTCTGGTGTGTCCATCTTCAGCGAGGTGTTTTTTTCACTGGGTCGTGCTCCGCATAGATAAACCTGTGAGTCCTCCGTACCCAAGCAACGAAGCCCTAAGAAGAAGAAGGAGAGAAGAAGAAAGTCGACTGGGTTACTGAAGAAGAAAAGAAGGTGGAGATTTCAATGGAGGAGGAGCGGGAAAGATGAGGGAAAAAAAAATTAATAATGTCGAAAAGCAGTGGTTTGGTTTCTCTTGAAATCCATTATTTTTAATTAGTGTATACTGAAAGCGAGAACATAACTGGACCCATGGGCCTTTTAGTTGAGACCTTCTTAAACCCTTATGGGCCTGATAAGAAACTAGTTTATCGATTACTTTTAAGATGTTTTTAAAAAGTTATAAATTACAAATATTTTATCAGTGATGTAGAAATTAAAGTGATGTTCGAGTAATACTATATTTTCTGATTGTTTTTGGGGAGGTCATTTGAGATTTTCTAAATTAGTATTACTGATGTTTTTACTGGATGGGCCCATTACCCACGGGGACAATAATATATATATATATATGAAAGAAAAAACTTATTAATCAAAACAACAAAACCCGAAAACAAAATTGTCCAAACCGGGTTCCGGTAAGGTACGTAGGGTGGGGTCCAGGTGGCATGGTCTAGGAAACTGATGCTGCTGTATGGCCATGGCATTATTATTACAGAGCAAGACAGAAAGGCAAACATGTGATGATTCCACAAAGACCCAAAAGAAAAATTGTTGAAGCCATAGGAAGCATCATAAAGGACACATCTATGTCTCTCTTTCTCCCTAGACTTTTCAAGATTCCCCACAGACAAAAAGAGCCAAAAAGAGAGAAGTGATCGAACCAAACGGCAAGCAGTCTCAGCGTTTTTCTATGAGACTGTATACAGTTTTTTGGTCAGGGTCCCCCCACCCATTGAGATATCCAAATCCAAAAGTTTGAATTGACGTATAAAGTCTAAAGCAACTTGGCTTGTTCTCAAAGATCTTTCTCTGACTTGACAATCCAAGAACACTTTGATGTTCCTACAAGCAAGAGTGCAAAGTTGTACACTTTTTGGTTGATATACAATCATAAACTATGCAAAGTCTCAAGTCACGGGTTAATGTTACAGTAACAGCTTCAAGGAGCAGTGTTTCTACTACATTTCGACAAACCCAACAATTTACTGACCTGGAAAGTGTTTTAACAAACCCAATAACACAAACATTATACAGACAGATTCTTAGGAACAAGAACAACTTTGAAGAGTTTTGTTTGAACCAAGTGGATAACTCAACCAAAAACACATTATAACCTTCCAACAGTTCAAATGATTGGAATGGGAAAAGTATAAGAACCATGACTTTACTGATTCAAAATTCAGGAATCTTTTCAAGTACAAACCCATGTCTCCTAGATTCCTTGGTAGAATACTCTTTATACCTGCAGAAACTGCGAAGAGCTGGATAATGGCATCGGACTTAGCATAGTTCTGTATACAATGTCTGAAAAGGCACGGTGAGAAACAAAAACCGAAGGCATGCTATATCTTTAAGAAGGATACAAAATTCGTAATACATTGAATCAAAACAGCTCAAATGCGGCAAGAACGTCTTCATAATTCTCTAGAGACCATTATCGTGAGCACTATATGTAGCTAGAAGGATGCAAAGTACATGTTTCAGCTACGGCCATTGTAATTTGATATGTCCGTAAATGAGCACAAGAATACCATAACAGAAGTAAGACCATAAGCCAAAGAAACTCGAATCTGGACATTATGCACCTAAAGAACAAAACAGAGTATCTGGACAGTTGGTTCCTTGATACCGGACCAAAAGCAATCGACTTTGGAAGAGTCTCATGTAGAAACTTTGACATAGTAAGACTGATATATACGAGGATCAAGTTCTCGGAAATTTAGTTGAAAACCATTGATCATATGATAAATAAATGGACAAGAATCAACAGTTCCTTTTAACCTTTTGCTAGCACTCAAGATAAAGAAAAGAACTCTCAAAACTTCTTCTTCTTTACTCGTTCTTCCAAGCGTACAGAATCAATGAAAACCCAAAACTTTGAGGTTTCGAGCTCGTAGGGACTTGCGTGAAAGACCAGGTCTTTTCAACAGATTGACAAGTCCTGAACATAAACACGGCATTTCCTGGTGACGATGGCAGCCCGAAGAACCAACTGTGCACATCCCAGAGAACTTCCACAGAGACCCTATTGACGATGATGGTATCGTTGCCACGGAACTTCCAGTGTAGCCGCTTCACCTGCATCAAGGCCTTTCCATCAACACGAACGATGAGGCAAGGATCACTGAGACTGGTGTCACATTCGATCAAGAGATCATGGGTTTTGCCATCACCGGAAAACTGAGCTTTTGTTGCAAACGTTCTCTTACCAAAGACATGCTCTTTCTTGGCAATGAACACAGCACCCAGAGATGAAGAAGGCGCGGCACTAGTCTTTTTGAAAGCTTCTTTCTTCATGTCACCAAGAAGAAGAGCCATTTCTTTGTCCACAACAACGCCTACATAGAACCCTCCTAAAGGTTCAGGGCTGGATCCGAATTTTGCAGACGAGAGATCCCAGAAAACATCGATATTACAGGAGTATGCCTCTAGATTCTTGGACCCTTTTCGTTTAGTGAAGAGCCACGGCTTAATCTCGACTTTACACAGACTTCGGTTGCAAGAATCATCAACTCCCACGGTCACACACTGACCCATCAGATTCTTAGTCCACGTGACAGTGATTAAGCAAGTCCTACCTCGGATGCGGCAACGGTAGATACAGACGACCAGATTCTGGGCATTTTTACCGGCGGTCGAGGAAGACGAATCCGCAATCTGAACACCACTTTCACCGGAGCAAGAAGGAAAATCCCTCATTTCTTACAGAATTCCAATTCCAGACTCTCTCTCTCTCTCTCTCTCTCTCTCTCCGGAATTTCAGCAAACACCTTGTGGCCAATCTGCTAAGAAGATTAAACGCCGCGAATTTGCTTATCATATTGAGATAGATAAGTAAGGGGAAACGTAAAATGAAAAGTGTCAGAATTTACCTGGAACTGATGAGTTTCATCAAAGAAAGAGAAACCCAATCTCAAAAATGCATAGAAACCAGGAAAACGTCAAGAGATTTAATCTGGGTTTTCTCAAATCGATCCAGTTTCTCCAAGAAAATGCATCGACCAAGGAGGAAAAGAAGTTGGAGAAAGCCTGAGACTCCGGGAGGGAGAGAGAAAAATGCAAAGGCAAAATCGCCAAAGTAGAAGGGAATGTGTGCTATCAGTCAATAAGACCGAAACAGACAAAAAGGAGACTTCGTTTCACTGTCGAGTTATATTATTCAAACGTTGGATAATTACCGATTTTAATTTTGTTTTAGTACTAAATACGAATTAATTCGGCGGAAAACGACTGTAAGACTAAAAAAGGGACAAAATAAATTTACCTTTTTAGATGTGTTGTAACATTTTCTTTATCTCTATAATTATCTCACAATATGTTGGACTATTTAAATATTTAAGTGAACTTTTATGCAAATTTTTTGCAAAATTATGACATGTTTTTACTATTTTCAGTTTTGTCTCGTTACTCTTGATTTTTATTTTATTTACCATAAAAATAATTTTGGTATTCGGAAGCATGGAAGGAGTGGTCAACAATTCAGTTCACACGTGTGCAATTTCCATGTGTAACTGTCGTTCATTTACTGCCCACAATCGAGCCCATACTTTTTCTAATTTCTTGGGCTTTCTCTTAGGGTTTGATTAATTCCACAGTTTTTAATCAGTAATCAATCACTAATCAGATGAGAAATGAGAGTACCATTTCAAATATATACTTAATTATATATGGTTGGAAGAACTTAAAAAGTTGAGACAAAGTTTAGACAAGTGGTGGAACGTCTACCCAATTTACCCAAATTTTGCTATTGCGAAAGTCTTTGAATTCTAACTATCATTAAGGTTTTCATTTATTTTTCTTATTGAAATTTTGGACCGACCTGTATTAAGCTAGGTCCCAGCTTAACATTATTTTCTTGGGATATGATTCTTTTATCGTAGTTTCATTTTCGTTATTAATATTATTGTTGTAGATATTATCTGTTATATCATCTTGATTATAAAGATACAATAATAATTCGTCTCCCTACCAACTTCGAGTTACGGATATCTAATCTCAAAAGAGGAAACAAATTTGCCAAGAGTTTAAAAAAATTAATTTGGCGATTAATTTTTTACGTATAAGAAATATCGTTTAGTTAGACAAAATGATTACTTTGTTGTAGCAATATGTTAGTCATACACAGTAACACATATGATATATGTATATGTTTTCAGTATTATATATTATAATCTATTAAAAGTAGAACTAAATAATATTTTCGTAAATTTGTTGTGTTTAAAAAACTCTGGTTTAAGTAGAACATGCAAAATATAATTTCATGAAGGAGATAATTTCTTGCGTATAAATTGGGCATGGGCTTTTTCAAATAGACCAACCCATAATTTATTCTCTTTTTTTTTGCACAGCCCATAATTTATCCTGGTTCTCATTTCTTCAGATAGGTTCATGGATAAAACTAATGCAGCGAAAAATGTGGAAGAGGAAACAGCTCCGCCGCTCTTCAGTGGCAATGTCGCAACTCGGAGAGGAATTGGTAGAGGATGAGATTCTGTGTCGCATTCCGGCTACGTATCTGAAAGGATTGGGATCTACCTGTAAACGATGGAACCGTTTGTTCAACGGTGATGAGAGATTCGCAAGAAAGCACACTGACAAAGCGGCGAAGCAGTTTCTGGTTCTGACGTCGACGAGTGCCCACCGTGTTTATCCGACAATCGTCAATCTGGACGGAACAGTTCCATCTGTAGAGCTAAAAACTGAGCTTAGCCTGGTCGATCCGCATTCAAAGGATTCAGCTCAATTCGATGTAGGTAATGTGTTTCACTGTGACGGCTTCTTGTTATGCACCCACGGAGACATAGAGATATCTAGATTCGTTGTTTGGAACCCATTTACTGGTGAAACCAGGTGGATCGATCCCGGCAAAAGGCAAAGATAGCTGGCCTTTTAACATGAGTAACATACCTCGTTTACATTGATGAACGGCCAAATCAAATAGAGTTTTCTGTCAGACATTTAAACAAACAGTTTGCATTCATGTAATACAACTGAAAAAAACTCAACAAATGCACAATCAAGAGTCAAAAAGGAACTGTTAAACAATATAACTCTACTTACTTGTCTTCTCCACTTTCATCATTGTATGAGAAAACACACAAAAACACTTCTTACAGTAATTAAATAAAATTCGATACTTGTTTTTTACTGTGTGTTTGTGTTCTTGTTAATCTTCGACCGTTACGTTGTGTTGGCACTGCTCCTCTCGTCTTGCTTGTTAATAATCTGTAACTTTGATAAATCTTTCGTCATAACGGCAAATTTTACCAATCAAATCCACAACGTATCTCATATGTGGCCATAGTTTTTCTATGAAATCAGTTAAACAATCTATACAATATACATCATCAATTTTGTTTCTAAAACCAGGTTTACATATATATATTTATTGTTTTCTCTTTATTATTAGTTCATATATTTTACTAAAATTAATGCAGCAAAAAAATTCACAAATTGTGAAATGTTTATAACCGTGATTATAAAAAGAAGAAAAAACGCTCAAACCGTTTAAGTGCTTGCATAGTTATATGAATATCAAGTTGATCTTTTCAGATTTAGGACAGCTGTAATCAGATTACAGATTTTCCAGTGTTGGTAATACGTTTTGATTATTTTTTTTTTTAAAAAAAAAAAGTTTATCCCACCCACTGAACGAACACAGTTACGCCACAGAGCTTATGCGGAGCGAAAGCATATCATCACAATTCACAACAGTTTGTTCATCGCAAGCACCTCTTCGTTCTTCCTCTTTTTGTTTAAGTTGTTTATGTGAATAACACAGATCGATATATCATTTGCCCTTATCTCAGTTGATTGGCTATGGCTTCTTCAATCGTTTTCGCTGCAACTACGGCTTCTGGGTTTCTCTCTCTTCCTCCTTTCAAGGCTCGGAGATTCTATGTTAGTTCTTCACTCGACACCGATGTTTCCGACATGAGTGTTAACGGTAATAACCAAGTTAAAATTTTGACTCTCCACTTGTCTCCTCTGCATTAGGTTGATTTCTTCTGATGTCTTGGATTATGGGTTTTTGAATTGGATTCCTTTTACTTGAGAAAAAAAAATCGAAAATTTTGGTTGTTTAGATGGAGATTTTGAGAAATTGACATGTATCTGGCGTAAAGGGCGTAGCTTTATGCCACGAACAATCCCACTTTTGAAGAGGATGAGGTTTTTCAATTCTCAGGAATACTCAGTGTCAGTGGCTTTGGGTTTTTCGCAATCTATTAAATTCATGAGAATTTCCGGGGCGTATAAATGAATAATGAACTCTGAAGGTTTAGATGAATCTTTTGGCTTCTCTATGCTAAAGGCAAATCAATAGTATTGGAAATGGAGAGTCAAAGTTATCTTATGTTTTATAGAATCAGATTAGTTTATCCATAGGAAGTAGTAGCGGTTGAGGAATCAAATGACATCTGAAAACTCACTGGAACTCAAGTTTCTAAGTTTCTATTAAGGTTTCATGTTCTTTGTGCGATTGTCAGTCTTTTTCTTACCGGTTAAATGTACTGGTTATAATTGCAGCTCCGAAGGGGCTATTTCCTCCAGAGCCTGTACCGTACAAGGGACCGAAGCTGAAGGTTGCAATTATAGGAGCTGGACTTGCAGGCATGTCAACTGCTGTTGAGCTTCTGGATCAGGGTCACGAGGTGTTTCAATCGCTGCTTTTAGTTTTTCAACCTTTTGATTTTGGTTACATAAATGTGTTAATCATTGTTATTTGTTTCAGGTGGATATATATGATTCAAGGACATTCATTGGTGGCAAAGTGGGTTCTTTTGTTGATAGACGCGGGAACCATATCGAAATGGGACTACATGTTTTCTTCGGATGCTACAACAATCTCTTCCGCTTGATGAAAAAGGTTCTCTTTTTTCTTTGTTTCCCAAAAGTGAGTTTGCTTGATGATTAGAGCTCATTTATGAAGTTTTTTCTGATGTAGGTGGGAGCTGATAAAAACCTTCTTGTCAAAGACCACACTCATACATTTATAAACAAAGGCAGCGAAATTGGAGGTGCGTCTCACTTCATTACATTCCCTTACTATGGTCGCCTCTCTGATTTCACCGTACTGAGGTGTGCATAAAACTTGTAGAGCTTGATTTTCGGTTTCCCGTTGGAGCTCCAATTCACGGTATCCGCGCGTTTTTAATCACAAATCAACTCAAGGTATAAGCTACACTTCTCAATTCGTTTTGTTCACTGTTGGCATTAGAAGATAGAGGCACCTTAATATTCGAGTTCATGTCATAGCAAAAGATTAGTAATTTCTTACTTGTTGTACCAACCTCGAGCTGACTATGCGCTTATTCTTGTTTTGGCCGAACAGCCCTATGACAAACTGAGGAATTCACTGGCTCTTGCATTAAGCCCTGTCGTTAAAGCTCTTGTTGACCCCGATGGAGCAATGAGAGACATTCGCAATCTGGACAGCGTAAAGAATGATTAGATAACCTCTGTTTTTGTTTTCTCGTTTCGAATTTGATGTTCTCTAAATTTTCTGAGGTGGTTTTTGCAGATAAGTTTCTCGGATTGGTTCCTGTCGAAAGGTGGGACACGGGCGAGTATCCAGAGAATGTGGGATCCTGTTGCTTATGCACTCGGTTTCATAGACTGCGATAACATGAGTGCGCGATGCATGCTTACCATATTCTCATTATTCGCCACCAAAACAGAAGCTTCTTTGTTGCGTATGCTCAAGGGCTCGCCTGATGTTTACTTGAGTGGTCCTATCAAACAATATATCACAGACAGAGGTGGCAGGTGTGTGTGTGTGTCTGTTAATATCTATAACAATGGATTCTCACACTTATCATCTCATCGGCTTATCGGATATTTCTGTCCTGTCTTTGAAAACAGAATCCATCTAAGGTGGGGTTGCAGGGAGATACTTTACGATGAATCGGCAGATGGGGAAACTTATGTCACAGGACTAGCAGTTTCCAAGGTGAAATTTTGCAGCTTTTGGTAGAAAAAAAGTTCGAAACTTTTGATACAAAAAGAAGATAACCTTTTTATTGCTTTTCAGGCTACGGAGAAGAAGATTGTGAAAGCTGATGTGTATGTTGCAGCATGTGATGTGCCGGGAATCAAAAGGTTACTTCCAAAAGAATGGCGGGAATCTCGGTTTTTCAACGATATATATGAACTCGAGGGAGTGCCGGTTTGTACGGTACAGCTCAGATACAATGGTTGGGTCACTGAGTTACAAGACGTTGAACTTTCCAGGTTTCTTTCTCAAGAATCTTATGTTGTGGAATGATGATGGATTGATTCTGGGCGGTTTTTACTTATCCAAGTCTTTTGTTAACTGTAGACAGTTGAAACGAGCAGTTGGTCTAGATAACCTTCTCTACACTCCTGATGCTGATTTCTCGTGCTTTGCGGATCTTGCACTCGCTTCACCTGCAGATTATTACGTCGAAGGCCAAGGCTCTCTGCTTCAGTAAGAAATAATAACCTTTGATTTTTGTCTCAGAAACAGCCCGCAGTTCTCTCGGTTCTTGAACCTGAGTTCTTATTTCACAGGTGCGTGTTAACGCCAGGAGATCCGTACATGCGATTAACAAACGATAAGATCATAGAGAAAGTAGCGATGCAGGTACTGTATAAGATCATATATAAACTCTCCAAACTTGAGAAAACTTTTTGCTAAATTGAACTCTTGTTGATTATCAAATCTTTGTTCAGGTCACCGAGTTGTTTCCATCGTCACGGGGTCTAGAAGTCACTTGGTCATCAGTTGTCAAAATCGCTCAGTCTCTGTACCGTGAAGCACCCGGCAAAGATCCATTCAGACCCGATCAGAAGACGCCCGTAAAGAATTTCTTCCTCGCTGGTTCGTACACTAAGCAGGTAAAGCTTTGACACACAACAATTGTTCAGCCACAATGCAAAGCAAGAACTGCCTACAGAATGCGTCTGAGAAAATTCCAACAGTGAGAATTTTGTTTCTGAACTTTTTTTGCAGGATTACATAGATAGTATGGAAGGAGCAACATTGTCGGGGAGACAAGCTTCGTCATACATCTGTGACGCCGGTGAAGAGCTAGCAGACCTAAACAAGAAGCTATCTTCTTCCGCAGATGGAACCTCTGCAACTGCAGTTTCTGATGAGCTAAGTTTTGTCTAATGATGGAAACTGTCTGAAAGTAGTTTCCGTTAGGGCCTGGTTCCCATGGTACAAGAGGAAGAAGCTTTATATAGTGTTCATAAGACTAGGCATTTGTATTATCACAACAATCTCTTGAAACTAAAGATGCTTACAAAATACAATACATCGATTTCAGAGTAATTATTCCCAAAACCTTTACCATAACATTCGTAACGTTTACACAATGGAGACAAAGATTCTTCGCCTTCAGCTTCCAGAAGCTTCTTCTTCGATGGCTTTCTTTGCAGTGTCAAGGTCTTCATCAAGGAAAATGTCCCAATGGCCATCCCAAGTGATGAAGAACTCAGTGTCTTCGTGATACTTAACTCGGTGAACGTCACCGGCCGGAGTGAATAGGTAGTCACCGTCAACGAGATCAGCTCTCTCCTTCTTGCTCAGATTCCAAACGCTCTTCTTCCCCTTGAGAACTACAAGGTCGTGGCCGAATGTGTGGTGGTGCGCCGGCTCTACGCTCCCCGCTACGAACCTTACAATCGCCGACGTAGGCGTCTCCCTCACGATCTTCATCGAGCCTCCCGGCATGATCTCCACGGGAGTGAACTCTCTGTTCTTCGCTAGGCAGCAAATCGCGCATGAAAGTGCTGTTTTATCTGCATGTTTGATTGTTGAATCGGCGGTGGATTTTCCGACTCGTGGCATCTCGGAGAGAGACTTGTCGAGGAAGGTGGAGATTTCGGAGCTCCATGGCTCGGATCCGGATGCAGGACAGGGGGATTTGAACGGTGTTTTAATCCAGGCGTCGAAGATTTCCACGGCGGATTCCGGCGAGGTTTTAATGCCGGAAAGTGCAAGGACGTTGCAATTGCTGATCGATCGAGCGTTCACGGCGTCTTCGACGGAGAGACACGTGGCGGCGTAGACTCCCGGAAACTTGTTGGCGAACATCGCAACTCCAACGCCGGTTCCGCAGCATAACAAGCCGCGAATACCGGATGAAGATGATGCGGAGACGCGGCGGCCGACTTCGGACCCGGCGGAGTAGTACGAGTTCACGCCGGTATCCTCCACGTCTATGCCGAGAGAGCGGAGGTGGGACACCAACGCGTCCTTGAGACTCGCTCCAAACGCATCAGCTCCGGCAATGATTTTCGACGGTATGTTGGCGGCTGAAGCAGCGCCGGCCATTGCTGCAGCATGCAGAGCTTTGAAACGGAATACGACAGTTAGAACTTAGAAGTGACCAGAAGATTCAAGATTCTCTTTAAAAAGTGACCACAAGTTATAATTGTATTTACGACGAGAGACACAAGTTATATTATTTATCCAGTTTAACCCCTAAAGTTATAGGCCCTCAAATCTACGGTATTTCATCATTAAACAATAGTTCAGGGTACATTTAGACGTTTTCAAATCCTTGGGGGTGTGATTTATAAAACGTTTTTTTAAGAAATATGCGGCGGAGCAATTGCGGCGACAACCGTTGTCACGCACTCAGGAAGGAAGAAAATGGCGGGAGTGGCTTGCCATGTATCTATCAGCTCATCATCGACCCTGAGAGTGAGTGGTTTCTCTTGATTTGCTTATCGTCTGTGGCGATTTACAATTCCTTCGCTTTCAATGTTGAGTTATTCGTTTTGCAGAGGGTTGGTCGTCGGCCGAGATGCTTCTCTGGATCGCCGGAAAAGAAAACTCCGGCTATGTTGAAGTGGGCTGTTGGCGGAGTCACTGAATTGCTCAGACTGTTCTCCGTCGCTTCGTCTCCTTCTTCCTCCATTCCTAAAAATAAGGATAAGTAAGTAAATATCGACAGCTTTCAATTAAGGTTTCTTATTCCCCCCTGTGTTCGTGAGAGATCGATTGAAACTGGCTACAGATCAAATTCCGAGGTTACTGCTCGAGATGTTGATGATGTGATGGGTATTTTGAGATCAGATTATGGAAATGCCTATTTCGTCACAGGTACTTGACTCTCTCTGCTCTTGGTCACGTCTTTAGATTCTGGAATTTGCTTTGCTATCCAACTCAATCCGATTGCGTTTTCTAAAGACTATGGAGTGAATTCGTTGTTGGAATTTGCTGAAATTCACCATAGCTAAGCTTTCGCAATCACTAACTGCTAAAAAATGTTACCAGGGATCTTCACTTGTGCAATTTACTCGGATGATTGCATCTTCGAGGACCCGACAATCAGCTTCCAGGGTGAGGAATTACATAATCCTCTTCTGAGTTTCGTGTGCTGTCTTAACAGTTGTAGAAAGAAGCTGATGTTCCTGCTCTCTGGTTTTGTTTGGTGGATTGGCTTTGTTATTGTCTATCAGAATCATAAGTCTTGACATGAGAAATGAACTAGTCTCTTTTGGGTTTCGGGGTTTGCAGGTACAGAGCTGTATGAACGCAACTTGAGATTACTGGTTCCGTTCCTCGAAGATGCATCCATTGAGCTGCAAAATATGGACAAGGTGTATTGCCTTTGTAGATTCAAGTTCCATGTGGTATATGCTCTTAACGTTGTAACACATTACTAACATTGCAGAGTGAGTCATCCCAAAGAAACTATATACTGGCGACGTGGAAGCTAAGGTATACTTCTGATGACACTTGTTTTGAGAACGTGTTGCGACTTGTGCGTCATCTTAATGTTTTCATCTCTTGAACTCTATGTTTCAGGACTTACCTGAAACTTCCGTGGAGACCGTTGATATCGATTAACGGAAGTACGGTCTATGAACTGGATACAGACTTCAAAGTAAGAAGAGACGAAAACTTTTGCTCCGTTGATCATAATAAAGATAAAGATTATTCATTTGTTTTGTTTTTTTTCTTTTAAGATTGTGAGGCATGTCGAGAGCTGGGATGTTTCAGCGGTTGAAGCAGTCAAGCAGATATTCACCGTCACTTCTTTTCCCTCCCGTGGCTGAGAGTGGAATTAATTTCTTTCGTAACTGCGGAATTGATCATGTGTGGTACTAATATTTATAGTTTTCCTTTAAAATGCAGTGGCTCATTTCATCGTTGATTATTGAGAGACACTACATTTTCTGATATTTATAGAAAAGTATTATTTATATATGTATGTTAGTATTACTTTTGAAGAATATGTATTATTTACTCGATTGTTTTAAATGATGTTACTTTCTTAGAACTAAATAACTGATGTATTATCTTTCTTTTCTTTTTTTTTTGCTGAATAACTGATGTATTATCTTTCTTAAAATCTTACGAGATTTGACGATCCCTCAAACATGGCTTTTGTTGATTTTTTTAGCGCATATATATATTCTGACGTTTTGAACAAACAAAAATATATATATATATATATATATATATACTTAACTTTGTTCCAAGGTTCTTTTCTTGACTATTGAGTATTTTAATTTCTCAGTTATTATTAATTTACAAGATTTTTTAAAAGAAAATGAAATGGATAGTTTGTGTTAAGTCTGGCTTATATCTTCTATATTATTGGATAATTTCTAGTTTCCACACTTGCGAGTTGACTATTTATTCTATTGTTATTAGATTTGACATGTATATATATATATATTTTTTAATGTGAATTTTTGCAATTTTCGTTTATTGAAGTTTGTAGTGGAAGCAGCAGCCCAAAATATACAGAACCAGTACATTTAGTTTAGAGCAAAACAAACAAAATGGGTAGAAACAAACAAACAAACACATAAACGGGATCAAAGTAAATATCCGTTACCAATTGATAAGAAAACCATAATATTATTTTTTGACCAAGGGTTAAAATCAATCGTAATTTTTCATGGTTATTATCGATCAGTTGTAACGTTTGTTGTATCACTCATATCAATACTAATTATGTTAAGCAAATGTTCAAAAAAAAAATATACTAATTATGTCCAAGCATATCCTATCAATAACCACCATTATTTTGTCAGCTAATAGTACTATTATTTATATCACAAAATTTAAAAATACCAATGATGTATACTACTACAGAGATTAGACGGATAGTTGGATCCATATGCATAATTAATTTAATATTCGTTAAGTGACAACGAGGCAAATATTGTCAGTATCTTACAAAAATAATTTTGTTTTATTAGTATTAGTTAATTGAGGTTAGGTGTTGTGAACTTGTGGTTGCTTTTGGGATTACCTTACTCGTTATTTCCGTACGGGCAACCATGGAATCACCAGCAAAGTAGTCAAAACAAGGTCTAAATTATTTATTAATTAATCATTATTAGTAACTGGCAATAAAGCTAATCACATTATTTTTATTGGTTATTGTTATTTTTTTACCAATGTGGTAAAGTTCTGTTTTCTTGCTGGTTTGTCTAATCACACCATAGGAACATTATGAAAGAAAAAAATTGAAGACTCATATGTTCTTTGTAACCCTTTAGCACAAAAAAAACCAATGTGATTACTGTAACCTGCAAGGTAAATAACTGAAAAAACAAGTTTAACTTCAATTATTTTCATTTTACTATCCATGATGAACTACTTGAATAATTTATGAATATTGGGAAATTTTCCAACAATGAATTTAGTTCACATGTGCATGTTATCATGGCATCATTTGTTAGAACTCGAGTATGAAATTTATGAAGTATTCTGCATGAAACATAACCAACAGTTATCAACGACTCATCATGACACGTTGCTTTCATCCTCATTTAAAAAAATGACTCTTTTTTACCATCAATGATTAACTACTTAAATAATTTGTTACTATTCGAGAATGAAAATTTTAAATATTTCATATGTGCATATTATCAAAGCAGAAATTGTTAAAACTCGAATATGAAATTTAAGAAATATTCTGCGTGAAACACAACGAAAAGTTATCACCATGACATTACCATCACGTCTTACTTTAAAGGTTATATCTCTATATCAATTGTGCTAAAAATAAGAAACTCTAGATCGTAGGTTGCCTAATCTGTTGATAAAATTATCGTTATTTTCTATCGCAGCCACCTTCGAGCTCTTTTAACATTTTTTTACTGGAATATAAAATCCAGTCCAAAGTTCAAACAATCTAGTAAAACAATTTAGTGCTAAGTAAAATTGACATTTGCAATTGACAAACAAAAAGTTAGTAGATAACTGCAGTAACCTGTATAAAATAACTTTTAAAAAGGATAAATACCAATAAAACAAAATTTTATGATAAAGTTTAATGGTGTGAGGAAAAGGCCAAATTGGATAAGATTTGTGGTTGGTCTGATTCATTATCACAGCCAAAGGCTTATTTGCTTTTTCATTTTAAAAGGCTATGATGATCGTGCATGTCTTTGTATTCACCCACATGCACATGTGTGTTCTTCGTCTAAAATAAGATCCCCCCCCCCCCCCCCCCCCCCCAGGCCCCCATTGATCTTTTATGGTTTATTAAATATATACTGTGGTTATGTTTGCCGTTAGCAGTTATAATAATCTTAATTAAAGTTTTTACAGAACTATATAAATTTGAACTTAATTGTACTGTATTTTGCATATGATTATGGTTCACTGTACTACATATCTGATTTATATTTGAATTGATGTATGGTCAAGATATATATCATGTGATAAAACAAGCAACTTGACACGTGGCGAAACTAGCCTTTGTTGCCTCCTTCGGAACATCCAGTCGACATGCTAATGTATTGTCTCGCTGTCTCCAGTCCCATTTTAGGTTTTCATCTGAGTGTTTTCTTTTCCTTTTCCAAACTCGTAATTATTGGTAAACATTCGTTAGTTATATAGCATATGAGAGTGTTTTCCTTTTTTCAAACTTATAATAGTAAACATTAGTTAGTTATATATAGCACTGTTGTCTCGTGGTAGAAGTAGGCTACTCGTTACGATTGTCTAATCTTAGTTCTAGTTTCAGTTTTTTTTTTTTTTAAATGCAGTGCAGATATTTACATGTCAAAGTAATTATAAATTTTGGTAAAATTATTATGATGTTTATTTATACATTTGCTGATATGCATGTTATGAAATCGGGAGATGACAAAGAGTATATATATTTCACAAGAAGTGTTTTTCTTCGCTCACTCAAATTTATTTCTTTTTTAAGTTTAAGTATTAGAAATATTGCATTTGAAATAAGAGGACACTTTATAATAATACATTTAAATGTATGTCAATAAATTTTAAGATGGGAATGTGGTTCAAATTCCAAATATAATAATACATTATCGACCTTAAAATAGAATACAGTTTGAGATTAGCCAAAAAACCCCCATACATATTCAGCAAAAAAAAAAAAAAACCCATACAATCACTCTCTGAGAATATCTTTTCATTATGAAATTAGCGTAAACATCATGTAATACATTAATTTCCAATCGGTGTCGAATTAATAATCAAAGAGACTTGACGCAAAACAAGTCAGCAAAAGAAATATCGAATAATTCACTTAATATTATATATGGTCAAAATTCGTAGGCCATTTGGGATACAATCCCCGCCCCCCACATTACTGAACGTAATCATACAACAATTATCGTTTCAAAATATTCAAATAACAATAGTTGAAATGATGACATATATAAACCATGTAAAAATACGTCTACAATAGTCGATCTATACCATAATTAACAATTTATTTTTAAAGGAGTGGTGCAATTTTAATTATTCAGCTACTTTTAAACTTTTTCCCAAAAAGTTAAAACGACTCCTAAAATCATAATTAATTTATAAATCACCCACATAAATAAGTAGTAGAATTGACCACCCTACTTAATAAGTAGACCGTATAAACCGTTGCTATCATTGAGACGTATATAACAGTTGACAAAAAAAATTTAAAGTATCTAACATAAACTAAAAAAAAAAAAAACTATTGATATTTTGTTCTAGTTTTACCCCTTTTGGACCACCGTCCCGCATGTAACGCACACCGTCTTTGTCTTCTCTCACGAGGTGGTTGTATTTCTCTGTATTAACTATTAACACCTAAAAATAAAAACTTCCATTGAACTATTGGAGAAAGCTTGGCTTGTCTCTCTTCTAAGCTCAAATCCCCTTCTCTCTCTCTCTCTCTCTCTCTCTCTCTCTATCACTATAGAGTATTTATTATAATGTAATAATAAGAGTATTCGCAGATACTGTTCTTATCTACATGAGTTTCGTATCTTCTCTGTTCAACTCGTTATGTCAGAAGAACTAGTTGATTATGAAGAAATTTCTATAAGAAGAAACCCAAACTCACCCATATTAAAAAAGAGAGAAATTTGTTGGTAGATCTAACTATATATACACTCTTCTTTTTCTTTTTGGACTTTTTTTTTTTTGTTCTGATTGGGAGAGGAAAGATGAACAATCTGAGTTATCTCGAACCAGATTACTCTGAGTTTGTTGAAGTTGATCCTACTGGAAGATATGGAAGAGTAAGTTTGCCTATCAATTAATCTCTCGAAATCACATCTCAGTTATTATTTTGTTTGATATTTGCTGAGTTTGTTGTTGTTGTTGTTGCAGTATAATGAAGTTCTGGGTAAAGGAGCTTCAAAGACTGTGTAAGAATCAATTCTCTTACTTGATTTCACCTTTTCTTTTCTCTTTTCTGCAAAATGTTTCTGTTCATGTTCGCTCAAAAAATTTCAGTTTTTCCTTTTCTGGATCTGGGGATGGATTTAACCCTTTCTTCATAAAGCTTGTAACTTTTCGATTTCCCAGTCAAACCCATTTGTGATCCATTTTCTTTCAATTTTGGGTTTTTTTTGTGTGTTCCGTTCATGTTTGAATCTAGACTAACGAGTAAGAAGACAAAAAGTTGAGCCTTTTTTCTGCTTATTCGAATCACTTCTAATTCGGTAGATTAATTTCCCACAACAGAAAAAAATGCTGTTTTTGGATCTCTTTTTATTGCTTTGACCTAAACCCAGTTCGGATTCTGCAAAACAAAGAGCTTCTTTGATCATACACACATTTTAAACGTTTTCTCCTCCCTTTCTTTTGATTTTGTAGTTACAGAGCATTTGATGAATATGAAGGGATAGAAGTAGCATGGAACCAAGTGAAGCTCTACGATTTCTTACAGAGCCCTGAGGATCTTGAGAGGCTTTACTGTGAGATCCATCTCCTCAAGACCCTAAAACACAAGAACATCATGAAATTCTACACCTCTTGGGTCGACACCGCTAATCGAAACATCAATTTTGTCACTGAGTTGTTCACTTCAGGCACCTTGAGACAGTAAGAGTCTTTCTCCTAAACAAAACCTTGGTCTCTGTGGTATTAGTTTTGTCATGAGAGGGTTTTTGATTCGGTGAAATGGATCCAGGTATAGACTGAGGCACAAGAGAGTGAACATAAGAGCGGTGAAGCATTGGTGTAGACAAATCTTGAGAGGCTTACATTATCTTCACAGCCATGACCCTCCTGTAATCCACAGGGATCTCAAATGTGACAACATTTTCGTTAATGGGAATCAAGGAGAGGTCAAGATTGGAGACCTTGGCCTCGCTGCCATTTTAAGAAAGTCCCACGCTGCTCACTGCGTCGGTATAATAATCAAAAGCCCTACATGCTTCTCTGCTGAGTTGTTTCTTGTTTTTGTGATTGTGAAAGTTTTCGGCTTTTTTTGTTAGGGACGCCTGAGTTCATGGCTCCTGAAGTCTACGAAGAAGCGTATAACGAACTGGTCGATATATACTCGTTCGGTATGTGCATCTTGGAAATGGTTACATTTGATTACCCCTACAGCGAGTGTACTCACCCTGCTCAGATCTACAAGAAAGTGATGTCGGTGAGACTCTCCGATTACTTAACAAAAATATACAAAACAGCTTCATCTCTTTCTGTTTCAAAAGGCCGTGAGTTTTGAGTTAAAAAGTTCGGTTTCAGGGCAAGAAACCGGATGCATTGTACAAGGTGAAAGACCCCGAGGTTAAATATTTCATCGAGAAATGCTTGGCCACCGTATCGCTTAGAGTCTCTGCGCGTGAGTTACTGGATGACCCTTTCTTTCGAATAGACGATGGTGAATTTGATTTGAGATCAGTTGATATGGATGATTCGGTCGGGCCACTTGTGAGGCCACCACATCATCTCTCTGACTACTACAATTACCCGTCGAACAGTGGCTCCTTGAACCGTCAGTATTCAAATGGTTATAGCGGCCACCACGAGTATCAAAACGGATGGGCGTATAATCCAGCTGAGACAGAGGAGACTCACGGAATCGAGCTCTTTGAGTGTCGAAACGGAAATGATCAAGAAGAAGACAAGGGCTCTGGTAATGTTGATATAAGCATCAAGGGCAAGAGAAGAGACGATGGTGGCTTATTCTTGCGTCTTAGGATCACCGACAAAGAAGGTAAACAACATTCACTTTATTACTCTTGTCCCTTTAACCTATAAGAAGATGAGTGTAAAGAGACGGAACATTTGTGGTGGCAGGGCGTGTCCGAAACATTTACTTCCCATTTGACATCGAGACAGACACGGCACTGAGCGTTGCAACAGAGATGGTAGCGGAACTTGATATGGACGATCACGGAGTCACCAAAATCGCCAACATGATCGACGGCGAGATATCTTCTCTTGTGCCTGGTTGGAGACCGGGCCCTGAATTCGAAGAATGTCTAGCGGCCGCGGCGGCTGCAAACGCGAACATCTGTAGCAACTGCGTGTCGAACCGCACCTCGATGGGCTCGGTGATGGACTTCCTGAGGACCAATCCTGGAGCAAACGTTGCACAATGTTGCAGAAACGGGTGCGGTGAGACTCATGGCCGGTTTGAAGAGATCACAATAAGAGAAACAGAGGTTCGTCTCAGAGAGATCTGGAGGCTGCAGCAACAGCAGGAAAGCCGAGAGCTTAGCTCGATAGATTCGGGGCAAAACCACTCTGAAGAAGACGAAGAAGAAGAGGAAGAAGAGCCATACGATGACCCCGAAATAACCTTCTCTTGCGAGGCAAGTAACGCGATAAACCATCTATCGGGTTCTGGATCCTTCTCGTTTTTGCCGTCCATATACTGCGACGAGCTAGCCGAGAAAACCGAGAATCAGGTCCAACAAGAGTTAAGATGGATTAAAGCCAAATGCCAAATTGAGGTCAGAGAGATGCAGGATGAGCACTTAAAATCCCGGTGGCCGGAATCCGGAGAAGAGGCGGACGGATTCTCGGGTTCGGTTTCGGGCTTGGAAAGAGGAGACGAAGATAAGGTGAAAGAGAAGATGTTTGGGGGAAGATTGGTACCAAAATGTCTTAAAAGGACAACTTCGCTTCCCGTTGATGCCACTGATTCTTGATTACTTTGTGTTTCTTCTTCATGTATACACATATTGTTTGCTATTGCAAGACTTACAGGGTAACACATAAGTATACTTAAAAGAGATCAACTTCAATTCTTTTGGGGATATTCGATCCCCTCTCAAAAATTTAGTTTGTGAAAACTTGAAAATGCAATAACATTTTTAAAAATGTTTATTTTGTTACATTTAAATCATTTTGTAGGAGATAAGCTTTTTTATATAAAAAAAGAACATTAACATAAATATGTTCTTCAAATGTAAATTTGAAACTAAAGTACTGAAGGGAGGAGATAGGGACAAAATAGTCAATTATAAGTGCAACCCCACAGCAGTACAGGGCCATGTTCTATTGCCGACCAATCTACTAGAAATTTGGGTTCATCCACATGCGTTGGTATTTTTTCCATTTCATTTTAATCAAAATTTTAATTATATATATATATGTGTGTAAATAACATGGTTGGTTTGTCGTTACTATATGATTATTATTATATCAATGGTTGGGACTTTTCAATAAGACTTTTTTTTTTTTTTTGTCGATATCTACACCAAATTAAGTTGTACGCCTGGTTTAAACTTTCAACAGTGACAGAAAAATTAATCTCAACTCTCAAGCTTTATGACAAAATTATTAGTACTACCTTTTGTAGATATTTTGTATATACATATCACACACACACAAAAAAAAGAAGGAAAAAATAAACATCACACGCATCAATTTTGTTACAATCACATGTGACTCTCATGTCATGTGGTAAGCTTATATACAATATGTTATCTTCTACGATAGAACAAAATCTGAAGTTTCATCGAATCATATCTTGGAGATCTAGATATAGGTAGATGATAAAATCTTCTATGAAATATTAGGGTGATCATTGTGGTCGTTATGATTCATTCAATTATTTTTGTAGATATGTAGTTTCATGTGTTCTCATAAAGTTTTGATTTAGTTGCATTTGCATATACATATATAGGATCAACAACAAAGAACGATGAAACGATCCTAACCACAATTAGTGTTGAATGGCAACAAAAAAAGAAAAGAAGATTTAACATGAAAATGATGTATTATAAATATACCCTATCCACATTTCAAACTCGGAAATCTATGTGAAATAGTTTTAACATGAAAATGATATATATTATACACCCTGTCCAAAGTTCAAACTCAGAATAAAGAAAATCCAATTGAAGTAAGCGAATAAAAAAGATAATGAAAAATAGTAGGGACATATGAAGAAATGAATTAGGTTGACCCAATCAATAAAAGAAGAAGATAGCAATAATTCATCTTACGAAGCAAAATCTTATATGGGTCGTTCATTGATGACATGTGGTATTGAATATGTACAGATCAACGTACTCTTTTCGTACCCAACTCCACTTCAGTGCCAACCATTCTTCTCATGTCTTCCTCCACTTATTTTTTCTTGTCGGTCCTTAAAATCTTTTGCCTCATTGTTTTTCTTATTCATTTACACATTTTTTATACTTACACTCTTCTCATATAAAAGTCCATCATTATGAGTATTATATAATGCAAAGAGGGTCATCACTGGCAAATAATAATTAGTAGATGATATATAAATATAGCACCATTTGTTTTCTCCATCTTAAATTTATGGTCGAATCGAGTTCGAGAGTACAAACTTCAAATTATCTTTTGCGGTGGAAAGCCAACTCATCTCGACATTCGCGTGTGTGTGGCTATAATAAGACCAACAAACTTATTAATATTTACAACTCTTGACCAAAAGTTTCAAAATTTATCATTATTTTTAGCCATTTACTATACTTAAAATCATATTAATAAAATAACCCGTTAATATAAAAAGTGTCAAAACGAGTTTGCATCCAACTAAACAAAAATCGACTGCTGCTACACGAACTGGTTCAGTACTTCAGTTCAAGTCATATATTTCATGATATTGACATTCATTAATTCCAATTCAAATCGTTAAAACTGAACGAGCTTCAGTCTTGTATTTATATGCCGAAATTATTGGTTAAAAATTGAATATATTTTTTTTGTTACACTTGCAAAAAGAAAAAAAGACGTGGCTGACAAAACAAAAAAATGAAAAAAGAAAATAAAATACAATTAGGCTATAACATATTTAGGCCCTTTGGACTCTTTTTTGGTTTATTTCTTCCAAACCTGAAATTCAAAAACGGATTTCATTTTGAGACTAAGATTAAGTAAGCCCAACAAAGATTAAGGCCCAGTATAATCAGATAGAGAGAAAACCCTAACGAGCCTTGGTATATAAAAGGTGCGGCTTGCTTTCCGCGTCTCTTTCTTTTACCCGAGCGGACGAACTAAAGCTTGCAGAGATCTTCGTTTGATCCCGGAGAAATCGCAGCAATGGCGGAAAAGGCAGTCACCATCAGAACCCGAAAATTCATGACCAACAGACTTCTCTCCAGGAAGCAGTTCGTAAGTTCCATTTTCTCAAACTCTTGTCTATTTCTCTATTAAGCTAATCGGCGCCTTCTGCGTTTGGCTATATCGGCTTAGATACAATTTGATCCAAAGAGGGTTGTTTGTTTCTTCAGTAAATTGTAATTTTTATTTGGCTTTGACGTCTTAGATTCAGGTTTTCATATCTTTAAACGTAATGGAAAGAGAGTGTTTGACGCCAACATGTTCTATTGATATCGGGGGAATTGAGAAGAGAGTGAATTGATAGTTTCCGAATCTGAGTAAATGGTTTTTAGCTAACTTTTATTGTTGAACATCGAAAGTCTTATAACTCATCTAGTGTTGATTTGGCGATATTCTATTAGTTACAAGAGATATTTTGGATGGATTACTAATGTCACGATGTGTTTTTACATATAGGTTATTGATGTTCTTCACCCTGGAAGAGCAAATGTTGCAAAGGTATGTTTTTTTTAGTGTTGCTTCATCTCTTTCGAGCTATGATCATAGACTGTTCGAAGGTTTTAACAGAAGTCTTGGTTTTGATGATTTGAAATAAAAAAGGTTGAGCTGAAGGAGAAGCTAGCAAGGATGTATGAGGTCAAGGACCCAAATGCGATCTTTGTTTTCAAATTCAGAACCGCATTTGGAGGCGGTAAATCTTCCGGCTTTGGTTTGATCTACGACTCTGTCGAGAGCGCAAAGAAATTCGAACCCAAGTACAGACTTATCAGGGTAATTACTCTTTCTACTCTTTGTCTTCCTATCATTACTCTTGATCATTAGAGTTAGTGTCTGCCTCTTCTGAAAACTTTTAAGCTCTATGATTAATGTTTCACGATTCTATTTTATTGTTATGCTTAAATGGTTGCTTATGTGATTGGCAGAATGGACTTGACACCAAGATCGAGAGATCAAGAAAACAGATGAAGGAAAGGAAGAACCGCGCGAAGAAGATCCGTGGTGTTAAGAAGGTGAGACTTACTGTTACTAATGACTCTCTCTTTACGCACATCTTGTTACATAATTGGATTCTATATTCATCATTTTTTGTTTTTGTTTTACTGCTGCAGACAAAGGCTGGTGATCCCAAGAAGAAGTGAGATCTCAAGACAGTAACGGCATTTTCGGTTCTTGTTCTGCATAATCACCTTTTATGTTACTTTTTCTTTGCCTGCTCTTAGATCTTTTCTCCAGCTAGACATCTATACTAAATCTCGAGCTTTTTTTGTTTCTTTTGTTTCACTCGATTTTTTGTTTAATTTTTAATCTCATATATTCAAACTGAAGCAAAATGAACCAAAAATCGTCATTCTGAATCTAAATCGAAATACTAATATAACCTTGATTATCCGAAGCTGATTCTAACTTGATCTTTAAAGTATCCTATCCGAATTCCTAGGTATAGACTTATAAAAAATAACATCTAAACATATTATCTGTTTTTGACAAATAAATGAATTTTAATTGCGGTTTATGTCGGCATGTCACATGGTGTTAAGTGTTAACTATGTCCCAATTGGAAAATGTAATAACGATATGCCACAGAATCGCGTTTACGGAAACACACTTTAGAGACTTTGGTTGGGCCCGAGAGACGTCAGGGCACAACTGACCGCAATAATAAGCAAGTGCGTGTAGGAGTGGGTGACCACTTTGCCTAGTCGTAAACGTTTACGGGAAGTGAAATACCGAAACTAGCCCTGGTTGGGTCGAAGAATCTCATGTCCCTACCACCCAAATCACGAGCTGCGTACCAATCCCATCCTCGTGAACCCACTTCTCTCCAACTGGATCTGGTTCAGGAGCTCAAGGAGCCACATCTCTTCTCCTCGAATCTTTTGCGTCTTGTTTCGTGGAGATGACATCGGACCACCGCGACGACGCTGCTTTCTCTCTGGAATCGCCGGATCTGGAGGAAGGAGGTGTTGGGGATGGAGGAGAGTCTGATACCGACGAGGATTTGCGGGAGAACGATGATGTGGTCATGCCTGCCGAGGACGACGATCCCGAAGAAGAAGAGCTGAATTCGCCGTCTACATCGTCGCTCCCCATGGTTTCCACGGTCTCGGCGACTGCGGTCGTTTCCGGGAACGCGACGACTTCCCCTACAGGCGCCGTGACCGTTGCGCTTCCGGCTGGATCCGCCGTACCCGTCTCCGTAATTCCGGTTGACTCCGATCCCAAATGGCACCGCATGACGGAGATCGTCCATCAGAGACCGCCGATCGACGACTCCAGACGCCTTTTCCAGAGGCTGTGGACTGATGAGGACGAGATCGAGCTCCTCCGTGGCTTCCTCGACTACATAACGTCGCACCGAGGCAGCAGCTCGCATCCGCCGGACACGGCGCCGTTTTACGAGCAGATAAAGTCGAAGCTTCAGCTTGATTTCAACAAGAACCAGCTGGTGGAGAAGCTCCGGCGACTGAAGAAGAAGTACCGGAATGTGATGAGCAAGATCAGCTCCGGCAAAGAGGTATTCTTCAAGAGCCCCCATGATCAATCAACTTTCGAGATTTCTAGGAAAATCTGGAACCAAACCGGGAAAATCATAGGGTTCGAAGACAACAACGTGATGGATTTCGAGGAAACCAATAACAATCACCATGGAAATGGTAACTACGCAGCCTTTAACAGCCCCAGCTCTAATCCTGCTCTCGAGATCGATTCCGAAAACGGAGCCGAGAGGAAGCTGACCATGAGCAGCACAAGCGGGTCCAGAAAACGATCAAGATCAAGAATTGGGAAGATTGAGGAAGACAACAAACCCATCACTCCCTCTGATGCGCAAATACCAAATGCAGCCACAAATGTCAACCTCAATGAATCTGCCGGAATTGGTGGAAACCTCGGTGGTCTGATCGAAGAGACTGTGAAAAACTGTGTATCTCCTGTGATCAAGGAGATGATGAACGGGACAGCAAGCATGATGATGGCTGCGATGGGAGGGTTTTCAGGCGGCGGTGGTGCTGCTGCTCATGGCTTTGGCTCATTAAGCCCCATGTTTACACGGCCGTTGGGTTATGGTGTAGAAGGAGGAGGAAACAAGGCAGTGGCGGATGAGCGGTGGAGGAAACAACAGATTCTGGAGCTGGAAGTGTATTCAAGGAGATTAGAGTTGGTTCAAGAGCAGATTAGAGCGACACTGCACGATTTAAAGACGATGCCGAGTGGTGGATGATGAAGCAAGCAAGAAGAATAAGACGATGACGACGACGACAAAGACAAATAACCAGTTAGGTTGATATTTGATATCTCTGAGTTAAACCTTCTGGGGGGTGTGTGTGGTGAGTATAGTTTATGAGATTTGAATCTTTTTCAGTTATAAATCTGCTAAGGTATTGTGATTTTTCTCTAGGGGTTTTCATCATTTTGGATTTTTTCTTCTTCTTAAATTATTTGTCAATAGGGATGAATCATAGGGGTGGGGGTTTGTGTATAACCTTTGTATTAGATTATAGTTTTCTCCTAGGCTCATTTGTTCAATAACAAACAGACTTCTACTTATTTTTCTTTTCTTAGAAAAAAAAGCAATATTTTTAAACTTTGTGGCTGCTAATCTCATCTTTGTTTAAATAAAATGTTACTATGTAATACCGTATTTGTTTCGCCTTTTGTTTGTTTCTTGCTATTCCCTCCATGTATATCATCTTCACAGATCAAATCTGTATTTATGTCTTCTAGTATTCTACAGTCTTTATTTCACTACAAACCGAGAATATGTATTCTACAATCTTTTATTTCACTACAAACCGAGAATGTGTATTCAAAATCGTTATTTCATTATGAACAACAAAACAAGAAACGAAAAAAATCAATCTTTATTTTAATTTATCATCCCGCAAATTTGGTAAAAAACAAAATAAAAATAAATGTATATACGTAATCATTGCTCTACGCTTTGTATTATCCATTGCTTTTGTTCAGTATTCACTTATTCACCACTGAATAATTCTTTCACTTTCTGGACAGTCTATACACTTCTTCAGTTGGATCTCGAACTTGGTAAGCTCTTTGAGTTTATATTCTTTTGAACTGTTCTTCTGTTTTGCCTCCTCCGTGTGCGACTCGCATCATATACTGAGAAATTCATTTGTGTAATCATTGTTTTAGACTTGGTTTCTGTATTGTAATGTTTCACTGCTAAATCTTAAACTAGTCTAATGCACGTATCTTCCTCTGTTCACATTTCTGCATTCTCCGAGAATATTCTATCCAGCCTTCTTCGGATTTCTGAACCAATGGACATTGATTTCCTGCAGACTTCGTTTTTTGATCTTCGGTACTCAAATTGCGTAATTAGATCTCGCAGGAATTTCAAAGAGCCTTAGCATGGAGTGCTCAATCAAGGATGACGTGACTCAAGTAAATCCAAATCTTTCAACCTTATATATTTTAATCAATTGCTTTGTTGGACTAAAGAAGGTTGTCTGAATCTTCTCTGTTCAAGTTATGTACTTTGTTCCATGTGCTGTTGCACTCTGTGACAGTTGATAGGTGACACCCCAATGGTGTATCTGAACACTATCGTGGATGGCTGTGTTGCTCGTATCGCGGCTAAGCTTGAGATGATGGAGCCTTGCTCTAGTGTCAAGGACCGGTATATATATATATATATCTCATTCTTGTTTGCTCCAAGAAGTATCTCTTCATTTTCTTTCTTTCTGATTGAATGATGTTCCGCTTGCTAGACTTGCTTATGGTATGATTAAAGACGCAGAAGACAAGGGATTGATTACTCCAGGGAAGGTACAACGATTGACTCATACAATCCATTTGATTTTGAATCAAACTGTAACTTAAATCTTATGTGGTTTAATTTACTTCAGAGCATATTGATTGAGTACACATCTGGTAACACCGGGATTGGTTTAGCCTTCATCGGGGCAGCAAGAGGTTACAAAGTTGTGCTCACAATGCCTTCATCAGTGAGCCTTGAGAGAAGAATCACTCTTTTAGCATTAGGTGCAGAGGTTCACCTCACAGATCCGAGCAAAGGCGTTAAAGGATTACTCGACAAAGCTGCTGAGATGTTAAGCAAAACTCCAGGTGGTATCATGCTGGATCAGTTCATAAATCCTTCAAACCCACAAGTATGTATGGACTCTCCTTTCACATCCTCTCTTTTTTTTTTAGTTACTCTCTAAATTTGGTTTCTCTGCAGACTTACTACGAAACCATGGGTCCAGAGATATGGAGAGACTCTGCAGGGGAAGTGGATATATTGGTTGCGGGTGTTGGGACTGGTGGAACGATTTCAGGAGCGGGTAAGTTCCTCAAGGAGAAGAAGAAAGACGTTAAGGTACAAACAAACAGATACTTAAGGCTAATCATATCTCTTGAGAAACATTTTGTTTATACATTCGAACTTTTCGAGATCTTCGTTTTATCAACAGGTTTATGCGGTGGAACCTACAGAAAGTGCAGTACTCAGTGGAGGCGAACCGGGTGAGTTGGTGTCTCTCTTATGAATCAAAAGTCCCTTAGCAAAAAATCATTTCTTGATCAGTTACTACATGGTTCTGGGATTTCTAGGTTCGCATCTTATCCAAGGTATTGGGGCTGGAATCATCCCAGACAATTTGGATTTCAGCGTTCTTGAAGGAGTCATTCAGGTAATGTACCTGAGGTTTTGTCGGTTTTTGTCTTCGTGTCAGAGAAATCAAACTGAGACCTTATTGTGTTTTCAGGTGACAAGTGTGGAAGCAATTGAAACAGCCAAACTTCTCGCCCTGAGAGAAGGGTTGCTGGTACATATATACAATCTCCGGTTTGACAATCTTGGGTTGGTTTAAGCCATAAAACCAACGTTTCTGATAGATGTTAACGTCTGGCAGGTGGGAATATCTTCCGGAGCTGCTGCAGCCGCTGCGATAAAGGTGGCAAAACGGCCAGAAAACGCCGGGAAGCTCATTGTTGTAAGTAAAACAGAGTTATACAGAACTTTTTTAAAAACCGAAATCATGCCCGATTTTTAAATTAATCTTTTCTGTTTCATTCCGGTTTTCAGGTGGTTTTCCCCAGTGGCGGGGAACGTTACTTATCGACTAAATTGTTCGACTCGGTCCGATGTGAAGCAGAGAATTTGCCTATTGAATAAGCCTTTTCTTGTTTGGTTTTTGTAATTGAATGTCACTTATATATATACTACCTGACTCGATTCGGTTTTATAAAAGTACTAAGATACCGGTTCGAGTGACATTTACATTTCGTAAACTCCAAAACTTGAGTTTGACATTCTATGGTTTTCGTTTCCTGGGTTTAAAACTTTTTTCAATTTTTTTGTCAAGCATCAAAGTGCTCTTTGACTTTAAATTTAAAATAGTTTGCATCAAGAAAATGTGTCCCGGTTAAAAATATGTAAAGAGCAATGCATGTACCGTACGTAATGTATGATAAGAAAGTTGATACGTTTAATCCAGATTTTTAATAAGGCTGAAAGTGGTCAACTTGAAGATGATAATGTTAGAGAAGTAAAAGTTGGCTAAGAATTAAAAAATGTAATTTTGTTAATACATTAGTATTACACGCACGAGTTTTATAATACTACTCCATGTTTCTTGTTTATACGCAATTATTATAGCTGCATACTTTATTAAAGGCAAATCCTTTAGTACCTTTTCCTCTTCTTTTCGTCTTCTTGGATTGGATCTTGTACTTGGTAAAGCTCTTCACTCTACTTATTCTTTCCCTCCTAAATTTATCAACTTGAATAATTTCGCCTCTTCAGGTTCGATTTCAGCTCAAGAACACGGAAGCTTTGCATCACTCACTGAGAAATTCATTTGTTTCACTTTTTAATCTTGAAATTAGTTTGATACTCATGTCTTCTGCTGTTCAAGTCTGTTTCTTCTCTGATTTAGTTTCGAGTTTGGATCTGAAGCAGTTTCAAAGCTGACACACTGTCTTATTGCTTGCACAAGTTGTATACTTGCAGATTGTGCCTTAAATCTCTTTTGACTTTCTTTCTCGATCTTCAGTATTCAAATTGGGTAAATTAATTAATCTTGCAGGATTTTCAAAATGGATTGCTCGATCAAGGATGATGTGACACAAGTAAATCCAAAGCTGTCAACTTTATATTCTAATCAATTGCTTCATTGGAATGAAGTCAATGAACAAGTTCTAAGTGTCTTTGTTCCGTACATTTACTTAGTTCCATGAGATTTTTCTTCTGTGTGTCGTTGCACTCTGTGACAGTTGATAGGTAACACCCCAATGGTGTATCTGAACAATATTGTGGATGGCTGTGTTGCCCGTATCGCAGCTAAGCTTGAGATGATGGAGCCTTGCTCTAGTGTCAAGGAGCGGTATATATAGCTTTAACAAAACTCGCTCTTTTGTTTGCTCCAAGACATAGTTGTTCTTTTTGTTTTTTCTTTCTTTGATTGAATGATGTTCCGCTTGCTAGAATTGCTTATGGTATGATTAAAGATGCAGAAGACAAGGGACTGATTACTCCCGGGAAGGTACAACAGTTGAATCATACAATCCGGTTTTGTTTTTCTTTTTTCCTCTTTTAAAAAAAAAACAAAACTGAAGTTAAAATCTTGGTGATGTTACGCAGAGCACATTGATTGAGCCTACTTCTGGTAACACCGGGATTGGTTTAGCCTTTGTTGGGGCAGCAAGAGGTTACAAAGTTGTGCTTACAATGCCTGAAACAATGAGCCTTGAGAGAAAGATCATTCTATTAGCATTAGGTGCAGAGGTCCACCTCACAGACACGACGAAAGGCGTGAAAGGATTACTCGACAAAGCCGAAGAGATATTAAGCAAAACTCCAGATGGTATCATATTACATCAATTCAAGAATCCTTCAAACCCTCAAGTATGGAGACTCTCCTTTGACTTTATACTGCCATTGATCTCTTTCTATCTTTGTTTCTTTTCTTTGTGAGTCTAAAATTGTTTTTTTTCTTTTCTTCTGCAGACTCATTATCGAACCACGGGTCCAGAGATATGGAGGGACTCTGCAGGGGAAGTAGATATATTGGTCGCTGGTGTTGGGACTGGTGGAACGATTTCCGGATCAGGAAAGTTCCTCAAGGAGATGAATAAAGACTTTAAGGTACAAACTTATAGTTAAAGTCGAATCATAAACATTAGTTATATTATATATACTCTGCTTTTCGATCACTTGGGCTTCTATCAACAGGTTTACGGGGTGGAACCTTCAGAAAGTCCGGTACTGAGTGGAGGTGAACCGGGTAAGAGTTGGTCGAGTTTTTAAAATCTTTGATACTAGACAATCATTTCTTGCTGTTCATTCTTTCTTGATCACTTACCATAATACAACATGGATACTGTGGTTCGTGGGGTTTCTTGATCTATAGGTATGCATTTGATCCAAGGTATTGGGGCTGGTATTGTACCAGACAATTTGGATTTCAGCGTTCTTGATGAAGTCATTCAGGTAATTTATGTCGGTTTAACACACGTTTTTGGAGATTTTATGTCGGTTTTGTATCCGTGAACTCAATGTTATGTAAAGAGATTAAGATCTTTGTAATGGATTGTTCAGGTGACAAGTGTGGAAGCAATTGAAACAGCCAAACTTATCGCACTGAAAGAAGGATTGCTGGTACATACAATACAATCTCCGGTTTGACAATTTTGTGTTGGTTTAAGCCATATAACCAATATATCTATCTGATTAAATCGGTTGTCGTCCTTCAGGTGGGAATATCTTCCGGAGCCGCTGCAGCCGCTGCAATAAAGGTAGCGAAGCGGCCAGAGAACGCTGGGAAACTCATAGTGGTAAGTTAAAAGACTCTCACTTCTTAACCAAAACTCTGATTACAAGAGACTAAATCAGACCGGATTTTAAAGAAAAACTTTCGGTTTGTGGTTCCGGTTTTCAGGTGGTTTTCCCAAGCGGTGGGGAGCGTTACTTATCGACTGACTTGTTCGAGTCGGCCAGGCGTGAAGCAGAGAATTTGTCAATTGAATGAATGCTTTTTACAGTCTCATTCATTGTAACAAGTGGTTCATTTTCGTAACCAAGATTTCGGTTTTTGGATTCAAGTGGCAAGTGTGTGGTTGGATGTTTTCTAAAATTTGTTTGGTTCAGAAAAGAATTCGGTCCAGTTTAAATCTCTCGTTATTGCTCAATTAAACTTCAGTTTTGGAGAAATGTGTGTTAATTTATATACAGCCATAAATAAAATCTCGAAATTTCAAGAGACTATTGCTCACTTAACTTCAGATTTCGAGAAACGTGTGTTAAATTACTTCAGATATAAAATGATCACATAGAATCAGAACCGAAATTACTACACTAGACAATTTGTTTTATATTAATGTCTCACCCTATTTGATGGGTAATTTTCTTGTTATCTTAATTTTGTCTACAAACATTATTAATTATCTCCACAGCTTTAAAACGCTGCGTTTGGCTTCAGGGTTTCGGGTTCCGGTACGGTGAAGAACAACGGGGTTTTCCATATCTTCTTCTTCTACACACCTCCTGAGTAACCCTAAACCCCTGATTGCTCAGAAGTTAGCTTCCATTTTGGGTGAAAAAATGTCATACTCAAGAGCTTTGAAGTATATATTCAGGCTAAGACCTGACCCAATTTATTCTTCATCATCTTCTGCATATTCGCTCTACATCACCGGCTCTCGCTGCACCGGCGGTTCTTCGATTCCGTCGCAGCACCGATCCATCACCTCCACACCGACGCTTCATGGATGGATGGACACGATCAAAGGTGTTTTTACCGGGAATAAGGATACTCCTTTGGAGGAATCAAATCTGCCCGTTGAAGACTTCACTCTTCTCCGTAAGTCTCACATCTTCTCTAGAAAATATATATGAATATGCGTGTGCGTGTGCGTGTGCGTGAGCTATCCGAGAAATGGAGTTTGATATACTCATCAAGGCTTTTCTCTTTGGATGCAAATTGATATTAGGATTCGCCGATGAGTTGAAGAATGCTAAAAGGTTAGGGAAATTCAAGCAGTACATTGTGGGTCGAAGCAGCGAGGCCACTTTTGCGGACGCTTTTGAGAAACAAGAAGCCATTATTAGGTATCTTGGAGCTCGTGACGCTACAGGAGAGGTTGGTTTCTTTCTTCGCATGCTATTAATTTAGAGTCTAGCTCACATACATGACTTTGTTTTTTAGTTTGCCAAATCTTTGAGGCAATTTTTCTGGTCAGTCTCTTGACTGTGGCACTAGGTTTCTTGATGTGTAGAATCTCCAAGCGAGTCAAAAGCAAGATGCGGCTAAACATTGCAAGTGCACTATCACCGAAGTGGAGAATACGCTGGCAAAATTTACTTGGGCCAGGCAAGCTCACAAGAAGATGGCAGAGTTGAAAGATGGAGGCAAACCGTTACCAAAGAATATGGGAGAGGTACTATTCTTATGACTTTACATACTCATTTTGCTTTGTATGGGGAAATTTGTATTACCTCTCATGATTGTAGACTTGAAAATATTGCTTAAGAGCTATTGAGATTGTGCGAGGACACACTGTCTTCTTCGTGTCGATCTTGCTTATTTTTTATCTTGTTACTGAAAAACTTGATTCTTCATCATCAGTTGTGCTATATATCTCCAACCTCGAAATGAACGTTATGATGTTTCTACGCTAAACTGGTCCTCGGGGTCCCGTATTATATAACAAGAACTGGTTTGTAAACGTTTATCTTGCACTATGTTGGTTGTTAAGAATTCGTTGACATTCAGACAGATTATTACCGGTTTGTCTTTGTGCTGCATCAATTTAGCTCACCATGAGCAGTTTACCTGACATGAAATTTGTTATATTGGTCCCTTGAAGCTGCAAAAAATGATGGGGACAACCCCGATGGATCTGGCGAGATCGAACTTAGCCAAAAGCGGACAGATTAGCCGCAACGCACCTTGTCCCTGTGGTTCCAAAAAGAGATATAAAAGGTTAACAACTTTGAAGGGCGGTCCCTTTTATACACAAAACTGTTATCTTGCTTTTCCTTTTATCATTGCGTTGATTTAATTTTGATTTTCTTCTTCTTCGTTGAAGATGTTGCGGAAAGGATTGAAGAAGCAGAAGTATCCAGAGTTGATCGATCATTTTTTTTTGGTTAAGCTACAGATCAGTGAGGTTCTTTTTAGCTCTTTGTTGTCTTCATTTGCTTTTTTATGTTCTTTCAGCTTCTGTTTAATTGGATTGCTTCTAGACTACAGTCTAAGAGAGAATTTTGAGTGAGACGTAAAAGCAGGGGACGGTGAAATTGGGTTTTGTAAGATTATTCAATAATTAGTTATTCTGATTATTTGTTTTTATCTTTTTTTAAGTTCAGAACATAAATAAAAGTTACAGTTCGCATCCATTTTTTTGTACTTTATTTTTGTTCAATACAGTTATATCTTTACTTCAAACCAAACAAAAATGCTTAACAGGAGATATCGAATGAGTTTGATAACAATAGTTAAAATGTTTTGACCGTAAACATTAAAATACATTAGTGTGAGGTCAACAGTTATATCATCTCGATGAAAGCCAATCCAATCCAACGGCTACTAATTACTATACGTACATCAGTCGTCAGTCAAAAGCAGTCTTACATTCATAATCCAACGGTTCTCATTAAATTGATCTAACGGTTAGAAATTACAATCACTATTTTGAGTCACGAAATAAGAATGCGTGTTCTGTGCTCTCTTTCTCCCTCCCATTTCCGGTAAAAGAAGTATCTTTCTCTCTTCTTCTCTTTCTCAGGGTACCCCCAAAAAAACCCAGGAAAGAGAAAAGCTTTCTCAGATCTCATCTCTTCTTCTTCCTCTTTCTGCAAACCCTCAAACATTCTTTCTCAGATCTCAACAAGTTTCAGATCACTATGGAACCGGGTTCGTCACCACCACCAGGTACGCCGGGACAGAATCCACCGCCGTCGCGAACTGGTGAACCTGAACAGTGGTTAGTTGTTTCTTTCTGGAACTGATTGTTGAACTGTAGAGGAAACTTTCCCCATTGTTTTTGATCTCCTCTTAACCGGATTGTTGATTTCTTCATTCGTTACTTTTTGATGGGACTTAACTTAGGGATAAAGGTTTTAGAAGCATGGCGATAGATGTGGGCTTAAGAGAACGTTTCATGAGTCAGGTTCGCGAGAGCGCTTTAGGGCTTCTCGAGTTCTCGAGCCAGTGGAAGGTATATGTTGAGGAAATGAGGTTGAAGGAGGAATCTGTAGAGAATCAGGCTCTGGAGCTGCGGAAGAAAGAAGAGCGCCTGAGGATGGTTGAAGAGAGGGATAGGAAGATTGAGTTGCTTGAGGATAGTATAAAGGAGCGGTTAGGTGTACTAGAGGAGAAAGAAAATGAAGCAAATGTGAGGAGACTCGAGTTTGAAGAATTGGTTACTCAACTTAAAGCACAAGAGGAATTGCTTAAGGATTCGATGTTAAAGAAACACGAGGAGCTAGTGGGAGAGCTTGAAGTGAGGAAACAGGAACTTAAAGCGAGGGAGAATAAGCTTAGGATGCTTAATGAGACCATCAAGGAGAAATCGGTTGAGCTGGAGAAGAAGGAAGAGGAGTTCCAACTGAAACAAAAAGCAGAAGCCGGAAAGATTGAAGTGAACAGAAAGTTGCTTAAGCTAAAAGAGAAGGTGATTGAAGAAAGAGAGAAAGTGCTCGAGCGGAAGCAGAAAGAGTTAGAAGAACAACCAGAGACTAGTAAGAGATCCAGGCATGAATCTGAGGCGAAGAGTAGAGATGTCGATTCTCAGATGCATACTGCAAAGAAGCATAAACCCGTGAGAGAACACAAGCGTGATGATGGAGAAAAGGAAACACGTATTGATCCTGAGCCAGACAGCTGCCCTGATCCGGACTTTAACGAGTTTAACAAAAATTTGAGCTCTTTCGCGGTGGATCAAGTATGGGCTCTATATGATCCTCTAGATCAAATGCCTCGATTCTATGCTCAGATCAGGAGAATCCTGAAACCTCAGCTGAGTGTGGAGGTGACATGGCTCGAGTCATTGAAGAACACAGGATATGAGAAACCGATTCCTGTTGCTTGTGGAGTATTCAGATATGGAGATTCAGAGATCCAAAGCCACTTGACGCTTTCTCATGAGATGCGTTACATCAAAAGTGGCAAAAATGTCACCTTTGTAAACCCGAGGAAAGGGGAGACATGGGCGCTATTCAGAGATTGGAACAAGACTTGGATCAAGGACAGGAAGCAGCACAAACCTCCTTATAGATACGAGTTTGTTGAAGTCCTGTCTGAACTCGACAGCGATGAAGGCATTAGAGTGGCTTATCTAAAGAGAGTGGAGGGATTCACATCAGTGTATAAAGTTAAGGAGCAGCATAATGGACTCATCAAAAGTATGGTATCATCTGATCAGATGCTTAGATTCTCCCATAGAGTGCCATCTTTTAAACTGACTGGAGCTGAGAAAGAAGGAGTCCCACCTGGCTCTTTTGAGCTTGACCCCGCCGCTATTCCTCGAGCTAACCTTATGGCGACTAAGGTTAAAGAAGAGAAGATTATTCCATAATCTTGCTTTGAGTCTGATGTGTTCACTGTTTTATTTATTAGTCTGTTTCAAGTGTTTATGTATGTCTAAGTATATGATGAATCAATCTAACTTTCTTTGACATGATAATGCCTCAGATAATTCAAAAGCTGATCTTCTTGACTAAAAATAAAAAATACAAAATTTTAGGCATCATCCACTATCAAAGCTCGAGAAGCTAATTTTTTTCCCACAGATTTAAACGTTTGTAAGCGATTTTAAAAGAGTTGCGAGTATGGACAATGTATCAGTTTTTTTGTTGCTTACGTTGTCAAAAGCTACAATCTATAAACGCAGCTTTTACAGTCGATTTGCGATTAATTAACTTGATCGGTTCTCTCCGCCGCACAGAAAAGAAGAAAATACAAGAAACAAAGTATGCGAACAATGTTTTCTTCAGTCATAAACTCAAATAAGCTATCGCCACATAACAGAATACAATCTGGTGATTTTCACGGGAATCACCAAACTTAAACTACCACTTGTACGTACACATAATTTCTAAAGAAAGAAACAGAGTTGCAGTTACTTACGACTGAGATTGTGGAACTGTGTTCAGCCTAAGAGACTATGGTGCGACCTGGAATCGCTGTCTGGTCAAGCTCCCAGTGTTCTTCTCCTACACTTAGCCTTGTTCTCCTCTTCTGATGTCTGATTGCCGGAATCTGATGAGAAAACCGATTACTCATTTCTGACTTGGGGATGGCCATAAAACCCGAAACTGACCTTACGTGTTGTGAACTAGACTCCTTAGCAGTCAAAGCCACCGCCTTTGCTATTTCCCTGCCATCACAGTAATCCTCCACCACTTCTACAATGTCAATGTCATGCTCTTCGTTGGTGCTATCGCAGTTCTTATACAAAGCCCATATCTCACCTTTCCTTGGGTACACTTTGACTATGTTTCTCTTAGCGTCAACAGGGTTGACCTTATGCGAGAAGCTGGTGCGGGCAATGATTTTTGGCTTCTCCGTTTTCAACTTGAACTCCCCACAGGACACTGGGCGAGTCACGGGTTCTGCAGATGGCGGATTCAGTTCCATACGGGTTACGTGTAACCTGAATCCAGCCTTGGTGTCGATTTTCTTGATCTTCACATACTCTCTAGGCATTCCATTGCTGTAAATAGCCCAAACCTGATTAACTCGGAATTTGTCTTCACCTCTCTGGTTCTCGAACTCAGAGGCATTCCTTCGAGGTGTTTTGCAGCTTGATGACACAAGAGTTGTCTCATTAGTAGAACCATCCAGCTGAGTTGGCAAATCATTCTGCTTGTAGAGAGACTGTAATTCGCAGTTGCGACCTTGTTTCTTGGAGCTTTCTTCTTCCTGATTCTCTGCTGGTTGGTGAATGCCATTGGGAGGTTTTCTGATTACCAAAGAACCTCTATCAGTTTCCTTTGGGATATCACTTTTCTTCTCATCTCTTTGTTGGCTCGGAGCTGGCTGAAGACGAGGAGATTTTCGCAGTTTGAAAACATCTGCGGCCTCACCATTCTTTCTGGACTCGTTTGGTGTGCTCTTCTCATCAACTTGACAATAAGAAAAATCATGTCTTCTTCTGCTTCTGCCTTTGACTTCCCCAAGGTTACTGCACCCACCACTGTAATAATCACCAGATTTTCGACGTTTCCTTGGAGATGTAGCGATCTCTGGAACAGACATGGTCTCCCTATTAACCACATCAACCTGAATCGTATCATTTGGCAATGCAGTAGGATCCAGTTCATACGAGTCCCCTGGAACACATTCTTTCTCCTTTCCGGTCATTCTGACTGCTGGAACTTTGTGAGAAAATCTGAGCAGCTCTTCTGGAGGAAACTGAATCTGACAAACTCCATTCCGCGCCTCTTGATGAAATAGGTAAACAAACCCTTTAATTTTCCCCAAATAGGCCACTCCAATACCATGATCATGCTTAAAATTATTCACAATTTCCACAAAGTCGTACTGATATGGTAATTTGTGCTTTTCTACACTAGTAGTCCATTCCTCATTCCAATCTCTGAAAATAGCCCAGATTTCTCCTTTCTTTGGATGTATGGTAGCAATCTTGTTGCAAAACGAGTGAGACATCTGACCTGAAAAGATTGAACGGTCCTTAACTTCCTTTGTTTCTCCATTTTTGAACTTTCCACAAGCAACTGGGATACTCTCATCATGATTTTCCCGAACAGGCTCAAGGTATGTAATCCGCAGCTTGCACTCGGAAGCCAGCACTTTCTTTACCCGAGCATATCTCCGCGGCATACCATCTCTAGAATCACAGGTAGACCACACTTGATTGACAGCAAAACATTCTAGTTTCCGAGCTTCATCAAATACATTAGCTTTGTATCCATTTTCAACTTCATCACTCTTGCTCAAAGCTGCATCTGCTCCATTACCATCACAGCCTTCACTCACTTTGTTGTTGGCTGACAATATGTCTTCACTTCTAGAATTCACTTTTCTGGCTTTTCTTTTCTTGGCATGTGAAGAAGCAGGAGAAACACCAGAATCAGCAAGTCCAGGTGATTTAGTATCCTCAGCCGTTTGCTTTGTGTTAAAACCAGACTCAAATTCACAAGTTCTCTTATTAGATTCATTCGTATCCTTTTTAGCTCCAGCAACATCAGAGCCATCAAACTCAAATCTATTAGAAGATTCCTCAACAGATTTTCTCCTCTTTTTGGCTGCCTGATTCTTCTTTGGAGCTGATAAATCAGACGTTGACTTTGCTGTATTAGTCTCTGCTTCGTCCACTTTAGGCTGCGGCTTCAATACATCAGGTTTAGGTATTTCAGCAGAATTATCCGTTACTTCTTCACCTTTCTGGGGTTTTTCTCCTGCAGCGTCATTTTCCTTACAAGCCTCATCTTTCTTGGGTTTCCTGTCACCACCACCTGTTTTCTGATTTTGTTGATTCTTCTTGTTGAGTTTCCCTCCGACTGTCCCATTAGTCTCCATCTCAGCTGCTCCTGTAGAAGCATTCTCCCGAGAAATAACCCCCCCACTCCCGATGTCGCAGGCGATGTAAGAGCACTTGCAATTGGAACAGTGCATAAATTTGTTCATATATTCCTTCAAGTATTTATACCTCTGGCCACAGTTTTTGCAACAGGTCCAGAAAGAGTATCCACTTGCTAAATTCTCTGTAGCATTGTTTGCAGCTGAACACGGTCGACCAGAGTTTGCACTCGACTGATTAGCAAGCATCATATGGGATCTATACCTCACATCATACTGAAACCGTTTTATCTTATCAGAGAGACATCTGTTTGCTTCCCCAACCAACTTGAAAGCAGACTCTGCACCAGCAAACTTGTTCTTGTCTGGATGGAGAAGCAATGCCAGCTTTCTGTATTGCTTTCTGATAGTGTCTGCATCAGCCAAAAACTGAACCTGGAGAATGGCATACCAGTTGTCAAGCCCTTTGATTTTCTTCTCTGCAGAGGAATGCACATCACATACTGCTATCATCTGCAGTATGTTTCCGAGTTCAGGGAAGAGTCTCTGAGCCGTGAGAAGAAACTTATGAGCTGCAGCAAAATCACCAGCAATCATCTTTTCCTCTGCTAGTTTTTTCGCCCTAGCAGCCTCTTCTTTGTTACAATCCATTGCAAACCTCTTTTAAAACCAAACCTCCCCAATAGTAACCATAAATCAGAGTGACTGCATACAAAAAAAATCCAGTGCGCCGACATTATTATAAACCTATCCTAGCTAATCGTAATCCATCAATAACTCAAGAGTAAGAAATTAATGTTTACCATTTCAGGGACAAGAATTGTGAGACTTATGAACAATGCACACATCCTTCATCACATAAGTAAATCTAATAGGCTTGAAAATCTGCAAAACCCAAAAACAAGAAATAGCTAGATGAGATTCACTAAACCAACACCCAGTGAAAAGCACTACAATCGGAATCAAACCTTACATTGACATGGAAATGAAATTAGTAGAACAAGCTCGGAACTAAATACCAAGAGAAGTGAAATCGTGCGGACGATTGGTCTAACCGGAAACTCAAAATCAATGGAGAAACGCAGGAAACCAAACTCTTATGAACACTGAATCCCCAGATACGTATATAGCAAATCGACAGCACAGATCAAATGAGAATGCATGTGTAAGTTCCGATTAAAACGAGGCAAGCAACGGATATGCGAAACTAAACCTTAGCATAAGTGGGAAAACCCAGAATCCGTCAACATACCCAGAAGCTCCAAGTGCACGACGAGCAGAAGCACAATTTAGTTCAAGGAAACGATAAGAACCCTAAATTTGAATGGAGTCTGGGCAAAAGTGATGATCGGAGAGATAAGTGAAAAATGCAAAGGAGGGAAAATTATTTTACTTTTTTCTTCTAATTTTTCCTAAGCCCTGGCCAGTGGCTAGTATGGACCTTGAAAATTGAAGAAGTTATGACCATTTTTTTTTGTCATTACATTATCAAATAATGAAAATTATCTTCTTGTCCACCACATTATACTCCTAAACCATAGTAATTTTGTTTCACACATTCATGTACATGATGACTATTAACTAGTCACAGTAAAAAATTCTCTCCAAAGTGACTAAATTTGTCATAATTCAACGCGACTGGTTACAAAAGTTTCTACTAGTTAGCCTTAAAGACCATCATAGGATTATAACAAACAGTCATATATAACTAGGGTTATTTTAACACTTAGATGGTAACACTTGAATTAATTAGTAATCCCTCCTTTTGAGTGTAAGCTTTTCTTCAGTTCCCTCTCCTCTGGTATGTGTAGATGATTGGAGGATCCTTGGCCATGGCAGTTTCATTGATCGAATTAACATCAGATGACATAACTGGCAAAGTCAATCCAGAAATTTATCAATGTTAATAGAAGGAACCAGACTGATTGTTATTTATCAACATAAAGAAAGGGAAAGTTAATCAATGAAAGCTTACCAATATTCTCTTCCTTTACACCATTATGCTTCACAAGCACAGTGTTCGTCTGTTTCTTCTTCAACTCAGCTTGTGGATTTGATGAGGTGTCACGCTCCACAGAGCAACGAACCAGAGGAGTCGAGCTCTCTCTTTGAACCATGAGCTTGGCGATGAGGTCCCCTGGGATATCTACTTCAAGCTTATAATCTGCCACGAGTTCAATTATCGCTCTCAATCTTTCACCATCTGTCTCTTTAGCCTAAACAAGGAAGAACCAAAAGCTAGATTGATTAGTCTCTAAATTACTCAGATGCTAATCAAATTACAAAGTTCAGGTGAATGAACCTGGGAGGATTCGGTGGATCTATTTTCCAGGGCAGGCCGTCTGAAATTGATGATCTCTTTCTTTAAGAGCTCTGAGGGTGAGAATGACAACTCTGTGTCAAGCTTAAACAAACATATAATCCGAACTGCAGGAATATATTGGCTTTTCTCGATGAGCTCTTTCACAAACTCTGCAAAAATACCACAAACTTCTTACAAAACTGAGTTGTGTTGTTTTTTGGATTCTCATGGCGACAAAACTAACCTCGGAGCTTCGGGTTGAGACTCAGATAGTTGAAGAGTCTTGGAGCCTGTTCGTATTGAGCAACAGACGAAGCAAGTAGAGCAGTTTCTTCTTCATTGATCAGTGTCTTTAATCCATATGCCACAATGAAGAGCAGAAAGGCCAAGGCCTCGAGAGATGATTTCGGAGCTTCGATAGTTATCCTCTCTTTCCATAGAGCTGCCACTTCTCTGGCCTTGAGCTGCAGTTGAGACTTGCCCGGTCGTTGAATTTTGGCGAGCTCCTCAAAAAGAAGAACACAGATCTCCAAGAACGAGTCCTGTAAACCCGACCCTCCTCTAATTTCGTCCTGCACCAGTTCCAGAACTAGTTCTGCTGGATTTGGTGAATCTCTGAGAATGCTGGAGACTTCATGGCCCGTAAGAGACCCTGTAATTCCATGAGGCATGAGATCATCTTCATCAAGCGGTTCAGTTTCTGCTGAAATATGTCGCCTGGTGTCACTGGTAGGTGCTGCAGCAGGCTGCTTCTCACGCTTGACAACCACAGTGCTCACTCGCCTCAACTGTTTCAATAACTTGAGTTCTCTTTGAATTTCTCCCAATTCTTTTGATTTCGAGTGAAGCTGTTCAAGTTTCTTTTCCTCTGACTCTATCTGATTCTTAAGCAGACTTAGTTCTTTTCTTTTACCTTCGATCTCCTGCCTAAACCTTTCAAGCCTTACGTTTAACTCAGTCTCTGCTGCTTTCATCTCTTCCACTTCAGAGGAGCTTCTGCAAATAGCCTCCAAAATCTTCTCGTGTTGCTTCTCTTTAGCAACAAGCTCACTGTTTCTTTGGTCAATCAGCTTCTGGATATCCCCCGATTCTTTAGATTTGGAGGCAATGGTTTGATCACAAACCGTTACCTGATTGTTTAGTGATTGTACCATCTGTTGTTTCAGCTCGAGATCAGAATTGCAAAGCTTGATTGATTCCCTCACACGTTCCAGCTCTGATGACCGAAGCTTAAGGAGTCTCTGTTGGGACTCTAGTTGCTCATCCACCGTCACAAACAGCTTCCCAGATTCTTTAATCTGGTCAAGAACCAGTGACAACTCGCTCTTCTTTCTACCTGTCTCCTCTTCCATTTCTTTCTTGTACTGTCCCAACTGTTTCTCCATCAACTCGGTCTCTGTCTGAATCCTTGCCGAATAGTCCAGCTTAGCAGTCAACTCGTTTCTCGTTGACCTCAGTTCTTCGACGCATTCTTCCACCAATCTCTTTAAATCACCAGCTTCAGATTTTTCTTTTTCGAAAATTCTAACACTTTTATCAAGGCTTGAGCTCAAACTTTGCAGCTCCTTCTCCTTTAACTCTAGCTCTCGGGACCTCTTCTTAATATTGGCTTCAACCATCTCATTATGTTTGTGCATACTCTTCAATTGACTGACGCAGTACAATATCCCAGAGGCATCAGCTTTGAGTTTCTCCATTGATTTGCTGAGAGATTTTGTCTCTGAAATTTTCAACGCTAACAATCTGCAAACATGATTCAAAAAAACGAGATGAGATTTTGCAGCAGGAACACTAAACCCAGGAGGAAACCAAATCAAGGGTAATATGCAGGAAACAAAAAATTTAGATCAAAGCAAAAGAAATCTCCAGAAATGCGTAAAAAGAAAGCCAAACACAAGTCAGAGCTAAAACCAACTCACGCAGTATACGGTCAGAAAAACAATCAAAAACCCTAAATTTTAAATCAAAATGTGGCAATAAAAAAAAAAGGGAGAGAAACAGCGAAAAGTTGAAGAGAGAAAACGCAGTGCTAGAGAGGAAGAAAAGTTAAGAAAATTTTCACCTGAGCCTGATTTGGAGTTGTGCGCAGTGCTCACTGGAGGAGGAAGAAGAAAAGACGATTAAAATGGAGGGAGATTGCGCTAAAAGAAAGCGACCATCCCGCTGCAACTTGCTATTCAGAATCATTCGATAGATAGGCTTACTCGGACAACTGATAGGCCCACGGGGCTTTCATCTAACACTTTTCTATTTCCTTTCTGATCTCTTTTATTCTTGTTTAGCCCAAATAAATATCCAAAAGTAATATTAATTTCCTGACTTTCAACTATGTTTATACCACGTGGTTTGGTTACATGGTGTGAACCAAATGGTGAAGTTACTCTAGCCAAGTGAGCTTTTTTGCTTAGAGTGTCAAGGCCCTTTCACTTCTCCATCAAGTTTACCAAGAACATCGCACGCAAACAACAATCACATAATTAACTTTTCAATTAAAAAAAAGATAATGTTTTTTGTCCACAAAACAAGCTCTAGGCTAAAGAGTTCTCTAGCCTAAGGACCTACCATAACCATCAGCAAGAGCTATATAAACGCGCTTACTTTGCTTCCTACTGGCCTTAAGACATATAGAGAAACACTAATATCTAGTTCAAGTAGGGTTTGACCTCAGGTTTTGGAACCCGAAGACTCGCACTTGAAACTTGAGCAGAAGCCACATTACAAAACTTAGCCTGTGGATTTGATGCAGAAGAGGTGCGATGCCTCGCAGAGTAATGAACTAGAGGAGTTGAGTTTTCTCTTTGTATCATGAGCTTGGCGATGAGGTCCCCTGGGAGACTGACTTCGAGCTTATAATCTTCCACAAGTTCAAGTATAGCTTTCAATCTTGCACCATCTTTCTCTTTAGCCTGAAAAAAAGGAAAAACCAAACACATAGATTGATTATCTCTGAAATCAGTAGCCAATAAAACATCATTCAACAAGATCAGGCTAAAATGTGTGAAACCTGGGAGGATTCTGCTGGTCTCCTTTCCAAGGCAGACCATCTTAAATCCATGATCACTTTCGTTAAGAGATGTGAGGCTGGAAAGTCTTTATCGAGCTTAAAAGCACATATAAGCTGGACTGCAGGAATATACTGGCGTTTGGTGATGAGATATTCAACAATCTCTGCAACGGATAAAGAGTCATTAAGAAACCGTTACTTTACAAGTCTTTTGTGTATGAGAAAAAGATTTCGAAGAATGTGATGCTTTAGGTCTGATGGCTACAAAGCTAACCTGGGATGTCAAGCTTGAGAGAGTTAAAGAGTGTTGGAGCATGTTCGTATTGAGCAACAGACGAAGCAAGCAGAGCAGTTTCTTCTTGATTGATCAATTCCCCTAGTCCGAATGCCACAGTGAACAGAAGAAAGGCCAAGGCCTCTAGAGATGACTTTGGAGCTTCCATTATCATCTTCCTCTTCCACAGAGTTGCCACCGTTTTGGCCTTGGGCCGCAGTTCAGGATCGTCTTCTCTCTGAATTTTTGCAAGCTCCTCAAAAAGAAGTACCCAATTCTCCACCAATGAGTCATGTATATCCACTTCTTCTCTAATTTCTTCCTGCACTAGTTCCAGAACAAATTCTGCTGGATTAAGTGAACCTCTGAGAACACTAGAGACTTCATGGCGCTCAAGAAGAGCTGAGTTTCCATGATCCATGAGAACATCTTCAATAACCGCTTCAGTTTCTCTTGCATTTTGTTGGTTGGTGTCATTGATAGGTGCTGAAGCTGGCTGCTGCTCATTCTTAAGAACCACGGTGCTCTTTTGTCTCAGCTGTTTTTTTAACTCAACTTCTCTTTGAGTATTCTTCATTGCCTCCACTTGAACTCTTGTTGAACTCAGTTCCGTCGTACAATCTTGGATAGATTTCCTAAGCTGAAGGAGTTTGCTTTCACCTGAATTGATCTGATTCTTAAGCCGATCCAGTTCCTTTTCTCTATCTTCAACCTCTCTCCTTAAACTTTGAGACTTTACACTCAAAACCCTTGTCTCAGTCTCTGCTGATTCCATCTCAGAGGAACTTCTGCAGATAGCCTCTAAAATCTCCATATGTCGCTTCTCTTCTACATGAAGCTCTTCAGCAAGTACCTGGATCAACAGCTTCAATGAATCATGTTGCTTATGCATGACACAAAGTTCATTTGTTTTTTCCTCAATCAACTTTTGGATTTCTCCCAGTTCTTTTGATTTCAAGTCAAGCTGTTCACCAGAGACCGTTATCAGATTGTTTAATGCTTGGAGCCTCTTTTCTTTCACCTCAAGGTCACATATGAAGCGCTTGCTTGATTCCCCAACAAATTCCAACTCCATCTCTTTAGAAACTAGCTCCACTGACTTAATCTCAAGCAATCTCCCATGCGATTCCAGTTGCTCAACCACATCCGCAAGCTGCCTGCCAGATTCTTCAATTTGGGAAAGAATTAGTACCAAATCTTTCTTCCTGCTATCTGTCTCCTCTTGCATTTCTCTCTTAAACTGAACGAGTTTTTTTCCTTCTGACTCTATCTGATTCATAAGCAGAGATAATTCCTTTTCTTTACCTTTGATCTCCTGCCTAAACCGTTCAGACCTTGCATTCAAATCACTTGCTTGAGTCTCTGCTGCTTTAACCTCTTTAGCCGTTTCTTCCATTTCAGAGGAGCTTCTGCTGATCGTCTCCAAAATCTCGTTATGCATCTTCTCTTTAGTGACAAGCTCTTCAGAGAGTTCCTGGATAGACAGCTTGAACGCATCACGCTGATTATGCATAACAAGAAGCTCACTGGTTCGTTGCTCAATCAGCTTTTGGATGTCCCCCAATTCTTTGGATTTCGAGTCAGTCTCTTGAACACAAACTGTAAGACAGCTGTTTAATGATTGTACCTTGTTCTCTTTCAGATCAAGCTCAGAGTTGCAAAACTGTATGGATTCTCTCACACGTTCCAACGCTCTCTCTTCTGATTCTAGCTCCGATGACTGAACCTCATGCAGTCTCCGCTGAGACTCAAGTTTCTCACTGAGCATCACAAGGTGCTTCCCAGCTTCTTTGATTTGGTCCAGAATCGGGGCCAATTCTTTCTTCTTTCTATTTGTCTCCTCTTCCATCTCTTTATTACGGATTTGAACCGTACTAGCCTCTCTGCAAAGCCTTCGGAGCTCACCTAGAACCTGTCCCAGCTGTTCTTTCTTTGACTCTATCTCTCTCTGAATCCTTGTCGATATGTCCAGCTTCGCAGTCAGTTCATTTCTCTTTAACCTTAGTTCCTCGGTGCATTCTTTCACCAATTTCTTCAAGTTACCAGCTTCAGACTTTTCTCTCTCAAAATTTGTAACCCTTATATCAAGATCTGAGCTCAAACTTTTCAGCTCCTTCTCCTTAAACTCTAGCTCTCGAACCCTCTTCTTAACAGTGGCTTCAAAATTATTACCCCTTTTATCAAGATCTGAGCTCAAAGTTTGCAGCTTCTTCTCTTTTAACTCTAGCTCTCGGGACCTCTTGCCAATGTTGGCTTCAACCACTTTCAATTGACGAGTGCAGGTTATGATATGAGACGCACCAGCTTTGAGTTTCTCCATAGATTTCCGGAGGTTCTCTCTCTCCAACACAATCAGTTCTTCATAGCAATGAGTTTTCTCCATTGCAGAAGTGAGCAAATAAGGAAACAATCAACAGTCCACAACACCAGACACGCCTCGAAGAAGAAGAAGTACCTCTGAAACTTTCTACCTTACAGATATGCAAACCTGATTCAAAAGGGAAAAAGAAAAACGAGATGAGATTTTATAGCAGGAAATGAAAATCTTAGATCTAAGCAAAAGAAATCTCCAGAAATGCATACATTGCTACAAAATCGACTACAGAGCTCAAATGTGAAAGCTTTTTTGAGTTCTGAGAGGGTTTACAGAGGAAAATCAGGGCAAGGGTGAAGAAGAAAACCCTAGTTCTAAGTAACAAAAATCATTGCGTCTAAGAACATAAAATGAAGCTCTAAGCTAAAACCAACTCACACACGATCAGAAGAACAATACAGAAGAAACAAAAAGCCCTTTTTCTTCTGCTACAGGAGGAAGAAGACGAAGATAAAATGGAGGGAGATTGTGACTATAGAAAAAAAGAAAATGAGTTTTTTTAATGACCGTCGGATTGAGTGAAACAACAGCCATTGGATTAAGCGCTGACGTTGGTTTCCCTGACGGATCCTGATATACGGTTGTTGTAGACAGTCTACAGTAGACTTGTAGGCTTTCGTTGCCCATTAGAAAAGAGAGAGCCTTTCACATCCAAAGACTTTTTCTTCTGATTATTTTCATAAGTAAATAAGAATACATAATTGCTTTTTTTTTTTTTACTGTAAAACAGCAAACACTAATAAATAAAATCATGATCTCTCTCAGTAAGTCCACACAACACATTAATGACATTTGACATTTGAGGCCAAGCTGTTGCTATAGAGTATAGACTATAGAGATAAAGCTTGTGTGCTGTAACATAAATCATAAATGTACTGACTTCTGAGTTTGGAAAGTTGCAAGATTTCCAGTTAACTTCTCAAGGGATATTTTGTTTACACGATTGTATTTGAGGTCTCAACAAAACTTTACACTAATAATTGTCATTTCAAACATGAAACCAAGCGTTCACTGTTTCTTGTACCACAAGGTAACTTGTATCAATAAAAACAGTCGATGCCAAGTCTGGCTCGCAGCAAACATAAGTCTGCGAAGGGCTCTTTTAGTTAAACCTCTTAAGACCCAAAGCATATATCTTCTTTGAAACCATAAAGCCGAGCTGGAATCTGAAACTGAGGACTCAAGCTAATGCAGAATCAAGCCTTGACCCGAATCACGAAAGAGCCTGTGAGCACATTAAAAAAGGATAGTAAGCGACTTATAATGACAGGTAAAACAGTTTTTGAATGGTTTGAGGTGAGTTTCTTGGACCCAGTTAATGAACAAGAGTAAAGAAAGGTGTGAACTCACATGTGGGAAGGCTCGATATGTCTGCAGAGACAGCACAAGGTATCCCCAAATTGGAGAGGACACCTCTGATGATTCCACATGGAAAATACAGGTACATGCTCACCGCTTGTGCTGCTTTGCTTTCCCCTGGAGTTGACAACGGATCTTCCGTTTCCTTCTCAGGTGAAGGGTCAATCGAGACACGAGATAGCCATCGGAACTTGTTGTCTTGCAGTACAAAAGTACCCTGAAGAAATAGTTGTGAGAAACACACACACAACAAGAGTTTTCCATTTTTGTTCAGGCAATTCCAGTGGAAATCTTACCCGGTGGTTTGTCTTCAGATTATCTATCTGCTTCTTGAAGACCTCAGACCAGAAGTCCTTGCAGATAAACTTGATTGCCTCTAGATGGTCGCTGAACCTTGGTCTTTCCATAGTGTACCTAGTGACATTAAAAGCTCAAGAGTTATGCACAATCATCACAAAGTAGGATGCAGTACCAGCTATTTCACAACACTATAAAACAGTATCAAGTAGGCAAAACCTTCAAAGGCAACAAAAGCTGCTTCCACTGACTAAAAACAACCTTCTGAGACATATTTCTAAAGCCAAAGGAACTTTCCTCAGGCAAAACATTGCAAAAATATAAGAAAAATTAAGCTACTAATACAATGGGAAACTAAACTCAGTTCACCGTTTCAGCTTCTTAGTCAGTAAAATCTACACTCTTAACTCAGCAAATCTAAATTCATAGCAATTCTCAGAGGCCAGCCATATTGATAAACGAAAAACGTAAAATTTAAGACACAAGAACACGGGAAAGCGCAAGATCTTCATTTCAGTACCACATTGATCTCAAATCCCTAAAAATTTCACAGTTCCTCAACCCCAAACTCCCGATGAAATGAAAAAACACTCAAATCAGCGCGATTTATCTTCCCATCTATCACATTCTCGTCCAATTACAGACGAGAAGCGACAAATCCAGTATCAGAGAATCATCGCTGATATTAAAAACTCGACACCATTCTCAGATCTAAAACTAATACTAACATACGAATCACCTACTTCAGGAAGACCAGCGTATGAATCATATCGAAACTAAGACGATGATCAAGCAAACAAGAACAAACCTCTCGGATAGCTGGTGGCCGACCTGATAACCGATGGCTTCGATCCTCCGAGCGGCGAGTTCCGGCTTGTTAGCGTAGAATCGGCCGCTGTACATCGCCACCATCTCCATTAACATAGTGTCTACACAACTCTCCGCCACTTCTCTCACCATTTCTCTTTCTCTGTCTCTCTCTTCGTCTCTCTCGACGACACACGACCGTTCGGGCTTAACGCACGATGATGCTCCTCCGATCTATTAACTTGTAAGAATATCACATGTACGTCCCTGATACTTTCAATTATTTCCGATCTGTGATTGAAGTTTCAAAAGAGTTGTTGATAACCTTAAAATATCTAGCTCGACATAAACCGTGTATTTTCGGTTCACTTTACCTTCTCATATTCGAATTATATACCTCTACTTTCCGGTTTTGATATCGAGTGTGTAAAATTAAGAGTTATTCATTGTGCTAATTACTTCTGTTTTCTAAACCAAACACAAAATATAATTTGGTCTTCTCATTTGCATAAGAACACATTATTTTATATTAATCATAGTTGTGTTGTATGTAAAGACTAAAGAGTGAAAGTGTGTGTGAAAAGAGATAAAATTAGAAAGAAAGTTCAAGATGAGAAGAAGGGTTGGATTCATGGTCAAGGCCTTTTCTTGACTTTTGCCAAAGCTGTGACTCTATGTTCAGCTTCCTCAGCTCCATTAATCCTCTTTCAACTGAGAAAGAGCCAAGACAATGTTTTTCATTTTCTTGCAGAATGATAGTGAGAGAGTACAGTATATGAGAAAGAGCGTACCATCAACAGCGTCTTGTGATGTGGCAGAACGAGTCCCTTGGTTAATCCAATACTGGAGACGCTCATCCGCGAGATCAGATTCGATGTCATGGTTCTTAGCTCTTCTCCAAAAATATGAAAGCCAAGCCTGTGTGTGTGTGTGTATGCGCAAAGCCACGATGAGAGATGGTCACATGACAACTCTACATAAAACATATAGACACAGAGGATTGAATGTGCTTCTTTTCTGTTATGTACCTGTTTAAAACTCACATCTTCAACTTCCTCCTCGCTTAACTCTGCAAAGAAAAAACAGATCATATCAAAGTGTTTTTTTTTTTTTTTTACTTTTGGAGAGTAGGAGAAGAGATCATATGGTAGAAATTACTGACTTACCAAATGCTTCAAATTGTCCATCCATTGGCAGTTTCACTTCATCTGTAAATTGTTTTGAAGAGAAAATATGGATTAGGAAAAAGGTGAATAGTATTTGTTTCAAGGCTTAGATATTTTGGTTATCACCTGAAACAAAAAACTTGGATGATGAGGACCGTCTATTTTGAGCCATGACAGATGCAACTGCCTCTTGAACCTTTAGACGTACAGATCAAGAAAGGAAGACGATAACTTAAATCATCTAATATATGAACCAAATCTTTGCTTCTAAGAAAAGATAGTGTCGAGACAAGAGTTGTCATGTTAAAGTTCTTTCACCTTTAGTGAAGCCAGTTCCCGCAAACCTTTCTCGACCCATATCATGCTTTCGACATTTCCTTCCCCGGATATTTCTTGCAGGTTCTGCAATGATTTTTCTCTTTCTCCATAACTGTTGTTAGCTGTTTGGTGAGTGTAACAAGCGAGATCAGAAATATAATAATTCCCAAAAGAATTTATGCGGTAAAACTTATGGAGGATGAAAATGTTACATCGTGAAACTGCGTCCGTAGCTCTTTGTCCTGCAGACAGAACAATCTCTAGAGGAAGAGGTGCAAATGATGACCAGTATTCGTGCTTTGCTCGTGCAATATCTGCCTGGATTCCTGCCATGTACAATGTTCAGTCAGATTCAACAATTGATCAGAGTGAAGAATCTGAATCTGTTTTGCGTCGTTTGATCTTATAAGTTGAAAGTTCATAGCAAATGTAATAATACCATGTCTAACGCATAAGCCCCAATAACGTGAAAGCCAGCACCTCTTCAGAACAACCTCTTCCTAATATAAAAGAGCGAATAGATGAGAAGAAGCTATCTCGACTTATAGAAACACCATATGAACCATAACAAATAGCATACCATCTCCTCCTGAGTCAATATCAATCTTTTGGTCATGGTCTTAAGAGAGTTTAGCTCTGATTCAACTTCATGAAGCTGCTCTAAAGAAGATGCTGCCTCCTCCCTAGCAATCTAAATCCAGTCCATGATCTAAAACGTTAGTATCACCTCAGATATCATAGTATGAACAACAAAAGTTTTGAAAGTACCTCAGCTTCTGTATGAAGAGCTGAAACATCTTCCCTCCTTCCTCCATGATTTTGTGATGCGACTCTCAAAGCAGCCTGAAATGAGAATTGTTCTCTGGATTATGCTACTTTTTTAGAAAATGTTCATTTGCATATACAAAAAGAGAGAAATTTGCAGACATTTATAGTGAAACACATAATTATATAGATGATAAGAATTATGGAGGAAATTTCAAATTTCCATCAGCACACAAATAGCATGCACTGACCTCTCTCTGTTGCAGAGCTGCCTCCTTCCTGAAGCAAGAAACACATTCCCAAATATTAGAAATTTGTCATAGGTCATCCAAAAGTTGCATACAACTGAAGCTTGCCTGCTTATAAGACGTGCGTCCATAGTAACACCTTCTCCAAGGATCTCAACCTAACGAACAGCAGGTTAGAGCTTGAGGCAAAACAAACAGAGCAAGAAACAGTATGCAAGAAGGGACTTATTAATGCTATACTGAGGCATGAACCACCTGCTTACCTGTTTCTCAAGTTGCTTAGCTCTTGCATCTGCTTCTTCACATTTATCTTCTGCAAGTCGAAGCTGGGGATGCACAAATTAGGATAAGATGGAGTAACTAATGCCTACAAACACCATTTGTGAAAATTTACTGGCATCACCTTATCTAACAAACTTTCATTTTCTTCCTGTAGCATATCAACCTGCAATGAAAACCAAAAGCTCTTTGTCTAAAATGAAGGCTGTATCGAAAAAACGAGTTCCAAAATTGCGCTTATAGAGTGACCTAGTTCATGAAATGATCTGAAGAAGTCAAACCTCATCTTGCAAAGCAGAAGCAGAACGTTGACTGCCTAACTCTCTTAAGTTGCCCGAGCTTCCCAGATCCATGGAAAACCTGCTAATGGACATAGAACCACTGAACTAAGACCAAACTGAAAATAATGAACGAGTAGGCGAATGATTGCATAACTTTAGATTCGGATGAGCTTAATCCTTTAGCTACCTTTTATCTTTTCGAAAATTGGTTGGCGTGTCGGATTGAAATGCAGGAGTGACTGGTTTGAGTGAGATAGAGACAGAAGATGGCAGTAAAGGCACTGTCCTTATGGGACGACCACTGAAAGATGAACGCGCTGATGGAGGCTGATCCATTGCACTGAGAGACTGTGATGATTTGCTAGAGACTGCAGCAGTACGAAAGGATGGAGATTGCTCCACTTGGTTGGTTGTTGTCTGAGCTGAAGACTCTGCGGAATCCTCACGGCTACCTGAAGTTGGAAGTCCGGTCTGAGGTTGTTCCTTAGTACGAATTGACTAATGCAAAATTTAAACCAAGTTTCAGAAGAGTCACATGATCAAAACCAAGTAGTAAGTAGAACAAGTTCCGTTAATGTGAAAGAGCAGGAAAGAAAACAGAATAGCTACGAACAAAATTACCAAAGGAGTGCGTGGTCTCATTGACCGTCCACCTGCAAGTCCTATGCTCGGCATACCACTAGTGTAGGGCTCATCGTAATCAGCCTCACTCTCTCCATTGCCTTGTGGCTGAGGTATTCCTTGTGGATGCCTCAATGGAGGGTTTTTGTTCTGTAGTACACAGAAAACTAAAGGTCAAGTTTAACGAGCAAACACTAGACAGAAAGAAGCTTTCAAACAGGCTGTGTTTAGTTAGCAAGAATACATTACCAGAGGAGAACGTGAACGTGTAGCTCTTCCACCAGAAAGTCCGACACTTGGAATGCCACTATAAGGAGTCTCATCATCTTCGTTTTCCTCATCAACTGCCTGAGAAACTGCCATCACCGGACGCCCTTGCGGCTGCGTTTTGGCCATAGAAGGCTGTGCCCGCATTGACCTCCCACCTCCAAGCCCAATACTCGGTCTTCCAATTGTGTAATCTACTGTAACAACATCATCATCATCATCCTCATTCTTACTCTCTTCATTGGAGGGTTGAGTACGTCTCGGAGGTGCAATTTTAGTCTGCATGCGACTAAAGGCATTAGCACATGAGCGTTGAAGCAAAGATACATTTTTGGTTGGAAAATGAAGCTCACCACGACAGGAGACTGAGGTCTTATTCCCCTTCCACCAGCAAGTCCGATGCTTGGTCTGCTGCTTGAGATATCCACTGAGAAATCATCGTCTTCATTGTCCTGATCATCAACTAACTGTGGAGTTGCCATCTGTGGACGCCTTGCAATAGGGTTCTTAATCTATCATCATTAAAAAAGACAAAAGACTTTAAATGAAAACAGGACTCGAGTGAGAAGTGAGTGTTTGTGAGTTTGTATTAATTATCACCAGTGGAGAGCGAGAAGGATGAGATCTTCCAGCGGCGAGTCCAATGCTCCCTGTTCCTGTAGCGTTGTAGTCAAAGGAAAGGTCTTCGTCACTGTCTTCCTCGTCTCCTGTTTGGTTTGACATCACAGCCGCGAGTCTCTGAGCCGCTGCTTTCGTCTGAGCTTTCTTCGCATTCGACGCTGCTGGCCCTGCATTCGACCCTGACCGTGTGTGCCGATGCATCAGAGGTGACGCCATCATCGGCGATGTCGGATCCGTGCTCTTGTTTCTCACATGAACAGTCCTCGCGTTTCTCATCGCCAGCTACCAAAAAAACAAAACACGGATTGATTGATGATCACATTAATAATGTCCCGCTCATTGAAACTGAGACTCGTCATCGACATAACACTTACCAATTATATCTATCTGCTCCTAAAAACCCATCTTGAAATTTCGAAAATCACAGAACCAAAAATCAAAAATCAAAATCATGAGCAACAGTTTCTCAAACGTGTGAATCAAATCGAACCCTGCGAAATCAGATTCAATGAAAATCTCCAAGAAAAAACTTTCAATCGGCAAATTCAGGAGAAAATTCGCCATTTATGGCAGCGAAAATTTCGCTCAAACGAACCGGTCGTTTCGCCAGAAATGGCGGGAGGCTATCTTCTTCTTCTTAATTACTTATACTTTCCCCCCCCCCAATATGTTTATTCTATTTATATAATAGTACCTTTCATTTACTATAATTATACTTTTCTCCCCAATATTGTTTTGTATTATCTAAGTACCCTGTAACTTTCATACAATTACTAATGTTTGCCTCACCGTATGGATTTGGTCGTTAGCGAGAGGGAGAGAGATACGATCATACGTATTCTCGGTATCACAAAATCACCAACAAATCTCCATCATCGTGGTCGTTTTCTGGAATTAGGGGTTTCTTCCTACTCCTTGCGCCTACCTTTATCTGCTTTTCTGATTCGTACAACTGAGTCAAATGCGAGTAGTCGGCGAGATTGAGGAGTCACCTTTCTGGATTTCACTGCTGAGCCCTAATTCGACGGCCACCGGGTATGGAGGCGGTGCCGGAGGGTTTATCGGCGGATGGGTCGGAAAGTGCCATGGGTTTCTGCATAACACGGTTCTGGTTTTAGCATCAATTCTATTCGTCGGTTACTTGGCGTACGAGGCGAAGAAGAGCTTGTCGAAGCTGTCAAATCGGAGATCTTACATTATGATCGCCTATTACGGTTGCCTTTGGCTTGTTAGCTTGCTCAATCTTGCTTGGTGCTGCCTTCAGGTTTGTTTTTTCTTGGATTTATTTCCCAAATGTAATCATACTAGGTTCTAGATCATAGCTTACACTGAATAAACAAGCTATTTAGAGTAAAGATATCAACTTCAATTGGGATCATGTGACTTAATCCTGTGTGTAGGCATGGGAATGCACTCCTGGGAAAGAAGTAGTTTGGAATCTATTAACTTTGTTCACAACATCTGGAATGTTGTTTCTGGAAGTAAGCTTGGTAGCGTTTCTCTTCCAAGGTAACTATGCAAGTGGCGCTGAAGCATTGACACGAACTTTCCTCATCTCGGGGCTTGTTATAGGTCTTGATTTGCTTCTCAAGGTACCTACTTTGTTCATAACTGTTAGATGTAACTACTTTATCTACTCATATACTTTCTGAAGAAGAAGAACTTAGTTGAGGTATATTGACATTGACATTGACGTATGTCTAATATTAGTTCTGCATAAGTAGATATACGAAACTTGTTCTGTCTGGTTACTCTTTTACTGTTACTTTAAACCTTCAGGGTTTTCATTCTTCATTTCAGGCAATATATCTCTTTGGATTTGGGGTACCGTTGTTTATCGACAACAATGAACACATACAAAAGTTCAAATGGGGCTTATGGGTCATCCACAAGCTCTTGCTTGCTGGCATTTATGGGATGATATTCTTCATGTACAACTCTAAGTGGAGAGAAAGATTACCTGGTAAGTACATCAGCAACTCCCTATTCTCCTTATGGTTGCATACGCCAATAGTTTTGTTCACAGGCTTCAATTACTCATCCAATGGGTTTTGTTTTTCGTTTTCACAGCAAGACCTGCATTCTACAAGTACATAACTGTCATGCTCGCCTTAAATGGGCTCTCCCTATTTGCGTGTGCTCTTTCTGCAAACGGAGCTCATTTTGGTTTATGGTAAAAGCCTTATCTTAAAAGCCTCACAATCTAAATATAACGCCGTTTGGTCAGATTTTTCCTGTTTTCCTAAAGCAAGAAAGTAAAAAATTGAAAATGCTTGCAGGTTGTATGGGATCACAAGTCTCTGTTACCACGCCTTCTACCTTCCTCTTTTGTATGTCACTTTTCTTGCAGACTTCTTCCAGGTAAATCCCTTCATCTAAGCATCTCTCTCAGTCTCTGTACCCACAAACATGCAATAAAACACACCATATCACCATCACCATCACCCAAAAAAAAAAAAAAACCTAGGCTTGTGATAGTTGGGATGATCACATGAATTGGTGCTGAAATTCTCTGTTGGGTTTGGTGCAGGAGGAAGATCTGAATTTGGAGAATGTCTACTATTCAGAGATGAAAGATGCTGGCTTCTTCGACTCCGATTGGGAATAACAACACCCGTGATGGCATGGGTGGTTTTCGCAATCTGTAGATACAAGGTGAATAGGATTGCTTATAGATCAAGCTATTGTCGCTTCCTTTTAGAAACCAACTCTTGACTTTTGTGTTAATACCAAAAAGACTCCCTCTGTACATTATGATATAATATACTTCTTTCTCTCGGTTTCTCTCTCGTATGCATTTGGCATTTCGATCTAAAAAAAAAGAACAAAAACACTCCATCATGTGTAGATGATACTCATTCCATTTTATGTTGAAATTTCGAGCCCCAAAAGTTTCAGGTAACAAATAGAAATTCGTGGATACATATACTACTAAACCATTGGGACAAAGACAGACTCGCTTGACACATTAAAGAACATGACCGAAATATGAAACATAATGAAAACAACAAACTCAAAGCCCTGCTTCCTGTTTTTTCTTTTCAATTTTTTTTAAATTAAAGGGGTAATTATAAATATACTAGATTACTTCGTCTCTTTCATGAGCTCTTCGATGAGTTCAGCAGCTTGCTCAACTGTTGCAATCTTCTGTGCTCTCTCTTCCGCCATCTGGATGCCAAACTCTTCCTCTAACCCCATCACTATCTCAACCTGCAAAACACTCAGTATAATCAATAATTAATCTCTACCAGAGTTCGTATTACAGAGAATGATGATTGATGATGAATTACCGTGTCGAGAGAATCTGCTCCAAGATCGGTAAATTTGGTCTCTGCAACGACTTTTTGATCGTCTTTCAGTGATAGCTGCTTCTTAACTATCATAGACACTTTGTCCACTGTCTCTTGCTTGGCCTAAAAACCAAATATAAAAAACTAGACAAATAATATAACAAACTCAATGCGCTTTGGTTTAACATCAACATACCGCACAAGAAACTGAGAGGCGAGTGGGGATTGAACGTCGCAGGTTGAAGGAGAGATTAGTCCTCCCATGGCTGGAAATCAAAGCCGCCTTTTGGAAACTAATCCTCGTTGGCTGTTGTTGTTCATCAATACAAAACATTTTCATTCAAATAACCAGCAAAACAATAAGGATCTTACTCAAGACTTTGTTCTGTAAACTTCATAACTAAGTGAAATAACAACCAAAAGCTCATATTCATTGCAACAATAAGTTGCGATTCAAATGAACACAGATCGATAACGACAGCCTCAGATGACACAATGATTGTCTGAAAAACCCAGTTATAATGATCACAGAAATCACGAGAATTCAAATTAACGCTTCTCTTAATTAGCGTCTCAGGACTCGGGAGAAGGACAAAAAATCAGAAACAAAAAGAAAACTCGAGATTCTTAAAGCCTAATTATCTTTAAACTATTCACATAATCAACATGCGTCAAGAGTTTCACACGGTAACAAACAGCAGATATCAGAATCGGAGACAAATGATCAAAAATGGCACGATCAAAGCGATCTTGTAAGCGAATTCTCAATTGTGAAACAAAAAAAAACGGAAAAGAAGATGAGATTACCAGAGGAGTAGTTTGCATGGAGACCGAAGCGCTGAAAGTGGTCGCCATTGTCGTTATTCACGAGAGATCTGCTCGAGGGAGAAGGAGAGATGGAGAGATGGCGGAGCGTACAAAGAGCGTGATGTCCCGAGGTAGCTGCTTGCATTTATAAGACGACGTACAGTGAAGACGACGTCGTCAGTATAATAATCCCAATGGGCCTCCTTTCCACTATCAAAATATTGAGCCCATCGATATATTCATGCACGTACGCCTCTGTTTTCTCACGTGCCAAATTAACCGGCTTATATTTTGTACCCCAACAAAAGGTATTTCATGTACGTGATTTTGACCTTTCGCGGTTATCAGAGTTTGTAGACTTTTGTTAAACATTCGATTAATTTATCGAGCCCAAAACGGGTATTATCAGTTTTTAGATTTCAGTATTGCATTACTCATCATTTAATCAAAGTGCAAAACCCCTAACCGGTCTTAACCAAAACATACCAGTCGAATTCAAACCCATGGGCCAGAGTGACTCAACAGTCAAAACGTACACAATAAATGTATGTACATGTATGTAGTAGTTCCGTCACAACTACCCATCTCAAATTATTGGCCAAAAATGAACCAGACAGTAACCATAACTTACCAAACAGAACTTAATAGAGAAAGAGACAAGTCAAGTTCCTAACCAACTACAACAAACCCATTACGGCATTACCCCATGAGCCAAGGCAGAAAGCATACACAAAAAGTGTAGTTTTCGTTGAAACGAAATAAAGACTTAATATACATAAACCCCACACCACGTCTCTCAAAATGTAAGAAGCTTCTTCATCATCCACGAATAACAATATACTGATAGAAATACAAATTCATAAATTTACACAAAAAAAAATATAAATTTAAAGAACCAAGAACACCTTTTTTAACATCACCAGTGGTGAGAGGGAAGAGGAGACAAGTTTTTTGGGTTTTCTGAGAAGCTTCTTCTATAATGTTTTTCAAGGTTTAGTGAGATCATGGGAGCTTCTCTCGGTTGGAGAACCAGGAACAAAGGGAACGAAACCTCGACCACCAAAGACAGGACGCATGAAGGCATCATCAAACTGTCTCCAGTAGTGGTGGACAGTGCGTGTGGGACGCATCAGGAAACCGCGAAGGCTGTCTGGTCGTGGCACGTCGTGGTGACTCCCCGAGAACTCGACAAATGAGTCCTGCTGTTCGCCGTCAAGGAGCGGAATGTGGATTGATTTCGGAGTGTTATCGTCGGATAACATACTGGTGGTCGCTTTTTGATGTGGCATTAGGTGCCTAATGAGCGGTTTCGTCAGCATACCAAACACCTGAAACCCGAGGAAACAAATACACCTTGTGTCACATATCCGGTATCAGATAAACCGAAACACAACCATGGAAAATGCATTATACTGTATAGTATTCCCAACCTAGAAAGGAAACATATCTTACCATGGTGCTAAAAAGACAAACGGTTATAGTACTCGTAATCATGATTGCATTCCCGCGCAATTCAGTGTGTCCTGATCTTGTAAACTGCATTAGAGAACACAGAGATAATTAATAAGTTGAGAGGTCTGTTCGATGATATTCACGAATCACCATGTGGCTTTCTGCTATTCATTGAGCTTTCAGTTTACCTTATTGTAGGCAAGAGCCATAGATACAGCACCTCTCATTAGACCAGCCCACCAAATCACAACCTATATACGATGGCAAATAACATAGATAGATAAGCATTCAACACTCCACAGGAAAATTGAGTCCAATAGACAAAAGTAGATTGTTCCTACTTGCTGCTTAATATCGATTTTCTCGCTCTGGTTTTTCTTGGATAAGTTTGATAAGAAGGAAAGAGGAAACACAAAAGCTGCTCTTCCAAGCATGACTAAACCCATCAGAATTGAGCTCACTGCAACTGATGTCCCCGGGCTGTTCAAAACCAAACAAAGGGAAACATTCAGAGAACATGTGCATGGTCGAGAAACAGGGAAACATGAAAAGAGATAAGAAGAGGGTTCATTGTTCTCTGTTCTACTGAGTAACTGTACCTGTCACTCACGAATCTCCACTTCTCGATGTCCAGTGCATCCATTCCGACGTAAAGGAAAATAAAAGTTTCGGCTAGAAACGACAAAGTAGCGAAGGTATGCCTGTATCATCGTTAATGCATAGAGAGTAAGTATTGAGGATGGGAAACGTCCGAAACCAAGTAAGATGGAGAAACTGGAGATCGTATTACTTGGTAGTTATTCTTGAGCTCTCGGTTACGTTGTGCCAGGTGTAATGTGACATCACAATCCCACAGAAAAACACAGTGAGAATACCACTCAAGGCGAATAGCTGCAACCCAAACAAAATAACATCAATAAACGGATTCCTCAGATGAAACTGAATGTTTTTCATGCCTAAACACTTATGCGAAAGTTGCAAAAGTTTTCAACAGAATCTTACCTCAGCAAGCATGTATGAAAGATACGCCATAAGCATCATGAGGGCAACCTCTCGATCAGTCGAGTGCCTGAGACATCCAATTTAGTCACATCATCAGACAGGCTTATTGAAAGTCACCTATGAAACCAAAGTCAATTACGTACCTTCCAAAATAAAGTTTCTTGATGACATAAGCACTTATCAGACCAGTCTGCAAGATGAATAACAAAAAAATTGTATCTGTCAGATTGTCTTAACAGAAGAGCGCAGGATAAACAGAGAGAAAAAATAAAGTGGACTTACCGCTACACCAAGCAAGGTGCTCAAGAGAAACAGATAGAAGAAGCTTCCAAGAAACTGAAAAGCTGCTTCATGGTTAAGGTGGGTGAGGTCAAAGCTCTGAATTGCATTGAAGAGCACAACAGATGTGGCATCATTCACAACGCCCTCTCCAAATACAAGACTGTATAGCAAAGGTGTCTCATCTTGATTGAGAACCTGTATCACAAAAGGAACAAGAGTTTTTATTAGTCACAGTTCGAGTCTAGGCCTATAGGTACTTGTGCTTCTTAGAGAAATGCATTACCTGCAGTGTGCATACAGAGTCGGTTGCAGCAAATATGGCGCCGATTGCTGAGAAATAAACATAAAATAAATGAAGAAAATCGACAAAGCAAAGCAAAAGTAACAAATGGAAAAATAGTTGATGCATTTTACCAAGATAATCGCCCAAGTCAAAGGTCCCAATGTCTAATTTCTTAAAGAATTGAATTACACCTGTTACAAACACCACAAGATATCAATACTTCACAGTTACTAATCCGAAATAAGCTTTCAACGGATTTAGTTACAAGGAATGAGAAGTAAGGTACCTAGAGATATTACAGTGCAAGAAATTAGAGTCCCAATGGCGCCAAAAAGCATAATAGTCACAAAATTGCGGAAAAAATGCTTCTTTTTAACTTGGAACCTAAAGACAACGAAAATAAAACTACGGGTCAGGGAAAGATCTGAAAAACAATATCAACAAAAAAGGAAGCTGAACCTTATCTGCATTTACGACAAAGACATAGGAGGACCACCTATATTTAATATAAATCAAACCAAAACTAACCCAGAAACATTATACCCTCGCCCTATTCTGCAGTCACAATCACAAGTACTTCCAAAGCTAATATATTTTTACTCAATGCTCCCTTACCAACCAAACTAATTTCATTACTACAACAAAAGATCAATCAAATGGAGCACTAAGGCCACAAAAATGAAACAAAATGATCACTTACCCTGCATTGAATATTATGGGGGGCAAGAGATATATAAAGAAAAGATCTTCACTGAAGACCAACAGATGTGAGTTTTTTCCTCTACTAATCAACAGAATGACGACCCCAGTGCCAAGCCCCTGCAACCAAAATGCTAAAATGTCAATAAAGATGAAACACTTATATGATACCATCAAAAATGTAAAAGCTTATCCGTGAGCTACCATTGTACAAAAAAGAATGGACAGTTCAAGTGAACTTACAATCAACAAAGCAGTGATGGATTCGTTCATCCATCGATTCTCCTCCAAAAGATGGCCAATCACGATACAAGCACATAAAAGGGCAACAAAGAGATTCAGTGAAACCACAGATGCGTGGTCCGAGGTGGACAACGACAACATTTTAGACGTTAAAGAGCTGAGCATTGTCATCTTCTTCAACCACTCCCTTCTTTCCCTTTTCGATTAGTTGACGTAAGACAGCAAACTATGGACCTTAAAATATTAAATCTGCGTATTAAATATCTCTCATCTTTCTGGACCCTCCATTCCAACAACTCCTGCAGTACACCAAACAAAATCTCAGATACACAGATAGAAATAAATAAGCCTCTTCAAAAAAATCACATAGAAGGAACGAATCTAGAAAGACGAAATCTATGAATGATAACATCATACACACCTAAATTTCTTAACTTCCCCGTTTTGATGTTGTTGTTGTAATATATACCTATAAGAGCATGCTAATCAAATTAGGTCGAACTTTATCACCAGTCACCACTATCGTTTAAACCTCCCAGTCCCTAGCAATCAACCACACAACCTTAACCAAAAAGCAAAACAATTACACAAAAGAGTGAGAAATCTCCAAATTACTAACCTGACGCGCGATCCAATCACTTCCCGAAATAAATTTCTTCGATTTGAAGCAGCGGAAAGCAAAATCCGAGGCGAAAGGATTATGCAGAGGAGAATTTTAATTCCGAAGCTCGAAGCTAAACCCGCGATTCCGCTAAACGTTCATGCGATACCAACACGGAGACGAGATTGGAGGTGAGACGAATTCTGAAACCCGAAGAGAAAGCTAAGGACTCGATTCTCCGGGAAAACCAAGAGAGCAAATTTCACGGCGACGGAGAGAAATTAAACGGAAATCAAAATCCTGGAAATAGAAAGGGACACGTGTACGGTCATTTGCGTTGGAGACTGGAGAGACAAAGAGGATTTGTAACGCAAAGTAATTTTGCTTAAGGGAAAGCTAAAAAACCATTTGGCGGCTTTATAGCCGTTATTTAGATCACTCTAGATGTTTTCTTGAGTTACTGTGGACCTCGTCGTAGGCAAATAATCACCTGACGATAAAATATTACTATTACTTTGTATTTTCTTTTTTCTTACAATTTTGATTGTTTACGATTAATCTCCAGATTCAGCACTTGTCAGACAAGTTGATAAGTCCTAACGATTATCTGTTGGGCCAAAAAAATGTTGTTTATTTTTGTTTTGTTTTATAGCGATTCCGATTGCGATTATCATATGTGTTCGTTTTTTATTTGTCGCCTCTTTACATGTGTGGATCATAGTTACATATGCGTTTGAACGATATGAATATATATGATTCATAAGCAGTTATAATCATTCAACAAGAAGAAAAATAAAATTAAATCAATATAAATAAGTGATTCTCATGGGGGGCTGCACCTAGAAGGTGACAAAGTTCATATTGAACAGAGATCTCATGAATTTACAGCTTTACTTTATTGGCGATGCGTTGTCACCATTTTCTTCTTTCCTTTTTTGTTTTCTTCTTTTAGCGATTTCATTGCTTTTCTAGATATTTTTCATTTTCGAAACAGTGTATGATTTTCTATACTGCTTCACGATTAAGAGCCTGCAAGACTAAAGACTTTAAATATCTAAGAACCAAGTAGGCATACATTTCGTAACCTGTCTTATTCAAAAAAAAAAAAGTAAGCATACATAATGAAACTATGATCCGATCTGCGAGGATAATACATAAACAACGGTTTTAATTAAATATAATCACGCACATAAGATCTAAAGGCTCTCCCCGTTTGTAGAAAGCCGACAAAACACAAAAGTACTAATAAAAATAATCTGATTTGTTTCTTGTCCTAAATACAAAACCTTTGTTTATGACAACATGGAAGCTTTGGGGAGAGGTTCTTCGTCTGTGTGTGTGTATTGTGAACTTATCTCTTTCTCTACCTATGAATTTAACAAGAAACGTAAATGACCCCTGCTTGTCAAAAATACTCTGTTTTATATTCTGTACAACTCTCCACTAACTCCTATGGGCTTCATCTCACAAAACACTGGCCAACCCAATTGTTTCCCCTACGTTTGCTTTAGTCTCTGAAGCGTTTGCTGGTAGGCGCGATCTTGCTGCAGCCAAAAATAAGTTATCAGAGAAGCCAAAGTTTGAAATTCTATTTTAAGAAAAAACAGAGATATTATAAGTTTGAAGCCAAAGCTGGCTTACCAGTGACATTGGTTATAACATTCAGATTCTTTTGAGCGGCAAGCGCTCTTAAGTTATTCCCAGCACCTAACAACAACAAGCTCCTCATAAGCTGCCTCTGTTCTTTGAGACTCGGAGTTTTCGCCGCAGCTTCTTCAAAAGCATGCAAGTCACTGAGACTGAGACAAGGGAGCGAAAGCAAAACCTGATAACATTTGAATAACCGATCAAAACCAAGGCAAGTGAGGAACCATTCAGTTCTGATTTGCAAACTGAGGCAGGACAGAGAGGACTCAACCATAAAAAAAAACTCACCTGGCGAGGAGCTGGGTCTCTGTCAGAGAGATAGATAAATATTTCACGGCATAGATTGACTAAATCAGGGCTGTTTATGGCATTGGACTCCATGCCTAAGCCCCGGATGACTGCAGAGAACAAATCTTTCGAAACAAATTCTCGGAGCTCCACGTTATTTGTTAGTATAGCTAGAAGAACAACAACACCACAAAAGGAACAGACTTTGGTGGTCGCTTCTCCATCTGTCCAGGTAAAGACTTCTAAACACATCTGCAGTGCTGGTAGAGCCACACTTTTGTGATTCAGGAGGAAACTGCAAACCAATTTTTTTGTTCTACTGTTATTACCTATATATGTTATCGAATCAGCTTCTATTCGAAAGATATAGAGGGTTAGTATATACTTACCCCACCAGAGAGTTGGATTTGAACGCATGCAAATCTGTGAGAGTAGACATGTCCACACGACCAACATGGCCTGAATGTTCCAAAACAGGAAGTCCTGTGTTTAATCCAGGAGAAGCCATTGTTAAGAAGAGGGTCGCAACCTCCCGAGTAAAATCTCTTAACAATTTTTCCTCCATCACTTCAAGTTTCATGTCTGATCCATTTTGTACGCCAAACGAGTCTGGAACCTTTGCTCTGCCCTCATGCAGAAGACCGGGCCAAGAGGAGCTGAGAGCTTGTTGACAGTGAATAAACAACGGTTGCAGGAGCACTCCGAGCCATGACTCCCACATATCCGCCGGACAAGATTTGACTATATAAACTATAAAGGAATGGATAAACAGCCGTATGTGCCTGAATTCCATCGACTGCAAGTTCTCCATGAGTGCCATCGCAACGTAGTTCGCATCTAAGCATATGAAGAATGTCTCTCCAATGGTTGTTGATAGACCCAACACGTTGTATCTACATGTGTAAACAAACATTGGTGAGTTTAGGATAAATAAGAGAAAAATCAAATTCTCTATGCAAACTTGATTAAAAGAGGATACTACAAACTTACCCACTATCTCGGATACCTTTCAACCAATTTCGTATATCCTCGGCTTGTCCTTCTTTAGTTCCATCGAATGACCCATCAGCATAAATCGAGGAGCCTTTTGATAATTTAGGATTTGCTTCTCCAAGTAGACAGCGCCGCTCAGCATCAGCCATTGTCATTGCTGCCCTCAGTTCTGGAGGTAATGTTGGGCATACAGAGGGAGACCAAAGGGAATGAAGAACACGGAGTAACTGTAGATTTAAGAATTAAACGTTGCCATGTTATTCTTGCAGAAACCAAAAATCCTAACATTTTCTCTATGCAACCAAAACGGCACTAAGGAGCTTAATTACGAATTAAACTTAGCATGTCCACATTTTTAGGGGCATACTTTTAAGAGGGGTGGCAACATCCAAGAAAGATGATTAGCCATTGGATGTGAAGCTGGAGTTGTCACAGAGGTTGTGTTCAGATTGCTTTTTCTGTATCCACTTCTCTTGAGCGCCTTCTCAAAGAATGTAACAGTGTGGAATATAGACCACATGAGTGATGTGTTGGAGCATAAACGAACAAGACCCATCGGGTCTGATAAATAATTGTTCTGCCACTCTGGTTGGATCCACTGTTGACTCAATGGTTCCAATAACCAAGAAAGAATTTCTTGCTGCTGCTGAGCTCTGCGCCAAGTTTAGATTACATCTAAAACATGAGAAATCTGAAGCTGGATAAAGGCAATAAATTAAAATTCACTGTGACTCAAATATTACCCTGCGGAGGAAGCCATAACAAGAAATGCTTCACCCAGAATGTTATGCTCCCCACGAAGTAATGTTCCTTCTTTTGCCAAATAACCCATTGTATCAGCAATACCCTGAGCGAACCAACAGCAGGTGTCATGTTGCTTTAAATTTAACAAGATACAAGACATCTCTGACTAAAACTCTAAAACCAAATCAGAGAATTTTGTCTATATTCGGTCTCGAGCTTATCAGATCCTAAGTTACGGAAAAAAAAACTTCGGCGTTTACTAATCTGAGTTCCTAAAGAAAATTAGTGATAGATCAAAGCTACCTTCATGTGAGGCAGAACACTCTTTTCTGCAGCTTTGGCAATTCTTATGAAAGATGTACAAATCTGCAATCTTGCAGCTCTAGATGTACTAGTAGCTGGATCCTGCAACAGAAACAACTTATCAGATAACTCATCCACACTGTCAAAGTGTTGAAAATGTCTTATATGTATGCATGAGCGCATGTATATATATGGCAGGAATTAAAAAAAGTAACCTTGACAACGTGTGGAAGAGAGGTGAGAAGCTCAAATAATTTATTGATGACATTTCCAACTGCATCTGGAAAATACTTGAGGAAGGGACCCATTGCATCCAGATAATGCACATGCACTTTTATAAGTTCTGGTTCATTCCACTTCAAAGAGAGAAGCTGCTGAAGCAAGCCTGGCCATCAGCAACACAGAAATGAGCTTTGAACAAGCCTAGACATAGTAAACCAAAAACTAGAGGATATGAAATATGCCTCCATATACCCTCAAATATTCCACGCAATGCATAATGAACTTCAGAACTTCCGCCAGCTAACTCATTTGATCCATCAAAAATCGTTGCCACAATACATTCAAGTGCTAATTGCTCGCTTTCCATCACTGCTACATCCTGAAATTGGTTTTTTGCGTCATGAGCTTAACAAAGCCTCGATATAGCAGATATCAAATCAAACCGTGCATTTAGTAAAAGGAACTCAACAGCAGAAACTAAGTATTAGTGACAAAACCTGAAGAGGTGCTGGAGAAGCCAATAGATTCTTAATGAGTGTAATAACCCTTTCGGATATTCTGGTACTGGAAATGAGAGGCTTGTGCGAAGCAGTATGCTTGATCAATTCTAACTGCAGGAAAGGAAGAAGTATCTCATTAAGTATTTGTCTAGAAAGTAAGACCCAATGCATTTGGCTCAGGAACATACAAGCTTGGATCGGTACTGGCCAAAGTTTCCCTTTCCTTCAAAATTATCACTCCAGAGTTCTAGGGGCCCAAGCGAAAGAGAAATTTCAGGAGGAACTTTTTCTTTCTTGAGCATCCGATGGAAAGATACATCCAGTAGAGCGCCAGAGATCTCATCATTAATAAGACTTAAAGTCTTTTTCTTTTCATTATCAAACTGGCTTGAACTATCCACACCACCAGCTGATGATCCCTCACCACTTGGATAAGCAGCAGCCTTGGGCTTTGGAAGTAAATCCCGCATCAATGACTAAAACCCAAAAGGCAAAGACGTTGAAGTTAGCAACAGATATTTGTCCCTAAGAAATTTCTAAAGGAAGAAGATTGGATTGGAGAAGACCACATACCAGCCAAAAGAGAAGTGCCTCGAAGTGAAGACCCAACTTGAAGTGTTGGAAAAAGCCAAGCATCTATACAAAGATTAAAACGATTACGGCAACATATTCACAGCATTATCTGTGGAAAAAAAGACCTGATAATCCAAATTATTACTGCTACCATGAATATCAGCAAGCATACAGCATTTAGTATACAATTTCTAAGATGATCAGGTCAAATTAATAAAATAAAAATCGACTGTTCAAAACGCAAACTTCTACTGTATCAGAATGACACGCCAGCACAGGCAATGGTTTGTTTTCCAGTATAAATCAACAGAAAACATCTAGTTAAGAAACAAAAAAAACGTAACAAAGAAACAATATGAGATCAGTACCTGCTGAAGGTAAACAGCCATAACACCACCATCAGAAGAGATACATTGCAAATTCGTTGAGCCTAAAGAGGCCATACTCTCACACATGCATTCAGCAAAATCATAATCATTTTCATCAATAACGCTAGAAATTGAGGAGGATCTAACTAAGAATTCTCTGGAGACATTCGTCAGGATCTGAAACAAATTGCTAATTGCAGAATCGAACTCTGCAGTAGAAGCATCACTGGGTCTTTTTCTGCAGAGGAGAAAAAGCTTAAAAAATTTCAAAGATGCATGTCTACGTGTGCTCATTACGTAAGTACATCAGATCAAACAGTCAAGTTGCATACCTTGAGCAGACGAGTTTGAAAACCTCACAAGCATGAAGACGGAAGTCAGGAGACGAAAGTAAGAAGCTGCACCTATTATGAGTATGCGAGCATGTAATCAGTAAGAAACAATGCACGGCTAATATCAATAGCACAACAATCTCTGCGAGGTGTCAATCAAACCGTACCCACTAAGAATTCCATATCTGGCAAGATCTGGAACAGGAGCCCACTCAGCATATGCAAGGATGGCATTCAAACAAGCTATAACCACATCCGCATGCTGTTTTGCCAATTCAACGCGCTGCCTACCAGCTTCACTCATTGCAGCTCCAAAGTGTCTCTCAAGAAGCTGCATTTTTAATTTATTTAGAAAATTACCACTGCAGCAAAACAACTTTACTTAAAGGAAAACAATGTGCCATTACATTATACAATAAAGGAAAAATCTCAGGCAAAGATTGAGTAAGTCCCCGCAACAATAGCCTACGCCTGTCACCTGAAGAGAAGTCCAATACTAAAGTTAGAAAGCAGGATGGAGTTCGGATGATCAAAAGATTTAGAACACTAGAGGTTCTTTCTCCAAAATGTCTAAGCTAAACCATAAAGACGAAATCAGAGATCACTAGACTGAACTTAGCTTAAATTTAGCTTAATTCAAACTTGAAGATTAGAAAAAAAATTTCCCTGCCAACAATTAAAATGTGACGAATTTGTATTTAGAATTCTCTTAAATACCTTCCAAGTCCTCATTGTGAACTGTAATATCTTCAGGAAGCCATCTCAGCGTCATTAAGACCAATTCAGCCTATTATTGTTTAAGAGAAAAAGAAGAATTTTCTTGGCTGCCTCAATAGAATAAATCATCAAAGTAAATAAATGAAAGAGCACTCTACTTGCAAGGGGCCCTGTGCAGACAAGGAAGTTAATAAAGCGAATATCTCTTGCCAAAGATTAGGGCCTTCTCTTCTAACAATCTGCAACAAGTGAAAGATGTGAATCTGAGAAAAAATGAACGGAGGCAAATACCAACGATGACAGCAAGTGAAAACTCAAGTCAGTTTGAGCTCATACCTCAGCTACAAGGGCAGCAGACTGACTCTTGAGAGGCCAATTCTCACATGCACTAGCGACCTCTGACATTAGCTCAAGAGAAACATTAACAACGTCCCTGCACTCTGCAGGACTTAATTCGTCCCACCTTAGTCTAACCAAATGCTGCAAAAGAAAGATAGCTTCATCATAAGGCTTCAATGCTCTTACTAAGAAGCTGACAATCATGTATAGCGCACAACATACTGCACTGAGAGATTGGATAGAATATTTTGGGTGGCACAAACCTGTAGCATCTTAAAAGCATGCAGACGAATTTCTGAAGACCATTCTTTTTTCACAAGAAGAAAGGAAGTATTTGCCAAAACCCTGACATCCCCTGATTTGATCTGCAAGTGGTGTTTTCAAAGACAAAGTAAATCGGAAGTGTTGATAAAAAAGAAAAAAGCTCGTGTATTCAAATAAATCACAACGCCATGACCACGTTGAAACCACATTTGGGATTTACTTTCGCGAACAATACGTATTTTCAATCAATCAACTTGGAAGCAGCGAACATGCAAACGCAGACTCGCAAAGTATAGAAAAAGAAGTGTAGAAATTCGGAGAGAATATTACAGATTCCAGGAATTCGACCGCCGATTTGCGAGTGTCGGGCGTGGAGCTGTAATCGAGGACGGCGAGAATCGCTCGGGCCACATTACTCGCCGTGGAGCTGCTATCATCCATTACTTCCGGCGAAATACGGCTTCCCCTTACCGAAATTCCCTCTACAATCGAGACCGCAAAGAGAGATTCTCTCACTTTCTTCCTCCGTCTTGCAGAAATCGAGAGAAAGACGTCAGATTTGGGTTTGGGTTTGGGTTTGGGGTTTACGAAAACTACGCTTCTTGTTAAATGCATTTTGTAATTACACATTTCAATACGTATTTTAATTTCGAAAATAATTTACGTCAACTCACAAGACTAGTCCCCGGGCCAAAACCTTATATTTAACATCTTCGCTATTAATCCATCGAATCCAAGACGTCTTTTTCCTAGGTTTTTCTTCGACGGGCGCGATGGTGGTTGATAAGAAGGAGGAGATAGACTCTGAATCTTCGGAGCAAGTGGTGAATCCATGGGAAGTCTCCGTCAAAGACGACGGGAGAATCGACTACGACAAGATCATCGACAAGTTTGGCTGCCAGAGGCTCGACGAGTCACTGATCGATCGTGTCCAAAGACTGACTTCTCGTCAACCACACGTATTCCTCCGCCGTGGTGTCTTCTTCGCCCACAGGTTCGAAACTCAGCTAACTCTTTTTTTTTTGATGATTTAACTATAGAATTCCGCAGATGGAAACCTCCTGTTATTGCTGGATTAAACTCTTGGTGAGATTTGAACAGGGACTTCAATGAGATTCTGGATGCGTACGAGAGAGGAGACAAGTTCTATCTCTACACTGGAAGAGGACCTTCATCAGAATCTTTGCATTTGGGGCATTTGATTCCTTTCATGTTTACCAAGTAAGCCTCGAAGCTATTATTGTTGTCACGTTTCTTTCAAGTAATGATGGTTTTTTTGCTCGAAATGGCTTGCAGATACTTGCAAGAAGCTTTCAAGGTTCCTCTCGTTATACAGATTACGGATGATGAAAAATGCATTTGGAAGAACTTAGAGCCCAAGGATAGTAAACGACTTGGCAGAGAAAACGTGAAAGATATCATTGCTTGCGGGTTCGATGTAACAAAGACCTTCATTTTCTCCGACTTTGACAACGTTGGCGGGTAAGTCGCGTTTAAATCACATCTAGGTTTTTGTTTTGATGTTATACATTAGAGTTTTTTTTCTGGCTGATGATGGATGTCCTTGTGTGTAGTGCTTTCTATAAAAATATGGTGAAGGTTGGAAAATGCGTAACACTTAAATAAGGTGACACTTCTCTCTATCTCCTTGGTTTGCACAATGTGCCTCATGTGTGTTTATAGTTGCGTTGAGTTCCTGGTTTTCATTTTTTATATCTCCTTTTTTTGCTAGGCTATGGCAATCTATGGCTTTTCCGGCGAAGATTCTATTGCAAAAATCAGTTTCCCTCCTGTGCAGGTAATTTGCTAATGCATGTAGACTGTTGTATTTATAAATTGGATCACATTTCTTTCCATACATTTGTAGGCAGCTCCATCTTTTCCTAGCTCGTTCCCAGACTTGTTCCCTGGCAAGGAGAAACTCCGTTGCTTGATTCCTTGTGCAATTGACCAGGTGTGCTGTTTTCTCTCTTTGGATCTTAACCTGTTTGTTTTCCGAATATGAATCATGGGACACTTTTATTACTAAATCAAATGGTTGCTTTCGGTTTTGTTCAGGATCCTTATTTTAGAATGACTCGTGATGTTGCACCTCGGTTAGGCTATAACAAGCCTGCTCTAATCGAGTCATCATTTTTCCCTGCGCTGCGGGTAAGTGTTTCCTTAACTAGTCTAAGGATACTGCACGTTGTAGAGATAGTAGTTACACCTTTGATGCTTTCACACTATTGAATGCCGCAGGGAAAGAATGGAAAAATGTCTGCTAGTGATCCAAATTCGGCTATCTATGTGACTGATACCGCTGAGGACATTAAAAAAAAGGTGAATTTCTGTAATTTGAATTTGTTTTGTTATTCTAATCGAAGAGAGTCCATTTTGTGTTTCTGAATGGCTTTCGCAGACAGATATCAATCGTCCTGATAATGAAATCAGATAATTGCTTCCACTATCTTGACGATGGTTTTTAATATGCAGATAAACGGTGCGGTTAGTGGTGGGCAAGATAACAAGGACGATCAAAACAAATACGGAGCAAATCTGGAGGTACCAAATTCTCCCCTCATTCAGTTGTGTTTAATTGAAAGTTAGGAAAGGATATTCTCTTAGTTAGATACTAAACCACACTGTATCAATAGCGGATTTTTGGAAAATTGTTGTCTTGATACTTATCCTATCTGTTTTAATGCTATAGTTATTAACTCAAGTCTTCTTTTCTGGTCATCTCCTTTCTACTCTCTCACAGGTTGATATACCGTTCAAGTATCTGAGTTTCTTCCTTGAAGATGATGCTGAACTTGAACACATAAAGAAGGTAAATTACGTTATACTTGACTCTCTAGCTCTTGTTATTAGATCATTACAGAGAATGAAGAATGCTCATATCTGTCTTAGTCGGATTAATCTCAAATAAAAAGTTGAAAAACAAACTGTACTGTGTTTCAGGAATATGGAGAAGGAAGAATGCTAACCGGAGAAGTAAAGAAGCGACTCACTCAAGTTTTAACAGAAATGGTGGAGAAACACCGCAGGGCTCGAGCTGCTGTTACTGATGAGGTAAAAAAACATCGAGGATTAACTTCATTAGACCAATCAAATGATTTAATACCATTTTTATCGAGATTTACAAAAAAAATATATTATATCAGATGGTGGAAGCGTTCATGGCGGCGAGACCTCTTCCAAGCATGTTTGAGTAGAGCCTAGAAGCCAGAAGAAATCCCTTTTTGGCGGCTCTGCAACTTCACATCACAGCGTTATTTTATTTTCTCTTCACTTGGAATTAGATTTTGTAAAGAATAGTTTCTCCTAATTAAAATTTTTCCCATTTTAAAACACCTGACATTATATTTCAATAAGACAAATAGATGAAACATTAAAAGAAGCTGGTCAAACCTTCCACCCAAAGTTGCCAACTTTCTCGTGTAACAACTTGTCTTTTTTTTTTCCTTTTGTAACAACTTTATGCAAAGAGAATTAGAAAATATAAGATTCCTTTTTTCATCAGAGTTTTCTCTTCTTTTTATATATAAAAATAAGAAATTCAAAAAGTAAAAATGAAAAATTTACATAGAATGTAATTTCCCTCATTTTAATGTTTTTGTCAATACACAAATCAAACATATAACCCACCAAAAAAAAAAGCGGCATTTCTTTTCTTCTCAAAAGTATCTATCAAAAAGGAACCTTTTGAAATTTGCAGATGAATAATAATAATAATCTCAAACAACGATTCGTTTCCCTTTAACCTTAGCAGCTCTTCTTCTCTCCTTGTTAATGTCGTTCCTCCTCCGTGCGGTTGAGTCAGAGGCTTCAATGGGAGCCAAAGGGCCTGACCAAGTCTGAAATGGCTCTTTCGAGTATGAGGACGTGAATGAGTTTGAGCTAAACGGTATCTCCGATGGATCCAGTCTCCGTGAAGATCCTACAGGAAAACCAAGCGACCCGTCTTGATGCGGTGGAGGAAACTTCTCACTCTTGCTCTTCGCATTCGCATGCGTGATCAAACGCATCCTCTGTTTTTTTATTAACAAAGAAAACCGGAAAAGATTCAGATACGAACTGAGAACTAAACCAAAAGATTGTTGCAGAAAGATTCTCTGACGTTTCTTACATCGATGTTAGATTGATTCTCGGCGTTGGCTTCAGGAGCAGGCATTGCTCTTGGAGCTCGTTCTCGGGGTCTGATTCTTCTTCCGCTCTCTCCTTGGGCCTTACGAGCTTCTCTTTGCCTGCAGAAATGAATACATCTCTTAAAGCAACCGAAACCAAACTGAACAATGAACAATTTTACAAGCCATAAAAGATAAAAAGAAAACAAAAAACTTTACCTCCGATACTCTTCGTCTCGTTTCTTGGCATCGATCTCTTTAGTTGGAGGATATTTCGGGAGATCAGAAGGTTCACATGCAAGTGGCTCCGTCGTGAAGAACTGCACAGCAAAAATAAAATCAGCCATGCAAGATTTTACCATGATGAGTCATCTTTTTGATCAATTAAGTAAAACTTACATCAGTCATCAAGGCATCAGAAGCTGTGAGGCGGTCAGAGGGATCAAGCGCAAGAAGCGTATCGAGTAGAGAAAGCGCCTGAGGAGAGAAAGATTTGAAAACCTCTCTTACTTTTCGTTTATACTTGGGTAAAGGCTTGTGATGAGCATGCTTCTGATTCGAAGGCAGCCTAATCTTTCTCCAATACTCTTCCGAAGGCGGTCCGCATAACGAATATATCCTATGCAACTGATCCACCTGCGCCAGTCAACATTTGTACCGAGCCCGGTTCACATTACATACATCAATAAACAAGCTTTTCTCAAGATAAAATAATGATCACTAACCTCGTTACGGCCTGGCATAATCGGTCTACCTGCTAATAACTCGGCTAAAATGCAACCGGCGCTCCATAAATCAACGCCGACACTATACTCAACCACACCGTGAAGAAGCTCCGGTGCTCTGTACCATAGAGTAACGACCCGGTTGGTCATCTCTTGCCTTTTACTCGCATCGTAAAACGTTGCAAGCCCGAAATCGCCTATTCTAAGAACTCCGTCATCGTCTATAAGAAGGTTTGATCCTTTAATATCACGGTGGAGAACTCCTCTGTTATGGCAATGCTCCAGCCCTGAGAGTAGCTGCTTCATATAGCATTTTACCTGAAAACACATACATTATCCAAACAGAGACATTAGGTATCTAACTCCGGTTTTGCGTTGTGTGAATCTATCTGCAAGTGATGCCTGACCTGTTGCTCCGTGAATGTTATGTCAGGGCTTGCAGCGAGACCAGCTAAATCGTGATGCATATAACGGAAAACCAAGTATAAACTATTCGACATCCTCGAAGTCACCAACCCTTCTAATTTGATGACATTGGGATGATCCAATCTCCTCAAGATGAGAATCTCTCTAGCCATAAATCTCAAGCTCTCGCGTTCCCTGATATCGCACCGCACTTTCTTTAATGCCACGATGTTTCCTGTCAACGAGTCTTTCGCTTTGTACACATTACTATACGTTCCTGATCCAATCTACCACACACAAAGCAACAAACTTCAATTACCCAAAATCACTGCAAAGAACAAAACAAGAAAAACATAATTTTTTTTTTTTTTTTTTTGCTCTCACCTTCTCAATCTTCTCAAAAGAATCCGCTTTTCGTGGAAGCCATCCGCTTAGAGCTTCCCCGCAGACTTCAGACAGCCACTGTGGCCATCCGGCTGCAACTTGCTCACCGAGCAAGTTCTTTGTCGGGTTGCTCCGTCTCGGGTCAGGCTTAGTAGACCTTTTTCTTTCGCCTTTCGATCTTTTCTCTTTCGTCTCTGTCACAACAAATCCATTCTCTTGCTTGTGATTCGCGATAGCTTCATCGTTCCTAACCTCCTCACCGGCAGCAGCAGAAGCAACAACAACACTAGTGCTCTCTGTGGCTTCGGTTTTAGTCACGGACGCATTGTTGTTTACTTCTCTACGATTAGACTCTATCCTCGTACTAACTTCGTGTCTAGACCCAGAAACTGATCCGGATGACCCGGGTCGACCCAATACACAGCCCATCTCATAAAACTAACTTTCATCTGCTCAACATGTTTCTAAAAAGAGATCTTTGTAGCGCTATCAAATCTCTTTTGAATCAACTTTAACTGCAACACACACACAATTGGGAAATTCAATTAGATTCTTCATCGGCTAAATAAGGAAACTGATGATTCCAAGTTCCAACTCAGTAAATAGGAAGTGTTTCCGCATCGGAGATCAGATTTGACTAAAAACAACTTAAGGAACTTTTAGGTAGGAAAAATTTACTTACTTTATGATCGAAGAGGAGCGAAATTCGCGACCCAGATGGTCAAATCTGAAACTTGAACAGACAAAAACAGCTGCAGAAAACCCAAAAAGAAAATTAAAACCCTAGTTTTAAGACAGGACGATGTCAGGCTGAGACAAGTCAAAGGAAGGCAAAGATCTGAATACTTGTTTAGATACAAAGCTGACTCAAACTCAGGAGAAAGAGAGACCAAAATTCAGTAAAAATAGGAATGGATGGATTAAATTGAGGGAATTCAAAATTTTCACAAAGAGAGCCAAAAAAGAAAAAGGAAAATGGCGTCCAGAAGTTTTAAAAATCAAACCTTTAAAGCAAAAAAAAAAAGGGAAAGGCTTTGGAAAAAGGCAAGGTAATACACACACAATTACACATAGAGATATAGAGTGGTAGACCAAATAATCTACTTACCTCTCCCATGGACTACTAACAAGAAGGAAAGAGACCAACTTGGGTAAAGATCTGAAGGAGAAGGATTGGTTGAACTGCTTCGAAATAGGCTTTTTATTTACTCCAAAAAAAAACTAATTTTCTTTTAATGTATTGGGTTCTTAGCTTTGAATCAGACAAGAAAAAGGAATAAATAGAAACAGACGAAGATCTGTTTGGCTGTTTGTATTATGTGTAATTGTTTTTGAACGCAACAGGTCAAAAGGCTCAAAGCTACTACTCTTCATGCCCCCACCAACCTAAAACTCCAGACCATTTGATATTAGTACTACTGCTATTCCTCTCTCTCTCTCTCTCTCTCTCTCTCTCTCTCTCTCTCTCTCTCTCTCTCTCTTAAATTTGTAGAGCATGATGGAGTTTGGTAGACTTATTGTTTTATTTTTTTACATGGAAGAAAAACAATTAACGCATTTTTTTTAAGAAGACGACATTGCTGTCTTAAAAGCAATTATATGTATAGTATTATTAGAAGAAGAAGAAAATGATATTGGGTCACTAGTAACACTTAATTTCTGTTATGAAACGGTTAGAAAGGAGAACTCGAGCATTCTCATATAGATTAGGGATAAAGATGTAAGGTTCAGTAGTGATATTTTTCTATGACAATGAACAGGTACAATATAAATAAAAATAGTTTGATCATATAATACTGCTGGTCAAACAATGCTTCGTTAACATAAGAAAACGATATTTGGTTAACATGCACCTAATTCTGGAATGTATCATTAAATTAATACATAATTGTTTTTTAAAAAAATACTACGAATTATGACATATTATGAGAGTTTCCTTCATCTCTCCAATCAAAGAAGCTCCTTTATCAAGACTCAGTTGTAAACCAAACAAGGAACAAAGGCTAAGGAACTAGTGATTACTTCTGTCCTTCGAAAGAAACCCATTTTTCCCTTTTTCCTTTTTATTTTCTAAATAAAAGCTATATTTATTTTGTATATTACTAATACTAGTATATTCTATGACTGATTGAAATTGTTTTGGGTTCTCGAAATAGGGTAGTTGCATATTACTAATACTAGTGATTACTTCTGTCCTAAGGAAATAGCTTTTATTTAAAATGAGTTTTCTGTCTATTTTGTATCTGTGTAATGAATACCAAATTGTGGCAGATCATAAAAAGATACTCCGCCTACAAAATCTTTAATACTTTAACTAATACTAAGTATATTTTATTGGGCGGATGTACAGACACGTTTTGTACCAAATGTTTGATTTTAATAGACATAAAAAAAACTCATTTTAATAAATTATTTTTCGTTTCGAGAAAACGAATTAATTAGTAGAACAAGCAACAGGAAAATGTAGAAAATAATAAAGGGGTTCCAAAATTAATCGCCTACAACAAAAATATAGAGTCTCAGGGAAAAGGATATTAAAACACAAATCCAACATTCAAAATGATATGCAGACAATTAAGTAAACTTAACACCTCTAGATAAAAAGCAGTTCACGAAAAAAAACACTAGATATCTCCTCAGGCCTTAATTTTCTTTTTCTTCTCTTTCTTATCTTTCTTCTTAGCTGGCGTTTCAGTTGCTTCTGCTTCCTCATGCTTTCTCTTCTTCTTATTCTTCTTCTCTTCCTTGACAACCTCTACGGCTTCTGTTTCTGTTTCTGCTTCCGCTTTCTTCTTCTTCTTCTTCTTTGATGGTTCCTCCTTTTCAGGCTCCTCTGCTTCCACCACCTTCTTCTTCTTCTTATCTTTCTTCTTCGATGACTCCTCGGCCGGCGTTTGACCAAGAAGAGAATCTGCAGCAGAGTTGTAAGTCTGCACCATAACAAACAACCGTGTAAGATTTACCAACAAAGACGAGAGGTAACCAAATCAAAAATTACAAGAAACAAACAAAGAGAGAATAATCTTGACCTTAGCGGGAGTAATGAGACCACCAGATCCCTTCTTTTTATCCTTGTCATAGACTTCAACCTTAGGCTTTCCTTTAGCTGAACCAGACAGACGACCTAAATCCTTTCCTTCAAGATTTCTCAACCTCGCTTCAAGCTGTGAGAATTCAAAAGGTACCAGAAACATCCATCAGGTAAAAAGGATAAATCAAGAGACCTTGGCACGGTTTTCAAGTGATAAACATCATCAGGCAAATTGAAGAATGTTAGTACCTTAGCACGGTTTTCAAGTCCCATAGTATTATCTTGGCCATCGCCAAGAGCATCACACCTAATAGCTAGAGCTGACTTAGCAGCTAATGACCGAGAGATCTTTCCCTTGTGCTTCGGTGCTGCTTGACCAACCACAGATGCGTGGTAGATCAAACCATACTTGGGTGTGGCGTGCTTAGTCTTGAGTGCCCTAAAGAGGGCTTTCTCAGCTCCCAGAATCTGAACCGTGCTCCCAGGTTGCTTGGCGAGGTTCAATAAGCTACCCCCATGAGAGATTAGACGAGCACCAACTAGCTCACCAACTAAAGCAGTCAAGTTTGGAGCAACAGTGTTCATTCTGCTCTTCAGGTAATCGTAAAGCTGGGCTCTGTACTCAGCAAGCGAGATAACTTGGTCACAGAGTTCACGGATGTGCATCAAGTCCATGTCATTGACTTCTGTTCCCATAGATATCACAGCGGCTTCCTTCAATTCCGCCTCAACCTCATCCGCTAAGATCTGCAAACCAACCAGAAACATGAATATGAATATGATCACAAGACAGGGTGTTCAGCTAACAGACAGCTCTATACACGGTTCGCAACATGAACATTACCTCAGAGAAGTCTAGCTTTGCAGCATTAATCCGGTCACCCATCAATTTAACAGATTTGGCATAGTGGATATTGTCTGATATGATCTTAGCAAGCTCTGGAAAATGCCACCCGTACCACTCTCTGACCCTCATCGCGTATGTGTTCAATTCTTTGTCAAGGTCATCAAGCAAGCCGATTGCTTGGATAATCATAGTATCCACCTAACCAAAAAACACATAACAAGTTCGAACGTCAAATGCTAGTTCTATAGAGAAGTTCCACAAATCTTATACACGACACCAAACTATAAAGACCAACATAAACTAGTTAGAACTGAAGTAAAACACACCTTGTCAGAACTGAACTTCAGCTTGTATCTAGCGAGGCTGTGAGACAAACCCAAGCTCATAGGTGCCAAGTCTTGATGACCCAAACCAGTAATGAGTTCGGTAAACTGACTTCTAACACCTCGTAGAAGCTCCATCACAGCGTTGTTGTGAACACAATCAATTTTCTGTATGATACATAGCGCTCATTAGCAACAACAACAAAACAAAGCAACAAAAAAAACAAAACATTATAGTAATGGAAACTCAAAACGAAATACATACCAGCTTCTCCTTGATAATGTTTCCAAGCTTTGAATCAGCCACAGCTAAGACTTCGCCTTGACAGTTAGCTTTCAAAAATTTGCGAAGACTTTTGTTTGGAGATCCATCAAGCAATTTAGCCACTGCTTCGAGCGCTTCGGATGTGTTATCAAACTTATCAAAAGCTGTTAGCCTAACCATCTGGTACACCAAAAAACCAAAAACATATGAGAAACTCAACACTAAAGCTAACCGAAATAGACACTAGATTATTATTAATGCTTAAAGAAACAAAAAAAATTAATCACCCTTCGTGCAGATTCTGGAGATAAGAACTCTTTACCCAAATCCTGCCAAAATAATCAAATCGGTGAGTTTAAAAGCATTATACATATACAATATTCACAAGGCTGAGCAAAGAAAGTATAAAAAAAAGAATGAAAATAACTCACCTCAACGTTAGACAACTTCCCTTCATCTAGAACCTTAAAGAGGGCAAAACCCCCGGCTGTCTCGAACAGTACGTGCATCTTCACAAAGATCTCAATTCACTACCTGAAGAGAAAATTAAGAGATATGCATATCAGAGTCACACAAATGAACAACCCTGCGCAAAACTATATAATTTTCACTGATTAAGATCAAACTCAAGCAAGAAACAGTATTCCCAAGAAACCCTTTTCGTCGGCATATCATGCTTTACATAAGAAAATACAGTGAAAACAGAGATTAACTACAATAAGCCATAAAACACTACAGAAGTATTCAGAACTCCACAATCTCCAGAAAATTATTGAAAGATGAAAGAGCATCCGCCGTGAAAAGTTGAGAGATTCAATTACCTCAGTTAATCAAAGCTGCTGCGTGAAAGGGAGGAAGAAGAAGGAGACAGACAAGCACTTAGGGTTTAAGAGTCTTGGTTTTATAGCATTCAAAGACAAGAGTCCATCTCACAGAACGCTGCGTTTATAAAGGGGCCTTTCTGTAACTTTGAACTTAGGGTTTATAATTTAGGGCTCAACGCCGGTTTAGGTTTTCAGTCTAATGGGCCTGAGAGTAATATATCGCTTGGCCCATTTATATATAATATGCCGGTTTAGGTTTTTCAGACTAATGGGCCTAAGAGAATGATTTAACTTGGCCCATTAATGTATAATATGCCGGTTTAAGTTTTCAGACTAATGGGCCTGAGAGAATAATTTAGCTTGGCCCATTTATGAGATCTTAAACGGTAGCGCTTTGATCTTCCCTTTCGCCTTTGGTTTCCTTATGCGAGATTGTTTCTCTGTGTTGAAAACTTAGAGAGCTCGAAGCTTCCAGGTACGGTTTCAACTTTCAACCTTTCCCGTTTGATTTTCCCTAAATTTCTCGGTAGGTAGCTATTTGATATTTCAATTATAAATTAGATTTCATGGGGTGCCTCTGATTTTGCTAGAATTTGTAGCTAAATCTTTTTGTATATAACTTAGGGAGTCGCAGGTTCTCTAAATATCATGATAATTATCGTCTCATTTTGAGTTCAATCTCAATGAGTAGTGTGATCGGTGTTCTCGTGGAAGCTGCGGTAATGTAGGAACACGATTGGGTTATTTTGTATTCAAAGGTTTTTAAGTTGATAACCTAATTTTGCAGTAAGTGATGGCTAGTGAAGATGATTCCATAGAACAAAAAGCTGCTGCTCGTAAAGAGGCGCTCAGAGCTCTAAAGGCAGCTCAGGAACTGTCCGAGAGCAAGGAAGAAGACGGACAAGATGGTGCAGTGGAGGAAGAGTGAGTATTTTGAATCTAGATTTCTCCTTGATTCGTAAGTTTGATAAGCATATGGATCGTTCTTGTTGTGTGTTGGTTAAAGCTTAAACCAGGAGCATCTCACTAGTGGTTTTTGACTTTGCCTCTGTGTTTATGAGAGAAGCAATAATCCTTTGGTTTTTGTCATGTGCTTACTGCTTCATGTACTCTCTTGGATTTGACAGAGGTCCAGCCATGAAATTCAGAAATTATGTGCCACAAGATAAGGAGCTTCAGGATGGTAAAGTTGCCCCACCAGAGATACCCAAGTTTGAAGATCCAGTTGCTGCACTTGCACCTGCAGTGGAGAAGAAAGAGGTGTGTGACTGCTTCTTCTCCTTTTTTGTTTCTGTAAATGGACCACCAAATCCTCTGTGCCGGAAATATAAACATCATCCTTGTAGGATCCGTTTGTCAACATTGCTCCCAAGAAGCCAAACTCGGACCTCCGAAGGGATGTGCAGAGGAAGCTTGATAAACTTGAAAGGCGGACTCAGAAGGCAATGCACAAACTCGTGGGTAAGTGGCAACTTCATCCCAAGGATTCATCTCATTCTTGAAAGCTTACTCTAAGTGAAAGCCATGTATGGGGTAGATATAGTTGGTATTGTGAGTTAGACTGGTGTCTTGGTGTTTGTTAACAGTTGCGTTTTCATTGTCTCATTGCAGAGGAGCGTGAGAAAGAACGTGAGATGGCGGAAGCTAATGAAACCGCCCTTGAAAGTTAGAAAGAAAGCTGATGACAGCGAAGAAGCCACAGGACAATCATCTTCTACTCAAGTTTGTATAACTGACTGTTAAAAGCTTGTATTCGAAGAAACTAGACCATATATGGCTTGAATTTCTCCTATCAAGAATTTAGTACGGCCACGGTTAAACAGTTTTCTGTTCGGTTTTGTTTACTCTGGCCCAAATTTAAGCTTTGGGTGGGCTAGTTTGGTAAGCTGACTGAAGCTTATGAAAAATTCTTCAATAAAATCCTTAGGCCGAGAGAAAACAAGTGAGCACTTTGTTCCCCGCAATGGACTTTAGATACAAGATTGGTTTTATTATATCGTTTCAGGAAACAATCAAAAACAGAGATCGTAAGTTCTTTTTCAAAAAGCTCAAGACCTAATGTACAAACTCAGTAAAGTATTCGACACCATCTCTCACCTAAAATCAATTATCTCCGGCATTCATGCCCACTTCTCATGAACCCGAGCTCCAAGGAACAGAATTATTCTCCGGGTAAACCACAAGATTTATGCTTTCGGAATGAACAAGCAATGAACAGCTACAGACTTCCATGTGTTTATATGCAGCAGCAGATTCCAATTTTGGGACTCGAAACTTGTCCACTAGCCCCATATCTGCAGGAGGCACATAAAGGATATGGAGGTATTCATATTCATATTCATTTTCAGCTGCCTCGGTCAGCATAAAGTATGTTCCTATCAAATATTTAAAAAGCACATCTTCAAAGGCTTTGATATCACTTATCGCGAGTTGTGAACTTAAAAAATTTACCAATGCTTTTTTTTTAAGGTCAACTATCATTTTCTCATGTTAAAACCAGCAAGCAGATGGAGCCTGAGAGTGGTGCTCCAGAAATTCAATCTTGATTAACACACCAACCTAATGCATTTTCATGAGTTCTCACCTTTTCTCGAATATTTTACCTTAAAAGTTATCTAGCTATAGGGACCCTGTAGTTGAGAATTAGATCCTCAGGTTTCTTCCATATATATGCCCGTACAGTTGCCAAACTCATCTCTGGAGATAAGACCTGATATCATCACAGAAAAAACAAGCTCGTTCAGCCACTTACTGCAAACGAATATATGAGACCACCCAACCAAATTTTGTTTCTTTAATGTGTTGGAAGATAAAACTCTCAGCAAGCAGACGTCGAAAATTGTTGAAGCTTGACTTGCCTGGTTATTGCATATGATCTCAATGGAAGGTCTGAGTTTCTGCCAAGGCTTTGATCCCGACTGCAGCAGTCCATTTCCTGCAAACAGTTGCTGTGGTCCTCCTGAAACACCTGCTCCATCAATAGCTAGACTATCCAACGGATTGTCAAGGTTGTCAAGGACCATCTTCTCCACAACGTAATTGGTAACCTACATAGGCATGTTGGAAACAAGTTGGCAATTGAATAACAGAAAATGAAAGCATAAGTGTATGTTTAAATTACGGATAAGTGCACCTTGTGAACTCTTAAGATCCGGGGTGCACTAAGTTTCCCTAGTGTGACCACCTGCACATTTGAGCCTTCACAAGGATGCAGGAAGAAGCTTAATCTGAAAATTTGAAGATCTTCCAAAGTAAGAAAATTTGAACAAGAAAGTGTGCTTTATCTATTTGTAAATAATGAAAGAACATTCGTGAGGAAAATGCGTAAAGTCAAAGATATATTTTTGATAAAAGAACAAGGTGGTGTCATGTACTTTGTATTTTCTCTAGGGGGAAGGCGATTGTTCAATACGGCGTCTAGGCACCACAATGGGAAGTCCTTCTCATCTTCAGTTCCGGTAAACTCGGTTATCTTCTTCCTCCATGGGCCTCCTTGAGAACCCTCCGTAATAATGGAAGGGGGAGAAACAGAAGGAAACTCAAATGGAGGATACACCGGATCATTCGCCGCACTACTGTCTTCACTTTTGGATGCAGACAGATTTTTTTTGGTATCTTTCACCGATAGAATATCTCCAGAGGCAAGAGCTTGGGGTTTGGGTTTGTGCTTCTTCTTTGCCAGCCAATGACCAAGCAGACCTTTCAGAGTTTCGCGAGCTAGATTAATCTACATATCAACACAATAAATTGACAAAGTCAGGTTTAATTTGACTAGGTTAGAGCAAATAAAAGTCTATATTCAATTCTGATAACCAGATTCAAGTAGAACTTGCATCCAAAGATGCAGCCATTTAGTCTACCTTATCATCTTCAGGTCGCCCGGACACTTTAAGGTCTGCTGAATACATTTCAGCAGAGAAGCATTGCGGTGTCTCTAAATGTAAGGATAAGCATCCAAGTCGTGTATCCACAGTGAACCATGATGGGATGCTTACCTGAAAACGCAGAAATGAACAATATATCATAAAGGTAAACAAATCTGCTAGTCTCGCTAAATAACAAAAAACTCATAACCTTCGGAAACAATTAAGAGGCTTACCATCTCAAACAGTTCTTCTTTCTTCTCTTCAAACGAAATCTGTAAACATGGATACCGATACATTTAATTGATTAAGCAATTTTCCAGGAGCACATCAGAGAAGAAGGCTAATGATATTAACAAAACTAAAAAAGGAATTTTAAGTTCCATAGAGACCTTCCCATAGTCCTCTACCACAACACCCCTGGTAATATCCCATAATTTCACTGCACCAGCTGCGTCCTGCAAAATGACAACGTAACAGATATCATCGACCCGTCTAGAAGCCTATCAACGGTGGTCTTACCAGAGCAATCAGAGAACTCTATTTCACCTTGGTTAAAATTTGCCTTTTATTGTTCAAAATCTCATGTTGCACAATCGGGTGAGTTCCTGGAACAGTTATTGACGGCTCCTTGTAGGCAGGGGGCTGCAGACAAGCCAAAAGTTAGCCACACTAATTCAGAAAAAAATAGGTTAAACAGAAGCATTTACAGGAACAAATATTTTTCTTACTGGATTTAGTCCTTCCAAGGACACCCTCGCCCTATTAAAAGATAAATTCCCAGCCAAGAAAGAGCCACCTCTTTGAAAGACCTTTTGAGGACTCTGTACTTCGGCAGGCCATCTCTCTACAGAGGAGTCTGTTGTTGCAACCCATATACTATCATCTTGCAACGCTAATTGCTGAATCGGATGTTCTTTAGTGCACAGCAAAACGCTCTCTCTTGTTGCCAAGTCTGTCAAGTATAACTGACAGAAACATAAAGCGTAAATGGAATTGAAAAAAGAAGCTCTGCAATGGAGGGGAAACAGAGAAAAAGGCAAGTTTTCAGTCTACTCACACATTGGTCTCTTCCACCACTGTATACATGACTAAACGACGGGGTGCATGCAAGCGCCCAAACAGAATCTGTATGCACCGCATAAGTATGTAGACAGCGCTGCTGACCTAGATCCCAGAGTCTGGAAATGAATTTACAACCATTTAGAAAAACTGAAATCATCACAACTGCAGTCACTGGGTTCATAGCTATGAACTAATTAAGAAAAGAAACAGACCTTATCATAGAATCAGAGGACCCAGACAAGCAAAACCTGCAGTATCAAGTTGAGGTACACGAAGAAAAACTATCAGTCGGAGAAAATAGGTTCCAAAAGGACGTGAAATAAACCATTGCTGGCGTTGACAATAAAATTGAAAATTTACCTGCCAGTCGAGTCCAAAAGCAGCACTCTGACATTATCTGTATGGCCCCTCAGCTTCATAGTTTTTGAACCAGTTCTAGGGTCCCAGACACGTAAAACCTGCAACAAACGAAAAGAAATGAGTAGAATTCAGAGAACATAAACCCAAAATAAATTTAAGTTCTTGTTTTCCGATATATCCTCAGCAACCTGGATTGTATAAATACCTTCTCTGTTCCACCAGAGACGAGCATCGTCCCAGTATCATTCATGGCCAAAGCATAGACGGACTCCTTATGGCCTTTGGCAATTGTTGGAGTGTACCCATGGGATGGTGATGACTGCACAGAAATATTGTTACTCGAACCAACAGTTCTTAAACTTGCAACAGGTAGATTCCCGGGACCATTTGCACCATTTGAAGGAGAACTATCTTCCATTGTATCATTAGGTTTCGTAACTGGTGACAAAGCAGCTTCGATATCCCATATAAAAACCTCCCCGCCAAGGCCACCAGAGGCAACAACATTGCTCTAACAGTTGTAACATCAAGATAGGATCAGAATGTGACAATGAGAAGATCATATATCCTACAAAACTCGCACCACCACGCCAAGCAATTGATTCCAGGTGCAACTATAAAGAAAAAGGCATGGAAGAATGACAAATTACATTTTTTGCCGCAACTGCCAAACAAGTAACATAGTCAGAGTGCTGCCGGAGAGTTCTTGTACAGACTCCATCTGATAAGCCGTCCCATGTCTAGAGCGTTAAACGAAAATTAAGCCTCATTTAGAAACCAATATGGTGGTACGAAACAAAACAATATAGAGTAAAATTCTGGATATATACTGCCAGTAACAAAGTCACAAACCTTAACCGTAGTGTCTGAAGAACAAGAAACAAGAGTGCTTTCACCAGCCAAAGCAGCGTCATTCACCTGACCAATCAACAAGCAAAAGATAAGCCTGAGGAAATTTCCAAAGGGTCCTAATTTAATAATCATCCCTATAAAGTTTAGTTTCGGAATCAGACAAAAAGCTTCATACCCAATCAACATGAGACTCAAACGTAGCGGAGCAAAAAGTTGCATCCTCGTCAAATGCCCATCTCTTGAGTGTACCATCACGGCTTCCAGTGAAGAGGTAACTCTGATCACTAGAAACAGACGACTTCAAGACATCCAAGCAATTAATGCCAGCACAATGCTGCAGCGTGCACATTACATAAAAAAAGAACATCATCAGGCTTGAGAAGGAGATGTCCATAACTAGTTCAAAACTATTATAAGTCTTGTCTGGTTAAAGGAACCAGAATGAAAAAAAAAAAAGAGAAATCAAAGAAAAAGGGTAACACAAGCACGAATGGCAGAAAACCATATAGGTGCAAAACAAGCTGACCTTAGTGTCGTTGGCATCATTTAACACATATGTAAGCTTTTTCTCTTTGCGAGTGCGGACAGAACCGCCATTACTCCCGGCACTTCCAACCCGGTGCATCCCTAATTATCCTGAAAGAAGAACCCGAAAATCACTAAGACAAAGCTGGTAGATCTGTAATTTAATCTAAAACGGGAAGGAACCAAAAGCCTATCCATAGAAACCCCCCAAGTCTGAGTAAATCCAGGAAGCAACCGTTACCAATATCTATAAAAAGTAAAAAAGCTTCCCAAAATCGCCCATTGATTCGTCCCAGAGGATGATAAGCAGCTACAGAACAGCTAAATAAGAGGGAGATCAAACCCAGATTTTGGCTATACAAGAGACAGATAACAAATATCATCGCAACTCAGCTTTACGACTCGCTACTTTTTTCTGATCCATACACAGTACTCAAAATCAAAATAGCAATTGAATATCTACGATTGATTCCAACTGCTTCCTAAATTTATAACAAGAGAAACCCAGAAAAAATTGAACAAGAGTCGAGTGTAAAATATCCAAATATGAAAATAAGAAAAGAGCAAGTCGTAAACATACCTTTTACCTGAACTTCCGATGAAATCGATGATGATTAACTACGAGATTCAGCAACCTCAACACACTTTTCAAGCGAACACATACACACGCACACACAACAACAAAAAAAAACCCTAGAATCGATCTTTCGCGCGGGAACGAATCGAGATTTGGGAATCAGATTGATCTGGAGACTCGAAAATTTGCGACGAATTTGGAATTACGATATAACTTAATAGAGTCAAGAAGGAAAAACACAAGAGCAGCCTTTTTCCAAGGCGTGATGGCGTTTGGAGAATTGGAGGAAGAAGAAAGAAGAAAAAAAAGTTTTTTTTTTTATGAAACCCAAACTCTTTCAGGGGTCGACTTGGTAAAATCAGCCCATAGAATCGAAATATTATTGAGGATAAGATCATATAAAGGTGTTGTTATTTTCTTATTGGTTGAATTACTTACTTAGTCACTAGTGGTACAAGATTAAACTATAAGTATTGGGATCAATATAAACCGGTAATTACAAGACGGGTACAATTATAAAATTATGTAATTATCTACCTTCTGAAACTATAATTTTTTATGTAATAAACTCTAGAATTATCTTTCTTTTTCCCAATATAAACCGGTAATTACAAGCGGCTACAATTACAAAATTATGTAATTATCAAGCTTCTGAAACTATAATTTTTTATGTAATAAACTCTAGAATTATCTTTCTTTTTCCCAATATAAACCGGTAATTACAAGCGGCTACAATTACAAAATTATGTAATTATCAAGCTTCTGAAACTATAATTTTTTATGTAATAAACTGTATAATTATCTTATTATATAAATTTCCATGAGTAAAATTTCTACAGTTAATTCAGGATTTAGTTATCCTGCAACATTATTAATTCTTAAGCAGCAGCACAGGTTGTCCACTAATTTCGACATACTAATTTTGGTATGTCCGTAAATCACACTGATTCAATTTTCCACTAGTTTCCTAAACGAGAGAGATCTCTCTCTTCATCAATGGCGTTTCTCTCCTCTTCTTCATCGTCTCCGGCGATGCAGAAAGGGATTTTCCTTAGCGTGCCGGTACTTGTACTCTCAGTTTCGTTCGCAGCTGCTGTCTTCTTCCTCCTCTCGTCTTCTCTATCGTCCTGCTCCTGTCCTCCATCTGTAATACCTTCCCGCAACGACGCCGGTGTAGCTTCCTCCGGTGATGTGAGGTTGGAGGAGAGGATATCGCCGACGCGAGAGGATATAGAGTGGGTTAGAGATCTGATTAGATCGAACGGTTTGCATATGCAGAAGAATGAGCTCCGGAAAGGGATCAATCCTCGCACTAGGGATCAACAACTCATAGATCTAAAACAGTAATAATCTTCTCTCTCTCTCTTTCTTGCTTGAGCTACAAGCGCTACAGATTCTAGCTGCTTTACTTTTGGAAACTTGAGTAATTAGTAAATGGCTTGAGATTCTATTTGATTTTAGCTTAGTGATTAAAACAAGTTGAAGCGAGCTACAAAATCCATCTGAAAATCTCGGAATTGAGTGTGTTTGTATGTGAATCCACTAACTATTTCTTGCATCAATATCTGTGAGGTCATGATTTTGTGTTACTATAGCAAAAAATCTAGTGGTGAAAGACTCGAGCTTTCTCTGTGTTGGTTTCTGATTTCACTCTGTTGGGAATTTCAGGTACAAGGGTATATCCCATTACGAAGGAGAAGAAGCAAACAACCACACAGCTCTTCCATGCCCCGGTGAGTTGCTAGTTGAACAGCATCACAGCAACTACGGTGAGCCTTGGGCAGGTGGGCGCGATGTGTTCGAGTTCTTGGCTGAATCAGCCAATCTTAAACCAAGCTCTCGTGTCCTTGAAATTGGATGTGGCACGTTACGTGTGGGTTTGCATTTCATCCGCTACCTCAATCCCCAAAATTTCCACTGCCTTGAAAGGGACGAGCTTTCTCTAATGGCTGCTTTGAGGTACGAGCTCCCATCTCAGGGTCTTCTACATAAACGACCTCTCATAGTCAGAGGCGAAGATATGGAATTCAGCAAGTTTGGCTCAGGTATAACCTATGATCTGATCTACGCAAGTGCAGTCTTCCTCCACATGCCTGATAAACTCGTGTGGACTGGACTTGAAAGGCTAGTGGGAAAGTTGAAGCCTTACGATGGGAGAATCTTCGTGTCGCATAACGTAAAGTTTTGTTCGCGGTTAGGAGGAGACGAGTGTGCAAAGAAGCTAGCAAGTTTAGGACTTGAGTATCTTGGAAAGCAAACACATGATAGCCTGCTGTTTAATCACTACGAGATCTGGTTCGGGTTTAGACGGTTTAAAACGTAGAAGCTTGTTGAAGTACTTTTTTCTGAGTTGGTTTCTCGACACGCCATTGCTCTCCATTTTATGAGTATTGGATCAAGAATTCAAGGAGGTTCGGAGATTGTTTTGGTGAACAAAAGGGGTAGACGATGGCTCGGTATCAAGATGGCTACTACTTCAGTTTTTGTATTTTTGTTAAGAGAGAGATGCATGATGTATTGTTTTACATAGTAGCCAAAAATAATATAAGAGACGAGGCAAGATTAATTACTTGTAACCAAAGACACATTCTTTTTCGCATTTTAAAACTTGTTACCATTTGTTTGTATGATAAAATTAACATAACATGAGATAAAGACAGGTTCAAAAGATACAGAGTTCTTGTTTTCTAGTAACATAGTGCAAACTTAGTTAACTTGGGGCCATTCTGAGATCGAAATCCACGAGACAAAGGCAGATCCAAAAGTTTCATTTCCTGCAACAAAAAGCCAACTTCTAAGAATCAAACTAGTTTTACATATCACAAAAACTAAAAATCAGAGCCACGAGAACACAAACCTTCATATGGATCAACAAGAATCCTCAAGGAGTATGTAGCTGGGGACAGCAGCAGGGTCTAGCTCGAAAGAATCAGCAGGAACTCCCTCTTTCTCTTCTCCACTGAGTCTAACAGAGGGCACTCTATGGGAGAACCTATGCATTTCCCCTGGTGCAATCAAGAATTGAAAGACTCCATCCTTCTCAACGCTTTCAAAGACAGATACAAATCCTCTAACCTTTCCTAGGTAGGACACTCCAACGCCTAGATCATCGTCAAAGCTGTTCACGATTTCCACTAAATCATACCTATAAGGAGGCTTGTGCTGTTCCGGGTTACTATCCCAGCTTTTGCTCCAATCTGTGTAAAGAGCCCAAGTTTCACCTTTTTTCGGATTCACAGTCACCAAGTCCCCACCATGTATGGTGTGTTGTAGCTCATGAGAGAACGTCAAGTGGCTTATGCTTTCTGTACTCCCATATGTGAACCTCCCACAAGCAACATGAACTGATTCCTCATCTATAGATTCAAACCATGTCACGTCAAGACTAAACCCAGACTTACAAATTCTGTTGATCTTAGCATAAAACCGAGGCATGCCATCCTTGGGATCATTGACAGCCCATATTGTATCAACCACGAAAGAGCTCATTGTCTTTTTGAAATCATGAAACTCTGAATCAACAATATTCCTCTGCTCAGGATTCTTATCAGTCTCTTCTTCATGCGCTTTGTTGGTTTGTTCAAAAGAAGATGTAGAAGCTGAATCTGCACAAGCCAAATCTTTTTCCTTGTCAGCATCATCATGGTTGTGTGATCTGCGCTTTTTTGCAGGATGAGTACTAGAACTAGCTTCACTTCCCTTTTCTGCCAGCAATTGCACCCTGGATCTCTTACAAGTCTCGGCTTGTATCGAACCTTCTTGTAAATTCCGTTCTTCAGGTTTCTTTTCCTTTTCCTCGGATTTTACTTTCTCTTCCAACTCGCTCTTCTTCAATTCGATCTCTTTCTCCCTTTCTTCAAGTTTTTTTTCCTTTACCTCAAGGAATTTGCTCTTCAATTCTATCTCCTCAGATTTTACTTTCTGTTCCGCTTCAAAGAGCTCCTCTTTCTTTTCCAGTTCAATCAATTCTTCGATGGCTTCATCAAGTAAGCTAAGCTCCTTCTCCCCCTCTTCGAGTTGCTTAAGAGATTCTTTCAACAGCTCAGCGTCTTTGTTCCTTCTCTCAATCAATACTTTTTGCTTCAGATCAAACTCCTTCATTTTTCTCTCTAACTCACATGACTTCTCATCGTTCAACTTAGAAAGCCTCTCAGTCTCTTTTCCCTTCTCTTTAAGCCCGTCGAACCCTTCTTCCAACTCTCTCTTCTTCAATATAACCTCTTTCTCCCTTTCTTCAAGTTTTTTTTCCTTCACCTCAAGGAACTTGCTCTTCAGTTCCATCTCCTCAGATTTTGCTTTCTGTTCCGCTTCAAAGATCTCCTCTTTCTTCTCCAGTTCAGTCGCTTTCTCTTTGACGGTTTCATCAAGTAAGCTAAGCTCCTTCTCCCTCGCTTCGAGCTGCTTAAGAGATTCTTTCACCAGCTCCGCTTCTTTGCTCCTTTCCTCAATCGATTCTTTTTGCTTCAGATTGAACTCCTTCACTGTCTTCTCTAACTCACATGACTTCTCATCGTTGGATTTAGAAGACCGCTCAACCTCTTTTCCCCTCTCTTCAAGCTCGCCCATTGCTTCTTCATTCGCCTTCTCAAGAACCAAACTTATGACAGAGGATACCAGATACTGTTTCACATCGTTTACTATTTCTTTCTCCTCTAATCGAAAAGTCATGGACTTTTCAAGCAAACCAATCTTCCTCTCCCTCTCTTCAACTTCCTTTAACCGCTCTGCTTTCTTCTCCAGCTCTAAACCCCGTTCCATTACAGATTTCTCCCTCAGCTCTGCTTCCATGGCTCGTTCCTTTATCAAATCGTCCATGTAAGTATACCGCTCGTCGATCTCTTCCCACTTACGCGAGAACTCAAGGACTGATGAAGCTAGCTCGTGAATCTGATTTAAGCCACTTACTCCCACATTATTTCCGACTAATCCCACAAAACCACCCTCCCTCACCATCAAATCAGATCCAAAAACCCTAAGTATAGTCAGAAATCAAAAGTAACGAACAAAATCAGAAGACCAAATATAAGACCAAACGAATAAAGAGAGATTCATGAGATGAAAAATAAAGCACACGAGGTTATCAGGAGCTTACAGAGCAAGAGTAAAAGCAAAAACCCAGCAAAAATTATAAATAAAAAGGAAACCTTTTTCGAGACTGCTCTTCATTTAGCGCCGGCGCCGGATCCTTCTCCGACGTGTCTCCTACGGAAGATAGTGAAGATTCCGTTCCCATGGTGATTTCACCTTCTCTCTGCAGCTGTAGGATCGGAGTTTTGTTGCTTCTTCCAGAGAAGAAACTAAGAAGACTGAGAAAGTTTTGCTCTTTTTTTCTCCGATAGACTGTTTTGAAAAGAAGAGTGGTGGTTTTTTACTGGAAATGGAGGGAGTCACTAAAAAGTTGTGTTTGCATATTTCGAGACTCATATGTACACGTTGTTTGTTTCACAACCGTTCGATGTAATTATTAATAACCGTTGGATTAGCTTACGTCATATTCTCATTGACCAAAGACTGCTAAATTTGTAGCCGTTAGATTTTCGTCTGATGATGAGTATTGAGTATCACTAATTACAATAAATAGATAATGAAAAGCCCATGGACTTTTAGTGAAAGAACCAGTAGGCCGAGAATATTTATTTTCTCCACGGGCCAATAGATATTAATATGATAAACTTTTCGTGAATCAAAAATATAATAAATTCATTTCCTTATATAAGATTAAATATTGTAAATGTGGTACTAAGATAAGCGAAATCTCTACTAAAATTTCAGTTTTTAAGTTTTAGAATTTATGTTTTGGTCGAGTATTAAAGAAATGCATAAATATATAAATTATAAACTACGAATGATGTGATAGATTGGATCGGTTCTGTCTTCTAATTATCGTATGGTTCTGTTTTGTATATAAGACTATTTCTAATGGGAGGTTCTAACATAAACTCCTTAATAATAAAAAAATAAAAAGTAATAAAAAGGAAGAGAAAGACATGAGAAGAGGTTCTTTTTTAAAAGAGTTTAGAAGTGGCTCTAAACAAATACTATCATCTAATTGGTTCAGACTTTAATAAATATAAATTTTAATTATATTATCAGATTCTATTAATAAAATATTGATCAGATACTCTAATTAAGAGGTTCACCATTGAAAGTGCTCTAAGAGATTAGTTCGAGATATATCACTTGTTTTTTGTGGATTAATTAGTCCTATGTTTACCGTAAAAACAAAACGAAAACATGTCTAAATTTAATAAGAGCCGAGTAAACAACTCTATGTACTGGGACATCCATGATGATGATCCATAAGATAGTCGTCGGAATTAATAAGTGTTACATCCACGATCCATCTACTTGTAATGTACTTGATCTATAAAAACAAAAGATAATTATAAAATAAGATGTAGTGATAAATGAATAAAACAAAATGAGGGAGAAGAGCGATGGGAAAGAGATAAAAGGTTAGAGGAAGTGACAAAGAATAATAAAGAAGAAAGGGATAGGTGAGGTGATGAAAATTGAAACCCTATTAATAAGACAAACAGAAAAATAATTTTTTTTTAAAAAAAATATTTAAATTGATATGCAGTAGAAAAATATTGAGAGAAACAAGCTGTTCTCCATCGATGTTGACCGCCAAACTCAAATGCTTCCAAAATCTCCTTCATATTTCTGCTATAATAAACCTTTAGTATTTCACAAGCCTCTTCTTATCCTCTGTTTCATGCTTTTAGAGAGATTTCTCGAATATATATAGATTGTGGCATAAGAAAAGAAAAAAAAAAACTAAATATAAGATATAATATAGACTACTGGAAAATAAATGTCGTCTTCGATCATTCATTTTAGTGTTGACTATATAATTTATGTCCAACATATTTATTATATACACAGTACACTGTATTATATTTTTTCCAAAATAGTCGTATGGTTTTCGGCAGTTGCTAGACGTACATCTTTTATTTATTAGGCTAATTTAGTCGGCACGATTATTTAGCTATTTTCCATTTCTCAGATTTTTCTAAAAATATTCTCTCTTTTTGTGTTTGTGACACTTGAAAAAAAATATCATTTTAGGGGAAAATTCCAAAGAAATAAAAAGTTACAAACTTTTGTTTATTTATTTTGAGCCCCACCCAACAGTCATCGCACTCTCCCTACTCTACCATCGACGCGTCCGAGTTAAGCGCGCACGTTAAATCACACGTACTCGTATCCATGCTAAGATACGCAGATATTTCTTATCCTCCACCTCTTGGCGGAATATATCTTTTAAGCCTTTTTGTTTATGCCAGTTTTTAAGCTATTAAACCCATTTGATCTCCACTTTTAAAAGCAGAGATATTCCCATTTCCAGAAAGAAATTTCACAAATCAAAGCCCGTGCTTTCACTTTCCGACTGCAAATTCTCGTCCTTTTTTTCTGCTGAATTCGATCTGGGCTTTCGTGTCTCTGTGTTGTATTGATTGAGTTCATAACAAAAAAGGGTATTTTTCTTCAATGGCTGCGAGCGATGAAGTTAATCTTATTGAGAGCAGGGTAAGTTTATTGATTTATGGCTTTACTTTGTTTAGTTTCTATATCTATATATTCTGATGTTTGCGATGTTGGGTGAAAACAATCCGTGATTTTGACATGGGTCTTTTTCGATTTCCGGTTTAGTTAGGTTCTTTGATCTTCTTACGGCTTTGCTTTTTTTCTGTTTGAGCTTATGTAGAATAGTTTTATGGTGTTTGATTGGGTTACATCAGTTTTTCTTTTTAATATACTATAAAAAAAGTTGCGAGCTTTAAGACTTCAAATCGTCTAAGGTGATGAAACGTGTCGTTTGTTTTGATGAGTCTCTGTGCTTCTTTTGGCTTTTATGTCTTCTTCGGTTTGATTTTGAATCACTTTCGCATACTGCTTGATTTAAGTCATAAGTTTATATAATAAGATTTTGTGTAGTTTGCAATCGAATTCAACTAACTCTCTGTTTGGATTACCTATCGATTAAATTATATAAACTGTATAAAGAAAAGTTAAATTTTGTCTGTTCTATATGGTAAGGTTAAGCCCTTTCATTGATTTCTCCTGTTTTGTGCTATATATGATTTTTGATTTGGTGTGTTCTGATTGAAATCTATGTGTCAAATTTGTGTGTGTTTGATACAGACAGTGGTTCCTCTCAATACATGGGTTCTAATCTCCAACTTCAAACTAGCCTACAATCTCCTGCGCCGACCCGATGGAACCTTTAACCGACACTTAGCCGAGTTTCTAGACCGTAAAGTCACTGCAAACGCCAATCCGGTCGACGGGGTTTTCTCATTCGACGTCATTATCGACCGAAGGATCAATCTTCTGAGCAGAGTCTATAGACCAGCTTATGCAGATCAAGAGCAACCTCCTAGTGTTTTAGACCTCGAGAAGCCCGTTGATGGCGAGATTGTCCCTGTTATACTGTTCTTCCATGGAGGTAGCTTTGCTCATTCTTCAGCAAACAGCGCGATTTACGACACTCTCTGTCGCAGGCTTGTCGGTATATGCAACTGTGTTGTTGTCTCTGTGAATTACCGTCGTGCACCTGAGAATCCTTACCCTTGTGCTTATGATGATGGTTGGATTGCTCTCAACTGGGTTAACTCGAGGTCTTGGCTTAAATCCAAGAAAGACTCAAAGGTTCATATTTTCTTGGCGGGAGATAGCTCGGGAGGTAACATCGTGCATAACGTGGCTTTAAAAGCGGGTGAATCGGGAATCGGCGTTTTGGGAAATATTCTGCTTAATCCTATGTTTGGAGGGAACGAGAGGACTGAATCTGAGAAACGTTTGGATGGGAAGTACTTTGTGACGGTTAGAGACCGTGATTGGTATTGGAAAGCGTTTTTACCGGAAGGTGAAGATAGAGAGCATCCTGCGTGTAATCCGTTTAGCTCGAGAGGGAAAAGCTTACGAGGATTGAGTTTTCCGAAGTCTCTTGTGGTTGTGGCGGGTTTGGATCTGATTCAAGATTGGCAATTGGCTTACGCAGAAGGACTCAAGAAAGCTGGTCAAGAGGTTAAGCTTATGCACTTAGAGAAAGCTACTGTTGGGTTTTACCTCTTGCCTAATAACAGTCACTTCCATAATGTCATGGATGAGATTTCCGCGTTTGTAAACGCGGAAAGTTCCGGTTAGTTTAAGAAAAGGAAAGAGGTCATTTTAACAGAGCCAAGATATCTTTCAACTAACAAACAGGCGAATGTATTGCCTGTGGATTCCCTCGTGGCGTTTTGCGGCAGCGTTTGTGACCGTTTAAACGCTGGTTTCTGAAAGGCTTAAAGCCAGTAGAAGAACAGCGAAGCGCGTTCAGAAGACTTTGAAAAGAAACAAAATGGCAAAGTAGAGTAGTAATATCTTTTTTATATTTTACTTTGTAATGTTTGGCTTGTAGCTTTTGGCCTTTACTTAACTAAAAGCTGATTTTTCAGCATGGGAGGTGATAATTAAATAAATTATATGTATATACTTCAAGAATGAATTTTTGTCTATACATATTTGTAGTGATTTTGATAGTGTAAGGTTTGTATTTTGCTTAATCGACTTATCTTGTTTTTGTATTTTTGCTCCTTTTTTTGTACTCTTATGGATCTACAAAATAAGCATTTGCATTCCACAAGAAACACTGATTTTTTCTCCCTCACTCTTATTTGTCATTCAATATTTTCATAACGGAAAAACAAGAGTAGATCTGTTATATTCTGAGGTTTAAAAAGCCAAAAAGGCATAAAGGGTTTTTGTTTCGACATGTGAGGAATCTTTGTACAGTGATGAGGGTTTTTGTTTCGACATGTGAGGAATCTTTGTACAGTGATGAGAAACAGCTAAAGCTTGTGGAAAAAAGAAAAACGAAATAAATTGGTTTGTTAAAAAAAAGACAACATAAGTGGACTCTTAATTAGGCCATATATGGAATTGACCTAGAGTATGCAAACTGTGAAAGAATGTGGCCATGCTTGCCTTTGGACTATAAAGAAATGAAATAAAATTGTACCTCCTGAGTTTTTAAAAAATTTCATAATAATTCTGCTCTTCTTTCACAAATCTAGCAACCAAACAGATGATGACATTTGTTCACGCAACTTCTGAAACCCAAAGTCTCTCAACCTTTGCTTGCTCTCATGTCGTAGACCAAATCACAAGTCCGTAATTGCCAAAGAAAATCAATAGAATACTTGATCAATGGAACCAAAACCTATGTAGAGCTCAGTAGAAAATATTATATTTCACATAATAGTTGCTGAGATCAAACCAACATTATTTGCAAGGTATGAATTTAAAAACTCAAATCAAGATACTAATAAAACTCAAATGAGATAAACGTTTTCATAGGGGTTAAGGGGCAAAACCATTTTTGAGGCGTTCAACGAGTCCTAGTGGCATAGGCAAAGGATGCAGTAGCACAGATCGTTGTTACAGACGAAACAACAGTCTAGAAGCTCTTCTTCTTGTGTGCCTCTTCCGTTGATTGCTTCATTGTCTTAGCTTCTTTCTTCATTTCCTCTATCATGTCCTCTTTCTCTTTGAACGCCTTCTCGATCGATTCAAGCTCCAACGCGTAGGACTCGGTTCCATTTCCTTGATTATGTTGCTCGCTAATGAATCTATCTTCTCGGATATCTGATTGTGAGACCATAGATGCTACGCTCTTTAGCATGACCAAGCTGCGTTCTGCATCCACTCCCGTGGATTTTCGTTCTGTTTTCAGAGCATCCATAGCTCTTTCGAGCTCTACGAGATCATTTTCAAGGACAATGATAAGGTACGACTTATCAACAATGGTTTGTATCGAGTTAAATGTAATAAGGTAACGAAGAATAAGAAAAATGTTTGATAATGGGGATAAACCCTTTGATTAATTTGTGGATCCAATAGATAAAGAACCCTAAAGTTGGGAACAATGTTTTAATACAACTCCAAATAACATTAAACGACAGAGTATTGATATGTAACACTCTAAGAGAAAAGACTATAATTCATACAGAGTCTTCCTTCACTTCTTCATTTCTTCATTAGCCATTTTCCACGACTTCCTTCTCTTCTGCCTTTCGAGCCTTTCTTCTTTTACTCCTCTGCTTCTTCCTCATGAATGCAATTGGCACTTTCAATCTATCAATACTCTCCCCTAACGAACGAACCTTGTCCTCAAGATTAAACTCTGGAAACTGACCTGCCAAATCTGTGAGTGTCTCCCAAGTTGCTTCAAATTCTGGCAAACCCTTCCATAACAACAGAACCTCTGTCTCTGTATATATTTAGTAGAAGCGTAATAAAAATATGTTTGTGGTGGAGTAGATCCAGATCTGTTTATGGTGGAATAGATACAAATCTTTTTCTTTTTCAATTTAACCTAAAGTTATTTTTTTATAGAAGAGAATGATGGAATATAAAATAATGAAAATAAAGATAATTTTGTCTTTATAAATATTATAAATGTGCCAAAAATTGAAAATGTGTATATATGTAATTAAAACACAAAAAGTGTGTGTGAATGTAATCAACACAACAATAACCCATAAGTTTCTCCATGGCTTGACACATCAGCATTTTCAAGCTTTTAGGAGTTGACACTTCAGCAAAAAAAAAACACCAATAAAAACATTTCATTATTACAAGTCATCAATTTATTTTAACTTTTACATTTAAACCCATTAAAAACTCAAATATTTTTTATTGTTAATTTTAGTTTTATTTTTTGGTCAAGTCCAAGCCCAAATAATAAATAACAGCAAATAAAAAAAATCTGTTTTATTTTTTTAACAAACCCAAATAATAAATAACAACAAATAATAAAATTAAATCTTTGTTTTATATTTTTGCCAAACTGAAACTCAAATAATAAATAACAACAAAAAAATAAAATTTAACTATGTGTTTGCTTGATAGAGACGTATATGATTGAAAAAAGTGTAGACTCATCATCAACTATGCTTCCATAACAACAATGCAAAAAGCGTTATATTATAAGAAGCTCACACATCAACAAAAATTTGAACTAATAAAAACATAACAATAATACATATTATTAACACACTAATAAAATTAATTTACTATTTTGCTGACCCATTAAAAAGCCCAAAGTTTACAAAAAAAATGGAAGGCGAAAGCAAATGAGGAGAAACTCAGACCACCACAGCTTGGAGATTCGTATTTCCACTGGTTACCGAGAGCAAATTTTTTTGGATAATGTAAATACGATTTCTCGGTTTTGATAGAAAATGCAATTTTTCGGCTTTTGATGGATAATGTAATTTCTTGATTTTTACGAAAAATTGTAATTTGACAATTTTGGCAAAAAATGCAATTTCTCGGATTGATAGAAAAGCAAAATTTCTCGATTTTGGCGGGAATAAATAATTTCTTGGTTTTGATGAGAAATGCAAATTTTCAGTTTTTGATATATAATTTGATTTTTGGTTTTCGAGGGAAAATATGATTTCTTAGTTTCGTGGGAAACGCAATTTCTCAGGAGATAATGCAATTTTTGGTTTTTGCCGAAAAATGTAGTTTATCGGTTTTGGTAGGAAAGCGTGATTCTTGATTTGACGAGAACAATAATATTTCCTTGTTTTGGTGGGAATAGACGATTTCTCAATTTTTGCAGAATTTTTTTTTTGTTTTTACGGAAAAATTCTATTTATTTTTTTTTGCAGAAAGATGAAATTTTTTGGTTTTGGTGAAAAAAACTTGATTTCTCTGTTTTGACGGAAAAACACAGGTTCTCGCGGAAAAATGTGATTTTTTGGTTTTTGAGGGAAAATGCAATTTTTTTGTTTTGGTGAAAAAAACTTGATTTCTCTGTTTTGACGGAAAAACACAGGTTCTCGCGGAAAAATGTGATTGTTTGGTTTTTGAGGGAAAATGCAATTTTTTTGTTTTGGTAGGAAAATGAATTTTTTGGTTTTGGCGGGAATAAGCGATTTCTCAGTTTCGTGATAAATAATTTTTTTTTATTTTGTCGGAAAATGCAATTTCTCGGTTTTTGTAAAAAGATAAAATTTCTCTGTTCTAAATTTTCAAGTTATAATATGTTTATAGTAATCAAAATTGAATTATTTAACTTCAACTAAATTGATATTTCAACAGTTCAAATAGAACTTTCTATTTAGTTCTAAAGTAATAGTAATGATTTTGATATGAATGTTATCGATTATAGTTTGATAGTTTTCTAAACATATGTCTATAATAAATATTTGATAAATAAATAAATTTTATAATTTAGAATAATCATATTAATTAATATTTTTTAAAATGACAATTTGCTTTATATAATTTCAAAGGAGGATCAAATAGCAATTTAGTAGAGAAAATAAATTATATCTACCATTAGCTTGAAAGTACTTTAAAATGTATTGTTTTATTCTTACATATATATTTATAGATATATAACTATATAAATTTGATAGTAGATTATAATTTTAAAAAATAAAAAAAATTAATGATATATAATATTTATTCAAATTTAAAACATATAAATACATAATTTAAACTAATAAAAAATAAATATAATATTTATTTAAAATATATAAATAATTTTATTATATTAAAAATATATACAAATCTAGAAAAATATCTAGGAGCTTAGCACGGATAAAGGAAACTCTAATAAGAAGGTTAGGACAGAGATTTGCGATCGGTGGTTAGGTTGGAACCTAAATTTCCAGGAATTAGTTTGCGAGGTTTGGTTGGAGACAAGAAAAGAGAGCTTTGCGAGATTCGTTCCGAAGATGTCCGATCTTCCGAGTGATATGGAGGAGGAGGTGCTCTCTAGGCTTCCGGTGACATATCTGGGAGAATTGCGATCGACCTGCAAAAAGTGGAAACCCTGGGGGATTTTCAAAGAAGAGGCAGAGGAAGGGCACTGAGGTGGTGATGATAGTGGAAAATAGAGTCTCCTTGATGAGCATCGATCTCCTCGATCCATGTATAGGTAATCTGGATGCAGGTGGAGTCGACATATCTAAACTCTTTCACTGGTGGATCGAATCCATCAATTCTTACCACAGATGGGACAGCTACGCTCTCGGATACGACAAGGAGAAGCACGAAGCCTTTGGAGATACCGTGACTCTTTCTAGTGTTAGAGAAGAGCAGCTTGCGGTGCTATTTCAGAAATACGGTGCACCTGGAACTGGAGGCGTCGTCAAGATATGGATTACTAATAAGATTGAGCCCAATGCAGTGTCGTGGAGCAACTTGTTCTTGGCTGTTGATATGAGACCACTCATTAGTTGTGGGTTTATGGATTCCGCAGGGAGTTTCTTCGTTGACGAGGAGAAGAAGGTCGCGGTGGTTCTTGATAAAGACAGAGGTAAAACTGCCGTCCCCACTGGCAACATTGCTCGCATCATTGGAAATAATGGATACTTGAGAAAAGTGGACATTGGCGAATGTATCAACAAACGGAGTTATTACCCACTTCCACTTGTGTGCTCTTATGTTCCAAGCGCAGTGCAAATCGGAAACACACCCCCCTAATCTATGTAATTTGTATTGTCATGTGTTTATTTGTTGTTTATTTTCTCATGTTGGACTATATATATGATTTTGTATCTCGGCAGCCTCTGCGTTTCTTTTTATTTTGTTCATCCTGTTATGTCCAAACTCATAGCAAATATTTTTCTGCGTGAAGGGTTTCTTTATTAGCTGAAAAGAAAAGAGTATAGCTGCTCTTCTTTAACCTCATATATGTAGAGATATTCTACTGACCTGGTAGATATTGTTTATCTGTGTGTTGGTTGGTGGTTGTGCCAAGACAGGATTACAAGAGAAGAGATGATGATTCATTTTCTCCTAGATCATCTTTGTAAGACATTCCATTACTTTTGCCACCACCACTTTTTGGCATCTGTTTTTCCGGTTTTGCCCCCACCTTCCCTTCCCCTTCTCTCCTCCGCCTTTACCTCCTTTTTTACCCTCTTGTCCCATTTTACACTCGCCTATTCGCTTCATTTGCACCAGAATCTCAAACCCTTCGCCGCCTTTCTTCCCCGCTCCGCCTCCTCCTCCACCAGCACAAACCGGTCCATACTCCGCCGACATTCTTTATTTTTCGGTTTTCACCTTTGTAAATCACTCCACTTCATCATCGCCTCTATTTCAGTCTTTCCTCTTTTGTCTTTTGCTGCTTGCTTCAAGAATCAAGATTCTCTGTTCCTCTCATCTGTAAGTTTTTCTTCTTTTTCGTTTTAGGGGTTTAGGTGTTCAGTTAATTAGAAATCGTTCGCTCGATAGCTCCTCATTTACAAAGAGAAGAAAACGAACTTGTTTCTTCTTCCTCGTCCTTTGGATCTCGCTTCCCAGGTTTTGTTGGTTTTTTACCAGTGAAAATAAAGTGAGGTATTGATATTCCATAGAAAGATCGTGAGAAGAAGGGGTTTCTACTTTTCTCTATTATGTCTTTGTACTCTGTTTCTACTTTGCTCTGTTCTCTTTGTTTCTCGGCGTTTCCTCTGTTTCCACTTGCTATGTTTTCTGATCTGTTATGTCCCGTACTCTGTTCTTTCTTCTATTTCAACTTCTTTTTTTGTTTACGTTTTGAGATATTTATAGCTTTCCTGATCTGGAATGCGCAGTGAAAGTAGGAAAGCAATGTATAAGTTTATGATTTAATCTCTAATTCTTTTATTTTGTTTTCAGGTTCCATTTCGACTAAACTTGCCTCAAACCAAAACTCGCGGAATTTCTCAAAAAGATTGCAGACATCATTAAACAAGACTATCCATGTCCCAATCAACGAAAAACGCCTGATTTCACAGTGAACTCAAATACCTTGACGCCTCCCGACGCAACTAAGACTCTTGAGATACCAAAGGCTATGAACTTCCCAATCTCCAAGATCACCATTGGTGAATGGACCAGCGTGATGATCTTCCCGGATGATCTGAAGGCCAAGTTCTATTTTGCAAAGAAGAAACTTATGTGGGAGATTCTCGACAATGTAATAACAGAAAAAAGCAAAAAATATGTTTTGTTACATTGTGTGTTGTTATAGATTTAGTAGTCGTCAAGATCTTTAATTTGGTCTACAACAAACACAAGATTAAATAGAAAACTTGTATTTTAAGTTATGCATTTTCTTTTAATTATTTGTATTGTATTAGTATATATTATAGTGAGTCTTGTACTTTGAGGATATTGTAATAGATTTACTGTACTAACTTTTAAGATTTGGTTTTTCTTTTTGCAGATTGCTTCCTAAAAACCTCATGCTGTATACATACATATGAACAGAATCAGTGTTAACATATACATAGCTAATTAAGAAATTAGGACAATCAAGAAAGAAATGTGGGGTGTTGCATTGAGTGCTGTTGTAGCTTTACTGGTCGTCAAGATCAGTCTCTTGCTCTATAGATGGTCAAATCATAGCCGCGCTGGCAAGTTACCTTCCGGTTCCATGGGGTTTCCGGTGATCGGAGAAACCGTCGAGTTCTCTAAACCTTACAGTTTCGATGAAATCCCTTCATTTGACAGGAAAAGAATGTCAAAGTTGGTTTTATATTAAATCTGCAGGTTTCAAACATTCTGTCTCATTTCTCTTGTTTCTTCTCCGAGTGCTTCTTTCTGGTTTGTGCTTCAGGCACGGTTCGTTGTTCCGGACGAGTATCATCGGCTCTAAGACGATTGTTTCGACAGACCCGGAAGTGAACTTTGAGATTTTCAAACAAGACAACAAGTGTTTCATCATGAGCTATCCAGAAGCTCTTGTCAGAATCTTCGGGAAAGATAATTTGTTTTTCAAGCAAGGCAAGGACTTTCACAGGTACATGAGACAGATTGCTCTGCAGCTTCTGGGTCCCGAGTGTTTAAAGCAAATATATACACGAAATCGACTTAGCAACACGCGAGCATCTAAACTCCGACTCCTCCCAAAGCGTCTTAGACGTCAAAGATGCCGTTGGAAGAGTACAATAAAGCCCTAACTCTATCAATTTTAAATATCTATCTTACTCTGTTTTGACGGGGTTTACATTTTTGCTATATTTCAGTTGATACTGGAACAAATGATCCAGATGATCATAAGTGACATCAAACCTGAGAACAAAAACAAACTTATAGAAAACTTTAGAGATTTCAGTTTTGATTTGGTTAGGTCCCCTTTTGATCCTTCTTTTTGGAAGGCTCTTTACAATGGTCTTATGGTAAGATCTCTTGATGTCCATACAATCCGTTGTATTGTTTCTAAGAATACATTTAAACCAAATGAGAATTCTCGAAAAATATGTAAAGCGACTTAAGACTAATGTTAATGTTTTTTTTTTTCTTTTTTTTTCATCACTAATGTTAATGTTTAGATCGAAGATTTAGACTTGAATTTCATGACATTTACATAAAGAAAAATACCAAAATAGTTTCACATGATACATTTTATTATATATTTCAAGAAGCTAAAGCAATCTCTCGAATGCGATCAAGATCTCTCAAGTACTTAGTTGAGTTATATTCTACACTATCTAATAATTCTTCAGAATACGTTCGTTGCATCATCTTTCTCTTGGCTTCTCTTGGAGTCATAGCGACACTTTCTTGACCTAGTAATAGTTCCACAACCTGAATATATTCAAAATTAATATAGGCGATCAAACAAGAATCAAAACGACCTCTAGACCGGACTTAACCATGTATGAATTTCACAACCGGAACCAAATCTTGTCATACAAGAAAATTTGACACTCGGTTCTTTACCACTTTGCAACCGGAACCGGACGGATTATATTGTACCTGGCTCATCCGGGGTCGTAAAATGGAAGACTGCTCGATGCATAAAGAAGCCGTGGAAGTTAACCGGATAAGCTCTTCCCGGTTAAACTCATTTCCAAGCGAGGGATCTACCAACTGCTTTATCTCTCTCTTCTCTAGCAACGGCTTGGCCTGTGGGCCATATAGAAGAGGATACGGTAAAAGGAATGTCCAATTGACTGTGAACCGGTACGGTTTATCATAAAATGTCAAACCGGTCTGTATACTCACCCATAAGACAAGGCTTTGTTGGGACTCGTCAAGAGCAGGATGGCCGGTTATGAGCTCCAAGAGAAGAACTCCAAAGGCGAAAACATCGGTTTTCTCATCGACAATTCCGTGCATGAAATATTCCGGCGCAAAGTACCTGTATCAAAACGTTGTCGTTCGAAACCCTCCATGAACTCATATACAAAAAAACGGACATTTGATATCCAAATCGTTACCCGAATGTTCCCTCGAATTTTGATACGTTGTGGTGTGTCAATTGCTTAGGAAGCCATTTGGCTAACCCAAAATCGCAAATCTGCGGTTGAAAATCCTCGGTGAGGAGGATGTTATCGGCTTTGATGTCTCGATGAATGATTCGCCTCTGACAACCCTCATGTAGATACACGAGTCCATCTGCGGTTCCTAACGCCACTTTGTAACGTCTGCTCCAAGTCAGCTTATCTTTTGATGGTCCTGCGAAAAAAAATCAAACCGAGTGAATTTAAAAAACCGGCCGGTATATCCTGAGACTTTTTGAGGGTAGAGATATAAAACCATGGAGGAGAGAGCCTAGGCTTCCAAGAGGAGATAGCCGGAAAACGAGATGCATTCCACCGTCGATGCAGCAACCGATGAATTTAGCGGTGTTTGGATGATCAACATGAGCTATAATCCCCAGTTCTGACAAAAACTCTGCTGTTTGCTCGTCCGGTGTGCCTTTGGTCAGACGTTTCACAGCGATTAGCTTTCCTTCCGGTAGAATTCCTTGGTATACCTCTGCGTAGCCGCCTCTTCCGATTATGTTTTCTGTAAACGTTTTATCAGTCGCAGTCGCAGACAATCACGTAGGCAGTATTCGTATGGAGATTATTTAAAAACTCGTTACCGGGGTTGAAATTGTCAGTAGCGATTTGGAGGTCGGCGATTGAGAAGCTGTGTAGAGATGATTGGAAACTGTAGATATCGTGAAGGTTCATACCATCGATGTGTGGATCTGCGTTTTTGCGGGGTTTTGAGATCGTTGGAGCGCCGCCTAAAGGAGGGAAAGACGACAGGCGTTTCATGGATCTGTGCTTCCACAGCTTGAAGAATTTGCCCCAGTTCGAAGATGCTCTGTGATTCTTGCAACGCGCTTCCGCGTCTGCGTTTTCGACAGCTTCTCTGTTTGGAGGAGGATCTTCAGAGGAAGACGAGGAGGAAGAGATTGAGCATCGGGTTAGACAGGCTTCTAGGGCGCCTCTCGGTGATTTAGGATCTTGCTTCTCTTTCTCTACCTGTAGACATCTTAGATCTGTGAGGAGAAGGGAGGGAAAGGAAAATTGTGAAAACGTTGTTAGAAACTGAGGTTTCTTGGTGTACAAGCAATGATCAATAAAACAGAGGAACGGAGGAGGTAGGTGTTACCGTGGGCTGAAGCAGAATTCATGAGCAAAGCGTTAGCTCTTTTGTGTTTTGTCGAATGATTCATGTCATGTGAATCTTCTTCGGTAACATAACTTGAATATTTAGAGTTGTACCTGCAGCCTCGAAAGATTCATCATTAAAAGAACAAACACGAAGAAAACTTTTGTTCTTCTGTAAAAATTTGGGGGAAAGTGAGAGAAAATCGGTGAAGAAATTTCGTTACTCTGCTTAACGATTTGTGCCATTTCAATGAAAATCACGAGAGTAGCAGAAAATAAGATAAAGTTCAAAACTTACAGACATCTATTTCATGTCTACCGACAGAACTTAATCAAATACGATATACAAAAAAAAAAAAAAAAAAAACATAGAGGAATAAGTGCTTTGAGTAGATAAATTACATTGGAAGAACACAGAACAAGGGAGAAGCTTCGTTGCTTTTGTCTACCGTCATGAATGAGTTTTATTTTCTTGGAAACTTTTTGAAGGGTTTGTAACAGTTATAAGAAAACCAAAGACAGAAGGATCATAGAAAAGAAAAACAAAAAGGAAGTTTTGAAGTTGGTTTTCGTCTCGAGACACCCGAAAGAAAAGGTTTTGTCTGTGTGTTTTAAATTTGATTACTAATTTAATTGCTTTCGTTGACCAATGATACTAACTATTAGTTTTTTGTTAAGCTATTAATTAGACTCTCAAATGCTATATTTGGCAATGCTCTTTGATTTTCTCTCTTTGGATTGATTGAATGGACACTTCCCCTAGCTTCTTTCATTGCAGAAAGGGACCGAAGAAGTCGCTTCTTTTGTCGTCTCTTTTTCCAAAGTCAAATCCTAATTTAGAGTCCTTTTAGAATAAAAGATTTGAGTTTTTTTTTTTCTGAGATCATTTCGTTGTAAGTTTAAATCAGATTTGAGTAAAAATCCATTCAAGTATTTTGTATCTTTCCTAAGTTATTTTCCAGTTACTACTAATTAATCGTTTACATTCTTGTAATATTTTGAAAGTGATAATTAGCTTTTCTGTTTTTTTGTCCAAGTCATCAAAGATTACTCATGTTGTAGTTTCGTTCTTTTGTGATTTGTGTGTGTGTGTGGGGCAACTTTCTTGTGAATACCTAATTAGAATAATTTCCGTGTGTATACGATGCAGAAAGTCTGCATTAAAACCTGCATTGCTTTTATTGTTTTGCAACCAATTATTGTTTTATTTTATTTGTCTCAGATGTAAAGATGATTTTTGTTTAAAAAAATCACGAAAGTGTCTATATATGTTGATGGATTATTTTGAGTTTTCAGTATCATTTAAAGACCACTTGTTGTATTTGATTAATTGTTATATCTAGAAGTTTTTAATGGTTGAAAATGGTCACCACATAAATCATTTTGGAAGTGATTGGTCAATATTACATTAATAGTTGTGTAAGAGAGGGAGGGGACATCGGTCATTTATGAAAATTTGGTAGGCACTGTTCTGTTCTATCTTGTGGCCAAGTGCAAATCCACTGTTCTGTTTATCTAAAAAAACTCATTGTATATGTATATATGGCCATAGGTTAAGGTGTTGAAAGAACAAAACCATCAAAAATTTGAACTCAAGTTATTCTCAAGCTTTTCAATTATTGTTTATAGTCCAAGGTGTTCTTTCAACACCCTAAGCCTATGGCCATTTATACATCAGGTCTTGAGAGATGGTTGATTACAAGTGATTCAAAAGAATTAAAATCAATGACTTCAAATTTTAAAACTTGATTCAGTCCAATTCTGTAGACATCATTTCATTAGGCTTTTCTTTTTGTCGTCAAAATATTTCATCCATTAAGTCCATAAAGGCAAATATACAAGTGATACAAAAATTAACAGATTTTTACAGCACGTGAAAAAAAAAGGGAGAGGACACGGGCTGCTTGAAGGAAGAGCACGCCAAAGCTTCACCGAGTTGCCGCAGCTTCGCTGAGTCACCGCTGCATGGCCGAGTCACCGCTCGCTCTCACCGAGACAACTCGTAATGAACCGAGAAACTTTGATTTCTAGAGCTTTTTTTTGGCTTTCCTCTGCTAAATTAGAAAGAAATTATTAATTATTCATCATAACTTAGAACTTGCGGTGGGGAAAAAATAAGACCATTGAATCTGCGGAAAACAAGTGTCGTATTGGATCATATCTTTGACTCAACTACACGTCACTATGTTATACTTACAAAACCTTTACAGAAAAAGGGGGGAAAAAACAAAACCATGCATGCATATATATGTGAATATTCTGAGAAATATATTTATAAAATATAACTTTCTTTTTTATTGTTTTTATGAAACGTGGTTTAATGCTGCTAACTAATTTGGGAAAAAAAATTTCTTAAAGGATTTGCTAATAAATTCGGAAATTATATTGTGCTTTGAGTCAATAAACATTGATTAAAAGTGTTGAGAACACCCAACGTCATGTCGTCATCTATCTATATATACAAGTAATATATATGAAATGAAACTGCATTGGAGTTTCACAGTACAAATACAATAAACTAATTCAAATTGTCTAATTTGTCCAAAAACATCGATCCTGTTTTGTGTTTTAGCTAAGCCAGCCAGCTATCGTTCATGTTCAACAATATATACACATGTACGTGTATTGATATATATAGGCATATATCAATAAATCCAGAACAAATCCGAGTTTTAGATCTAAAATCACGGTGCCGATCTCATCTCCTCTGAGTTATCTCAAATTTGTTTTCTTTCACAGATTCACATGTTTAAATTTTAATATTACAAATCTTGTAAGTAGCTCTAGGTTTATATATATCTACAAATACATTCGTAAGTATTCGTTGAATTGAAAGGGGGAATTAAGAAGAAAATGGCAAGACGAGAAGACGACATGGAGAAAATGAAGGGTACATCTGAGCCGTTGCTGTTACCGGAGATTGGATCCGACGTCTCAGAAGAAGCGTCGTGGATGGTTTGCTTAAGCACATTCATTGCCGTTTGTGGTTCCTACGAGTTTGGAACCTGCGTAAGATTCTTTTACTCCTTCCCTCAATTAATCTCTTAATTAATCCATTTTGATTACAAAAAAGTTTTTAATTTTTTTATGATTAACAAATAATTTCTTATTGATAATCTCTACTTTTTTAATAGGTGGGTTATTCCGCTCCGACCCAGTTCGGGATTATGGAAGAGCTTAATCTATCATATTCCCAGGTTCAATATTATATCAAATAAACATTTAGAGATATTTTACGATAATCTTTTCTCACACTTTTTTGTCTTGGAGTTCAGTTTTCAGTTTTCGGATCGATATTGAATGTGGGAGCAGTGCTTGGCGCCATAACATCAGGAAAGATCTCTGATTTCATAGGTCGGAAAGGGGTAAGAACCTATAACTAAACACAATGATTTTGTGTTAATACTATATACATAATGATTTATGCACACAACATTCAAAAAAAAAAAATTATACACTTTATGAAACTACATATTGTCTACGGAAAATTATATATATAGTAATATAGATATTTGCTTTTGTTTGGTCACATGGTTTTTTGAGACAGGCCATGAGGTTGTCTTCAGTGATCTCTGCCATCGGCTGGCTGATTATCTACTTCGCCAAGGTTTTTCTCCTTGTGCTGAATTTCTTTTTTAACTTTATAAATTGAACTTTTACGTAATATTGGATTTTAAAACGATTCAGTATCGTTATTTTGTTTGGATATTAGGGTGACATTCCTTTGGATATCGGAAGATTTCTCACTGGTTATGGTTGTGGCACCCTCTCCTTTGTGGTATGACATTTTCACATACTTTTTCCCCTTATCATATTATTATAAATAAAAATCCTTTTAAAAAACAAATAAATATTACGTTTGTTTAGGTTCCGGTTTACATCGCCGAAATTAGTCCAAAAAAACTACGAGGGGCACTAGCGACGCTTAACCAGGTGATATATATTTCATCACTATGTTCGAATAAAATATGAATGTTACTAAGGAACTTTGGTTTATTTCCGGTCAAAATGTATAGTAGTATATTAAAATAATTCTTTGCAATTTTTGAAAAAATATTTTAATGATAAATGTTAATTTTGCAGCTCTTTATCGTGATCGGATTGGCTTCGATGTTCCTCATAGGCGCCGTCTTGAACTGGAGAACTCTTGCACTGACCGGTAAATTTGTTTGTGCACGTAGTTAAAGCATACATAGTTACATACATGATACATTTTGGGATCGGTTTAGTAATTGTACCAAATATGGTATTGAATTTCATTTGGTTATAACAATTAACAAACCAGGCTTGATTAACCAATTTCAGGAGTTGCACCGTGCGTGGTCTTGTTGTGTGGGACTTGGTTCATCCCCGAATCACCCAGATGGCTGGTAAGATCAAAATTCGAAATTCAATTTCGGTTTGGTTTTTGCTGACTTTAGAATCTATGGTTAAATTGAATATAACCGATGCAACGTAAATGCGTTTGGCGTTTCAAGGAAATGGTTGGCCGCCACAACGATTTTGAAATTTCGTTGCAGAAACTAAGGGGTCCTCGCGCCAATATCGCAAGAGAAGCCGAGGAAATCAGAGTACGTTCTAAACAGAAAACCGGTTCCGGTCCGTGGCATTGCATTTTTTTTTTCTAACCTTGTATAACTCTGGCTTTTTTGGATTCCGGTTTACAGGAGTACCTAGCGACTATTGCTCACCTCCCGAAAACAACACCACGGGACCTTATTGACAAAAGGAATATTCGATCTGTGATTGTAAGAATCTCTTATTCCAAGTAACAACCGGTGATAATTATGTTTCCCGGCTCGTTTTGTTTGATCTTTTAAGTTATAATTGTATGTTATCAGGTCGGAGTTGGTTTGATGGTTTTCCAACAATGCGTAGGAATAAATGGTGTTATCTTCTACGCACAGCAAATATTCGTATCAGCAGGTTATAGTTTAAACCGGATCTAGCCAGTGTTTCAATATAGGATGTTCATCATGAGTTTCTAAGACCATTCATCGGTTTTGGTGTACCAGGAGCATCTCCAACTCTTGGAAGCATTCTATATTCGATCGAACAAGTCGTTCTTACAGCACTTGGCGCAACATTACTAATTGATCGGCTTGGGAGAAGACCACTTCTTTTGGTATGGTTCTTGCATCCATTTCCAGTCTATAGACCGGTTTAAGATTTTGCCGTCTGACTATTTTGAAACATTGTGCAGGCTTCAGCTGTTGGGATGCTGATTGGATGTTTGCTCATCGGGAATTCGTTTCTTTTGAAGGTCAATTTTCAAGCTTATACAATTGTATAAATGTATAATAACGTTGGGAAATAAGACATATATAGGTTTAACCGGTTTGGTTTTTGTTTTGATGTTAATTATCCAGGCCCATGGTTTAGCACTTGATATCATTCCGGGCCTTGCAGTCAGTGGTGTCTTAGTAAGCATCTATCCTCTATGAACCCATGTTTTGGTTTTATCCGGTTTTGCTCTTCGGTTGACCGAGAAATTTCATTTTCCAGGTTTATATAGGTTCCTTTTCGATTGGGATGGGTGCAATCCCATGGGTTATAATGTCTGAGGTGATTTCAAAACGATATAGAATGTTCATATTTCATGTTTTAAAACATCTAGATTCAAATATTATCCATGCCATTAACATTTTTTTGTTTAATTTGCCTATTATTCAAGATATTTCCGATAAATTTAAAAGGAACTGCTGGAGGACTAGTCACGGTGGTAAATTGGCTAAGCTCGTGGCTTGTCTCCTTCACTTTCAACTTTCTCATGATTTGGAGCCCTCATGGTATTATTATTTGTTTATTTGAACAAAATATCAATTTTTTTTTTGATATTTCATACATCGTATAACATAACTAGCTAGGTAAAGTAATAGTATTGACCATTTTTGTTTTCCAGGTGCATTTTATGTATATGGCGGGGTTTGTGTATTGGCTATTATCTTCATAGCAAAACTTGTTCCTGAAACCAAAGGCAGAACCTTGGAAGAGATTCAAGCAATCATGATGTAATTTTTGTTACACAAGTTATAAATGCATTGCATTTTCACTGTAAACAAAATTAAAGTCACAAGCTATATATATTTGGAAATAGCAATAGCTACATATAAACTTCGTCTAAAGCCCACACTAATCTAAATAAATTTTTGGTAAAAAAATCCACCTCAAATGGTCAAGTGATCCAAAAGGCCTTGAATTGGCCGGTTCAGATAGAAATCTTTAACCGGAGTTTTTGGTTTGCTGGGTTTTCTCGAATTTGTTTCGTTATCTTTCTTCAATGATGACGACGGAGTTTCACATCGCCGAGCTCGTCACGAGATCCAAAGTATCAATGGCGGCAATTTCTCCTTTCTTCCTTCTCTTCCTCATTCCCCTTGTCCCACTCTCGATTCTCGCTATCTTGGCCATAATCGTACGCCCTCGACCCATCAGAATCCCCATCAAGTCCCGTCACGTCTTCATCACCGGCGGATCTAGTGGCATTGGTCTTGCTCTGGCCCACCGCGCCGCTTCCGAGGGCGGTCGCGTCTCCATCCTCGCCCGATCCACCGGAAAGCTCGAGGAGGCCAAGGAATCCATCAAGCTCGCCACTGGCGTCGAAGTCGCCACGTTTTCCGCCGACGTTCGCGACTACGAAGCCGTATCCAAGGCCATTGACGAATCGGGGCCGATCGATGTGTTGATTGTCAATCAAGGTGTGTTTACGGCGAAGGAGCTCGAGAAGCATAGTCCAGAGGATGTCAAGTTCACGATTGACGTCAATCTCGTGGGAAGCTTCAATGTGATTAAGGCCGCTTTGCCCGCGATGAAAGCAAGGAAAGGTCGTGGACCTGCCTCCATCTCTCTCGTCTCATCTCAGGCCGGTCAGGTTCGTCTCTCAGATTCTCCAACCTCCTGATTCATAGTATCCTGAGGTTTTTTAAGGATTTAACTGCAAGCTGAGAAACAAAGTGGAGAGTATAAAATATTCACAATTTTCAGTTATTATTCCAAATTATTGGATCAAATCGTTGAATGAGCTTTGTGTTACTGCAACCATGTGGATCTCTGAGTGATGCATGTGTTCACATAGAGCTTGATGAAGGATGGTCTTTGATTTTTCAGGTGGGTATCTATGGTTATGCAGCGTATTCAGCTAGCAAGTTTGGGCTTCAGGGTCTAGCACAATCACTGCAACAAGAAGTTATTGCTGATGACATTCATGTCACTCTTATTTTTCCTCCTGATACTAATACACCCGGTTTTGAGGAAGGTAAAAGCAATACACAGAAGCTTTAGTATATACATATATATGGATGCATTGAGTATAATATAGCACATGAAAGTACAAAAGGCTGTAGCTATATGGTTGGGAGATATGAAGACGTGAAACTGTTGTTGATCCAGTTGTTATTATGAGATCAAAGCTGTGCCCTTTTCTGGTCTGAATAAATTGTATACTCTAGTCTCTAGCAAACGTGTAGGATCTCATTTTCTTCTTTATTATGAGATTGGTGGCTAGGAGAGACTGATACAGTGATGTGTTTAGTATCTTCTAATAGTATCTGACTGACATTGTCATAAAAGACACTTTTTTTCCTCTCTCTCTCTGTCTCCGAGAATGAAGTGAAACACTATTATTGACCAACTTTCTGAGTTCCTTGGTTCATCTTATGAAGATGAAGATGATGATAGGATATGATTTTGATATTCCTTGTTTCTCTCTCTCAGAACAGAAGAGCAGGCCTGAGGTAACTGCTATAATCGCCGCATCCTCTGGTACGATGGAAACAGAAAAAGTAGCCAGAAAAGCAATGGATGGCATCAAAGAAGGAAAGTTCACTGTCTCATGCAACTTTGAGGGATTCTTACTGTCTCTGGCGACAACCGGCATGTCGCCTCAGAGATCATTCTGGCTTGCTTTTCTTGAAGTTATAGCCGCAGGGCCTATAAGATTAGTCGCTCTCTTCTTCCAATGGGATTGGTATAACGCCATAGAAAAGTGGAGCAAAACCAAAAGAAACAGTAAGTACCTGATACCAGTCAAGCTACTCGAAATACAACTGTTTTGCTAATATTAATGTTGCTTCTCTTTTGTAATTTCAGGGACCTAGAGGTGTCTGAACTTGTTCGCTGACATTTCATAGCTCAGAGAATGTTTCCTCAAGTTTCTTTGGCTGAAGCTGAACAAACACTTTCTCAAATTGGGGTCTCTCGAGCCGCTACCACGCCCATGGTCGATTATCCGATTCAGAGTATAAACGTTAATGATATTTTTGTTGTAACTAGTCAAATTCAAGCCGCTCTTTGAACAATTGCTGTATTATCTTTTTTGGGTTAAGAGAAATTGAAGAACTCATTTGAATGTATCTGCTTAATTTTTTACCACTAGTCAAGAAATTTAAGTGTTTTTTTTTTACAATTTGATATTTTCGAAAGAAGTCCAAATGAACCAATTTTGAGACAAGGTACGTTAATGTTGTTCCGGGGGCATTTAAACAGAGCGCAGTTTGGTTACATAAACGGCAAGAAGTTTCTTGAGAAAGTGCTTTTGAGCAGAGAAGCAGAAGTGCCACAAACGTTTGTTCTACAGTAATCGAACGAATCAAGCGGTGGACTCGGTCTCATTTTCAGGCAGTGATGGCGATGTCTATTCTGAAGCTAAGAAATTCTCCGGCTCTTAGATCGGCCGCAAATAGTGTCCGGATCGGAGTTTTGTCGAGGGCTTTCTCAAAGCTCTCGGAGGGCACGGACATAACCTCGGCGGCGCCAGGCGTTTCCCTCCAGAAAGCTCGCAGCTGGGACGAAGGCGTTTCCTCCAAATTCTCCACCACACCATTGACAGATATCTTCAAGGTTTCAAATCTCTCCTTCTTATTTTCCCTGGAAATTTCGTTTCGAGGGTAAATATCAATTTCTGACATAACGATTGTTGATATTTATTGCAGGGGAAGAAAGTCGTCATCTTTGGTCTCCCTGTAAGAAGATTACTATCATTTCATCTTTCCCTCTCATGTCTTTGATCAGGTTTCTGTGTTCTGATGTTGTGCCGGACTATTCGCAAAATATGTGTCGCAGGGGGCTTACACGGGAGTTTGTTCACAGCAGCATGTGCCAAGCTACAAGAGCCACATTGATAAGTTCAAGGCCAAAGGCATTGATTCTGTTATCTGTGTCTCTGTTAACGACCCATTTGCTATAAATGGCTGGGCAGAGAAGCTTGGTGCCAAAGATGCAGTAAGTTCACATTTGTTTTTTCCTTTTCTTCGACTGATCTGATGTTTAGCCTCTGCTGGTTATTGCTTCAAAAAATTTGATTTTGCAACATAACATATAGTATTCGGTTTCCGCTGTGGTTGTCTAAGAATTGAGTGGTGAAGATGGATCATGTAGGAATCTTCTTACTCCTTTCTAGCATTCTTGACGTCTATCTGTTGTTATAGAAGATAGCCAGGAATATTTTTCTCTTATTATTTCACATTGGTTATTGTCTCCAGCTTTACTTTCACATCCATAGATGATAAAAATATGTGATCTATGATTAGAAGGACTTCACTCACTAGCAATTTCCGTAATCCTTGATATGGTCACACTTTGTTCCTTTGTGTGTTTTTGTCTTTGTCATTACGCGTAAAGTATATTATCCTCAGATGCCAGAAGCATGAGTTAATGTGATGATCTTGAAACTTGTTAATGTCAGATTGAGTTTTATGGAGACTTTGATGGGAAATTCCACAAAAGCTTGGGGCTAGACAAGGATCTCTCTGCTGCATTGCTGGGGCCTCGGTCTGAGAGGTGAGTTGAACCACTTCAAAGTCCATTTGTATAAAAGTCATCTCCCTGAAAACCGTTGATCTCACATAATTGGTTGGCTTGTGATGTTGATGTGCAGATGGTCGGCTTATGTAGAGGACGGTAAGGTTAAGGCCGTGAACGTGGAAGAAGCACCATCGGACTTCAAGGTGTCGGGTGCAGAAGTCATTTTAGGACAGATCTAACAACTGTTTCGAGAAGTTGTTCTTGCGTCTGTTATTTCCTCTATAAGTTGCAACTGCGAATAAGTTTGATCCGAACATGTCCAGATTCAGGATCACACACCTAGTTACAACTTTACCTCATTTTTGGGGTTTTCTTCTATGTTTTCAGTTTCAATAAAGATGATTTGTTTCTTGCGGTTTCTCTCCGGCAAGTGTAAATCTTAAGATCATATATATAACACAAGAACGCAGAAAACGAATATTTGGATTCTACAGTTTCAGTTTCACCCCAATAGTATGAAACCAGTATATAACTAAAAGTCAAAATATTATAAGCTTGTTGTTGAGATCGTATTGGGCTTTAAGCCCATATAGTAAAATGTAATTTCGAGCCCAAAAAAGAATGTTCACCCTAAACCCTCTCGTGGCTCCTCCTCCGCTTCCCCTCTTCACCTGCATCACCACTTCTGACCCGGCGAAGCTAGCCGTTCGCTCCACCCGCAACACCGGAAGTAAGCCATTTCTGTCTTCCTCATCTTCTTCTGATGTTCTTACAACACTCATTCTCACATCATAGGTCTATGATTTATGGATCCCATTGTTTCATTTTTGGAGTGTGATTGATTAGTTACCAACTTGATAGGTTTTTGATCTTTGGGGTTTTGTATCTCTGTAATCGGAGCGAATCACGAAATATTATCAAACTGTAAGCACTGTCACGCTAAACTATAGGATCTGATAATCGGTCTTATGAATCTGTGCTTGCTTCTGAAATCATCATTTTCGCATTCTTCATTTTGCGCCACTGATCTTGTGACAAAGTGTTTTTATGAACTGATACAGTGCAGATGTGTTTTTTTTAAAATGATTATTCTGGTTAAGCACTAAAATCATCCGATAATTGCTGTAAATAGGCCGAATCTTCACGCATATATTGATCATCATGTGTAAGGCATAATCATTCTCATTCTGGTGAACTTTGAACTCTTTGCATTGACCAATTACAGCATTTAGTAACCCACAAGCTAAAACTATCCTCTTTCTGTAACACAGGAAGAGATTTAATTTACTGTTGCTGTCCTGTGGAGGTTTTGGAGACTGAGAAAACTCTTTTTTTGGTCACTTTGAAGTGATCTTGGGTTGATGTTTGTATGGTAGCAGAGTAATAGAGTCATGAAGCTTATATCACTTGTCAGGAACGTTCATTCTCGCCAATGCCAACAGAAAGTAAACTGGTCTGTGCAAGTGCGTTTCCTGCAGCAAGATTCAGTATCGAAGTCTAAACCCAAGAGATACAAGTACCCATCAGTCTATGACCCGTATGGTCCTAGACCCCAGCCTTCAAGCAAAATCGTGGAGCTAGCTGAGCGGATAGCTGCATTGTCTCCAGAGGAACGGAGACAAATTGGTCCTGCGCTCAATGAACACCTGAGGCTTCCGAAACAGCATATGATTTCAACGGAAGGCATGAGTATGGGAGCAAAGCAGGATGCTGGAACCGCAAAAGCAGAGGAGAAGAAGGAGAAGACGGCTTTCGATGTGAAGCTGGAGAAGTTTGATGCAGCTGCAAAGATCAAAGTGATCAAAGAAGTGAGAGCGTTCACGAGTTTGGGTCTCAAGGAAGCGAAAGAGCTTGTGGAGAAAGCCCCTGTCGTGCTTAAACAAGGTCTGACGAAGGAAGAAGCTAATGCAATCATAGCAAAGATCAAAGCTGTAGGTGGAGTCGCAGTTATGGAGTAAGTGCCTTTGATACTTCTATTTTTTTTCTTCTTTGAATTGTGTTGGATCACATCTTGGCACTTACAGTAGATGTTTTTTTTTGTAATAACAAAGCTATTAAATCATTGAGTTTTCAAGAACTAAACTCAGTTTTCTGATTTCAACTTTGTGTTCCCGTAAGTGAAGTTCTAATGTGCTTCCAAATTCTGTTGTACCCTCGCTAATTTGGTTTCCTTGCATTTCTAGAAATTTATTACTGATTCGTGCAATATCGTGTTAGATGAAGCAAATGGTTAAAGGAAATGTAAATTCACACAATCTTTACATGTAATAAACATAGAATGATTTTATCATAACAAAGCGATGACATATAGGTTTGATAGGAGCCTCAGCGAATTAGTCAAGAGTACTTAAATGATCGGCGCAACGTCAAAATCGAGCGGACAAAAAAAGGACAACAAAACCTTCTAATTTTTCTTTTTTCAAGACATAATATGATGGTTTCGTACTGCATCGAATTGTGGACATTTATGTAACAATAATTAGAAAATAGTATTTGTCATAGCGAGTTTGGTAACGAGGTTGTAAAGAGCACACAAAGTAGAGTATTAAGAACATTTCCAAAAAGAAAACAATTGTTAGTTTAAAAGTAATGATATATGCCATTACGAAAGTAAAATCTTTATGGACCTATATGGATACTTTTGGATATGTTGATCATAGACTTTATTAATCTTTGTCTGTCTGCATGTTTGCAGAGAATGTTATGATACAGTGTCTTGAATGTTGTTAATCAGCAAAAGGATAGAAAGATTATATATAGTTCTGTAAGATATTCATATTAAGAAAAATAAAGATTTTCATAGTTTTGCACGTTTTTTCAATTAAAAATGTTTTTTTTTTCTTAGCGTTTGATTCTGCTCTTCGATTTATAAAATTTGTTTTGCCTTTTATTATTTTGCAAATTATTACATTATTTTTACCAGTACCAATATATTTACATTTTCAGAAATGACACCAAAAATATCAGAAAAAGTCAAAAAGTAATCGTTACCATATATGGGAAGCATCTTTAGTTCTTTACGCCTATATCCAAAACTTCAGAGAATCCTCTAATTCTTGATTTTTGTTTTTGATTCGCCGTACGATCTTTCTCCAAAATCCATCTTCTTCACGGGAATTTTGAATTCTTGTAGCGAAAAATCGACGAACGAATCCCTAATTTCCAGTCAGAAATCGAACTTGAGGTGGTCTTACTTGAATACGTTGCTAATGGATGATTCCGACTTATTTTCGTTGATTTTGCCTCGCTCCCCGCTAATACTGTCAAAACCCTAGACGAGTCGTCTTCATCACCAATCGCGTCGATGGGAGCCGATGCTGTTCAGTCATTGGCTATTTCGTCGCCAAATCGAGATCATGATGATCCTCTGTCGACAGAATCCTCAATTGGGTCTCGAAATTTAGATGGGTCTCTCTCTGCACCATATTTGATGAGAACGCAATGGTGATACTTATCCATGGTGACAGAGTCTCAGATTCCGCTTTTAATTGACTCTGCGAGCAATTACCCGTGGTCGCAATCTCTAGACGAAATCAACAATTCAATCTTTGACTTCTGAGAATCGCCAACAATGGACGCCCAATGCTTCGTCTGGATATGATACTGATGACGAATTAACAATTGATTTTTTGATCCAGCCCTTGTTGAGATTGAAGCAAGAACCTCCGAAGATCGTTGAGCCCAGTAATGTTGTACATTTCTGATTTCGTTTCAGTATATCTTTTAGGTTCTTCTTTGGCTATAGTTGGTGTTCAATCTGATCTCTGAAATACGATTTTGGCATTAACTCGTTATAGGGTGCTGGACTTTTGAATCTAGGCAACAGTTGTTTCGTGTTGCAGTATCTCACTCACAATGCGGCGCTTATCATACAAACCTCAAGATCTTTGTAACTGTAAGACAGGCTCTCACAATGTGTCTTTTCTTTATTTTCACGTTACCTTGTAGTGATCTTGTGTATATCTTTTGAATTTGAAGGTGACAATGAAGAGTTCTGTGTTATAAAGGCTATTCGAAGTCACATCGAGCCTGCTTTGACTACTTCAACATCTCCTTATTATTTCTTTCACAATCTCAATTGTATCCTTCATCATAGTCAATAAACTGCTTCCACCATGTTTTATGATATTCTCTGAAGACAGTGCTCTGCCTGCATATCTTGATTTATCCTTAAGCTACCACATATTTTTCGCCTGACTTCCAGCATTACCAAAAAGAAGATGCGCATGAGTTCCTACACACAGTCTTGGATAAGTTGAAGATATGTTGCTTGGATCGTTACAGGTGCTAACCTTGTTCAGCATATCTTTGGTGGTCGTCTCGTGAGTGGGGTAAGATGTTAACTCTAACCATATACGTTTTGTCAAGCAATTTTCGGTAATGTGTTTTAAGGCATTTCTTCTTTTCAGCTTCGTTTCTGCAACTGCAACTCTGTTTCTGAGACATTTGAGAACTCTCTTGCTTTGAGTTTGGAGATTGGAGATGTGGAAGATCTTTGGAGCGCACTATATTCTTTTACCCTTGTAGAAAAGCTTGAAGACGACTGTCCGGTAAGGAAGATCATTTTATCCATGTCAGTGGTAAACTTATGGAGCTTAGTACCTAATAATGGTTTGTGTGTGTGATTGATTGATGATTCTGCAGAACAGACTTTGCAAATTCAACTCAAGCAATTGGATAACACAAAGAGCCAAGATGAAGAAGATCCTTGCAAGCAGACATTGCCGATAAGCGACGTTGCAGATTTTAAGGAAACAGAAACTGTTCGTAGAGTGCAGGGACGTTGTTAATGTTTCTCTTGAGCTAATGTCAGAGGTCGCTAGTGCATGTGAGAATTGGCCTCTCAAGAGTTAGTCAGCTGCCCTTGTAGCTGAGGTAGGAGCTCAATTTGATTTGAGTTTTTACTTGCTGTCATCATTGGTATTTGCCTCCGTTCATTTTTTTCTCAGATTCATATCTTTCACTTGTTGCAGATTGTTAGAAGAGAAGGCCCTAATCTTTGGCAAGAGATATTCGCTTTATTAACCTCCTTGTCTGCACAGGGCCCCTTGCAAGTACAGTGCTCTTTCATTTATTTACTTTGATGATTTAATTCATTGAGACAGCCCAGAAAATTCTTCTTTTTCTCTTAAACAATAGGCTGAATTGGTCTTAATGACGCTGAGATGGCCTCCTGAAGATATTACAGTAGATTTCATGAAGAAACCTCACGATAGAGAGTTGGGCCAGCCCGTATCTCAAACTGGTTCTCCACCTAAAAAAACTAAAAATAACTTGAAAATATCATGTCAAGGTAAGTAAGATCCAACACCAAACCATTCGCATATATTTTGAGATATGATCACTTATTGTGATTTTCTTGCAGAATGCGATGTGTGATCATTGCATGGTTCACTGTAGCTTGCATTGGAGATGAAGAATCATCAATATGATGCAATGAAACTCAGGAAACAAGATATGTTTTCTATTCTTTTTTTTTTATTAATTCACATTAAATTTTGAATTAGTCAAAAATCGATTAGACTTATATTAGTTGTGAAACTAACCGGACATGGTATCCAGCCATTTGAATTTATTTGGTCGTTAGAGATTGTCTATGTTCAATTTGTTTCCACAACAAATGTAGATTAATCGGTTTATTATTAGAAAAAATGATATTAATAATAATAATACTAAATAAAATCTGAATTTAATCTAAACATAGAATTTGATATTGTTTTTTGTATTGTTTCAGGTTGAAAAATTCTATCCAATGAAATTTAGGAAGTAAAAGTTGCTGAGAGAAGAAAACTCAAGAAAAAATATATGTTTTCAATTCTCTCTTTGTTTTTTATTCATTTTTTTTAATCTTTGAATTAGTTTAAAATCGATTAGACTTACATTAATTGTGAAACTAACTGGACATGGTATCCAACTATTTGAATTCATTTGGTTGTTAGAGATTGCTTATGTTCAATTTGTTTCCACAACTAATGTATATTAATCGGTTTATTATTAGGAAAAAATCATAATAATAATAATTATACTAAATAAAATATAAATTTAATCTAAACATAGAATCTGGTGTTGTTTTTGTATTGTTCAGGTTCTCAGAGATGAAAACTCAGAAAGAAAGATATATTTTCTATTCTTTTCTTTTCTTGTATTCATCCACACTAAAACCTGAATTAGTTTAAAATTGATTAGATTTACATTAGCTGTGAAACTAATCAGATATGGTATCCAGTCATTTAAATAAATTTGGTTGTTAAAGATTACTTATGTTCAATTTGTTTTCACAACTAATATAAATTATTTAATTTTTTGTTAGAAAAAAATAATAATAACACTAAATAAAATTTGAATTGAACCTAATCATGGAATCTCATGTTGTTGTTTTTAATTGTTTTAGGTTAGTGCTTTTTTCAACAATCACCGTCTAGTGAAGAAAAAAAATTAGTTTCTTTCGTTTTAAATTTTGTAATTATATTTATTTTATAGGATTTCAGTTGATTACTTTAGATTTTCAATGCAATAATTCAACTTTAATTTAACACATACATCACAATATATATAGACACTTAAATGATTATGCTGCAAAATTCCTAGTTCCAGTTTATGTCCCACTTTGTAGATATATCGACCAATCCACAAATTTTGCAGCATAATCATTCAAGTGTGTAACGAACGGTGCAATGAACAGTAACGCAGCAATGAATCACTAAACGTTGACTTTGACATTTTAGTTCGAAATAGTATGAACGTGGACCAAAGAGTTTTAGGATCCTGTAACAACACTACAAATTCTATTAGATGATTGATAGTTTCTTTAATGCCAAATAAGAGAATCGCTCCTTCGTTCGTGTGGTATCTTTTTTTTTCTTTTGCCCTTCTACTTCATCCTCTTTCCAATCTCGTAAAAGTAACCAAAAGCAACCCCGAACGCGCCCTGAGCCAGAATCGTGCTGTCTGCAACCGCTTTAGCTGCCGAGGGATTCCGGATGAAACCGAGCTCAGAGAGTTTAGTCTCTGAAGAATGCATCCTCATCCTGTAACCGCAAATTGAGCTTGTCAAATAACAGCTATGAAACTTAGCTCAAGATAAAGTTTTTAATCATTAATCAAGAAAAGAAATAGTAGTGAAGGCGTCATGATCTTCTATATACAGTTCTCAGAAAAGTTGATTTAAACGACAGCAAACATGTAGAAAAATAGGGACTGTGATCAAGGATTCACCATGATAGAATGATAAGAGTTCATACGAGTAGTTGTCATATATCCACTTTGCAGTACTAGCAACTATTTGGTGATTAGGATTTGTGGGATTCTCTACGACAGTGAAAATGTGAAATCAATTAAGGCAAGCGAGTTATATTCTGGAAAACCAGATCCAAATCAGACTTTTACTAGTTGCCTAAAAAAAAAACCCGATATAAAAAATATTAAAGTACAACCAATTAACATTTTTTCTTTATAACCCCATTACAAAATGGTATCCGAGCACTAAGAAGACAAATTCCTAGATCTGTCATATTTATTGAATTTCAAAGCACCAAACGGGAAGACGTGCGTCAATGATGTTGCCTAGCTAAGTAATAAATAATTATGATATATTAATTAATGATATACTATCATGTCCATTGCCAAATTGTTGCCTAAGTAATTGATTAATTAGCATTAAGGATTAGGATAATAGCAAGTAATATCCGATCATCTGTATTCTTAATGTAGACAAATTAAAAATGTGTTATCAAAGTCTAACAATACAAGCAAACTGTAGTCATGCGAATGAGTCGGATACATTATTTGTCATTTCCATCTAATCTAGTCCGTCATATAGTATACTATTTTTCATCTTTCGATAAATACCTTAAATGCGTAAAAGTTACACGTACCGAATATTTTCTACATGAGCAAAAAGGAGTATACCTTGGACTAAGACATGTTTACCAAAAGCTTTCTATATCCGCCAAGGTGACTTTTAAAAAAAAAATAAAAACAGGTTTAATACATAACCGTTTCAAAAAACTTACAAAATTTCCCGATTGATCCTACGTTAGTTATTTCACGTGCGTTACTTTCACATGTACTGAAAGTTTCGCAGATTTCTTCCTAAATTGTAAACTGATCGCCAGACATGGATACATTAACCTTGGACCCACAATTCCTACGAACGAAATATTGCTGTTGTGTAGAGAATATAAATTATTAAATAAATTATTTTAGTTCTTTTACATATATACTCCACTGAGTTGACTTACAGTAATAAGTACAGCAGAATTTAGGACGAAACTACTCAAAGTTACGGAAACCATTGTCACAAAACATGTACTCAAAATTGGCTTTACGACTTCAACAAAAGAGATCTTAAGAGCAAAGGCGTGATTAAGAAAAATGGGGTTTGGCAACATGAAAGACTCACCGTAATTATATACATAATAAACATACAAGAATAGATAAAGTTGTTGACCAAAAGGAAGAGAGAAGTCATGTTATGAAACTTGAAACTGACATAGCTTATAAAATTTGTATTCGTTAAATTCTTTTACTATTTTCGTACATTTGGTTAACCAACAAGAACTACCAGTCAAGATTCTTTTTGTTGACTCTAAAGTTTTAGTTCATATTCATTTTTTTTTTTGAAATATTCAGCCAATGCGCAGTTAAGGGAAGAAAGATGAATAAAATACAGGTTTAAAAAAAATCATCATAATATACCTGAATCTATTCATCTTTGTTAAATCTATACTACCAAAATTGCGTTTGATAGATAGACAGCATCATATGTTAGAAGCAAAAGGATTAGACAACATTAGAAAAACTAACCATCCTCGATCGTGTTTAATAGAAGTCAATATATAATGTATCTATGATATAATAATATATATACAGTAAATAGAGAGAGCACAGCATACACAGTATTTATACTTATATAAAGCATAAAGTCCCCAAAGTACTTCTGTCTCTTGTTCTTGTTCTTGAGTCCTGTTTAGTTCTAGTGTTTGCAGACTTGGAGTGAAGAAAATGGAGGGAGAGAATAATAGTATGGAGAAAGGATTGCTACTGGTAAATAAGGACGAGAGAAAAGGAAGCTCTGAAACTAGGATTACTCCATTTCTTGTCTTCACCACTTTCATCATTGTCTCTGCCTCCTACAGCTTTGGCGTTGCCGTATGTTCTCCTCTCAACCCGCCAGCCATGATTTTTGCGTGTTTTTCTTTCTTTATTTATCTATTGAAGTTTCCCACATACACTTTTTTTCAAAATTCAGAAATGGCTTTGCTCGTTGTGGGTTTTGAAGATAACACATCTCAACTGTAATTAACTTGTTTATAGATTCATGTATATTAATTATTTTTGAATGGGAATGATCAGTTAGGTTATACTGCCGGTACGATGTCCTATATTATGGAAGATCTTGATCTTTCTATCGCACAAGTAAGCTTCTATTTTACTATGTTATTTTATATCTTCATTACTATTTCAGATAAGTTTTAACAAATATAAAACTTTTACTTCAGATCATTATGATAATTGAAATTTAATATTGTTTCAAAAAAATACTTTTTTCACAGTTTTCAGTATTTGGCTCGCTAGTGACTTTTGGAGGAATGATAGGTGCAATATTTAGCGCTATAGTTGCAGATGCCTTTGGTCGTAAAAAGGTTAAGAGTTCATTTGTATTTTTAAATTCACCCTCATACTTTCAATGTCTCTATTAATTAATGTGATATTTAACCTCTAAACCTTTTTTTCTTTTTCGTTCTGAATCTCTTAGACTTTGTGGGTCGCTGAGGTATTCTGCATATGCGGATGGCTTGCAATTGCACTAGCCAAGGTTTCTTCACAATCCTTTATTTTTGTTTTGACAGCTTTTCTTCACAACCCATCTAATAATATTTTACTCAATGATAAGGTTACTCTATGATCTCTATTAATTTATCTTTGCATAGAATATTATCTGGCTGGACTTTGGACGATTCTTTGTGGGAATTGGAGTTGGTCTCCTTAGCTACGTGGTAAACTATTTTGTGGTAATTTATTTAAGTTGAGTAGAATCAGATATCATTTTTAAATTTGTAATAATCCTAGTTTATTTAATTTAAAAACAATCGGTAGGTTCCTGTATATATAGCAGAAATAACCCCCAAGAATGTGCGAGGCACTTTTACATTTAGCAATCAGGTAAGTAGTTATATATATAGTCAAACTTATACAAACTAATGTACGTTTTAGCTATTTTAAAACTAATTAATACTTATTTTACAGCTGTTGCAAAATTGTGGGCTGGCAACCGCCTATTACCTTGGAAATTTCATGTCATGGAGAATGATAGCCTTAATCGGTGATTCCATGTTAACTATTTATTTAGTTAAATTTATTGCATAAAACTATATAATTAAACGACCCTCAACATATTCAGGCATTATTCCATGCGTGGTACAATTTTTTGGATTATTTTTCATTCCCGAATCACCAAGATGGCTGGTTAGTCATTTGAATCATACATTATACATTTCTCCAGTCAGTTTATTTATTTCTCTGTAACTAAAGAAATTTTAATGTAATTTTATATTTCTTGTTAACAAAAACAGTTTTACAGTAATAAATAAAATTAATGTTACTGTTTCAGGCAAAAGAGATTCGCGATGAAGAGTGTGAAATTGTTCTTCAAAAACTAAGAGGAAAAGAAGCTGATATTGTGAAAGAAATTCGTGAAATCATGGTACATAAACATATAAATTATGAAAAAAATAGACATTAATATTTTACTTTTTTATTAAATATTCAAAAATTATTACCATAATTATGTTTAGTAGAATTAATATATAACTTTTCGGGGGCAAATAAAAATTAATATATAACTATCTCATAATTTTTCATAATTTTGCAGATTTCTGTTGATGCTACTGCAAATATTAGCATGAAAAGTCTCTTCAAAAGGAAATATACTCGTCAACTTACAGTAAGAAAAGGGCTTGTATTTATTAACAACAAAATAATAAAAATTATCAAAGAAATTGAAATAGAATTCTAATATTTTAATGGTTTTTTCTTGTTAATTATATTTAGATAGGTGTAGGTTTGATGCTTCTGCAACAATTATGTGGAAGTGCCGGAATAGGTTATTACGCAGGCAGTATCTTTGAACTTGCTGGTAATTAATTAATTTACATAAAAATTACGTAATTCGATAGTCGTTTCTTATAAATTATAAAACTAATACTTGTGACTCTTAAGGATTTCCTTCTAAGTTTGGGATGACGGTGTTGTCTATCGTCGTGGTACGTATACTCAAAATCAGTCCGTTTCGTTCGTTGTTATTTACACTGTGTCCCCTACATTTATTTGTCGCTACCTACGACGATTCGATTATGAAATTGTAACCAATGATCATGACAGGTACCAAAAGCAATAGTGGGTCTGATAATCGTGGATCGATGGGGAAGACGACCGCTTCTTATGGTTCGAATATCTTAAAATATATTGTAATCTAGTTTGTTAATAAACTCATTAAGGTTAATAGAGAGAATATATCACATAATTTAATGTACCAATCAATATGCAGGCGTCGGCATTTGGGCTATCTTTAAGTTGTATCTCTCTTGCATTAGCCTTTGGATTGAAAGGTGTCCCTGGGATTGTTGTAAATTTCACTCCCACTATGGCATTTATAGGAATATTGGTAAGTGATGTCCAATTTTATTCATTTGAAGAATCTTCTTCTTTTGTAATTATATTACTTTCTTCTGTTTTTTCTTGTTCGTTTAGTTTTTGCTTTCGGTTACATTTTGAATTTAGTCTTATTTATGCGTACATATATGTTTTTTCTTTCAGCGAGATATGTGATAATAAAAAGTATAATAAAGTTTAATAATTCAAACAGGCATACACTATGATGTTCGCAGCTGGACTGGGAGCATTACCATGGATTATAATGTCTGAGGTATATATATATATGCGCATATTATATGTATATCGTCATCTTAAATTGTAACTGATGTTAAATTTTTACTTTATTTTGTATATATGTAGATATTTCCTATGGATATGAAAGTAGTGGCTGGGAGTTTAGTAACCATAACAAATTGGTTTACCGGTTGGATCGTCAGCTACTGTTTCAATTTTATGCTTATTTGGAGTCCCACCGGTACGTTACTACTATTTTATAAACTGAACGTCCTAATATACAGTTCGGTTTAGTTTTTATAGATTTCAGGAACGAAAAGACAATTTCTTAATATATTTTTGTAAAATTATGAATTGCAGGGACGTTTAGTATATTCGCCATAATAAGTGGATTAACAATTGTGTTCGGATGGTGTTTGGTGCCTGAGACTCGAGGGTTAACCTTAGAAGAAATCCAACTTCCACGTGCCAACACTTTGAGTTGATGATACGTACCAAATATCTGATACACAATATAAAGCCATCATCATTAATTCAATCGATCGAATCTTCTCCTGTTCTCTGTTTTTTATCTTTCTGATATCATTTTTCATTCCGTCGGTCTTTAATTCTATTTTAGCATTTTATGACGCTAAACAGTTTTAGCTTTCAGAGTATGTAGGTAGATTATTGTTTCTTGGCCCATCTTATACACTAAAGTCTCCAAATTTACATAGTCGTTGTTGGCATTGACAAGCTCTAGTTCCATTAGAGTGTATGCTGTTAAACCCTAATTCTCGATAGCCACCACAAATCCCTTATTTCCACCATCACTAATGGGCCTTCCTATTAAAGACAAAAGGCCTTTGCCAGTACTAAAGGACTTCTACCAGTTTTAAAAGGCCTCTTATATCAGTCATAGATATTCATCTGACATTTTTAGGCTTCGGTCTGGTTTTAACGTTGTCCGGTTGAAATTATTTCACCAACCATTTTAGTACTGACCTTTATGTTTTCTAGCTGCATATAATTCTTATGTGTATGGTTGGGTATGTGCATAGTCTATTATCTTCAATCTTCATAGCAAAATTTGTTCTTGAAACCAAAGGTAGAAATATTGGAAGAAGTTAAGTAATGCTCACTACATGCAGATCGGGTGAAGACTCGACAGACTCATGATGCTATTAGTAGATAGTTTTTCACTTTATACATTCAATTGTTATATAATATAATATCATATCTTATCAACTCAGAAAATTAAAATAAGAAACCGCGTGAAGAAACAACTAAAAAAAAAAAATGTATTGACATGATCAAGCCGCGAGGAGCGTAGGTATTAAATCAGGGCCCATTTTTCTATTATTATCGTGTGTCGCATGCATGAACCTTTTTTATCGTCTACTTCCAGGGTTTTGTTTATTGATTGATGTATACCATGATATAATAATAGCTAGCAAAATATACATATATATATATATATATACCGTTGAACTTATTTTCTGAACTAAGAGATTATTGGCCGCCGTTGAACTTGAGTTTTTTTTTTCTTTTCTTTTTGAACTTTTGATTTCTGTTTTACTTAAAGCAGTGTTGTGCTATTCTTATTTACGTGTTCTACTTCTCGATCCAAGAAATGATTAACCGCAAATCGTAAAACTAGCAATCAGGCTTCAGCCCCAGTCTTATGAATTCTTAATTTATAATAGGGTTAAAGATAAGGTCTTCGGTCTTCCACATAACGTGGAGTGGGTACGTACCAAAATAAGGGGGAAAATTCTCTTATTAGCAAGTCTCCACAATCAATTATTATCCCAAAAGTCTTCAACATCTACAGAATACGATATTCATTTATTCTTTCTAAATTCTGAACATGAAAATTAAATCGCATGATTACTTGAAAATGAAAGACAAGTTACGACCTTTGGTGTATTTTATTAATTTCTTGTAGAATTTGGACAAGCGTGTTCCATTTTCACTAACTTCTTATCATCTTTTTTTTGTTCAACAGATGACTAATTTCTTATCTTTAATCACGTGAAATAATTACCGTGTTGTTGTATTATTATATATTAGCAGATTTGGATCAATTTCACTTTAATGTTTTTAAAACATATTTTCTGCAGTATCTTTGTAAAATTCGGGTTCAGGTATGTATTGTCAGTATTAATATTCTACATAGCCACATGATTGATTGATTGATTTTATGTAAAAATAAACATTTTTAAAAATAAATTAAAGGAAATATAAAATAGAAAATGTCATGTACTAAAACGGAAAGGCCTTTTACGGAAAATAACTAAATGATCAGAAGAGGCTATATATAGACGTCCACATGTGACCTAAGCACCACGAAAGAAAACCGATCAAATTGTTTTCTATACGATTACAAAAATTGTATTATTGTAAGACTTATTCTGAGATATATTAAATCTAATAATTTCGATGCACCAATGGGAAGACGTGCTTCGATGAATCGAGAAGCTGCTTAGATAATAAAACTAGATCAAAGTGGTTGTTAAACTGCTTACCATTAATGATATGGATAAGAGCAAGTAACATCGGAGTTAGACTAAAGTATTAAAACTAACGACATTTAAAATGATTTAGTTCCGTATAGTATATGAGACTTGATTTTTCGAATAATCTCCCTTATTAAAATATGTGTTATCTAAGTCTAACAAGACAAGCAAACTGTAGTCATGCCAAATAAATGAATATTAAAAAATGGCTAGGATTGGCACCTGGCAACATGACAATGCACATCGATGTTTTGAGGTGGAAAAGAAGAACAAAATCTTAGTATTTCCAAATTCCAATTGTATCCCCAATTATATCCAAAGGTGTTATAAAAGTTGAAGATAACATTATATATAAATTCTTTCCTCACATATTTGCTTGATTAGTTTTTTTTGAAAAAAACTTGAGATTTTATTTATTCTAACAATACAAATGTACAGGAACTAACCTGGTCGTTATAAATCAATGGTAATAATAGTAACGATAATCTAACAATTATTTTATTAAAAAAATACTTTAAAATTAAATATCACAAATGTTGTCAGGAACACATCCTACAATTTTAGAAAAGGTTTTCAAATCTTGCGTGCCACTTTTAGAAAGAAAAAGAAACAAAATGGTATTTTCGATGGTTATAATTTCTTATATGTAGATTCATATTTCTAAAAAATTAGGGTGTCTCTATCTTCTCGCTTTCTTTTATCACTACCATATTGATCATTTTAAACCTGTTGTACGAGCACGCATCCAAGCAACCAGAACTTCATCAGATAGATTGATAGATGGCTAAACATTTGTGTAGAACTGTAAGCTAAGTCTTTATCGTGTTTAAATTTAAATATCTAATGTCAAAGCATCTAAACAATTAATATATATAAAGAGAAAGCATAGTTCTCAGACTCTCTCTCTCTCTCTCTCGTCCATTTTTTTATTCCTTTTCTTGTTCGTGTTCTTATTCTTGAGCTCAATTCAATTTTAGTATCTGAGACTTTGAGTTAATACAATATGGAGGGAGACAATAATAGTATTGAGAAAGGATTATTATTGGTAAACATAGAAGAAACATCTGCAAATGCAACTCCACATCTTGTCTTTACCACTTTCATCATTGTCTCTGCCTCCTTCACCTTTGGCGTTGCCGTATGATCCCATCTCTCTCTCTCTATATATATAATATAATATATATACGCACTAAGGTTGGAATACTCTAGGTTCTGAAAAAAAAGATGGTGTATTAAGTTTTTTCAAAGTTGTGATTTGATTAATGATTACTAATACACTTTTCGAGAAATCATATACTACATGTGGTTAATGGAGACATAACTGGAAAAGTAATCAATATGCAATTAAAACGCACGAAACGGAGTATATTATAGTACGTGGTCGTTTGCATAAAAAAGACAACACTAGAACTTTTCAGAATATCGAATTGATTTACAAAAAACTTTGGGTTTAACAACGTGGAATCCATCGACAAAAACGACTGGAAATTACCATGCATGCATGGCATTTTTAGCTTCTCGCAGTAAATTTTGAAGTGTATATATATATATATATATATATATATTTACTAATTTTTTGGTTATGAAAAAAAAATTAGTTGTGTTTTTATCTAATTTCGTTAGTAACTATTTCAAATAATATTTCCTCGAATTCCACAGTGGGTTTTGCGAATAAAATATTCCAACTGCATTGGTTTAATTATAAGGATAGATTAATTTTCATGTATTTCAATTATCTGTATACGGGAAACAGTTTGGTTATACTGCCGGTACAATGTCCTCCATTATGGAAGATCTTGATCTTTCTGTCGCACAAGTAAGTCATCTATCTATATCAGTATATTTATCCTATATGTTCATAACTAATTCACGTAAATTTTCTCAAAGCAAAAAATAAGCGTTTCGCGTAAATTTTACCAATATGTATATTCAAAGAATTATAACAATATAATTTTAGTTAGCTAACCTTTTTCACAGTTTTCGCTATTTGGTTCGCTATTGACCTTTGGAGGAATGATCGGTGCAATATTTAGCGCCAAAAGTGCAGATGCATTTGGTCGTAAAATGGTTAGAAGATATTCACATTTTTATACTTTGAATATTTCAGTTAATGTAATCGTACACCTCTAAAGAATTTTATTTTTCTTTCTAAATTATTTCTTAGACTTTGTGGCTCGCCGAGGTATTCTGCATAAGTGGATGGCTTGCAATTGCACTAGCCAAGGTTTCTTCACAGTCACATGCCTCTAATTATATTCTCAAGCCTCTAATTATATTCTTACTTATAAGCTTTCCCTCTCTATTGTCGATTACTTTATCTTTCAATAGAATATTGTTTGGCTACACTTGGGACGATTTTTGGTGGGAATTGGAATTGGTCTTATTAGCTACGTGGTAAGTTATTCTTCTAGCTTAAATTTCAATTTAAGATAAATATTACCATCTCTAAAGTAATAATCCTTGTTTTTTTAGATTCCTGTATATATCGCAGAAATAGCTCCCAAAAATGTGCGAGGCACTTTTACATTTAGCAACCAGGTAATGTATATATTATCAAAAAAATGTATAGACACTATTATTTTCATTAGCTAATAATTTACAATTCATATATTGTAGCTGTTGCAAAATTGTGGGCTCGCAACCGTGTATTACCTTGGAAATTTCATGTCATGGAGAACGATAGCCTTAATCGGTGATTCTTTCCCGTTATTATTGTTTATTTGACTCACTTTCTTTTTATTTTTTTACTGTTCGTCATTAGATTTTCATGTCTTCTATATTATTTATTGATCATTAAATTTCATGTCTTCACTACCTCCAGGCATTATTCCGTGCTTGATGCAATTCTTTGGATTATTTTTTATCCCGGAATCTCCAAGATGGTTGGTTAGTCAAATGAATCTTATACTTTTTCAAAGTAGTTTATCTCATTTTTTAAACTACAAAATGATAACCAAGACATTATTTTGTTTAGGCAAAAAAAGGCCCCGACGAAGAGTGTCAAATTGCTCTTCAAAAATTAAGAGGAAAAGAAGTTAATGTTATGAAGGAAACTCGTGAAATTATGGTACACATACGTATGACATTCTAAAATCATTAATGAAAATTAAATTTTAATATAAGTTCTATACAACATTTCTTAGAAAACTATATTTCATTTCAAAACAATACCGATCATTTTATTTTATCTTATCTTTTTAACGTATTTATCTAATTTTTGTAGAATTCTGTTGAGGCTACTGTGAATATCAGCATGCAAAGTCTTTTCAAAAAGAAACACACTCGTCAACTTACAGTAAGAAATTAAAGGGGGTTTTCAACTTTTCATTAGTAAAACAAATTTAAACTAATAAAGTGATTTGAATAAAATATAATTAACTAAGTTGATTTTTGTTTTTGGTCAATTATATTTAGATTGGTATAGGTTTGATGCTTCTGCAGCAGTTATCTGGAAGTGCAGGAATATCTTATTACGCAGGCAGCATATTTGAGCATGCTGGTAAAATTATATATATATATATATATTATTTATTAATTATTTATCTGATTACTACGTAATTCAATCATGTTTTTGTTCTAAATAATAAAATAGTACTTTTAACTTTTAAGGATTCCCTTCTCGGATTGGGATGACGGTGCTATCTACGGTCGTGGTACGTATATGTAAAATAGTTACTAAATAGTCCATTTTGTTCGTTATTATATATTTAGACTTCGACCCCTGATCTTTGGTCCTTACGATGATATTGTATCATTGATTCGATATATGAAACTGTAACCCCATTGCCCTCAGTGACTTATCAATCATCATAATAGGTACCAAAAGCTTTATTGGGTCTGATACTTGTAGATCGATGGGGAAGACGACCGCTTCTTATGGTTAGAATTAATGTTTTGTATTTTAAAAGTCCTTTAGTTTGTTAGTAGATTTTTAAATTATAAGTTTTAATCAAAAAGAAAATGTACAAATTTGCAGGCATCGGCATTTGGGCTATCTTTAAGTTGTATCTTTCTTGCATTATCGTTTGGACTGAAAGGTGTCCCTGGGATTGTAAATTATACTCCCACTATGGCATTTATAGGAGTATTGGTAAGTGATGTCGAATTTATTAATTTGAATAACTGAAGGAGTTGACCAAAAAAAAAAAAGAATAACCGAAGGAAAAGCTATACTTGTCTTTTGTTTTCTTCTTGTTTATTTAGTTTACTTTTAGTTACCATAATACAGCTAAAGTATCTGAATTATTTTAAATTGTTTATTTAGTTTACTTTGAGTTACAATACTACTGCTGAGATGTCTGAATTATATTAAATTTATACTCGACCCGAAGCAAGTAAATGGACATCGTTAATTATATAAGTTATAATCGTTCTGAAAAAATAGCTCATAATTTTACATAGATGTTAGTGTTATTTTTCTCACTGTGGTGGATTCTATGTGTAATTCAAAATATGATCAATTATGTATAATAAATTTATGATCCAAACAGACATTCAATATGATGTTTGCAGCTGGATTAGGAGCGCTACCATGGATTATAATGTCTGAGGTATATATACGTACATGCTTAAGCAAACTTTGGAGTACATTATCGTATTAATTTGTAATTGATGTTAACCGATTTTATAGATATTTCCGATGGACATGAAAGTAGTAGCTGGTAGTTTAATAACCATAACGAATTGGTTTACTGGTTGGGTCGTCAGCTACTGTTTCAACTTTATGCTTATTTGGAGCCAAACCGGTAAGTTAATATGGGCCTGCTTTATAAACTGCACCTAATTTAGATATATCTTCTTCTTCTTTTTTTCTCTATGAATCTTTTACTAACCAAAATTACAGATTCGTTACAAAACCAAAACCAAAACCAAATACCATTTATATTGAACTTTATTAATATAACTAAAGAAACCTGTATATTAATTTTCATATATTCACACACCTGTATATATTTATAAACAATTGATGTAAATATTTTATGTATATATATATATAATTTATGAAAATCTAGATTTTAAATTTATATTGGTAACTTGTAATTGCAGGGACTTTTAGTATATTCGCCATGATAAGTGGTTTAACCCTTGTTTTCGCATGGTGTTTGGTGCCTGAGACTCGAGGATTAACCTTAGAAGAAATCCAACTTCCACTTGCCAACACTTTGAGTTGATTCAGAATATCGGTTACAAACAATCAAAGCGACGACTATTGTCTAAAATTAATTATCTTAATTTTTACGTAGGATCACTACATATTGTACCTTATATATTGTCGATCATTAATAATCAACTCGATCTGATCTTCCCGTCTTTATAACGAATGGTCGACTCTTATTAATAATATTGGCGCTCATTAATCATATCAACTCTTATTAATGATCATTAATCATATTGGCTATCATTTCTTTTTTCTTCCTAACATCATTTTCATTTGCCCTTGAAACTTATTTTTGATGTGAGACCGAATCTGATGGGACTTTGCAATTTCTATGCTGCTTATCATGCCGACAGTTGTGCCATAATATGTTATTTCTCAAACCAAACAGCTTGCTAGGATCGTTTGAGGTTCTTTAGATCGTAAAAGTTCGAGCCCACACCCAACCGAAATCTTCTAACCTAAAAAAGGCAATGATAATTTTCAGGTGAAGAAGCTCAAAGCATGCCTTTCTTTTTGCTTCCTGGTTCAATGATTGATATGCTTTCTTTTAGGCACATCTCTCCACAAGTGTTAGTTTTGTTTAATTGTTTAGCGAATGAGAAACATAAGGGTAATGATATTATCAAGAATATGCCAATATTTGTAAAGCCATTGGAATCATCAATCATATATATATATAGTAAAATTTATATTTTTTGAAGATACAAAATTAATATTTTATGATATAAATGTGTCTTTAGGTCGTCGTCCCCATAAGCGAAGCTTGTAATTCTTCTAGTGACTGTCCTTTGGTTTCGGGTACGAGAAACCAAATAAAAAGCAATGATGCTCCTCCGATAAGCCCAAATATGTAAAATGTTCCTATTTAATAATAGTAATAAGTAATAAGTAAACGACATACCTGGAATTAAAATAGGGCACCTACCAATAATTCCAAATGCATGTTTAATTAATTACAGATTCTAATATCTTAGATTTCGTGCGGCTACACCTATGTCAAAATTCGATTACAGATGATTAAGATCGTCTTCTACTTCGTATTCTGCCCTATCTATTGAGTCTTAGGTGTACATTTGGTTTGTATTTAGTTCCAAAAGGTTGGGTTATAGTCAAATACTATAGTTTTAGTTAATCGGTTTTCAAATTAATTGAGAAATAGTAGAGAAAATAAGGACCTTGTGCGCTCCATTCAAACATGAAGTTGAAAGCGTAACTAACGAACCACCCACTGGTCCATGAGGTTAATGCCACAATTGTCCCTGCTGAAACTTTAATATTTACTGGAAAAATCTGCAGACAAAAAGGAAAAACATAAATAAACGTTTTTTTTCATATAAACAGGGCCGGCCAAGAGAGTAGGCAGGCTAAGTCAGCGCTTAGGGCCACCAATATTTTTTAAAAAATTAGATTAAAAAATGGGTCACAAATTTTGAAAAAATTTAAAAAATGGACCACAAATTTAAAATGACCAAATAAAGTTTACATCTTCTTCTTTTATAGCTTTGGGCCACTATTTTAATTGGACCGAGTGTGCACATAAGTGTTCATTAATTCACCCTTAACTTTTTGTTAGTATTAAAATACTTACTCACTCTAATTTTCATAAATTTAAAATGAGTTATTTACCTCAGACATAATGACCCAGGGAAGCCCTCCTAACCCGATAGCAAAACATCCAAAGTAGACCTAACCAAAATATTCGACTGTAGGTTAACATCTGTTATTACAAATTATTTCCGAGAAAATATAAATCTAAATTAAATGAATGATTTTTTACCAGAATGAATACGAAGACGAACACTGGAGTCAATTCAGGAAGAATATTCATTCCCTGTTCATACCCATAACGAAAACAAAAATCTTGTATAAATGTTTTTAAAAAAAAAATAGTAGCTGAAGAATTTGACAGTGTTTGCTGAAGAATGTAACAACATTAGCTATCAAATTTTAATCCAATATAAAAACAATAATAAGAGTGACCTGTAAATGCTGTTAATAAAAAGAAAAGGTAACCTGTAACGTGAAGCAAACCCCAATAAGCAAGGATCCGATGGACATTCCAGCAGCAGAAGCCTACAATTGTTTTTACAAATATATATAAATCGTTAGACAGAATATACTATACTATGCAAATTGATAAAATTTTATATACAGTACTATGCAATTATTTATATGTATATATTAACTAGATATTTCTTCTAACCAATAGGAGTGGTCGTCTTCCCCATGTATCTACAAAAATTACAGCCATCAAGGCTTTTGGGATCTGCAGAGAGTAGAAAAAGAAGAAGGAAATACTCAATATAGATTCGAGGAAACTAGATAGAAATTTTAAACTATAAGGTACGCACCACGAACACACCAAATATCATTGACCCAAGTGTCTCTGAAAAGCCTGCATAAAAGAACTTAATTTATGATATATACAATGTTCAAATAATTATCATAAATAAACACTAGCAAGAGTTTTAATATTATAACCAGCTTTTCTAAATATGGCATTTGAATAGTACGTGAGTCCAGCAGCTCCAGATAATTGTTGTATCAACATTAAACCAATTCCTACCTGTAAATAGAAAAATGAAACCGGTGTATTTTTAGAAATAAATCATTACTTTCATCAATTGTAAAATCATTAGCTTTTTTTTCACTCTGTATTTCCCTATACATATGTTACCGACCGTACCACAAGAGTGCGCCTATACTTCTTCTGAAACATGTCACAGAAACTCGACTTTGAATCTTCTTCAAGCATTTTTGTCATAGCCTGAAAATAAACATAACAAGCATATAATCATGATTGCTTAAGCATACTAATAATAGTATATAATAGGTAATCGTTATAAAAAATACCTGAATTTCAGCTGATTCACCTGAAACATCAGCGTCTCTTCCTCTAAGACGATGCAAAGAATTTTCTACTTGTTTACCTGAGCCGATTTTAGCCTGAAAAAAGATATAATTAAATAAATTTAGATCCCTAAAGAAAACCCCTTTGAACATTTTGGTCATGTTTTATAGTCGATATATGCAATGTATATACACTAATATACACAGCATATTTCAAGAAAAATACCAACCAGCCATCTTGGAGATTCCGGTATAAAGTATATACCGATCACTTGAATGAAACATGGAACAGCACCTGAACCGGAAAACAAAATAAAATAAAATAAATCTGTATGGTCCGTATGTAATACTATTGAAATAAACAAAAACTAACACGCTGTAATCAATATTTCGTTACCTATAATAGCCAGTACTCGCCAATTAATAACAGTCCCAAAAAAATAAATAAGGGACAGTCCACAGTTTTGAAAAAGCTATAAACAAATAAATATTAGTTAGTTAGAATAAAAAGGTAAAAACATAATTTAGGCTTTTCATCTGAACATATACTATAACTGAGTTTTACCTGGTTTGAAGAAGTCAATGCACCACGAACATGTTTAGGAGTGATTTCCGCAAGATAGACAGGGACCTTGTTTGAATATTAAAATACTTTGTATTAAGAAATGTGAACTAAGTCCATAATACAGATATAAAATTAAAGTTGAATGAATAGCTTGTTAATTACCACGTAGCTAATCAAACCGACTCCTATGCCCAACGAAATTCTTCCTACGTCCAGCCACAATACATCCTTTTGGTTTCCGCATAATTCAATTTTTTTTTTGTTTTAGATATTATGACAACCGAATTCTTCTTATATAGACCAATAATTGAGGGTTCTTTTCTTCGCATTAATACCTTTGCGAAAGCAATGAATAGCCAACCAAAAATGCAGAATAAATCGCAGGCCCACAACGTCTGTAATCATTGATAACCACGAAAAGGAAAATGAAAAATTAGAATATAGTGCTATGAAAACACATATTTTGAAGAAACCAGTATTAGTAGAAATTAAGAAAACCATAATGATGATTAAGAAAGGGTTAAAATGGTAATTACGCGTCTTCTGCCGAGGGTGACTGCCAGCTGACCGCTGCAAAAAGCCCCCAATGCAGCTCCCAAATTCAGGAAGGACCCAAACGCCGAAAACTGGAAAATAAATCAATTATTGTTCTATAAGAGTTTCGTTAAATCATATTTCGATATCTGGAACTGGAATAACAAATGAAATTGTAACTATACATTAAAACACACCTTTTTATTTCCACTTTTAAAGTTTTGATCATATTCATCTTTAATACCGTATAAGTTGCGTATAACATATGCATTGGTGTCTTCTCCACACATTTCGTAATATTGAATTTTCCATACATTAAAACTTTGGACCACAATAACTACTGTACCTTTTTTTTTTTCTTTCACAATGAACTTTATAATTTACTAGTAACTCTAATGGCGAAAACTATTAGTATATTTATCACATGATATATTTATATGTAACTGCGTATATATCACTTTAATTTTCTTAATACACACCTTGTTTTTGGGTTAGGGTCTGAAAATTTACTAATCGTGCAAGAAAATTTACACGTAATTTTTTTTAAAAAAAGGAAGATTAGGGAAGATACATACTTCTGCAATAGAAAGGTCTAACTCTTTCATGATGGCAGTCTCAGAGCCTGAAGTATAACCACTCTACAAAATCCAATAAATTAATTTAGAAATTAAAAACTATCTCAAATTTGATTGAATACGAAGAAATCATATCACAAAAAAGTGATTTAAGATTAAGGAGGGAAATTAAGAAACTCACAGCACAGCCAAAGCTGAAGGAACTACAAACAGTGACAAAAGTGCTGAGGATAACACAAGCAGTGATACGACGATCATTTCTGTCGTTTTGGTGCCTCTGACGAATAAGACCTTCCTCCATGCTTCTATCTTCCACCACCACCATTCTTACGACTTATCTTTCCTCTCTCTTTTCTTATCTGTTTCAGAATCTTTTCAGAATTCTCATCGGAAAGATTGATATACACAGAGGTTGAGAGAGGACGAGAGACCAGAAGTTTTCTTATCTGTTTTAGTTTCTTTTCAGAATTTCTTCCGGAAAGATTGATATAGACAGAGGATGGGAGAGAGAGTATGTGTGTGTGTGTGTGTTTACATGTGGGGTTCAAGTACTTCTTGATTTGGATGCATCGAAATAAGTGAATTTAGCTCACAATGTGTGCTAAATACAAGTTTTACATTCTTTTGTTCTTTTCCTTTCCTTGTTTGTGTAGGTATAGATGTTAAAAACCAAAAAAAGTTACAATTACCTTAGAAAACATTACCAGAAATAAATTTATCTAGAACTTTATATATATTTTTTGTTTATCAAAATTAAATAATCAAAATAAGAAATAAATTGAAAATGTTTAGAAAACTCAGAAAAAAAACTATCAATATTTCAAAATTATCAATAATCCTAAGATTAGCGGGTTAGCAAGATCTATTGTTAGAATATATATATATATATATATATATATATATATATATATATTAATAGACTTGTTGATTTCTTTTAAACACACCCTTTTTTGCCATATTTTTATGGAACAAGACATGGTAGATATTTAGTAGGACAAAAAATCCATTTCTCGACGTTAAAGTGACATATTATAATGATCGTTCTTACAAATGGTACTTCACATCTCATTGACACTCATGTATAAAATGTCTCTTTTTGTGTGATTAGTAGTGAAGACTTTTGTTCCAGATTGTATCCCAAAACTGGATAGTTAGTTTTGTTTTATATTTTTAAATCAGAATTCAAATGTACTAGAGTTTTGCTTATTTGCGTGAATTTCTTTTAGATTCTGAAAAACGATACTTGTTTGTAATATTTTGGATTCGGAAAGTATGATAGTGTGTCTTGTCTTCACTACTAAAATTTTACAGACCAACTGATATTCGTGTTCTGTCATTTACTCGTGTAAATGATATAATGTTGACAACGATCACCTCTCACTTATCAGCAAGTCATCAAATGGGAAAAAAATCTTGATGATTGAGGTTACATTTAGCAGGCCTTAAAATAGCCTAACAGGTTTTTTTTGTTTTTCAAAAAGCCCAACGGGTTTCTAAAAACTATTATTAATTGATTTGACATTTTTCTTGTCAACTTATTTTCGGGCTTGTCGTCTCGGACTACTTATCTTTTCTTACCGGGCTACAATTTTTGGAACCGAATCAATTTGCTAAGTAGTCCACCCATAAGAATGTCCGTATGATTTATCATCTAACAACAAATCCCCCTTTTTTTTTTTGGTCGGCATCAACAAATTTAATTAACTTTAGAACATATGATGCTGCAGATAATAAAATAGCAATTGAGTTTTAATATAGCTACTTTAATTAGTAAAAAGAAGAGAGATGGTGGTATGCCACGTTGGAACTTTCAGGATTGATCTTTAATCATCTACTAATGGAGTAGTCGTGGGTCATATTCTATTAGTTATTAAACATTATCATTGTTTGGTATTCGAATCTTTCGTTTCGTCAAGTTTTAGTTGTTAATCTTCCTGTATAGCAGACGAAACAAATATATAAAGTTTTATGGTTTTATCACCTATTTCTTATGCTATGACATAAGAGAACAATAATATTAATTGTTGACCAAAAGCAATAATATTATTAATTTGCTTAATAATACGTCCGCTTTTACTTAATTACGTTTAAGAAATCGAAACTCGTTTGTGCTTAAGCTTGAGCAAGAAGGTAATGCAAACCCAGTCTTCGAAGAAAGGAGTATTGTGTGGAATCAAAGAACGATTACAGTTTCTCGACGAAGAACGGAGCGCCGTGAAATTGGTTACTCACATTTCTATCTGATCCCAATTTCAGTACCAATTTTCTCAGATTCCGGGAAAAAAACCCTAGCGATTTTATCTCCGTTTCATCATCATCCATGAGTCCGGACAACAAACTGCTTCCGAAGCGGATCATCCTTGTACGGCACGGCGAATCGGAAGGAAATCTCGACACGGCGGCATATACGACGACGCCGGATCACAAGATCCAGTTGACGGATTCCGGTCTGCTTCAGGCGCAGGAAGCCGGAGCTCGTCTCCACGCGTTGATCTCCTCCAATTCGTCTTCACCGGAGTGGCGCGTGTACTTCTATGTTTCCCCGTACGATCGGACGCGATCTACGCTCCGGGAGATTGGACGCTCGTTCTCGCGTCGCCGTGTCATTGGAGTTCGGGAAGAATGTCGAATTAGGGAACAGGATTTTGGGAATTTCCAGGTGAAAGAGCGAATGAGGGCGACGAAAAAGGTGAGAGAGAGGTTTGGCCGCTTTTTCTACCGGTTCCCGGAGGGAGAATCCGCCGCCGACGTCTTCGATCGCGTCTCCAGTATGTTTTCGAATTTTTCTAGTTTTACTCACACTGTTGATTGTCTCCATGGATACATAATTTATAATCGATCTGATCATGTGAGTGTTGCAGTAATATCCTCCTGAGTACTGATCTGAGATGCTTATTTAGTTTAGCTTAGCATGATTCAGATCATTCTGAATCACAGAAAGTTGACGACTTTTTTTGGTTAAGTAGCAGAACAATGACAAGAGACCAAATGCATATGTTAAGAGGACTTGTTTGATATCTGATCTCATAGTCATTAGATCCAGTGAACTTTCTGCCCGCTTCCAGGTTTCGATCACAGCTTGAGATTGATACTTTAATGTGATGAAGTCTCTTAATGATCCTGCAATGCTGAAACTCATTTTGCATTTTACTATAGCTGTAATTTGCTTTCACCAACGAGAAAAAAAAAAGTCAGCTTTGAGATACTTCCTTTTCAACAATCTCTTTTGAGGTTCACGAAAACGGAGGCCAAGCAAAAATCTACCTTTGTGTTCACACGATACAGTTGTTACATTTGAGTCGTCTTTGTTTTCTCTTTATTGCATTGTGTTCTGCCAACAAGAAGTTTAAAAAGACTCAATGATTTGGTCTTATGCGTGCTGCTTTGCAGGTTTTCTCGAGTCTCTATGGAGAGACATCGACATGAACAGACTGCACATCAACCCGAATCATGAGCTAAACTTTGTGATTGTCTCACACGGCTTAACATCGCGCGTCTTTCTGATGAAATGGTTCAAGTGGACTGTGGAACAGTTTGAGGCACTAAACAATCCCGGGAACAGCGAGATCAGAGTGATGGAATTAGGACAAGGCGGTGACTACAGCTTGGCGATTCATCACACGGAGGAAGAGTTAGAGAAATGGGGACTGTCACCGGAGATGATTGCAGATCAGAAATGGCGGGTTAACGCACACAAAGGCGAATGGAAAGAAGATTGTAAGTGGTACTTCGGTGATTTTTTCGATCATTTGACTGATGATTCAGATAAAGAATGCGAGACTGATCAGGCCATTGAAGAAGATGAAGAAGAGGAGAAAAAAGTAAATCTGCTAACGGATTCAGAAGATAACAGTAAGGAAGAGTTATGCAATGGAAAATGCTGCTGATATTTTTACAGAACAAAAGTATACATGAGAAGGAAGAAAATATCTAACAAAAGGATTCAGAAAATTTGCAACACTTGCTGATCAAGCTTCCTCGTTTCTTAGTTTGTAGCTTTTGGTTTGTGGAAAAGTGTTGTAGAAATCTGTGTGTGGTCTATAAATACACATCATGCTTATAACACAGTAACATTACACGAAAGATACTTTTTATCAAGTCAAAAGCATTTATCTTTATCAAGGAAAAGTTCATGAATACTCTGTTTTTTACTCTTGAAACAACAAAAGCCTCTCTCTCTAGGCATTGCTAAATAATCAGTTAACATACAACTATAAGCTCAGGGAGTTGTTTTAAAAGACCATGAAGCTGCAAATTGTAGTGCTTAGCAGCTTGGCTATGGTCACTGACACAACCAAAGTTTCTTGCTCCTCCTGCATATAATCTCTAGAAGAAGGAATTTTTTTACAAAAAATGAATAGTTAAGAGTGTCTTCAAAAAAATGGAGTGTCTAAGGCATGTACATTTCAACAATCACCAATTACGGAAGATGATAAAAATATATAGGCAGAATAGATTATGACACAGTAACATTACACGAAAGATCCTTTTTATTATAAGGCATGTACACATCATGCTTATAACACAGTAACATTACACGAAAGATCCTTTTTATTAAGTCAAAAGCATTTATCTGTATCAAGGAAAAGTTCATGAATGCTCTGTTTTTTACACTTAAAACAACAAAAGCCTCTCTAGGCATTGCTAAATAATCAGTTAACATACAACTATAAGCTTAGATAATTAGAAAAATAAAACTTGTAATGATCTCTTAATTCTCCTGGAGGCATTTTTAGAGATTCAAAGACGATGGCGTCTCAGAATATCTACCGGAGAGAATGCGCAGTGTAACAAACCGATTTGCAGCTTCGGTGTAATGAACTCCATCCCAATTAACATATTTGGAACTATCATTACAAGCTCCGGCTGTTACTATCGTACCATTTAATTTCCCTGTCGAACCGCAATTAACCTGATTATTGTAGTTCAATGGCGGTCCTCCGGTTCCACAACATACCATTATCGAATGATCAAAACCTATACAAGCAAAAAAAAAAAAGTTATATATTGTTTTTTTTTTTGGTTTTGGTCAACAAGTGAACTTATTATCTATACGTACCATAATGGGAATGGTTGAGGATGAGGTCGTATTTGATGGAGAAGATATCAACGTATGTGAAACGAGAATCAGGACATTGTTGAGGGAGTTGTTTTAAAAGACCATGAAGCTGCAAATTGAAGTGTTTAGCAGCTTCGTTATGGTCACTGACACAACCAAACTCATCAAGTTTTGATTTGTCTCTCCCAAATATTGACACAACCTGAGCTAAACACCCAAGTGGTCCTGTGTTGTGTATCCAAAAGTTTCTTGCTCCTTCTGCATATAATCTCTAGAAGAAGAATTTTTTTTTTACAGAAAATGAAAATTTAATAAGCATGAAATATATGATTTTTTTACTTACGTATTGTTAAGGGTTACTTGTCTTCAACATATTTCTAATATAAAACATAAACATATACAATCCATTTTTGTACTTAATACTTATCTTCAAATTTTAAATTTTCAACTATATAATTATATTTAAAGCCTCGTCATATATAAATACTGACCTTTATTCCATCTTGAAATATATTTAAGATTGTAGGAATAAGACCAAAAACTTGATCTACTGTACTGTTGAAAAATGCTCCGGCTAGATCATTTTGTCCGATATCAAACATGTACAATCCATTTTTGAAATAATATTCGGATGGTAGATATTTTTCGAGATTTTCATCTGAAAAGAAAAGGCAAAAGAAAACGAGAAGACAAATGTACAGTTGATCCAATGTATAATGTTGATGAATATTAGATATTTTTATTAATTATTATTTAGGTACCATCTTGTATTAATTGAAGGACTTTGGATTTAAAGGTGATGAACTGAGAGACTTGAGCACCAAAACCAAAGGGGCTAATAGATGCAGCATTTGCCTTTTGAATCGTTGACCCACCCGCCGCAAAATTGCAGCCCCTCCGGTAACTTTGTGTGCTAACCGAATCCAAATAAGGCCTCATATAGGGCCGACCAATTGCTTCCACTACAGAAAAAGCCCATTTCGTTTCAATCATTTGATCTTTCAAACAGTTTTTTTCTCTAAGTTTCTTTTTTTGCCATCACAGATCAGACACCACTCTCTAATTTCTGTAGAGCAATATGAGTTATATGATCTAGAAGATTATTTCATAAGACATACTCACACAGTAAAAAATAATAATTGGACAATAGATTCATAATTGATTTTTTTATCTTTTTGGTCGAAATTCATAATTTATTTAAGTTTTCCTTTCAACGTAGATATGGCGGGACTTATTCATAAGAATAATGTGAACTACATGAGCGTGAAAACGGCGTTATTAAGATCAGTTAAATCATCTTGCAAATTTTAATTTACCAGCAAAAGCAAGATCTTGCAAAAAGTCTTAAAATGTCGTGTTTTTAGTCGACTAGTTTGTTGTGGTACAATTTGTAAGTTTTTATGTAAATGTATAAGATCATACTTTTAGAAAAATTGTCATGGGATATAAAAAGAAAAGAAGAATTTCAACAGAAAGGATATTGAAGAGAACAATTACTTAGAAAATCGACGATGAGACGTCCGTCACAGAATCTTCCGGAAGATGGAGGTTTGAAGGAGTAGGTTTGTCCATAGGTAGGTTGGAGACGGAATCCAAGACCGGAGCTGAGTTCTCCGGTGTCAGAGTTAGAGTCTCCGAAGTTGAAAACCGCCGGAAAATTAGGAGAAAACGGAAAGGAGCAGGCGAGAGGGAGCAGGGTATGAGAGATGGCTACGAATGATAACAATGTGACAAGGGTGTGAGAAGGGCTTTCCATGGCTTAATGTATATTTGTCTTGCTCTATCTTTCATACATATTACATTTATATATATGCAAGTACACACGTCCATTTTGTAATTTTGTATGTAATGTACCCATATAATAGTCACGTATGTGTCATACTGTGTATTGTTTAATGAAAGTAGAAATGGAGTTTGCTTGGAAATATAGAAAGAAACAAAATGATTGTTCCTCCCGTGACACACACATTTGTATGTTTTATGGGATTCACATCAATCTCACTATATATGTGGTTAGACTTAGAGATGGCTTTGTTTCTGTTTACTGTTACCTGAAGATAAAGCTCAATATTTGGGAATTAATAGTTGTTCTAGAAAACTGTTGAATTTATTATCAATGGCTGCTTTTTTTAGTATGAAAACATTATAGATCAGTGTTCTGAAGTTTCCGCATATCATGAAATCATCAATGTCAATACAACTATAAATAACTTGTATGGTATATATTAGGGAACTCCAATTAATACAACAAGTCACAGAATATGTTGATATTAGTAATTAAAAAACCTATTTCATATATTTTTTTTTAAATCCAAGGCTTTTTATTCTCTAAAGATAAATTTCATGATGCACATTATGAATCTGCAATAGTGCAATACGATGGCTTGGATCTAAAGGCTTATGATTGTTCAACATTATTTTCTTTTATTATCGAAATTATTTCATCTGTTGCGAGGATAACGTGACTAGACTAATAAAAAAAGGTTTGAAAATAGGGTAAAGAATGGGCCGTAACATGTGAAGCCCAATAATCCGAAATGTCCCTTCTTCTCCGTTGGAAACTCCAACGATAGAACTAGACACGGCGGAGCAACGACGGGTCTTCATATCATCTCAGGAGTGACGAAAGTGAGTGTGAAGATGATGCTTGAGCGATCGAAGAAGGCCGTTTTCTTATCCGGAGAAGGAGACCTTCTTCAATGGCTCAAGCAGAATCTTCACACAGAGGTAATTATAATACCGCTGAATTGGATAATTATGAAACAGGCTTCGCCATAGAACAAAGTAATTCGAATTTCTTGCATTATTTTTTCAGGACTTCCATTTTTAGTGAAGCATTTTTTATATTGGTTACATAAAGTCGGTATCTTTTTTTTCCTTACTAACTTCCAAGCAAACAGAGAATTGATATGTGTGCAAGTTTGCTGTCCAAATTCTTGTCCTTTTCCCTCATTTAGAGGTTGTATCGACACACTTTACACTTCACAAGTCCACAACACTCGCGCACTTTATTATTTTTACTTAAAGAGTTAATAACAAAAGCGTTCACTGAGAACAGAGCTGAGAGTTCCGTTTGGTTTCATCATCGTTGTCAATGACAGAACCGGTAGTGATTCACTCATGGTCTGCGCCAAGATCTCTCAGCACCAGCCTCATGTACTCCTTTGCACAGGTACCTTGACAAGTTTTCCACGAATATCATGGAAGAGAAATATTCTTTCTGTTGTTTGATAGCTCAAAAACTTAGGAACATCTTTGAATCCAAGAACAATGAACTCAGATTCTGATATTGCTCGATTTGGATCTTGAGAAAGCTGAGTTATATAGTCTGGTAGAAAAGTTGGCATTTTGTTTTTGAAATTGATATTTTGTGTCCATTTTTTTTCAGAGAGATGACATTGAAGTTGTGGACGAGCCGTTGTATGCAGCATTTCTTAAAGCTACTGGTTTTGATCGGCCATACAGAGATGATGTTCTCTCCAAGATGGTATGTCTATATATAGTATCTGATTAGGATTATTAGGTCTTACTTAAGTCTTTCGTTGAAAAGAGTAGAACACAAGTTTAATTTGTCGAGTCGGTGTTTTTATTAGGAGAGCAATGGAGATAAGGTTGTGAATGATATCATCTATGGATCAGGATCGAACAAGTACCGGTATTGTAAGGTGAAGCTCTTTGATTGTGTTTTCTTTCTTTCTGTGAAGCTTCAAGAATTCTAAAAGATAGTGTCTTCTTCTGTTTTTTCCATATGAGCAGCATATCTCGAAACAACGGCTTTTCGGTTTGCCAAGTGAACTGATGAGTAAAGGAAAGCATTTCATATTGATAAGAAACCCTCTTAACATACTGGTTAGCTTTCTCATCAAACTCTTGCTCTTTGATTGGTCAAATGCTCTTTTATAAGTCTATATATTTCATCTAATGTTCTTCTCTGTTTTATCCTTTTTGCAGCCTTCCTTTGAGAAGGTACATCCTCCATCGTTTTTCGAGTTAGGCTTGGGGGAGTTAGTGTCGATATACAGTGATCTCTGCCAGATGGGAACACCACCAGCAATCATCGATGCAGATGAGCTTCAGCGAGATCCCGAGGTTTTGTAATTCTGTGATATGAAAAAACATATCACAAATAGTCATCTCCAATATGCTCTAGTCTTCACATGTTTTGCCATTCATATATATATATATGCAGACCACACTACGCGGTCTTTGCGATGATTTGGAGATTCCATTTCAAGCTTCTATGCTTAAGTACGTCCTCTCCTTGCATTCTCTTTCATGTTTTATAAATGTTCAAAAATGTAATTTTTTTATATGGTTGGTTGTGTTTTCTTAAGATGGGAGGCTGGTCCTATACCAGAAGATGGAGTATGGGCACCATGGTGGTACAAGAGTGTGCACGAATCAACGGGGTTCTCATCTTCTAAGAAGTATCCTCGGGTAAGGCTCTGGTTTGTTGCCGTTCATGATTGTGGATCCAATCTACAGATATGTTTGTTATTGTTTCTTGTTTTATTTTCTCAGACATTCCCTTTGTCGCATTACGATTTGCTGGAGAAAAGTTTACCGCTTTACAACATTCTTAGGAGCCATGTGAAGCACAAATCCTCACTCTTGAGCAGTCACTTGCCTCCTCCTAGTCTCCCAGTTCCTGAAAACGCAAAACTTCTTGCATGGGTCGGTGACGAGATTTTGCCTCGTGAGATGGCAAAGGTGTGCTTTAAATGTGGAAAAATACTTCAACAAATCATTGTTTGTGATTTGCAGTTTGAGCACTGATTATGTTATATTTCTTCTTGTTAAGGTTTCTGTTTTTGACTCGGTGGTACAAGGCGGTGACTCGGTATGGGAAGGACTTCGGATTTACAAGGGGAAGATATTCAAGCTCGAAGAGCATCTAGATCGGTAAGTCCAGCCCAAATCCAGAAGCCAAAGAAGCAAGAAACAGAGCTTTTTTTTTTAAGCAATCTTATATTTTATATGTTGAAATCTTGGATTAGGTTGTTTGATTCAGCAAAGGCTCTGGCTTTTGACAATGTTCCACCGCGTGAAGAGGTGAGCATGCATATGACTGATCTTTGTTTGTAGTTTTGGGTCTGTTCTTTATAATGGCAAAACATACAGATAAAAGAAGCTATCTTCAGAACTCTCATAACCAATGGTATGTTTGACAATACACATATCAGGTTGTCTCTAACTCGAGGCAAAAAGGTATTATCACATTTTTTTCTCAAGTTTCTTCGAAATCGATTGAAGGAATCTCTTTTTTCTGAAGAAACTTGTTTGTTTAAGGTAACTTCTGGAATGAGCCCTGTGTTTAACCGATATGGATGTACTCTTATTGGTAACCTTTCCATCTTTATGCTAACAATCAGGAGTTGAAATTTGATTGCTTTTGGAGTCTTATTTACATGAACAAAAAATTAATGTTCTTTCTTTGAAATAATGCAGTGGTTGCCGAGTGGAAGCCTCCGGTTTATGACAACGACGTTGGAATTGTGCTGGTGACGGCAAGTACTCGCCGAAACTCTCCCAATGTAAGATGTTGGCTCCACATTTTATCTTCATGATCTGACTTGAAAAATTCTTGTCTCATCTCAAATTCTTTTTTTTTTAATATCAGAATTTGGATTCCAAGATTCATCATAATAACCTTCTCAATAACATACTAGCAAAGGTACTGTCTTTCAAAACAAGAAAGTTCAAGTATTGACATTGTTTCTTAAGTTTCATTTCCTTTGTGATGAAAAACAAAAAAAAAAAGATTGAAAGTAACAACGCAAATGCCGCGGACGCCATTATGCTTGACAAGGATGGTTATGTCTCTGAAACCAATGCAACCAACATTGTAAGTAAACCTTTTGATGTAGCGAAATTTTGATACATATGTTTTAGATACTAGAGAAGCTTGTCTTGTTTAACAGTTACATCTTCTTTAATACAGTTCATGGTGAAGAAAGGCTGCGTTCTTACTCCCCATGCAGATTACTGTCTCCCTGGCATAACCAGAGCTACTGTAAGGGAGATAAGTTCACATTATTTTGTTGAGAAACATTTGATTAATTTATTCACACTGTTATATTTTTCCTTTCTTGTGTCCTTCGATCTTAAAAGGTGATGGAGCTTGTGGTGAAAGAGAACTTCATCTTAGAAGAACGAAGAATCAGTCTCTCAGAATTCCATACAGCTGATGAGGTTTGTTCAGCTTACAAATGATCAGTTTTTGGAGTTTCAAATCAAAAATCTGATTATTTTTTTTCTTTTTTTCTTTTTGAGGTATGGACAACAGGAACCATGGGAGAATTAAGCCCGGTACGTAAAGTTTCTAGTAACTTAAGGATAAAACATACTCAATCGTTCTGCACCTGAATCTATGATATCCACTAAACTGTAAACAAGTTCTTGATGAAATCTCTAGAGGATCTTATTTAAACATGACATTTATTTTTTAAATTTTTGAAGCATAATCGCGTCTTGTTTGGTTACAGGTTGTCAAAATCGATGGCCGTGTGATTGGTGACGGAAAAGTTGGACCTGTAACGAGAGCACTACAAAATGCTTACAAGAACCTCACGGAGGATTCAGGTGTGCCAATACCTACTTACCAAGAACCCTGAAATGCAAAGCAAGAGGTAACCAAAGTTGCTGAAATATTCATCTATCTGAGAGGATTATATCAAATTTCTTTTGTTATGGAGCTTAGCAAATGCAAGAGTAGGTTAACTTTTCACATGATTCAGTTGGGCTTTACCGTTTATTAAGGATTTGAACACGAGGGAACATAATTAAAACTAAGACGCATTCACTTTCGTATTGCCAAAAAACAGCAAGTAGTTCATGCGTGGCGATGGAAAGCAGTATTTAAAATTGGAAAGCAGTCAGAAGTGCGTGCTGTTTGTACCTTTTCAAACTTGGAGACTCGCTCAAATAGGAGTATAATTTTAAATCAAAGTCAGCGTTTCTTGTTTGACCAAACGTGAGAAGTATGACCGAAACAGCCACCACACGTATGGAGCATCTTTTTCTTTCTTTTGATCGGCAAATCAGTTTATTGCTAATCTTTTTAAAAAAATTTCCTTAATATAGGTCGAGAGGACAATGAACAAACTAATTTAAGTATTAGAAAGACGAAAACGAAAAAGCAGAGGTCGAGAGGAGAGGAAACCATTGTGGAGAGAATATAGATTTGGGCCATTTCCTTTGTTGGAATTTTAACTTGCTAATGTCCCATAAATAAACCTATTATCATATAAATTTCTGGAAACAAAGGACATTTTATTATACAATTAAAGGAATTTAGAAGACTAATACTACTGATTTGTGTTTAGGATAGATAAGCGATAGAAGTCTGTCTGACTGCGTTTAGCCGCCGTCGCCGGCAATTATCTTCTTTGATTATTTAACTCACAGAGTAGGGTCCACACGTACGTTATTGTTCATTTTATGGAAACCGAATATATTTTATTTATTTGTCATCAATTACTTTCGTTTTTATTAACGGTAATAAAGGCTTCATGATCCCCCCAAAAAAACTGATTTTTGAATGGCCCATATAATTTTCGTTTTTACTATATTCATTGGGGAACCCGATTCTTTACAAGTTGTGTCGTCTCTCTCTTTGCTTTTCTTTTAATTAAGTGACAACTGACAAGTAATTTATGAAAACAAGTTATTATTGTTAAAAATCTAAAAGGAAAAAAAAAAAAAAAAAAAGGAAACATCCAAATAATTTATGAAAACAAGTCCTCGTTTTGGCATATATATACAAAAGAGATTCTAGAATAAAGTTGAAACGTTAGCCCAAAACCAAAAAGTCATTTCCGTGACATCCAATGAAATGACAACGATGTAAAGAAATTTAGGATATCTTTTGTACAAGAAAACACGAATCATCAAGATGTCCTGGGATGTGTTATCCAAACATATACAGTTCACTCTTTCTCGTAATAAGATGGGTTAAAATGAATGAATTAAAAATTATTTTCATGTAGTTGTTCTAGGCTTAAGAATCGTGAACTGAAAAATCACAAACATCATAGTTGCCAAAGAAAAGCAAAAGTTTAAAAATGAGACCACCAGACACACCGTTAAAAGAAAATTCATGTTCGTTGTTTGATTGGAGGAAGCTTCTTCTTGCCACGTGGAACTGAGGACTGACCCAATCGCTGACGTCACTTCAAACAATCTCTTCTTTCGCTCCTTCAAATATCTTTTTACGCAACCATAAAAACATTAAAACTCACTCTCTTCTCCTCCGAAGGGACACAAACAAAAACCAGAAACCAATTTTTTTTTAGGGTTTACGAACCATGAGAAGATCTGATCATTCGAATCCGACTACGGCTTTTTCCGGCGTTTTGCCGATTGTTTTCTTCCTTCTCTTATCAGCGGCGGAGCTAACGGCGGGTCAAGGACAGCCCGATCAGAGAAATGAAGTGTACAACTACGGCAAGTTAAGTCCAGCCATGGCGGTGATCGTCGTGATCCTGATCGCTGCTCTCTTCTTCATGGGCTTCTTCTCCATCTACTTCCGCCACTGCTCCGGCGTTCCCGACGCCGGCGTCTCGCCAGCTGGCAGGGCAAGATCCAGAGGAATCGTCAACGCGGCGGCGCGTGGGCTCGACGTTTCGGTGGTGGAGAGTTTCCCGACTTTCGTGTACTCGGATGTGAAGACGCAGAAGCTTGGGAAAGGGGAACTGGAGTGCGCGATTTGTTTGAACGAATTCGAAGACGACGAAACGCTGCGTTTGCTGCCCAAATGCGACCACGTGTTTCACCCTCACTGCATCGGCGCCTGGCTCGAGGCTCACGTGACCTGCCCTGTTTGCAGAGCGAATCTCGCCGAACAGGTAGCTGAAGGCGCATCGGTCGAGCCGGGAGGAACCGAAACGGATCTCGAGTTGCAGCAGGTGGTGGTGAATCCCGAACCGGTGGTTTCTGCTCCGGTGCCGGAACCATCGGCGACGGCTGAAATAGATTCGAGGAGATTACCTGGAGTACCGGTGGATCTTAAACGAGTCAAGTTCTCGAGATCGCATACGACCGGGCATTCGGTGGTTCAGCCTGGAGAATGTACCGAACGGTTTACTCTCCGGTTACCGGAAGATGTGAGGAAGAGGATCATGGCGGATTGGAAACTAAACCGGTCGAATAGTCTTCTTGTTCTTCCTAGGGGAGGGAGTTCCAGGAGAGGTAAACCGATTGACCGGTCAAGAGCTCGTTCCGATCGATGGTTATTCAGGAAAACGCCGTCGTTTCTGTGGAGGAGTCGAGATGATGGTTCGATTAGGCTAGGTGCTACCGGTAGCGTTCGAGCTAATACCGGACCGAGTTCAACCGGGGATTCGGTACGGGCAGACCGGTGGGCTTTTCTTAGAAACGCGTCGTTTCTGTGGAGGAGCTCTTCGGTACATGTGCCAAGAGGAGGAGTCAATAAGGACGGCGAAGGAACTTCAGTTAAATCGACCGGTACAGGTGGCTCAACTAGCGGTTCGGTGAGATTACCGGTTTAGTTGACTTTTCCTTTTTAGCCGTAACTACTTTTTTTTCCTTATCTTTTCCATTTTTATTTTGTTTGGGATTGTTGATAAAACACGCAATACATTTACTTTAATTTTTTTGGGGTTAATTTTGTATACTAAAATTGATGTAACGTACATATAAATCCTAGTCAAATTCGAAAAAAAAAGATATTCTTTTAAATAATAATAACGTATAAAAAAGTAGAAGGGGAGAACAATAAACAATGGACTGTGGTGAGGTGCGGTGTGGTGCAGGTTGGTTTCTGACATCTTCAAATATAAAAAGATCTTATTCGTCGACAAAGAATACTATTTTATCTGGAAGATAAGTAAGCGAATATAGAATATAGTGTTTTTATTTTTGTTGCTTGAACCAGAACATACAATTTTTATTTTGTAAAATACATAGAAACAAATTATTTGCTTTGTTTATTAATAACCAGAGTTTACTTCGTGATTTACAGAAGACTCCATGTGCTAACAAAACACCGAGACCGCTTTGAAGTACAAAATTCATTTTTCATAAACGAGATGAGATAAATCATTATTTTGTACGATTTAGAGTTATTGTCCTTTTCCAGAAGAACAATATACTATTACAAACAATTCCATGCAATTCGTTTATATGAAAATTATTGACCGCCACTAGGTCTCCGGTCAGAGATCACGGACCTCATCGTGTATGAATAATCATTAGTCAATTTTGATACAGAAGGACACAATTAATTATATATTAACGTGTAATGCTATTTGTTTCACATGTAATCCATGCGCACAGATGCATATATATATATTAATATTAGAACCCCAAATTAATGGGTTTGCTGCCTCCACCGCCCATTAATTCACTAGTTAGATGTAAACTTGACTTAGTGTGTACAGACGACAAACAAAAACAAAAAATGTGTGCACACTGTCACGACCGAATTTGGTTAAGAATTTTTGGGATTACATAGACCAGACCAAACCAAACCAGTTAATCTATTCTCTCGCTTTCTCTTTCTAATACGTGTTTTGCTTTCTTTCAATATAATTCAGTGAGAGACAACAAAACTGTGTTAAGGCCATACAAACTGTTCACGAGAAACAAGCGTGTGATAACTGAATGAAATAAAAGAATTTTAGTTTACTATCTACTGGGCTTTGGGCTTGTACAATTAAGGCCCAACAAAGTCTATTTCTCCCACGGGAAGTTGGGAACTTGAAAAGAGCCGAGGAAAAGAAAATAGCTTCGGGGATTCGATCGCTCATGGCGAACGAAGACGACGACGGCGAGAATTCACGAGGCATGCCCCAGCAGATTGCTACCAAACCCAAAACTCAGATCGTAATCGGTGTTCCGTCGTACCAGGAAGTCTTGGAAAGTTCACAGACCAAGTCCACGCTGCCATCTCTCTTCAAGCCTTCCCAGACCTTCTCTCAGGCTTTCGCTTTCGTCAAATCGTCCGACGTCTACTCTGCTCCTCCTCCCCCTTCCTCCGCCTTCTCTCCGTCGCAGCCGTCTGGCGCTTCTCAGGTGTCCAGTACAAGGTGTTATATGCTTGGAATTAGACATGTACCTGTTAAATTTCCAGATTTTAGGCCAATTTGATTAAATTCGTGCTGCAGTTCCGAACTTTTACGGATTTAATAGCATACTTTTGTACGAAGATCAAATTATAATTGATTCTCTATGAAGAAAAAAAGCAATTTGGGTATTTGATCAAAGTCTGTGGAATGTTTATGTTTCCTGGGAAAATTAGTGTAGACTTGTAGCTTGATCAAGTTTTATGGAGATTGCGGTTGAAAAGTCAAAAACTTTCATGTTTATTACTTCATTATCTTACGCCATAAATCCGATTCGATTTTGATAGTTTCTTGTATACTGTACTTCCAAGTTTTCATGTGTGTTGTTGGTCTATTCTGCTTTTTGTCGTAGCCAAACGCTTCAACCCGATGTGGCATCATCTTCTTCTTCGACTCCTGTAGCTACTGGCTCTTTATCGTCGAACACAACTCAGACTCGTAACGCAATTCTTGTTAGCAATAGACAGGTGAGTGGATACTTAAACCTCCATGGTGAGTCAGTTTCAAATGTTCTTTGGAACTCATTTTGTTTTCCGAATAACCTTCTTGCAGAAAGGAAACCCGCTGCTTAAACATGTCAGGAATGTGAAATGGGTTTTCTCAGAAATCATTCCGGATTACTTGCTTGGTCAAAGCACTTGCGCTTTGTATCTAAGGTGAAAACTCTGCAACTTTCATTTTTCCATTTTAAGTGTAAAATCACAAACAGAATGTTAAGCTGGTTCACTTGCAGCTTGCGGTATCATCTACTGCACCCGGATTATCTCTATTTCCGCATAAGGGAGCTACAAAAGAATTTCAAGCTCCGTGTTGTTCTCTGCCATGTCGACGTTGTAAGTTCAATTCATAGTTCTATGCTATATGCTGAAGTTAATATTCTAGTTAATTTTCCTTAAACATTTGCATATGCTATGATTCTTGCTCAGGAAGATGCGGTGAAACCATTGCTTGAAGTCACGAAAACCTCTCTTCTCCATGATTGCACCCTATTGTGCGCCTGGAGGTATCTATCAATCTACTCTCATTATGATAACACGTTTCAATCACTCTACTGCTTCTCGTTGTATTCAAGTCTCTGTGTAAAATTTCTTGCAGCTTGACGGAATGTGCCCGATATTTGGAAACGATCAAAGTCTATGAAAACAAGCCCGCGGATCTCATCCAGGGCCAAATGGATACAGATTATCTCTCACGAGTATGGAAACTCTGCAATCTTCGCTATTGGTTTTTCTTGTTTTGTCATTTTTATAAATTCTCACGGAGTCATTGTTGTTTTTGCAGCTTAACCATTCGCTTACGAGCATCCGACATGTGAACAAGAGCGATGTAGTCACACTTGGTTCTACATTCGGGGTTGAGCTTAAAAAGAAAAACCTTTTCCTCTATTGTGAATTTTATGTTTTATATGACTCAACTAGAATTTGATAACCTCAAAAAACATGTTTTATGCAGTCTCTTGCTCATGTAATTGATGCATCCATGGAAGATTTAGCTCGTTGTCCCGGGATTGGTGAACGCAAGGTACATCTTTCTTCGCATATAACCAAAAATCTCTTTGTGATATAGGAGCGGATTTTGATATGCAAAATCACTTTGAAAACCCTCAGGTGAAGCGGTTGTACGATACATTCCACGAACCTTTCAAGCGTGCAACTTCAAGCTACCCTTCTGTTATAGAGCCAACAATCCAGGAGACTGAAATTCACAAGGATGTGAACTCAGAGGAACCTGTTGAAGCAGACGAAGATTTTGTGGAGGACTCGAGGAAACGCAAGAGGAAAGAACCCGAGAAAACTGTTAAAACCGCGCTCTCAGCTGTTTTTTCTCGATACTCGGATAAACTCGGCAAGAAAAAGGAGAAACAAAAAGAGAAAGAGACAACAACAGAGTCAGATGCTGAAACCCACCAAGATTAACACAGTTTTTTTTTTTGCTTATTGTGTAAGGCCATTGTAACTGTGATCATATTCCTAAAACTGTAACATAAGAGGTTAGTTTTATTTCTTCTGTTGGGTGTAATTGGTGTGTTATCTCTAGCTTAGAGTGTGTTAGTTACCGAATCTTATGTATTAATTTCAAAATTGCTGGTAACTTGTTAGCTTTCCTTGGTTTGTGCCATATTCAATAATTCTATAGAATACAGATCATGATTATGAACTTTGACGAACTTTATTTACATTTTAGATCACTTTTACATACGAGGCAATCAAAGAAGAGACATTGTATCTGTTAGTACGGTTTTGAGATTAGGTTTGGTTCTATTGATAAACAATTTAGTTTGTAGACAAGAATTAGGTTTGTTCAGTTTGGTTTAGTTCGGTTTGCTGCTTTTGTGGAGAGTGTGCGTTTTCAATGCAATTCGACCGTTTAGCAGCTTTTTGCAATTAGATATTTTAGAATTGTAGTTTTTTGTTGACATGTTTCAAATGCTTTAGTTGATGTCTTGTCGAACATAGACACAAACACTTGAACTTCGTGCACCACTCTCCGAATTTTTATCAATTTTTTTTCCCTTTTCCTTTTATACATAAAAAGCTTTCGGTGTAAACGGTATTAAATTGCAATCGACAAAAAAAAGTAAAGTCGTAAAAGACTGGTAAAAGAAAAGTGCAGAGAATATTTGAAGTGTAAGAAAACCGGTCATGACTCATGAGAGACATCGGGTAAACAGGTAAATAAAATAACCTGAAAAAGTAAAAGTTTATTTTTTTTATCTTACAAAGACACATTTAATAAAATTGTTATGATCGGCCTTAAAGATTGCCGGTCCATTCGGTTCAGTATTGTCAACATCGGATCGGAATAAATTTTTATAATTTTAGGAAAACAATTATAAGTGTGCATAAATCTATATATGAGATATTTTGTGTATATATCTATCTGTATGAAAGTAAATCAAGTTACTGAGGATGTTGGAACATGAGGGGGACAAAAGTGAAAGTCTATGATGGAGGAAAGAGATACAACAGCAATATTAAAATTAAAAATAGGAAACTATATGTGAATAAATATACATGAATATGAAAGTGTATGCAGTAAATAATGTATGTGCAGTTTTTGGAATCTGCCTTCCCTCTTTATCGGACGAAAGCAAATGTTTTCAATCTGCTTCATGTCTTGTAGCAAACCCAATAAAGCATTTTCCTCTTGCTCCTCTTTTTCTTTTCTTGATCCTTGGGATTTGCTCTCTTTACACTATTTTCGATTTCGCCCCAATACTCTTATTTTCTCATGGATTTGACCCTGTAATAATTAACTTTCGATCCCCCGTGGTTCTAAAAGCATATGCCAAAACAACGTTAGAGTACGAGAAAAAAGAAAATCGCATTTTGTGTCTTAAACACTAAAACACAAGTTTGTTTCATCATCCATATAGTACTTGTTTCATTAGTGACTTAATTTTAAAAGCAAAATTAAGAACACTTATATGGAAGCGATATAGCTTTTTCCATCACCTAACTTTCATGCTATTGCTCGTTGGCAACTAATTTTATGGCTTTTAACTCTTTTAGATCGATAATATAGAATACAACTGCACGATATTTTTTTGTCCGCTTGTAAAATTGTTAATGAATCATGTAGACTATATAGTGGTGGTTAAGGTTCTTGGAAATTAAAAGATAAATTATGAAAACTAAATCAAGATGAAAAACCAAAAAAATAAAAAAAAAGAAACAAAATCAACAAGAACCACTACAATCACAATCTTATCATCAGCAAGAATGGGTCATTTTGAAATTCAGATATTTTAGTAATTTGTCATTTATGTATATATGTAAGAGTAGGTGTCCTTGCAAGCAAGGGCATATAAGTCTATTGCACATATATGTACATACATATAGGTTCAAAAGTTGATTGCATTCGTACCTAACCAAACACTACAAAGCTCTCTTTAATAATAATGTGTATATAGACACATTGATAGATGCCATAGAGATGTCATAAGTTATGTACTTAAAAGTGTGTGACCCAATTTTGGATATGAAGTCCGAAGACTTCCAGCTGTGGACATCCTTACAATACATCTTTGCTTATCTAATATCTCTCCCACGCTTTCTTTTCTTTTACCATAGATGTTTAATTTTTCAATTTTTTAATCAACTAATTATGTACATTAATCCAACTAAAGTTATGTTAATTCAAAAGATAAATAAGAATAGAATCCAGAAGCTAGTGAACTTCATTCAGGTTTATGTATCATGTGTCAGAAACGTGCGGACTTACATCACCTTCGACTTAAAACTCCATGATGTGAATCAAAATAAGCTTTCTTTACTATTTCGTGTTTTCACATTTTAATTTCATGATTTATTAGATTCATCAAAGTATAATAAATATCTTAAGTCTTTGTCATTACAAATGATCGGTAATTCTTACGTGGTGTCGATCTCTATATATATATCTATTGTGTTGTGGAGCAATCAATTAACAAAAACTGTTACCGATATATTATTATTTTATTTTTGTTGTAAGAAAAAAGAACTATTAAAAAGTGAGACGAAAATGTTTAGTACACGGTTTTCACGTCTGCAAATCAATAGTTTCATTTCGAAACTTACGATAGAGATATTTTCAGAATATGAAGTCAAAGGTGTTGACAAAATTGCTTTATTTAACTCGTTTTGAGATTTCGACTGCTAACAAACTTCATCTACATTCTCACACGTATCTGACATTCGTCATTGGCCTTCAAAATCAAACCTAACACATGATACAATCAGTTCTTATGTTTGTTCTTTATGTTGGTCGGTATACAAAACCCTATTTTCATGAGAATATATTATCATATATATTATGTCCATATCCATTTTATATGGTTAGACGGATACGAAAGAGATAAAATTACATAATTGTTTAGGGTGTTATCAGTTGTACTAACAGCTACCGCTCTAGACTCTAGTGGGTAATAATATTATATAGACGGAATTACAAAAACGAAAAGTATGAGAAATCAAATGGATTTTTTTCAAAAATTGTTTACTAAATCAATACGCCGGGTGACATGTTTTCATCGTAAAATTTACAATTGAATATCAATCTTGGTTTACACACGTCGGATGGTTTTAAAGAAAAAAAAAAACTTATTTTGCTATTCTACTACCATTAGTGGTGAGTTCGAACAAAGATTCTCCTTACTGTATGCAAAATGGTAAGTTCGAATTTTCCTGATCACCTGTTCTAGCAGTTACTTTGCTTTGATCTTCCAACACTAAAGATACCCAAAACTTGAATATATATATATTATGTTCACAATAATTAGACTACTAAACTATAAATATTCCTAGGATTACCGATTACACTTTGTTTGAAATTAGAAGCTAAACCTATGAGGCTAATGAATATATCACATACCACGAAGACTGAACAATGCATTTACATTTTCAAAATATAGCAATTTCCTTAATTAGTAAATGGTGAGTAAATTTTTTACTAGGCTGGATTTGAATTGAGTAGATGAGGAGGACTTAGGTTAGGTCCAGCGTCCAAAAAGCCAAAAGAAGTTAATAAAACAACAGTTTGATTTGGATACTCATTTGCATGTGCTTCAAAAATACCCCACATCTTATAATGGGTCCAAAAACATTACGATTTTATTGATTAGTCAAATGTGTATAGTAGTGGTACTAAAAGCAAATAATATATCATTTTTATGATAATTTAATGGAAAAGAAAAAGAAAAAGTAAAGCCTAGTTTATCCTCCTCATATAAAAGAAAATCAACTGTAGAAATATTTTATGAAAAAGGACTATGATCCTTTCAGTTTTTTTTTATATCTTTCTACTATGGCACTAATCCGTGTCTTTATTTTTGTCTTCACTTGTAACTGTTAATATTTTTCTTTGTCATGTAAATACTACTTTTAAAACGGAGTCTTGCATGCAAAATAGAACGCCACGTGACGATTTTTTTTTTGGTTATAAGTGAATAACCACATAAAAGTTTTGTTTAACGAATTATAAATTTCTCTTTAAACTGCAGTGAATTCAAACAATCAAAATAAAACTGGTAATATATTTAAAAGCGTGTAGATATTTGAAAACGAAAAAAACCAAACTGACAAACAAAAATTAAGCTGACAACAATGTTCGTCACGAGGTTGGTTTTGTTAGTGTATAGAAGACGAGAAAACAACAGAGCAAGTTAATAATTTTAGCTAGAAAAAGAAGGGTCTAAAATACCTCCGAAAATGATTGCTCAAAATCCCTTTAAAACAATTGTAATTTTTAATTGTAGGTCCGTAGAAAATGTAACTTCAGTTATGGTTAGCGTAACTTATTCTCGAACTATGAATCATTTTAATATTTTTCCCGGATTTTATTTCCTTTTAATATCATCTATCTTACCGTGTGCGTACACGTGTATATCTACGCTTAGTGTGGCGATTATTTTAGATTTTCTTAATTAATCACAGTCAAAGTTCTGCGAAATTTTAAGCTGCACGATGTCAATTATATAATAATAACAATCGTAAAACTATTACTAATACTTTTTCTTCTTCTTCTTCATGTTATGTACACAACAATTATGGATTTGTTTCAAAATATCGCTTACTATTATGATACTATCTCACTGAAGTGGTGCACATGCGTCACATGCATTAGCAATTAAGTCAAGTTTTATTTGTAACCCAAAACCTCAAAAGTATTTCAACATGATAATTAAATAGTTCATTAATAATTATTTATTTCGGACTAACTGGTGGTTGAAAGCTGGCCCAAGAGAACACTATCCACAGCAAAGAGTGGAAGCGACCTACCTGTCTCAATGACCCATTAAAAACTCATCAACATTATATATTATATATATACACTTATCGATAACGATTGAATTATATGTATATTTTTATATAAATGTGAAATTATCAGGCATTCTCAATAACTAAAGCTGTCAAAAGTTTTTACTTTTAATTTTCGGGTTATATGAACCATTTAAAACCAAACAAAAAATAGGTTTAAGGTTTTAATTTGTTTGATTCGGTTTCATTGTTATTAGAATTAATCGAATTATATATATTTTTTAGCTAATTGAGCTAACCTAGTTATGTTGACAATCTAACAGTTCACGAGAATCATTTTAGTATGAGGTATAGTGTATATACTTAAGATCTAGATCGCATAATTTACCATTACAGGGGTCTTAAATTAATCTTTAAATTCACTTGTTGCATTGTTTGCGTAAGCGATGTTCATAAACTAGTCTATTATGGTGACAGAGACGCTTTCTTGCTTGCGATTGGATCCTAAACCCCCTCGTCAACGATCATTAAAATGATAAAATCATTGGTCTCAAATCAATATTATGATCTTGAAATTTTTCATGTTAATCAGTGTCATACATAAATTATTATAGTCCAGTTAGTTTGCAAGGAAATGATATATGCTATGACCATTCAGAGAAAATTTAAGGTCTAAAACTTGTTAGCGTTAATCAAATATAAGGAGAACTAGTTAACACGCAAGCCTTTTAATCGATTTATATAAAACCGTTAAATTTTTGATATAAATATAAATTGACAAAATGTGAATAGCTCTATTAATAGTAGTTCTTTATAACAGTAGACAAAACCACTCCATGATAAACAACATGACAAACCTAAATTATTGAGCATATTAAAGTTGGTTTACATCTAAACCACACATTAGATATACGAAGTTGATAATAAAAAGCGAAATACATTATAGGAAAAAACGAATACAGCTAAGTATTGTAGTTAAGGAACCTTAAATATTCGAATTGTGTTAATCAATCGTATTCCATAAGATGAATACAGGATACAGCTAAGTACAAAGACGAAGCGAGGCTGTACTTAATTCTGCCAAAGTGAAAGAAGCTGCCTTTAAGCTTCTTCTTTCTCTCAACTCTGTCTGTACCAGGGAAGATAAAAGAAAAGTACGAAACTTTAAAATTTAAGTAATATTTAAAATCAAAACAATAATAATAAGATGGAAAACAATATTTAATATTTAAAATGACAATTTAAAAGAGATATTTTGCAAATCAAAATGAAAGATTTCCTTGCTTCCTGTGCCACCGCCCTCTCTCTCTCTTAGGTTTTTCTACAGACATAAAAATAAGAAACCCTGAAACAGAGATAAAACAAAGCACAAGTTTTGAGTGTGTTTTTTCAGTGTCTCTCTTTCTCTCTCTTTCTCTCTCTCTCTCCTTACACAACAACAACCGCCTTTATTACACAAAACACCCCTCTTCTTATAATCTCTCTACCATTTCTTCTCTTCACAAAGGAGAAAGAAGAACAAAGAGTTGAGACAGAAACTCTCTCTCTCTCTCTGTCCAGACTTTTGTCTGTGAAAACCCACAAATCTCAGAGAAATTATGAATAAACAAGATGTTATGAAGCTTCAGGTATACGTCTCCTTCTCTCTCTATATCTCTCTCCCTTCAAGTTTGTATGTGTATATATATTTGTGCTAATTGCTTACTGGGATTCGATTTTTGCAGACTTGTGTTCTGAAAGTGAACGTTCACTGTGAAGGCTGTAAGCACAAAGTGAAGAAACAGCTGCAGAAAATCGAAGGTGTGTTTTTGCTCCTTTTCTCCTCTTCATTTTCATGGGCGGCTTTGAATTGTCATTTTAAATTGTTAATTTGGTGAACCTAGTGTTTAATTAAACACGGTTTTATCTCTGAAAACATGGATCTATGAATATTGATTTTTTTTCTTCTTCAAAAAACTAATATCAGCTCAAATATGTGAAATTTATGAAGTACTGTATGTTCTTTTTTCTTCCTGTTGTGTGATGCTTTCGTCTCTCACATCAAAAAGTTGCTAATTTTCAAAAACTATGGAGTTCAAAGTTTGGAGATTTACCATTTGGGGTTTCTCGATTTCCTCCACTTTTTTTTTTGTATGTCGGTTTACCAAAATTACAGCAAGAAAATTTAAATTGTTTGAAATTATCTAACATCAAAAGGTTCCTAATTTTAACCGAATCTACATTATTGAGTTTTACTACATGGATTGTCCCCTGTCATGTTAATCTACCCAAATGATGTGAACGTTTGGGAAGAATCTGACATATGATTTAATTTTGATTTCAGGCGTGTACTCTGTAAAAGCAGATGTAGAACAGGGGAAAGTCACTGTCACAGGAAACGTTGACCCCGCGATTCTGGTGAAGAAACTCAGCAAATCTGGTAAACACGCCGAGATCATTGGCGGCGGCGGCGGAGGAAAAGGGTTTCCTAATCTGAATGGGCAATTTGGTAATCTCAATATGAATGGAAACAGTAAGCCTAAAGGTGGAAAAGAGAGCAATCAAGTGAAGGGGAAAGCTAACGGAGGAGGAGGAGGTGGTGGTCAGATTCCTGGACATGGTCAACCGATGCAATTGACTCCTCAGCAGATTCAACAGATGATGATGATGAAAGCTGCTGCTCATGGCGGCGGTGGCGGCCATGGTGGGAAGGATATGAAGATGATGCCTCCTGTGGCATCCAAGGACCAGAAGAAGTCGGTTAAGTTTGCGGATGAAGACGATGACGATTTCAGTGAGGATGATTACGATGATGAGGACTTTAGCGAGGATGATTATGATGATGAGTTCGATGATGATGAGGATGACGATGATGAGATGGGAGGACATGGTCATGGAGGAGGAGGTAATCACATGCCTCCTAATAAGATGATGATGATGCCTAACAAGATGGCTCCCATGGGTCATCCCGGTGGTGGACCGAAAGGTCCTAATGAGATAATGATGATGATGAATGGGTTCAAAGGCGGCGGTGGTGGTGGTGGTGGTGGAGGAGGAGCGGGGAAGAAAGGCGGCGGAGGGTTTGAGATTCCGGTGCAAATGAAGGGAATGGGTGAGGGTAAAATGGGAAAAGATGGTAAAAAAGGAGGTAAAGGCGGAGGAGGAGAGAAGGGTAAGAAAGAAGGGAAGGGGAATAAAGGAGGTGGGGGCAAAACCGGAAAAACAGATGCCAAAAGTGGTGGTGGCCTTCTAGGGTTTTTCAAAAAGGGTAAAAGTGGAAAAGGAGACGAGAAGAAGGGAGCTGGCAAGAAAGAAGGCGGTGGGGGTGATAAGGTAAAATCCTCCGGTGGTGGAGGAGGTGGAGGAGTTCATCATTATGATAATGGGCCTAAAAAGGGTGGAGGTGGGGCTAAAGGGGGAGGCCATGGGGCCCATGATATTGATGAGCTCATGAAACACACCAAAGGAGGAGGAGGAGGTAACAAGGGCAATCCTAATCATGGCGCCAAGGCAATTGGTGGCCCAATGGGTCAAGGCGGTCCCATGGGTATGATGGGTCAAGGTGGTCCAATGGGTATGATGGGCCAAGGCGGTCCGATGGGTCCAATGGGACAACAAGGTGGTTCTTACCAGGCGGTTCAAGGTTTGCCGATGAGTGGAGGCGGAGGATATTATCCACCACCGGCAAATCATCCAATGAACCAACAACAACAATATATGCAAATGATGATGCAACAGCAACAACAGCAACAACAACAAGCAGCAGCAGCAGCTCATGGAGGCTATGGTGGTGGTCATGGTGGGGATATGTACCATCCGATGATGTATGCTCGGCCTTATCCGGCAGTGAACTATGCTCACCCACCGCCAATGCCGCCTCCTCACTCGGATTCTTATACTCATATGTTCAGCGATGAGAATCCAGGTAGTTGTAGTATCATGTGATCTTTGTAATGTTAATTAGAAAACGGATATGAGTGTTTGTCTCTTAGTCTTATGGTTTTTTTTTATTTGCTGTCTTTTTTTTTTTTCAACTCTGCCAAGGATTGGTAACAAAATGTGCTTTAATTTTGTTAGTGGAATGATATGTTGTTCATAATATCTTGAATTCCGGTAAAAGGATGGTTACAAAGATGGATAATTTTAGCTTTGTATGTGAAAAGGATTTTGCAGCCGCCTCTATAGTAGGTACAATAGCATTATCATTTATGATAAATCAACAACTTGTATAGTGTGCCACTAATTTTGTAGACACACAATATTAAATTTGAACCGCAAAGTACCCAATCCGTGAGATTTCTGATTTGATTATGATATTTTGAAAAACATGTAGATAAATTCTTTGAGAATTAGGCTATTGTTTTTAGAAAAATAGCTTCCTTTCTTAAGGTCAAACCATAGTATGATTGGAGAAATCACTACAATGGCTTTCACGAAAAAACGTGGTGTCCTTATCTGAAAAAAATTGCTCTAAAAAATGGGCCTTGAAAAAAGCAATCAATATTTTGGGCTACTCATTATATAAAAATAAATGAGCTTTTCCGCCATTGAACAACGACTTTACCAGTAATATCTCCAAACTTAAAAAATAAAAGCATAGTTAGATGTTTGTCAAACATACAGATATAAGTAAACTAAACTTTTAATCTAATCCAAATCGAAAATCTAAGTGTTCAAAATTGACATAATAAGACTATCTCCAATCTATTTTGCTATTTTTTCCTTTAAAATAGAGGAATTCTAAAATAGAGGTAGATTTCTTTCTAATTTACTTCTATTTTAGAGGAATACCTCTATTTTAGAGGAAAATATAGAGGAACTTATTTTTTCTTCTATATTTGGAGAAAAAAGTAGCATCTTCATTTTTTCCTCTAAAATAGAGGTGGATTGGAGAACAAAAATGACACCTCTATTTTTTCATCTAAAAATAGAGGAAAAAATAGCAATAGATTGGAGATGCTCTAATAAAAAGACAAAAGAAACTTGTGACACCTCTAACGATCTTACAAGACAGGATGCCTATGTCTAATTTGTTTTCACAATTATACAGTTTTTAAATACCAAAATTCTCTAATTAATCTAACAACATAAAATCCAATTGTAAAGTGATATGAGTTGAGAATAGCAACATTACCTTTCTGAGCCTTTGTGAGAGCATTGCCGCTATTGAAACAAATTGAACAGCGACCTCACCGACATCATCTCCAAAAAAAAAATAAAAGCATAGTTAGATGTTTGTCAAACATACATATATGAATAAACTAAACTTTTAATCTAACCTAAATCGAAAATCTAAGTATTCAAAACTGACATAATAGTGAAAAGACAAAGGAAACTTGTGATAAATTCTGAATCGGTCAATTTTTATCGAGTCGGAAGAAACTGACCAAATTCCAGAGCTTTGCCAAAATCCCAATTTCCAATCTGGGGTTAGTGTTTTTGTTTTTGGCTTGAGGGTCGAATCGAATGGAACAGATTCACAGAAACACGGTGATAACCTCAAACAAGAGTCGAAAAGTTTGATACTTTCAGTATCTTTATGCACTGAAAAAATTGTTTACATTTATTGATCGATCCGGTTCAACCAGTCAACTAAATCCGGTTCAATCCTGTATCCCCCCTTTTAAGCTTTTCCTCCTGTATATGCTAAAGTTGAGAGTATAATTTTGTGACAAAAGACTGAAATTTATTTATCGAGTACAATATACTATCTAATCTCTATTTATTATATAGGTAACAATTTATGAAACGATGTATATTAAACCGGAATTCCGGTTTACATAGTATCCCATCGGGGGATCATACGTGTCTTGGCCAATCAAATCACAGCGACGATCACTAAACAGAGAATTAATGTGATACTTAACAAAATAAAACGCTCGTCGTCTTCTTCTTCTGCCACTTTCGTCATTCGCACAGACAAATTTTGCAACAGAGACGGGATCGCGACAAGATCCCGGTGATCGAAAAGCCCTAAGGAGTAATCGTAAAGGGAGAAGGGCTTGAAGATGCATTCATTTGGTTACAGAGCTAATGCTCTGCTCACGTTCGCCGTCACGGCACTCGCGTTCATCTGCGCGATCGCTTCTTTCTCAGACAAATTCAGCAACCAAAATCCTTCTGCTGAGATCCAGGTGAGGAAAACTTTACGTATTGTTTACATTTATTGATCGATTCGTATGTGGTGGATCTGCAACTTATGAATGCTTCGACTTGTGATAGAGATTAAGCTGTTTAAACCCTATAATTGTAGATTCTGAAAATGTGGCTGGTGTATTGATTGTCGTTTTGTTTTGACTGGGGAATTGAAAATGTCTGAAGTTGTAGATTATATGGATGAGGAAATCAAAGGAAAATCCTGAATTCTAATTTTGGTTTCTGGTTGTGCTGTGTTTGCAGATACTTAACATCAATCGGTTTAAGAAGCAATCCCGTGGAAATGATGAGGTAAAACTGCATGATCTCGATCTATACTAAAGTTGCTTGCTTTCAGTTTTTCTAAGTGTAACAAAAGTTCTGAGCTATGTTTGTTAGTCATGGTGGGTAAATCATTTGCATTTCATCGTTTTTGTCATCTTTGATTTCCTGGCTAGGCTAGTTTGAAGAATGTCACTTGATAGATGGTAATAGTATTGTTCATGTCCATCTTAGTTTTACCAAATCTAAACTCCGAGATTCTTGAAGTTCATATGGATCTCGAAGCTTTCGAAATTTGATTAACAGATAACTCTTCTTAGATTATTGATTTATGGTTTCTGAGAGCATTCAGCTTACACATAAACCTGTAGCTTCCTTGCTCGACTGTCCTGTATCTACTGCTTGTATTCTAATTACTGAGCATTTTACATGTAATGCAGGTCAGCTTGACACTGGACATAGCTGCAGACTTGCAATCACTATTCACTTGGAACACCAAACAGGTTTAACATCTGAAAACATTGAAGTCATTGCAAAAATAGGCTGCTCCTTCTGGATAATTTTTTTTATATAAACCCCAAAGAAAGTTATAGTGAGTAAATCTTTGTTTTTGCAGATTTTCGCTTTCGTAGCAGCGGAGTATGAAACCCCAAAGAATTCCCTGAATCAGGTATTATACTCAACACATTGTTTCAATGCAAAGCCCCTGCTCTAAATTTTTGTTGTTGCCATTCATCAAGTCTAAGAACAAGTTCTGGGTTGAGTTAAGATTAGTACCCTTTTAGTGATTTTACCAATGGATTTGACATTCTTTTGCAGGTTTCTTTATGGGATGCGATAATCCCTGCAAAGGAAAATGCTAAATTCCGGATTCAAGTCTCCAACAAGTACCGTTTCATCGATCAGGTACAGTAAACAAACACACCAAGTCCTTCTGTACTTATTACTTCCTCCAGAAACAGAAACTGATCATCATTTGGGATCTTTCAGGGACATAACCTTCGCGGAAAAGAATTCAACTTGACATTACACTGGCATGTCATGCCTAAGACCGGCAAGATGTTTGCCGACAAGATAGTCATGTCTGGTTACAGTTTACCAGATGCATACAGATGATGAAGACTGAAGAAAACACCAAACATCGTCCTAAAGAGTTTTTGAATTTCGTTTTCATGGAAAGAATTCAGTCTTGATTTTATGATTCAAACGAGAAAACTAATTTAAAAAAAAAAATACTATTGATCTCTTAGATTTTTCTAAACAGAGAATAAAAAGCAGGACCCTGAAAGTTTATAACGTTGTTCCAACAGAACTATGACCTAAAACTTTAGCTATCCTTTTGCTGTTCATGGATTCTCTGACCAGCTTCACATCGGTCCACCTCCCAGCTTTGGCATAAATGTTAGATAGAAGAACGTAGATTCCGCTACCGAGTTCTTCTGATTCACTTACCACGGATCTTATCCGATCAGCCAGATCGAGATTCTCATGAATCTCACAACCATTCAACAATGCACCCCATATATTAGCATTGGGTCGTACCGGCATCGTCTTTACCAATCTCTCTGCTTCACCAAAACAACCAGCACGGCTCAAAATATCAACCATACATCCGTAGTGTTCAACTGTTGGTTCAATGCCGTAGAGATCTCTCATTTCCGCAAAGTACCTTTGTCCTTCCTCTACCAAACCTACGTGGCTACACGCATATAATACCCCCATGAATGTGATTCCATCAGGTGCAGCATCATTACCTTCCATTTTCATTCTCTGGAACATACACAATGCTTCCTTCCCGTGCCCGTGACTGGCTAACCCGATGATCACAACGGTCCAAGCTATTGTATCTTTCTTCTCCAGATCTTCAAACGCTTTTTTCGCGCTCTCTGCATCACCGTTTTTAGCATACATATTCACAAGTGCACAAACTACGGCAGCATCCTTCACAAACCCAGTTTTCAATACACAAGCGTAAACCGTTTGTCCCTGAAGTGAGCATCCTTGGATCATGGAAGCTCTGATGATACTCAAGAAAGTTACTTTATCAGGAGAGATACCCGAAGCAATCATGTCAGAAAACATGTGCACTGCTTCCACTGCATCGCCGTTCTGACTATACCCTGTGATGATGGAGTTCCAAGAAACCAAGTTTCTCTTAGGCATTTCATCGAACAGGTACCTCGCGGTTCTCAGGTCTCCGCATTTTCCGTACATATCGATGAGACTTGTAGCCAAGATCACATTGAAACCAACTTTTGACTGAAGATACGGATCAAAGCCTAGTTCTTGAAGAAGCCCATGAAACCATTTCCCAGCCGCAATGTCTTTACATCTACCGCAAGCGACCAGAAGATCCACCATTATTGTCTCATTTGGCTTCACACCATTACTCTGCATCTCCCTAAACGCTTGAATCGCGTCACCAAACCGATTGTTATTCACAAACCCAGAAATCAAACTTCCCCAGGCGACAACGTTCCACTTTGGGATATCCTCAAAAACCCTCAAACCACAATCCACTTCTCCACAACGCATATACATATGAAGCAAGCACGTAGAAACATACATATTCACTTCAAACCCGGTTTTCACAGCGAATCCATGAACACAACTCCCGAACTGGATAGTTCTCAGCCCTGAACAAGCCTTGAGCACATAAGGAAACGTGAAATAATCCGGCGAATACCCTTTTCGAAGCATTTCTTGGTAAAAGATCAATGCTTCGTCTGGGTTTGGACTGTTTGAGTAGCCTCTGATCATAGAGTTCCATATATACACGCTTGGAGAATCGATACTTTCGAAAACTGATCTCGCGTAGCTGAGGTTCATAGTCTCGGGAGACGTGGTGCAGAAATCTATGAGACGGCTTAGAGGAATGACGTTTCTGATAACCGAGGATTTGATCATCAAACCATGGAGTTGATTCAGTTCCACCATGGATCTGCAATTCTCCAGTTGGGAGAGAATTGGTTTGTAGTGCTTCTTCATCCGTCTTCTCTCATGTTGTGTTATCAAGAAATTCAAAGGCAAATGACTCCCTTATTCTGGAAACTTATCAAAGTTTATACCTTTGTGAATCCGGTGAAGAAGATTTTCCAAATTATAGAGAGTGAATGTCACAAGTCTAGAGTCAGTTTTGTAAAGTTTAAATAGTTACAGGTTTATTTTTTATTTTAAAAGAGTTGCAGTTGACATTTGCAATTTCCCTGAGAAAATACTAATAAAGTGTACGTCGTAATAGAGAACAAGCGGGGACTGGAGCGACCGCAGGTATGGCGACGAAGGCGATCGCCGGCGGGAGCAGTTCCATCGACGACGGATCCGATCGCGAAGATGCATGTCCAATTTGCCTTACACCCATATTCCAAGTATCGTATCTTGATACCTGTTTCCGTACGCTTCTCTCTCTCTCTCTCTCTCTGTCGCAGTTTTCTTATAATTTTTTGTGTGGATGATTCCTCGATTTCATCAAGGATTTGAAGTGTTGAAGTAGTTTTCTTTGATCCCCTCACTTTTGTGTTGGCCAATTTGAACGGATTCATTAATTCACAAGGAAATAATTTGGAATAGGGTTCGATTGATTAGCTCTGGATAGGCCATATGTTTGTGGTTTATGCATTAACTGATAGCTTGTTGCAAATTTGACATGGATAGATCAGAAGAGTAATGGTTAATTATGTCTCTGATTTGCTTTGCTCTTGTGTTGCAGACAAGTTTTGTTTCAAATGCATCAAGCAATGGATAAAAGTAGTTTCCAGCAAGGTCTCTAAGCAGTTGTCCTCAGTGAAATGTCCTCTGTGTAAGGTCTGCTTCTTGTAAACGCTCCTTTTTTTCTCTGCGTCAAGAACCTTCAAGCACTTGTTTATAGGAATGGCCATATCAATATGCAGACAGATAACATCTCGATCATCCACAACTTCGATGGGTACTCTTTTGACCGGCATTATGTGAACCGGAACATTACTGATGGGTAGGTTATCGGGTGTTTTTCCTTGAGTCAAATATTTTTCTTTTGTGAATATGTTGATGTCAAGCTTAATCTCATTAAGAGGAAAAAAACTTATGAGCTTAATTTCATCTTCTTTGTGCAGTTTTGTCCTCACAAAAGAACAGAGATATAGGTTGCAGTGTTACTACACCGAGTCAGGTTTTTCCCTTCTCTGCATTTTCTGAATTTTTAATATACTAGTTACAACGATCGGGTGTCTGTTGCTTCATTTACTTTTGAATGAAACTGATATAACATCTTTTTTTGTGGCCTTAAATCAGGTTTCTTGGCTGACGTGTTTGACGTTTCACGGTTTTGGAAGATGAAAAAGATACTCCAGCCAAATCGGTGGTTTGAAGCCTGGTTGAGAAGGGAGCTTCAAGCTCTGATGCAGGTACGCTTGCAATCCCTTTTATTGATCTCTCTTTCTTTGTGCTCTTATCTTCTTTGTCCAGTTCTTCAGAACAACCAATTTTTTGTCTGCTTCTCATTTTTCTTCCTCTTTCTGCAGGAGGAAGATGTTGATATTGTTCTGCATCATTTGATCGGAGTAATGGATTCCTTCTGTAAAAGGTAAAAACTCCCGAGGCAAACTGAAAACTTATACAATTCTTGGATCCAGTTGTTCGTTGAATGGCTAAGTTCTTGGTTGATTATTTTTATGCGCGTTTCAAGATGTATATACAACAACTATTAATCTTCTCTCTTTCAGAACCGAAGAGAGACACAAACAAGAAGCAAGAAGCGCAGAGACAAATCAAGAACAATTCAAATCGGTCATGGCAGAGGCAGCTCGTCCGTTCTTAATGGCGAGAACAGACCGGTTTGTGGATGAGGTAGAACTCTTCCTAGCATCAGGTCTGAATATGGAGGCTTACGACTCAATGTATAAGCAGCGGTTAGGCTGGAGCAACAACCGAAGAGAGATCGGTGCAGCTAATGAAGCAAGTGAAGAAGAAGAAGAGAACATAAGAACAAGAGTGACTCCTTACTTGTTCCTTTTTGAGGAAGACTCAGACTAATGCACATACTCATCACTTGTACTATATAAAGCAAAACACAACTGTTTACTTGAGTAATACGTCTGTTTCGATTTGCTTTACTTTGTGTGTAAAGTTAAGGTCTTTTGCTTCACAACACAAAACCACCAACGAAACCATTTATTCAGATACTTTATACATTATTATTATTTGATCATACAACAAAGCATAACATTTAACTATATTACAAACTGTAGTATTTCTTTGTGCCCACTTCCTAAGCATATGCATCCACACTAACAGAGACAAGACCTTAGACAAGCTCAAGCGTTCACGATAAGACCACCTGCACAAAATCGCTTTTGCGTTACTATATCCCACGACAAAGACTAATTTATAACCATGCAGACAGAAACAGAGGACAATAAATACGCTCAATCCGGTTTAACCGCACAAAAACCAAACTGAAGAGACAATACCATCTCGATTTAATTTCTTTCAAATCGAGAACAAACCATAGCGGGAATCACATTTAATCCTTCAGATTAAAGATACCGTATGAAAAACCTAAACTAAACCGGAATCGAAACCATATTGAAGCGAACCATACGGTATTTCCTCTCCATCCGAGTTTTATATCACACAAACCGATAAAACCACACCACAAAACCGGATTAGACTTACCGTTTGGATGGAGGATCTGACCGGTGTAGTAAGAAGAGCAATCGTTACAAGCCAAGAAGACGTAGGAAGGAGCCACTTCGACGGGCTGAGCCGCTCTTTTCATCGGTGTCTCTGACCCAAACTGCTTGATCGCTTCCTCGGAGAACGAAGCGGTTATCAGTGGAGTCCACACCGGACCTGGAGCCACCCCGTTCACACGTATGCCCTTCGTTGCAAGCTGAAGAGCTAACCCACGTGTGAAGGCAACGACGGCTCCTTTTGTAGAGGCGTACTCTAGCAAACTCGAGCTTCCTGCGTATGCAACAACCGACGTCGTATTGATGATACTGCTCCCTTCCTTCATGTGCTTCAACGCGTACCTATATATATTATCATTAATTACACCGAACCAAAACCGGAGTTTCAGGTATATATTTACTCACTTGGCCAAGAAAAACTGGGAGAAGATGTTGGTACGAAACACCCTCTCGAGCCTCGCCTCATCGATATCCTCAATCGAAACCTCGTGCTGCTCAGCTGCACAGTTGACAAGCACATCGATGCGTCCAAAGGCGTTGACGACTTCCTCTACGACCCTCTTACAATTCTCCTCGAACCCTAAATCAGTGGCGATCATGATCGGTTCTTTAGCTTCCCGTGTCCTAACCTCGTGAAGCAAACGCAGCGTTTCGTCTGCGTCTTTGTCCTCTCGACCTTTAACGTACGTGAAAGCCACGCTCGCTCCTTCAAGAGCATAGCAGTGACACACTGCTTTACCTATCCCTGAGTCTCCTCCCGTCACCAGCGCCACTTTTCCCTGCCAATAGTTTCAATACAATTGTATAACACATATGCATAATTGTACATAAATTTAACAATCTTCAAAGCTTATACCTGAAGTTTATTGGAGGGTTTGTAGTTAGGGCTAGAGAATTGAGGAGTTGGATCCATGACATGTTGTATCCCTGGTTGTGTCTCTTGCTTCTGTGGCGGAAACCCACTCGCCATTTTTCTTTTTCTTTCCTTTTACACTGAAATTTTTCCGGGAATGTATTTTTTTTGTGTGTGTTTTCTGCCTTCGATCGAGATAAACAAATAAGCGAAGGAACGAGTCAAAGCCGTGAAACATTTTGAGTTACGTGCCACGTTGCATCTCAATTACGATGACGTGGACAAGACACTGCAACGGCGCCGCCCACGTGGCGAACTTTAGCTTATTTGTGATAACTGTCCCTACAGATATATACAAAAACTTGCATGAAAACATGCATACGTGACACAGACGGGCGAATTTGGGAAAATGTCCAAGGATCTAGTAGTCTATTAGATAAAACTTAAGGCCTCTTTTATATATGCGAAAGTAGTTAAAAAAAAAGAAGATAAATTTAGTCTTGTGGTTTTAGTATTTGATGGAAAATCTTTTGGTTTTTGTATTTTTGATAAATAATCTTGGTAGCCGAAGATAAAGAAACGGAGTACAAGTATTTTTGTTTTAAAGAAGCGTTTTCATTTTCTTACGCTGAACAGTAATGCAAAAATATACAGGAAGGAAAGATGAAATGGACACGAGAACATGCTAGCGAAATTCAGGATTAAGATCGAATAAAGACACAATCAGACACTACTTGAATAACTATATACTTTTAAATCCATATACACAAAAGTCTTGATAATAGCACACGTTGCTAATAACTTATAGTGTGTTAGAATCTTACTAGATTCCGTTAAACAACAATCCATATCACAGATATTCTTCAGCTGCTCTTCAATTGATCTTTTCCATCACCCTGCGAAATCAGATACCAACAAATTGAGCAGAAGCAGCATACTTGACCATCTCTATGTTACCATTGCCACTATTTTCGAGATATATAACAATCAGAGTAGTTAACTACTGCTCATCTAAACAGGTCTAGAGATCAAACTGTTTCATACAAGTAAGTGTGGCATGCATGCAATCAAGTAAAGTGTGGTGAATGGTTTCTCTGTTTTAGTCCTTTTAGCGCTAGAAAATTCAAGAAAACATGTTGAAATCTGAGCAAAAGATATGTACCTCTTTTTATTGTACGGTGGGCCTGCAAAGTATGGGAAAAGTCTCGCCTCCATAACGTGTAGCCTTAGCCTGATATTCCACAAGAGGCGCATCAGGAGAATCAGTCTCTCTTGCGGCAAAGGTGATGTAGTACTTTGTCCTGGACCCTTTAGGGTGGAAGTTAGCCCTCAAGACATTCTCGAACTTGACATTTTTTTCCTTTCGTCTGTTGAATTTGGCAAGACACATGCATGCCATATCTGCTAGGAACTGACGACAGGTCACACCTGGATGCACTTCTGCTTCGAGATCCCAAACCGTGACAATTCCAGCCAAGATGTAGGTCGGGAAATCTTCCGATGGTTTAAAGAAACCCTAAAAGCCAAACAAAAGCCATTAACAATTAAAAGACTCAAATCTTTTCGGAGATTTAGTGAGGATGGTACCTTGGTCTCCACGACCGTGCGTTTGTAGAAGCGGCTCCTCCTCTCAAAGTCCTCGTCGTTCAAATAATCCTGTTGATCCTCAGATGAATGATATTCACGGCCATCAAAGCTATCCTTATCCCAATTTGGATCACTATCCTCCGCATCTTCATCGTCATCGGAACAATCTGAGGTGGGGCTTTCGACCTTGCGCTTCCCCAGCAGAGAAGAAGAGGCAACAACTTCCATGGGATCCGTCTCCACCAAAAGTCCATCCTTTTTCTCGCCGTCGCTTGATTTGGGAGACATGTCCATTGTCCACTAAAACCCTAGATTCCATCCCAATTTTTTCTTTATTTTGTTTTTAAGTAATACTAAATTGTTCAGTAAGAGCTGCATTACCAAATTACCTCTGCCAATTTGTAAAGATTTATTTATGGGTTTTCTGAATTAAAATAGAACCCTTTACTCACTCCACTAACATTTTAAGATGAAACAGCTATGGATGAGGAGGCAACTAAAGAGATGTTTGCAGCCAATACAACAACTAAATATGAATTAAATTTTGAAACAAGTATAAACTATAAAATTGACAAATTAAGCATATTTTTTTGTAAGTTTTACTTTGAAAATGACTTAAACGACATTCTCTGCGGTTTATTGTGTATTCTTAATGTCGGATTAATAATTTAGGATGAAAATTTACTTTGAAAGTTTGAGTGTTTACAAGATAAACATGTAAAAAATGGTGAAAAAAAGTTGAATGCATAAGTTGTTCGAAATTATTTGCATGCTTTAACTTCAGCTAAAAAAGCTAGTAGAGAGTAGAGACATTCAAATATCTATGTAGTTGAAATCTTAGAAGTGATTTGGAATAATTCAGCTAAAAAGCTACTGGAGACATCTCTAATTGGATTTAAAATTATACTGCGCCACATGAAATATTAGTGAAGTATAATAATTAATATCCAAAACGGAATGTAGGCGGGAAGGCCGCTTTTATCTTTGCTATCCTCAAGTTGTCGCACGAATTCAAATTTGTACCCCTAATATTTTAAATAGGCGGGAAGGATAGCTCCCAATTTACAAATTGGAATTTTCACTAATCGTTTTTCCGAAAATTTGAAAGCTTTTTGACAAAAAAAAAATGAAAGAAAAACTTGTATATCCATTTTCTTTCGTTTCTATTGACAAATATCTGACGTTATGGCTTAGCCTTACTTTTTCATGTAAATAGGAGACTCCGTCCCACTTGTTCAAGCGTCCTCTACGGCTCTACACTCGTATTCATGGATGTGATTCCAGGTTTCTTTAGCAGAGATCTCAACTGCTCATCATAACGTTTCAGAGTCTATTGATTCTTCTCACCATTCATGGGAAAGAGATCAAGATTCTGATCAGAGAGCTCCTTCCTGCTCAAGACTCAATCAAGAAATCTTCAAGTGTGGAAAGTGACTGTAGTCGCTGACCCAGCGAAGCAATAGTTCTCTGGCACTCTGCAAATTTTGAGGCAGCAACTGCTAATTCCTTCTCCTGTAATTGCCATATTGTCACGAAAGAGTTTTAACACAAAAAGAAACGAGCTTTGCTGTTGGTTAATGATTTTATATGGATGTTTCTAAGTTCAGGGTTCTAAAACGGTTTCTGTATATGTACATGGAAAGTATTATGTAACATTGCGTGGAGATGAGAAGATAGTCTACCTGCTTCAGCTTATAATCGTCATCAAAAGCTTTCAAATGGTTAGGCTCATGCTCTGCTTCTTGATGATGCTCGAGTTCGTGTTTTAGTTTTGAGATTTCATCTCGCAGTTCTTCGCACTTTGAAATGTGTTTTGCCGATAAAGCACGTTCCTTTTCTCTACTTTCTTCCAAAGATTCGATCTTCAAGATCAAAGATTCCACTTGTGCTTCAACATCTCTGAATCTTGATTCAACCGCTTCTGTTTTCGCGTTTGCGGCTTTTACACCATCCTCAGCCGCTTCTTTTGCATCCTTTGTTAAACGCAGCAGAGTCTGAAGCTCTGTTAACTTTCTCTCTGTTTCCTTTAGCCGACTTTGCGATGTCTCAAGCTGCTTCCTTGTCCCATTTAAGCATATGGTCAGTTCCAGCTTTTCTGCTCTTATAGTCTCTAGCTCCGACAGGTTCACTTGTGCTTTGTTCAGCTGTTTTTGAAGATCCTGAATTTGCTTTCCAGATTCACCCAACAGCAACTCTAGATCCTGGTTTTCTGCTCTTGTAGTCTCTAGTTCTGACAGATTCACCTGTGCTTTGTTTAGCTGTCTTTGAAGATCCTGAATATGCTTCTCGGATTCACCCAACGACAACTCTAGATCCTGGTTTTCTGGTTCTAGTTTCTTCAACTCCGATAACTTCTCCTCTGTCTCCATTAATCGGCTCTGCAATGCCTCAATTTGCTCTCTGGATCCATTCAAGGCCATCTCCAACTGCAATTTCTCTACCTCCACCATCTCTACTCTTTCCTCCAACTCAGAGATTCTGTGAAGTGAGGTTTCAAGTTCATGTTTTAGTTGTGCATCAGGTTTTCCTAATCCCATGTTACTCTCTGTATGTTTTCTTCCCTGCTCAGAATGTGGCGGCAGAGCAGCGAGCTTTTCCATCTCGAGAAAATCGTCCATCAAACCGATGTCTACTGAAGGAGCCATCGAAGTCTTCCCAGTGACCTTTTCAGAGGAACTCTGCGTCTCATTGTCACTAAACGAAACCCTCTCCGAGTTGTTTGATTGGTTATCTATAGAAACAGAAGATTTGAGTTCACTGGATCGCTTCACCATGACTCTCAGTTTCCTGCATTCCGCTTCAAGTTTAGTCAACTTTTTAATCCCTTCCAACTGCTGTTTACTGGCAGATTCAGCAGCTTGAGTGCTCAAGTCCCTCTCAATAGTTCTTATCTCGACCTCTTCTGACTTTGAAAGCAGCTGTAGCTTCAAAGCTGAGTTCTCTTCCTCTAAAGCCTCAAGTTTCGAGTAAAGGTCTTGGTGGGCTGAAGCAGTAGCAACCTCATCTTCCCCCTTTTGAATCCTGGCTTGGAGCTCCTCGATCTGGGATTCAAGTTCAGATTTTTCAGTTTCCCACTCTGCGCATTTCTTGGTTATAGCCTCTTCGATCTTCTGGTTTTGCTCTTCTCTTCCTTGCCAGAGTTGCCTCACACATTCCTTAAGTGCACTATCAAGATGACTATTTCGATCCTCAAGAGCCGAAACCTTGCTTACAGAAGCATCAAGCTGTTGCTTCAGAACCGCAGCTTCTTTCTCTGCCTTTTCCCAACCTAAAATCAAGCAAAACCCGCTCATGTACATTAGTCCACTAAATCCCATTTCAAATAATAAAAATTCATGTGAAAACAACAAACCTGTGACAGCCTCCTCTGCAACTTTAGCATGCTGCTTCGCAAGATCCTCTTTTAAACTGACATTCAAAAGAGCTGCAGAGAGCCTCTCCGTTAGAATCGTGATATCCGCCGTTGCCTCTTCTTCTCTTGTTACAGGTTTAGAGATTAGTTCCGGTGATTGAGATCTCTGAGTTTCACACAACATTACACACCAAACACATCAAAATGAGCAATGTTTCTGCAAATTCGCAAACAAATAAACTACTAATCTTCTCCTAGTTTCAGTCACATTCTAACACATCATCTACAATCACATGTTCCCATTGACCAAACGAAAGGCATTGAGAAAAAAATTCGATACCTGGTCGTCTGAGAATCGTTCAGAATGAGAAGAGAGTGAGCCTGTACTTTCCGTCTCGCCGGGACTTTTCTCAGATGACTTCCTCCGCCAAAGCCAGCTCCTCCGATCCATTTCCACACCCACTAAACATTCAGACCCAATTCATCTGCAAAGAACGCAGCTTTAACCTCCAATTTAATCGCGACCTGAAAGATAAATTAAATTTTTTTAAAAAATGGGGAAAATTTGGTTGATCTCACTTACAATTCACTCTCTGACAAAAAAAAGAAATCAATTTTCCCCCAACTAGAAAATATCTCTCTCTCTCCAAATGTCTAATCTTTTTTAGAGAAAGCGTTGGGTGATTTCGATTGCTTGAGATGTAAAAGATGAACAAACTCAGAAACGTAACAAGGTACCTAACACACATACCTCAAATCTCACGCCAAGCGAAGACGAAATAATTGAAGGAAGGAGATTAGTGTGAATCTGGCTATCAAATTCAACGGCCATGTTCAGAAAAGAACAGATTAATTATAAAAAAAAAATATATACAGAAGGGAAAAAAAATTAAAAGTGGAAGTCTCGATGATTGAGACCCACATGATGATAATGTGGAAAGGAAAATTGAAAAACGCCAAGTAGCTAAATACACACTTATTATCTCTTTTATCTAATTTTAGAATTATCCGTGGAGAAATTCGCCATTAACTATTACAGCCAAACACTGAAAAACAACGAACATTTTACAACAAGGAAGAATATTGAAGATAAAGAATTGTCGAAAATATTATTTCATTTTTTTTTTGGGGAAAAACGACAGAAAATCGAAGATGGCGTAATGTAGAAGAATATTTACAAAATTGTCAGTGTTGTTTTCAGAAATTCCAGTGAGAAGAAGATCGCCGTATCCGTACAAAAATATTGTTAAGACCCTATAGGGTTGAAGATTCTGGGCCTTCGGGGTCCTTTCTTTTCTTTTCGATTTTCACCTATCTTTATTTCTTCTACAACAATAAATTACCTTTTAATTTACACATGTTTTTTTCGTGTCCAGGAGCTGCAAGTTTTCAAACTTGATTCTTTTCAAAAGAGAGAGTTTGAACATCACGGGAGCAACAAATCGATTTATTATTACACTATTCTCTACAAGTAAATCATGGAAGGTGAGTAAATAAATGAATAGAATCCTGGAGCAGTTCAGTTTCCAAATAGTACAAAAATTGGATAAACCTGAGGAGGAGAAGCGTTTTTTATGGATCTACAGATTATCAGAAACATTACCTTTTAGTTTAATAAAGAACAAAGGTCTAAAAACTTTTATGAATCATACGGTGACAGTGAAGAGGTAGAGCTTGAGCACAACCGCAAGCCCGAGCTGCAAAAGAAAGATACTGGCGATGATCAGGATCGATCTTTCTCCCGCCGAGTTGATATGCGCTTTCAGGTTCAAAGCCACAAACGTCGCAGACATGAACCCGGCTACACCCGCGATAACCCATCTGAAGATCTCCACTGGCACGACCGAGAGGCACTGCAGAGTCGGAAACAGATATACATGTCAAAGTCTTCATCGTTTTTAGATGTTTTGAATATGAATTAAGAATTCTCAGAAGGAGCAACTTTGGTACCAGTGCAGGGATAAAGATGAACAGGGAGTAGCCGTAGAGACAGAAGAGCTGGACTAGGCCTGATGGTGCAGAGAAGTATTTGAGAACGACATATAACGCCAAGGGAACAATCGTGACATAGCCATAGAACACTCCTGCAGACCATGTCACCAGATTAATGTCGTAGTTCCATTCTTGTTGCTTCCACTTGTGTGCTATGTACGTGACGAATGTGCCGATAGAGGCTGCCACGAATATCAAGGTTGTGCATATCCAGAATGGACCATACCTGCAAATACATTCGATTATCGCATTTGAGGTACATTTGGTCTAATCTCGCTCTTAAGTTGAAAACTTGAAAATGAAAAAGGGAAAGACACAACTCTCTTACAAGTCAGGCTTATCAGCTGTCTTCTCTGTAAATGTTCCACGGAATGGGAAGAGAGATTCTTTGAGCCTCTCTACGACATCCGAAGTGTCGACATCAAAGAATGGCTTGTACGCACCAACAGTGAATTTATGGAGCCAGCCACCAGACTGAGGTTCATCTGTACTACCATTGCCATGCCCAGAGAATGTATCTGCACCGTGGTTCAAATTGTATACTATAAGACATATAGATATATACTGAATTGTAAAGACTGGCACAAGGCAATCAACATGAAACAGTCGATGAACACGTTTTCACAAGCTTAATTCGTCAATCGATTACATTACCATTCGGAATTTCTTAAATAATACAGAACGAAAACTCCAGAGATTCCTACCGTCAGCATCTCGAGGGGGATTACTACCACCAGAGATCTTCCCCTGAGTAGCAGATGGAGGAAAGGTTTGTAGATTTGATTCTGCAAAACAACGCATCCCTCAATCACAGCTTTAACATGAATATAACCACGTCAAATCAAAACCTAGAAAAGGGAATACATTTGCAGTTACAAGACTTCATCTTTCTCCCTAAACTAGATCTCCGAATCTTCTAATCGATAGCATCTCCTCACAAATTGCACTCAAATTCCTTTCTTCTTAAGCTAAAATCAATACACTCTTCCGTATGAGAGAGAACGGCATCTAATTCCAAATCAATTCGTTCTTTCCCTAAACGCTCTATTAACAAATTCACCTCAGAAACCGAAAAATTCAGAAAATACGGCAATGTTACCTGCGAATTTGACGGTGGTATGGCTTGGATCTGGAACAGACTACGATCGACAGAAACAAACCACAGGAAAAGTAGATCAGATCGGAAGAATCAATCAGTGTATGGACGAGCACACACGTAGATACTCAAGTAAAAGAATAGAGATCGAGAAAGCATAAACGGAAGAACTTACAGGTACAGATCCAGAGACTTTCTGGCTGTCGATAGTCGTGTAGCTCCCGCCGGACATCATCTTGCTCTCCTCCTTCCTGATCTTCCGTCCGTCTCGTAGCTCTCTTTCTCTCTCGCTATGAAAACCGAAATTGGGCTTGCAACTATACCCCCTCCGGTCCAATGAGATTTGACGGGAACCTGAGCTTAACCCTCTTTCTCATTTAGAAGCATCATCCCACTTTTATATAAAGTATGTTTTTCCTTTTAAATATTATTTATTTAACGTTGACTACAAGATACACAAAACATGTCAAACATGATATACAATTCTTTTAACATATTATTAGCAAGTGGTACACTTCAAATTTAAGTATTGAAGATTGCAAAACTTGCGTTAAAATTTTAGTAATGAAGATTCCAAGACTTGCGAGATGCCTCCTACTAACAATGATCATAGACTTGAAATTCTTAAGAAACGTTTTTTGATTACATCATTTCCTATTTTCCTTTGCCCTTTCATCTTTCAGAAAGATTCTCACTTTTATTACAACCCAACTACACAGTAACCAACTTCTGTATTATGCTACAACCAAATTTTATATCTGATGTATTATATCAGATCAAAACTTCGAATGTTGTTCTTGAAACTGGAACTATTACAGTGCTTGTATACTAGAATATTTTCCGGTACAGATAGCCAAACTGAGATCTATCCCGTGTGAATCATACATAAAGAACAAAATCCGACCTACCTACAAGCCTTTCCTTGCTTTGCCTGGAAGCTTGGTGGTAACAAACAGATTTGTGAGTCTTTATGGGCTTTTCAGCTTCCCCTTTGTGAGAAACAGAGTTCTACGGATAGCTAGAATGAGAATCCATGTCGTCGCAGTGATTTTCTCCTTGATCATCAGTAGCAACGCCGAGCTCAGAACAGTCTTCAAGATCTGCGCCTGCAAGCCTTTAAAGAACCCTAACATCCCTTCTTTTCTCCATATGGCATAGACAACCCCAGGAATCGTTTTCCTTGTCATTCTTCTAGGCTTCTTAGTTTCTGTTTCCTTCGACTCATCAGCAGCTTGAATCATCACTTTGCACCTGCAAAACTCAAAGACATATAGATCATCAACCCAATACACTACAGCCTTAAAATTAGGTGAGTTGAAAAAGTTTATCTGAGACAGATTCCTTAATCTACTCCACATACCTAATAGCTGGATATGTGAGGACAGTGGCAACACTTTTGGAGACAGCACCTAACACGAAGGCCATAAAGGCAGAGAGCACTACCGGGGAAGAACCATTCTCTGCTTTTGCAGTTTTCTGTTTAAGCAGGTGCTGTTTCAGCTGATCGAACACTGTATACTGCAAGAGCATCAAGTTTGTTCAGCAAGTCATGTTGTCTATGTAGCAAATTGCAAAATTTACCGGTGAGAATTCAAATGAGCCATCACCAGAACCGCAAGCTAATATGGTTTAAAACGAGGATTGTACCTGTATAGCGGGATTTGAAGTCAGTAAAAGAGAGATCCCTAGGCCATCAAATGCATTTCCCCATGCACCCTCTGTCAAGGTCTTCCACAACCCTTTTGATTCTCCAAACTCACTCGTTTGCATCCTTGATGAAGCTGTATCTAGAGGCTAAACAAAGATAAAGACTTCAAAAAATTGATTTTGCAGCAACACACACCGAGTAGGAAACAAGACCTTGATTCTCCATTCCAACACTTCTCAACTTTGACCAAATCAAGAGGACATTTCAAACATGACGCAGGGATTCATCAAAGTAAACGTGCCTGGGTTAAGACGGAAGTACAAGCCCCTGCAGCAGCAGCAATGAGCAAGTTCGCCTTTGTTCCGATTGATTTCGAGCCTGTTCTTTCACTATGCACCCTCTTGAAGTAGCTATAGCTATAAAAGTAGATGAACTGCGAGACAAAGGACTGCAGATTCTTTGTTCCTAGGCCTTGATACAGCGACAGAATCTGTCGCTTGGAAATTGCTTCCCACATGACATCTGAAAGATATCTGCTTTGGAAGAATATCAATAGAAATCGAGTTATCATATAATAAAAATATCCCAGTAAGAGTAGAAGAAAATTCAGAGTCCATATATTAAAACATAAACACGCAATATTCAAATCCCAAAAGCGAAACCATTAGAGTAAATTCGAGGAGAAACATGTAAAATCAAAGCATGGAAAGAAAAAGAAAAAAAGCTCGAGAAAAACCTGTATTTTTGCTGACCACGAGCTCGAATCTCGGCCTGGAACTTTGATTTGCAAGTATCAAGCGGATATAAGATGGTTGTACTCAGAAGCGACCCCACGGCTCCGGAGGTAGCCTCCGACACCGATTCCAAATCAACACCCATCTCTCCCGATGAGATTTTGAAGAATTTGGTAGATGAACAGCGTAAGCGATCATTTGATGATCTTTTTGCCTCGGGAGTTTAAGCATCCGTGAATGTTGACGGCGTTATCATCGCCGTTATAATCTCCCCTTCTCTGTTTGGTATATACTAATCCAAAATATTTGGTGATCTTAGTTATTAAAATCGCCGTTATAATCTCGGTTAAGGACGTATAATTATGATTACCGTTATGATATTTAAAACAAAAGTTTCACGCCTCAGTTGGGCCTATCTTATTGGGCTTTTAATTCGACGAGTGGCAATTTAATATTTACAGTTACAGTACAGTGGTCCGGTTCAGAGACTTTCCGAAACCGTGTCTTTAAGTTTTCTCTTTCTGTCATTGAAAGGTAAAAAAGAGAATTCGAAAAAAAGGAATGTACATGAGTTGATGCATTTCTTACGATAAACTGAACTTCTGGAACATTTGCTCGGCGATACTCAGATCGAGTTTTACGATCTCTAGGTTAGACTTATGGTAGAGCCCAGTGTTGGCTATGCAGCTACTGAAACCAACGGCTGCAGCTGCTTCTGCTTTGGCCCCATACACCAATCTCTGCTCACAACCCAATGAAGAAGAGCTTTCAGAAAGAAACAAGTAACATAAAAGAAAACAAAAGTTTGGCATGAATAAAGTTTTCATATTTCACTTTGATGCAGTTATTTCTACCTTGAGTCTTGAGAGATGGATGGCTCCAAAACACATCGCACAAGGCTCGCAGGACGCGTACATCTCGCATTCCCATAACTTTACTTCGTTCGGTTTCTTGCATGCCTATGGTTGGTTTGGTCAAAAAACTCATGATGAGAAACAAGACTAGGCATTATGTGCAACACTACACGACGGATATATATATATATATATATATATATATATATATGACTTAAAAGATGAAAACGTTTTGTTTGTTGAAGGTGCTAGTACCTCTCTAATGGCTACGATTTCAGCATGTGCGGTAGGGTCTTTGTATTTCAAAACCATATTGTGGCAGCTCACAACGATTTCGTTCTTATGAACAATAACCGCTCCAAACGGACGGCCATCACCACATTCGACTCCAATGTATGCTTCTTCGACAGCTTGGGTTAGAAATTTATGGTCCCTATCACTGGAAGCTGATCAAATCGACACACAAGTAGAGTAAAGTAACGACTGTAGAAATTTCAACATAAAAATGAGTCACATATATAATAAATAAGCTAGATATATAAACTGGTGGATAGCTGTATTTTGATGAATATGCATTTAGACCAATGCGATAAGGTCAAAGACTATGTCTTAATGTTCATTAATACAAATTAGAAACTAATTTTTGTCTGTGTCAAATGTGACATGGCTAAGTCTAAAAACTTGATACCTTCATGGTGACCAGCAGATGCAGAAACCACGGAGATTGGTCCAACGTTCGCTTCCACCGCTACATATTTCAATCACAGAGCAATAAATCTCCAGCGATAGAAGACATCAAAACTCAAAAGAACTCATAATCACCTAAATCCAAAACAATTCTACAAGACATTCGATAAGTACATGGTGATACAAGAAAACTAGATGCTCTTAACGAATATTCCAAATATAGGAAAGGGATTTATAATGGGAAATTCAACGAATATTTAGCCGATTCAAAACCCATACCCAACAGACTCAATCTATAACCAAATCGTTCTTTCTTCCATGTTAACTATCAATTCAACTAAACAACCGAAAGTATCACAGAAAATACGACAGTGTTACCAGTGAATTCGACGGTCGCATGGCCTGGATCTGGAATAGACTGCGACAGTAGCAAACAAAACAAGACATGGAAACTAAGATCAGATCGGAAGAATCACGAGGACACACGAACACATACTCATGCGATAAAATTAGTCGAGAATGGATGAGCTTACAGGTACTGTTTCAGAGACTTCCTGGCTGTCGATGATCGTGCTTTCGCCGGACATCATCCTTGTTATGCTCTTTTTCCGATATGCCGTCCGTCTCGGAGGAACGAAGTGGGTCCTCGAACCTTACTACTCCGCCCCAATGGGCTTTAAACGGGATCGGATGAGAGCATATTTCTGTTTAACTTAATCAAGGGATTATACATTTTTAATTAGCCAAAGTACTGTATATTATGCTTCAAAATGAGGATGAAACGAGAGTATAGAAATGATAAGGTATTTTTCGGGTATAATTGGTAATTAATTTAAATGGAGTAAATCTGAAGTTGAATTATGTTTTGGACGATCACACATGTTAAAAATATATGTAAACTTTTTACAATGAAGATATTTCTTTGTCCACTTAATAAGTTGTAATAAAAAGAACAAAATTGAAACTTTTAAAATCTGTGGTAAAAATATAAAACAATGAAAATAAAGTTTTAAAACAACATTTTTTTTTGTAAAAAGACTAACATTTAATTCATATGATTACTAGTCATGTATTTTCTTTGGTAATTAATTTAAATAGTTTAATGAGAATTTTAAATAGTTTTTTAAATAATAGGTAATAAAATTATATGTAAACTGTTTTTAAAAATAAGTTTATTATATAATTTATAAGATAATTTTTTAAATAGCGGGTAATGATATTACGTGCGAACTTTTTTCAAATGAAATTATTGTAATTTATAAGATAATTTTTAAATAGTAAGTAACAAATTTACGCGCAAACTTTTTTAACAAATTAACTGCTTTTTTAGCTAATTAACATATAAAATAATCTTTATTTATATATAAATATATTAGCTGCTTAGTCAAAAAGAAAAAGTAACTCATATGCTTCAATTATTTGTGTAACAAATTAAATTTCAACAAAGAAAGGATACATATTTATTTTATTCAAGAATTGGGTGTTCAAATTAATGCAAGTAATTAAAAGCTTTGAACCCGAATAAGGTAAAACATAAAACAGAACCAAGAAACCAGTTGTATCCACCGTTAAAAACAAACCTTTTACACTAAGAAGAAGACACATGGTAATGATACAGGGAAACAAGCAGTTAAATAAATAGAGATGAAATGAAAAGAGAGGAAAAAAACAGCAGCAGCAGCAGAAGAAGAAGCTCTCTTTTCTTCTTTTGAATTTTCTCATTATCATCCCGCCTTTCTCCGCATTTTGATCTTCAAGGTTAATATTGTTTTACTGTTTCTGTCTCTGAGACACTGAATTATTCTGAAGAGTATGCATCTTTATATTATCATCTAGTCTCTCTCTCTGTTTTCGCCTCTGTTTCAGTGATTTCATCTTAATGGGTTGTATAAAAGTCTTGTCCTTTTCAACTTACAATACCTGAATCTTGATTCCCGATCCTCTAGATTTTCCAAGTTATGCTTAGTAATCTGATTTTGGCCATTGTTCTGGCCCTTTCTCTGTTTTCAGATCTTGTCAAATGTTTATTCTTTGATGATGTTGTTTGCAGAATCAGATGATGAGGATCGGTGTGGGAGATCCTCGTGGCTCGCAGAAACCGATACGAATTGTTGTGGTTGGTGAAAATGGAACTGGGAAATCAAGTTTGATAATGGCTGCATCAGATGCTTCTTTCCATCCAAAGATCCCTCCTCTGTTACCTCATACCAATTTACCTTCTGAGTTATTCTCTGACCCTATTCCCGTCACCATTATCGACACTTCTTCAAGGTAAAATGTTTCTTCTGATTCTATACATTTGACATCATGAATGATTCTGATAGGCAGAGGAAACTGAGAATTGAATGGTCGGAAAATGGTTTACTATTGATGTCTCTGTTAATAAAACATTGCAGACCGAAAGATAAGGGAGAGGTGGTTAAGCAAGTTAAGGAAGCAGATGCAATTATATTGACATTTGCGTTTGATAGACCGGAGAGTTATAGCCGTTTGAGTGAATACTGGCTTCCTCTGTTTCGACAATTAGAGGTTTAGTTTCTTCATCAATCGAAAGGTGTAATGAGTTTATGCTATTTCCCCTGAATTTTTTGTCTTCTGTTGAACAGGTGAGAGTCCCTATCATAGTCGCAGGTCATAGAGCTGACATCAAAAGGGATCATAATCAAAGCAGCATTGAGCAAATAAGGACACATATGATGCAACAGTTCCGAGAGATCGAGACATCTTTCGACTGGTCTGCTCAGGACGTAAACCATGCCCGTTGGCTTGTGCGTAGCATTTCAAAGAACATTCACATTGTTTCAACCCTTTTGTAATGAACTTGTTTTATTTTGCATCCTGATCAATCAAAAGCTTTCTTATGTAGGCTCGAGATGTTATCAAGCATGCGCAACAAGCTGTTATTCACCCTCTACGACCAATATATGATCAAGAAACCAATTCACTAAAGCCTTTCTGTGTCGCTGCCTTAAAACGTGTATTTATACTCTCTTGCCATAACAGTGATTTTGTCCTCAATGACGCCGACTTAAATGATATTCAGGTTTTCCTTTTTATTCTCTCTTATGTTTCATAGTCTTGTTTCTTTGAGTAGTGCTTCTATAAAACAGCTAAGTTGCAAAAATATATACACATAGGTTAAATGCTTCAATAAACAATTGATGCCTTACCAAAGTAAAGCAATAAGAAAAACTGTGCAAGTACGGTGTCCATTTGGAGTTAATGAAATAGGACTCACATGGGTTGGCTTCTTGTTTCTAAACACATATCTTGTCGAACAAGGAAGAATCAAAACAGTATGGACTATACTTAGGAAATTCGGGTATAACAACGATTTAAGACTTGCAGATTCTATGATTCCTTATTCATCATTCAAACGCGAGGCTGATCAGGTAAAAAAATCTTCAGAAGTAAAGAAATGATTTGTTCTGGCTTCATTGTGATAATTTGCTGCATTTTCTGATTTTGGCATTTCTTTCAACATTGTTGCAGAGTGTTCAGTTGACATATGCAGCTATTGAATTCTTAAAGGAAGTCTATGAGTTTTTCGATCAAGACGAGGTAAAGTCTTATTCTTTTTCCAAGTTTGTGTCATAATGTGGGGTTATATTCCTAAAGACCAGATTTGAATTTTTCAGGATGACAACTTGGAACCTCATGAGATGGGATATATCTTTCAAACTGCACCTGAAAGGTAACATTTTCATATTTCAAAATCGCGCCTTTTTTGTTTGCTTATGTGTGATTCCTTAAGGACAGTCCTTGGAAAGAAGCTCCCTATAAGGATGCAGTAGAGAAATCTAAGATTGGAGGATTATCATTTCAAGCTTTCCTCTCACTGGTAATCAAAACAAAGTCTCTCAACGGTTTTAAGAGGAACCCAACTCAAAAGTTTACATTTTTTTCCCTAAATCTTTGAGCTTTTTACCATCTTTGCAGTGGTCATTGATGACACTAATAGATCCAGCTAGGAGTCTTGAGTATTTGATTTACATCAGATACCCATACGATCCATCTTCAGCGATTCTCGTTACTAGGAAGAGAGAGCTAGATCGCAAGGAGCAGACCTCGAGAAGAAAAGTTGTTCAGTGTTTTGTGTTTGGTCCCAAGAACGCTGGAAAATCTGCATTGCTCAATCGACTTATCGGAAGGTCTGTCCATTTTTTTTTTATAAAACTCAGCACAACAAATTGATTTAAAACACAGAATAAGTGACAATATATCTGTTTCGTTATATGATGTTAGGCCATACGATGATGCCAACAGAAATGGATCAGCTGAGGAACGTTATGCTGTTAATATGGTTGACAACTCCGGAGAGATTGCATATACAAAGAGAACTCTGGTGATGAAGGAGATTCGATATCCAGAAGATGGATTCTTGTTATCAAGTGAAGCATTGGCTTCTTGTGATGTAGCAATCTTCGTCTACGATTCCTCTGACGAGTCCTCGTGGAAGGGAGCCATTGATTTGCTTGCTGAGGTTGCAACCTTTAGCAAAGACGAGGGTTTTGAGTTCCCTTGCCTTATGGTTGCAGCAAAGGCTGATCTTTATCCATTCCCAATGGAATTTCAAGAATCCACTAGAGTAACACTGATCTTTCTTCTTGATTATAGATGATTCTTTAGTAATCATTAAACTAAAATAGTATTATCATGGTTTTGCAGGTTACACAAGAAATAGGGATTGAAGCTCCAATACCAGTCAGTTCCAAATTGGGAGATGTCGACTATTTGTTTCTAAAGATCATAGCTGCGGCCGTGCATCCTCATCTGTGTATTCCAAAGATTGAGTCAAAGAAGAAGAGGAGTTGGGAGCTAATCAACAGATCTCTCATGGCGGTTTCAAGTACGTTAAGTTTTTGGATTCCAAATTGTTTGGTCAAATGTTTCTGTATCTCTTCATGATATTTGTGGATTCCTCAAAATGTTACTCTTTAACAGTTGGGACAGCGGCTTTGGTTATTGGGATGGCTTCATTTCGTCTCTACGCCGGAAGAAAGCATAGCTAATTCTTAGCTGAGGAAAGATCCACCAGACCTGCAGATTTCTATTGTAATTCTTGAAGTTTGAATAAACAGAGAGACTCTGTTTGTTTTTTTTTTAAAGTTCTTAGATTGCCTTGTTTAATAAGTAAAGAATTGTTTTCTATAGATTTTTCTCTATTTACTCTTAAAAAGGCATCAATTTGAAAAGAAGATTTAAGCATTGCTTTATTTTTGCCTGTAAAAAATCTACACAACTGTGTAGATTCACCAGACCTGCAGATTTCTATTGTAATTCTTGAAGTTTAAATAAACAGAGAGACTCTGTTTTTCTTTTCTTTTTTGAAGTTCTTAGACTGCCTTGACTAATAAGTAAAGAATTGTATATTTTTTTTTATAGATTTCACTTCTTTCTTTTCTCTCAATGATGATTATCAGAAGAAGACATAAATTTGAAAAAGAAGATTTAAACATTGCTTTTTTTTGTTTTCCCTGTAAAAAATCTACACAAGTTTGTACCCCACACAAATAAACGAATTGTATAAGAAAGACCAAAACCTAATTCTAAATTGTCTATTTCACCCACTTGAACAAGAAACAGAATTGGAGCCATAGCTAATAGATTGCAAGCTCGAATGAGTCATATTCGTCATCCATCTCCTTGGAACTCCCTTTGATTCTCCAGCCAGGTTATAAGCGTATGATCTCCACATGTTCTCGCCATTGTCACAAGAACTCATAAACCCTAACCTTCTCGTCTTCTGCGTCCTCTCAAGAACAATGAGACTAGAGAATGTCGAAAAGCTGTTACCAACAAAAACATCGGCTCTCAAACACACCTCGTAATCTATAGCCGACTGAATCAGATACGAATACTTGCCGTATACATCATCTTTAACCCCAAGCTTCTTCTTCTCGAATGGTATTAACCCGTCTCTCCAACCCTTTAAAACCGATGAATCATCTTCTTTTTCTTCCAAGAGACTATCCGCTACTGCGAGGTAAAGAACAGCTGGAGTCTTTAAACCGGAAATGTTCCCTACTCTCTCCATAATCTCTCTTTTACTGCTACAAATCTCTGAAACCTTCTTCCTCTGCTCTAGTTTCTTACAGTGTATCATCCAATCTATCTCTATCCTCATGTGAACCGCAACAAAAGGAATAGGATCCGGGATCCTCTTTCCGGATTCGAGTTTTTCTCTTGCCGCATTTGCTCCTGCTTCTCTGATTTTCATCACAACTTTATCTGCTTCTCTTGCGATTTCATCAACCACAACCATGCACTCAAAGACCTTAGCGTAGTCCTTCACCGGCCAATGATCGTGCCACAAGAAAGGGTTTTTCCCTATGAGACGGATCACTTCAAACTCATCGATCGATACGTTACTTGCGGAATGTTTCAGTTGTTCCAAGTCTCTCTCCACTGTCCATCTTCTTCCACTACCTTTCTCAAGATCAAACACTCGTGTTCTGTTTCTGACATCCGAGAACCGAGCAAGCCGCACAAACCCACTGCAGAGAGAGTTGAGTCTTTCGAACTGAAACACTTTATCGAAAGGAATGGGACGAAGCTTATCGACTTCCTTGTAGAACAAGGAAGCACTTAGGCTTGGCATAAGAAGCGTTCTGTTCATCAGTCTCGCCGTCAAGCAAGCTCTGGCAAAAGCTATCTTCTGATTGTTTAATCCCCACACGATCTGAGGAACCTCGAGGAACTTATCAGTTCGGATTCCACTCGTTGTGGAGGAATCTGACATGTAACGGGATGGAATCAAGGAGCTACTGGGGGAGTAAGAGAGCAACAGAGCTCTGTAGAACAGAGCAATACCAACAAGAGCAAGACATTTCCAAGCAACAGATTTTGAAAAGACTCTCAGATTCCTGCGACTCAACGGAGAATTCATCCGTGAGAAAGAGATTAAAAAAAAAAAGAACAACTGTTCCTGTTCTCGTCGCTTCAGATTTCACCTTCTTCTTCAGCTCAGAAATCCAAAATCCCAGGTGGAATCAAAATATGTGTCGAGTTGACAATGTCAGAAACCTGCATGATATCGAAGACATCAGATCCCCAAAGTGAACATGCATGCAATTGCAGAGATAAGAACTAAAAGAACCCAGAAGGGAAAAAGCTGAAACTTTAATCAAAATTCTGGGTCGGAGAAGAGAGATTGATCAATCCTAGAAAATGACATGCAAATCGATTGCAGAGGAGATAAACAAGAACCCTGAAGAAGAACCCAGATGGGCAGAAATTCGAATCTCCGATCGATAAGAACTTTAATGTAAAATCGTATCTTTTTTAGGTCGAAGCTGCAGGCGAAAATTACAAGGAACAATAAAGCCAAAAAGGGAAATTTTGAAGGAACCAAACTAAAAACACACAGAGAGAAAGAAAGAAAGAGAATGCCAAAATTACAAGGTAAAATTTTGCCTTACCTTTAATTTCCAAATAGGTCTGACTTTGTTTTCCATAAACTGGCAAAATCGTGAAGAAGAGACAAACGAGACCCATAAACCCAGAATAGAAAAAAGGAAAAAAAGAAAAGAAATCAAAACTGACGATCAAATCGCTCGAATCACGGATTATGACTTTTTATTTATTTTGTTTGGAGAAAGCTTTAAAGGAAAGCAAAGCAAAGAGAGGATAAAAAAAGATTAATAAAAAAATTATCTCAGCAAAAAAAAAAAAAAAAAATCCCATCGTAGTCACTGACAACTAACAAACCCACAAGAATATGCAAATTGAGGTTTCGAGAGATTCAATTTTTAAAAATTATTAAAGAAATAAGATATTTGAAAATAGAGAGGTGAAAACGGGGATGACTGGATGAGGAAGCTTCTTGAAACAGAATCACGGAGAAAAGTGCAAAGAGGGAAGATTTGAAGAGAACACTTGTGGATAAAATAAAGACTGGTAGGTTGAATTTAATATTTCAATATTCTGGTAAGGGTTTGGTGGAATCTATCATTTTTTAAGTTCACGCGTTCAGAGTCTAATTATTATTTACGAGTTTTTAACGTCCTAATGTTGCTTGAAACTATCATTAAAGGATTTTCTTTTCTCGACCAATAAAAGAAATAAAATATTCGTATTTTCTTCCTTATGACCTCGAAAAAGTCGCTATATTCGTTTCTTTATCGGTTTCACAATTAACCTACATATTTTTAATATGGATTCACACCTAAATTCTCAATATAAAAGTCTCGTCATATTAAAAAAAAAATGTTTTATACCGTAGTGCAATTTTTCCAAATAGTTTGTGTTCTATAAAGTTATTTTTCACCTTTTTTTTTGCAAATCATTCATGGTCATAATAACATCAGCAATTAATAATTCAAAAATCAATGATCAAATTTATCGTACACGAAATATCATTTCACTTAAAAAACATTTATAAGTTTCTGAAATTTGATCAAACGATTCAATTTTGATTAATCCATTAGCAGATGGACAGGACACCATCACACAGTAGTAGATAAACAATTCACATTCCACAATACGATATCGTTTACTCACTTTGCCGTTTGTTTCCTCCCCTTTATATTTGCTAGCAAAAATGAAAAATATAATTTCGTTAAAAAAATTGAAAATATAGTTAAAAGGCATATTTATTATCATAATTCAACAGAATAAAATTCGCCAAAGTACAAATATAATATATTATGCATTAATGTCGACTATAGTTATTATTGGCCACGAAAGGAGCTGAAAATGAAATACCATGTGCAGCAAAAAAAAGAGTTGACTAAATTAATATGCGCAACTATTTTAATTTTGGCTGAGAGAAGAGAATCTTACTTTCCTTTCCATTAATGCGTTGCAACATGCATGGCACCAACGAGGAAACTCAAAGCCAATTTCGACAACCCAACATATGTCATATACTTTTAATAGTATAGATACAACCCGCGTAGGTCAATTATGAGAAGAAAATGCGTTCAACCATTTTTAAGGACGTCGACTAAAAAAAGTTTAAAAAAAAATCTGAAGTTATTAAAGTCTATAAAATGAAGGAAAGTGAGCATGGTACGCGTAGTTCTCCCACACGTAGCCGTCAAACGCATGAGCATGGTGCCATACCTATACCATGGTGAAAGCTACTATACTTTAGGATAAAAAAATCTTAGGATCCGTTTTAGAGCCAAAATTATTTTTGAGCATAAGCAAATAAAGAAATCCGGATTTGCTATTGATTTGACGGGGTTGTTTGTTTTTTGGTTTGTCGATTTTGTTTTCCAATTTTTAATAAATATTTTACACTCATGGTTCTTGGGTCTGGTTTGGCCCAATACTAAAATAAAGGGGCTGGAGTCAGGCCGACATTTTAGTACCCAAAATTTAATTCGTCATCGCCAATGTTTCTGAATTGATCAAATAATAAGAAAAGAAAGGTTTTGATTCCATCAACGAAGGTGACTTGTTCAAGAAACGTGCTGATTCTAAACTAAATTAGTTTTTCTTCTTGTTCGTTTAATTCTTTTTATTGATCTGTTTCTTCAAAATCAAATAATCATGAGAAATCACATTAGTTTGAAAACATAGTGAAGTAAAGAAGATGTAAGCAAAAGCAATGCTGTTTTCTTTTTAAATACAAAATCTCGTGTGCTTTGTTTGATCAAATCGCTTGGCAGCCACAAGCTATCTCTCCAAGAACTGTTCTAAATTTTCTTGAATCACAGGGCACCGTTTCCCTCTGCAGCATGAGACAGTGTTTCTCAAACATCTCTCTTGTAATATTTAGTCTGAAATCAAGATCGAACAAGAACGTTCTCTCCAGCCTATTCATCTCTTCAGTGCTCACTCCTCCGATCTTTGCATAATACGCATTGTTATAACACCTAAAATTAAGAAAAAGGAAACAATCAAACAGAGTGGGAGAGACTTTAATTAGGTCTAATTAAGATGCTACTAACTTGCGCTCCAAGAATTTGGCTGCGACCAAGAGACTGGTGATGAGAAGGCGATGAACGTTGAGTGATGTGAGACGACGATTTATGCTTGTAGCCACTGGTCTTTCTAGATATCTCAGGATGTAAGCAAAGGCTGCAACAAAGCACGCAGGGCTACACCGAGCGTACCTGTGTAGTCTCTCTGTGTAGCGATGAATGGTCATCGATGGGGCTCTTGAGCCATGGAACATACTGATGTCTTCGTCCCTGTCGATCGCCAGGAGATTCAAACATGAGATCGGAGGATAGAGAAAAACTATCTAAGAGAAATCTCAATTTTACATATTGACAAGTACGGAACTTGTTGTGTCTTGAGTGGAATGGCTTTTCGTTCTTTCGAATCATTTTCTCAAGAACTGAAGCGAGAAGGGTGACGACTTGAGGATGGGTAGAACTAGAAGGCTGACCAGAATCTTCTATAAGACCTAACCATTGGAAGAGTGATGAGTTGGTGGAGTTTCTAGAAGTTTCCATCTTTGTGTTGAAGCCGATTTGAGAGTGCTTTAATAATCACTCTGCTTATTTTTAGCTTGAGGCAGCACAAGGAGTGCAAATGGAAGGTGAGACGACGAAGCAAAGTTGAAGCTTTGTGAAAAAGTTTTGCAACTTTAGATTCTTTGCTTTGAGGGAAAGCAACGTCCAGTGTATATTGCTCAATAAGTGTGTAGGGTTTTTGTGGACCCTCCGATTGTTTTGTTTTGGACGGTTAACCACAATTTGGTCCACAGAACCATGTAGTCAAGCTGAGTATCATATTGGTTAGTATATGCTTCAGGTGCTTAATTCGTGGTGAGCTTGCAAGAAACTCTTACCAAGAACTTTGTTGGCGTAATAGAGTTTTGAAAAATCGGTGATCGAATGATAATAATCTAAAGAAAACAAATATGCGAAAGATAATAAAGCTGAAAGTATTAGTCAAGTTACATCGTTAATGCCTTTATATGTCATGAAAAAAAGGAAGAGGGGAACTGAGAAGTGAAAACTTAAAAAGCAAAAGGAAGTAAATGACTAAAAATAGCCTAATTTTAATTAGAGTTTTATGGAATTGGTGATATATTTTGCCCCATTGGCTTTTGATAACACTACAAAGTTGCATGGAATGTTAACTATTATTTTTCATCACCAAGTGAGTTTTTTTTTTTAAAAAACTAACTTAAGTTTCTGAGATACGGGATTGTAGCATAATGATTTGGCGTCACACATAACTCAGTTTCAAACTCAAGAATGAGCTTGCGTTTGTTAAAGAAAGAAAAAACTAATAGGTAAGTTTTCATTTGGTCTTACTGAATTCTTTTCTTTAATTTGATTTTTTTTTTTTTTGCGTTATAAAAAAGTGAAACCACTATAACCAAATTGCGTTTGGTATATAAAAATATCTCTAGCTTAGTTGGATATGTCTTGATAAGAAGCTTTTGCAGTAGTTCTTTCCATAGATCACCCAACACTAGATCAAAAGTGATTCCATTTGACAAATTATTTTTCCCACATATTTCCTTGACAATTACACACGCATAGGTTTTTGCTTTCACTCTATTGGGTCATTTAGCATTTCATATTCACTTCATTTTGAATTGTCTTTAATCTTTATATATTGCAAGCTCTATTTTTTTTCTTTCACCATACTCAGTCAAAACACTTTATTGGTTTTATATTTTCATGAGTATAAAAAGTCTTATTACGTTAAAAACTCTTCAATTAGGAGGTACTTTATATTTAATCAATATGTAAATAATCTTCACAACGAGACCTTACATAGGCCTTGGGCCATTACTTTAAAGCCCAAGTTGAAAAAGTCAACTTATCACCAATGACCGGAAGGGCGGTGAAGAGATGATGCTGGATTGATAAGACCCGGAACAAGTCGGAGATTTGGGAGGTTGGTTGACCTAACTTATTAATCTTTATTGCAAGCAAATCAATAAATAAATATGTTTTTGTTGTAAATATGTTTTTGTTGTAATAAAGAAATAAGTATCTTATTTCAATTCAAAGTCTCCTTATTAGATTCTCCCCATCGAGAATCTCTTGGGAACTAAAACCGGACGCTGTTTCAATCCACTCACCATCTCATCATCGTCACACTTGCCAACACTTTTCCTGCTCTTCATTGGAGAAATCAGCCTCATCGCTAGTCTCGATGGCGAAAAGGACCTCCTGAGCTTTGCTGCAGTTGATATCTTCTGCGTCTTCCTGCCCACCCTAGTCGGAGAGATCGAAGGTTTGGGTGACTTCTTTCCTAAGTTACCGTTTCTTCCCGGTGAAATAAATGCTTGAAGCGTGACTCTTTTTGGAGAAACGGACGACTTACGGGCCAAGCTACTTCCATTTCTCGTAGGAGTAAATGATCTTCTGAGCTTCGCAGCGGTTGATAGCTTTGGTGACTTCTTGCCCAAGCTTCTTCTAATAGGAGAAATCGATGCCGTGGGCGACTTCTTTCCCAAGGTAACGCTTCTTGTCGGAGAACTGGAGCCTCTAAGCGACCTCCGGGACAAGTTACTTCCATTTCTGGTAGGAGAAACCGAGACTTTAGGTGGGCTCTTGATCTTGACCTGAAACTTTGATGCTGATGTGTTAGGAGATTTGATCAAGAACTTGTGTGGCGTCTCTTTATTGTTCTTGCTGCTGGTTATGTCGGCTCTGGCTATGACGGGAGACATTGTTCTACTGAACTTAGCTTGCTGTGTGGAGGAACCGGAAATAAACAGAGGGTTCGGAAAAAGAACCGCCTTTTTAACCCAAGGTTTGTGCTTGGGCGAAACCCTGTTAGCCAAATGCCGGAAACTGTTCTCGTCATTTTCCTTTACTAGAGCCTTCTCTGCTGTTATCTGTGGAGAGACGACTTTGAACACAATTCTTGAACGAGCTCTTTGTATAGACGGAGGAGAGTCTGATTCCGATCGCTTGTTCAGCTTCTCTTTCTTCCTTCTCGCTTTGATGTTGCTGCTGACAGTTTCAGGGTTGCGTTCCCGGGATTTCTGTTGGGTCTCAGGTGTTTTAGGTCCATCATCTTCTCCTGCCATTGTTGATCTCCTGAGTTTTCTACTCTTCTTTGGTGCAAGGGCATCTACAATGTCTCTTGTGACTTGTGAGGCTTGTAAGATTTCATTTACCGTCTCTCCTAGTAGCATTGCTGGGAGTGACATTTTCCTCCAATCTCCTGCGTTACACAATAAAAAGATTAAACATTGCACAAACTAAGACTAACTTGGTGAAACACAGAGACTTTAGATCCAAGAATCTACCGTTGAAAAGAAATCTAGTCAAAATTCTCCAACATTAAAAACGCAATATCAACTATCCTTTACAATCTGCTCTTATGCCTAATGTCTGTGTCTGAGTTGTGAGAAAGAGAGAAGGAGAGATTCACCTGGTGAGGAAGCTGGAAACTTTCCTACTGGAGATTTCTTGTGAGTAGCATTCTTGATCCTACAACAATGGGGAGAAATTCAAAACTCGAAAAGGAAGAAGCTTCTGGATTTGGATCAACACCGATGTTTCTATATTTACCTCAAAGTTTCTTGCTTGCATCTAAGACTAGTCTTCAGATAAGTTCTGGTGCTTCGAGGGCTAAGGTTCACACCAGACACAACTTTGGTTCCTCCTGCTATTGTGTATTGTAGCTCTTGCAGTCTTTCCATACATTTGTCAACCTTCACAGTTCACAGCAAACTTCGTTTTAAAAATCAACTAAAATCCCCTCCTTTATTAGTTTTTCAAAAGTCTAATTCATAGCCTAATTTGACCCACTAAATTGCTTTCACTTTAGCCGAGATTAATGAAAATTCATAACCAAAATCTAATTTACAGCTTCAATTAACCCACTAAATGGTCTTCTAGTTCTAGCTGAGAGATATAAAGATGTAACTGTATGTTCTTCAGGTATCAAGAAGATCCCATCAATGGTGGAAACTAATCCTCTTGAGAAATGAAAACCCATTACTAATAGTCCACTAAACGAAACGGCTTGGGGCCAGAAAGTAGACAATTTCATTTGCAGTGGGTTCAATTATTATACTAATCAAGTAAAGTTTCGAACATAATGGGAAGGAGCCTGAGAAGTGGAGCGTTTGCAAATTCTGGTAAGAAATATTATAAAGGAAAAAAGTTGTGAACTTTATGCTAATGATGTAATTTATTTGGGGAAATACCTTGTTGATTGTTTCCCTGAGAAGATCTGAGTTGAGAGGAGGCGCCACCATCGCCACTTTCCTCTGCTTTTGTGGGGTTCTTGCGACCATCTTCTATAATTTTCCTTAAATTCTCACTAAATTGCATAAATTTCTCTAGGGGCTCACAATTTTAAATGGAGGTTGAAGATAAAAGCTCAAACCTTTGAGATAAAACCCATGAAATCCTCACAACAGCTCCCAGAAACCCAGATCTCTCTCTCTCTCTCTCTCTCTCTCTCTCTCTCTCGCTACCTTTTAACTTTCAGACACGAATATAAACGCGAAACAAGATGAATCCCTCAGCTTCGACGAAGTGGTGTTCTGTCTAATCGGTGAATGTCTGAACGAAAAGTCAAACATGCACGAGAAATGAGAGAGGGAGAGCGGATAAAGGGGTTTATTTTCGTAACGGATCTTTCGTTAATATTATTTATTTAATTTGTTTTTTCTTTGGTCCCCAACGGTCTATTTACACATAACGGCTACCTTTTATTTTTATTTGTGTGCCAATTCTTACTTTTTAATCTTCAAACTAAATTGAGGGGAGTTTTAGTGGCATGTGGGGGCTACATCATCTTCAGCCGTTATATAGTCTTTTAATTACGCCACATTATCAGCCGATCTAGAGTATTTCAATCTCTCTTTTTTTTTTATTATATATTTTAATCTAGATGGATCACACATTTTAGCAACTGAGAGCAAAAGATCAACTATTTTTGATCTGCATAGTTTGGCGTGTGAGATAACAAAAAAAACTAAGCCGTAACCGTTGGATGATGGAGTGGGCTTTCATAGGCAATGCGTCTATAAAGCTCTTTGCTTCTTTTAGACGACCAGCTCGACCCAACATGTCAACGATACCCAAAAATGTGTGTGAAAGTGTCTAAAAACCCGGCCAAAAATATTGTTTTGAAAAATCGTTTTAAATATTTCAGAATCAAGTAATTTTGGATACTTCTCGGATATTTTGGATACTTGTTCGGCTCTCAGATAATATCTCGATCTGAACCGAGAGATATTGAGATCCGAGCTTTTTGGGTAGATACTGAATACAAGTTTTCGGGTTCGAGTAAAAAGCCCATAATGGGCCTTGAGCCATTACTGTAAAGCCCAGATTCAAAAAGCCATTACTGTAAAGCCCAAATAGAAAAAGTCACCTTATCATATCAGTCTGAAGATTCTAGTCTTATGACTGAGAGTCAACTTATCAGATGGACCCGGAAGAAATCAGAGATTTGGGAGGTTGACCTAAGTGATATGTCAATTACGATGATGTTCGATCTTCCAAGTCATTGGTTGTCGGTTTCCTTCTTTCGCTGGGAGTTTCGGCTCCGATTCGACAAAGGAAACTTTCCTTTTTGTTCGAGAAACCAAAGAGAGTATAAATAGAGTTAATAGACATCCTCCTCTCGTCTCTCAAATCGGAGTTTCTTCGTTGACGAAGGAGAAGAAGGTCGCTGTGGTTCTTAATTCAATAACAGAGTCGTTCCGAAGATGTCCGATCTTCTGAGCGACATGGAGGAGGAGGTGCTCTCTAGGCTTCCGGTGACATCTCTGGGAGTATTGCGATCGACCTGCAAGAAGTGGAACACTTTAACGAAAGGTGAGGGCTTTTTAAAGAGGCACATCTGTGAAGCAGCAAAGAAGAAGCAGAGGAAGGGAACTGAGGAGGTGGTGATGCTGGTGGAAAATAGAGTCTTCTTGATGAGCGTCGATCTCCTCTGTCCATCTATAGAGCCTATAGGTAATCTCGATGCAGATGGAGTCGACATATCTAACATCTTTCACTGCGACGGTTTATTCTTATGCTGCATCACCAAAGACAACGACAAAGACTCGTCTAAGCTTGTTGTTTGGAACCCTTACTTGGGACAAAGAAGGTGGATCGAGCCCAGCAATTCTTCCAACAGATGGGAGAAGTACAACGTGTGGGAGAAGTGCGCTCTCGGATACGACAAGAAGAAGAAGATGCACAAAGTCTTGAGATTTGTGAATGAGTACTACCCGGGTTTCAAGCCCGAAATTTGTGAGTTTGAGGTGTACAGTTTAAGCTGCAGTTCATGGAAGGTCATTGATGATGATTTCACTCCGGACTGGTATGTTTCGTTTGAACACAATGGCGTGTCTCTAAAGGGCAACACTTACTGGTATGCTCAAGAGAAGGTCCTGATAGTTGATGGACCTATATCAAGAGAGCACCCTGATTTCCTCCTCTGCTTTGACTTCACAAGGGAGAGATTTGGACCGCGTCTGCCTCTGCCTTTCCACGGTTTGTTTGGAGATACCGTGTCTCTTTCTAGTGTTAGAGAAGAGCAGCTTGCGGTGCTATATCGCGAATACCGTGCGCCTGGGTGCAACGTCAAGATATGGATTACTAACAAGATTGAGCCCAATGCAGTGTCGTGGAGCAACTTGCTCTTGGCTGTTGATATGAAACCAGTCATTAATCGTTATTTCATTGGGAGTTTCTTCGTCGACGAGGAGAAGAAGCTCGCGGTGGTTCTTCATAAAAAGAAAGGCCCCCTCACTCGCAACAACATTGCTTACATCATTGGAAATGACGGCTACTTGGAACCAGTGGATCTTGGCGAATCTAAACTCGAATCGTGTTACCCACTCGTGTGCTCTTATGTTCCAAGCTCAGTGCAAATCCGAAACACACCCTCCTAATCTATTCTCATGTGTTTATTTCGTGTTTTCTTTTCTCACCGTGGACTCTATTTGATTTGTATCTCGGCAACCCATACGCCATAGCGAATCACTATGTGATAGTTAAAGTTGAATTTCTGGAGCACCACTCTCAGGCTCCATCTGCTTGCTGGTTTTTAATGATAATTGACCTAGCATTGGTAAATTTTTAAGTTCACAATTTTTAAAGATGATAAGTGATAGCAAAGCCTTTGAAGATGTGCTTTTTAAACATTTGATAGGAACATACTTTATGCTGACCTAGGTAGTTGAAAATGAATATGAATATGAATACCTCCATATCCTTTATGTGCCCCCTGCAGCTATGGGGCTAGTGGACAAGTTATCGAGTCCCAAAATTGGAATCTGCTGGTGCATATAAACACATGGAAGTCTGTAGCTGTTCATTGCTTGTTCATTCGAAAGCATAAATCTTGTGGTTTACCGGAGAATAATTCCGTTGGGTTCATGAGAAGTGGGCATGAATGCCGGAGATAATTGATTTTAGGTGAGAGATGGTGCCGAATACTTTACTGAGTTTGTACATTAGGTCTGAGCTTTTTGAAAAAAGAACTTACGATCTCTGTTTTTGATTGTTTCCTGAAACGATACCAAACTAAGCCCAACGCTTATATTTGGGCCAGAGATAAACAAAATCAAAGAGGAAAACGTTGAATCGCATTGAGTTTGGAACAAAACCAGACCGTACTAAAAAACTAGTTTGTCTGTGCCAATGGCGCCATAGGGAGAAATTCAAGCCATATATGGTCTAGTCTCTTCGACTACAAGCTTTTAACAAGTAGTTATACAAACTTGAGTAGAAGATGATTGTTCTGTGGCTTCTTCGCTGTCATCAGCTTTCTTTCTAACTTTCAAGCGTGGTTTCATTAGCTTCGGCTATCTCATATTCTCTCTCACGCTCTTCTGCAACAATGAAAATGCAACTGCTAACAAACACTAATACACTAGTCTACCTCACAATACCAACTATATCGACCGCATCCATGGCGTTCACTGAAGAGGGATCATGTTTCCATACCGAAAGCTAATACTTTGAGGACCTACATGCACATTGAGTGCAGCACCTATGCCATGTCCTGTCCCTGCTAGGCAGACAAAAATATCAGTATCAATATGAGTTCTAGAAAAAGTCTGTCCTGTGAAGAAAGGTGAAAATGTAGAATAGAGTACCATGACGGTAATCAAGTCCAATTTTCCATAGAGAAGACCGTGCAAACCCATCTAATACAAAACCAGGAGTACCTTCTAGGAACACGGCTTGATCAAGAGCTATATGGCCCTACAATTAAAAAAAAACCAATCAGATAAAGGCATCTCACACAACTTTGTTTATTTTAAATTAGGCAATCAACGGTTATCAAAAAAGATGGTGAAACAAAGAGCCAAATTGCACACCTGTAAAGGGTGAAACATTCTTTTTCTTGCTAAAATATATGATCTCTTCTTTATACAATTAAAATCCAAACTTTGATAAGTGTAAATAGTTGATTTTTGCTCTACATTGATCTTTGCTCCACATTCTTTTTTGTTTTTTGAATAATTTTTGCTCTACATTTTTGTCCTCTTCTCTTTGGAATAGTAAACCAAGCTATAGTTAAGATAATGTACACTAGAATACGCTTGTAAGCGTAACGTGGATAGCGAGCCATCCCCATAGCGATTTACCGATGATATCATCCAGTTCCAAATCATTTTCAAACATTTGGTAAAAGACGGGATTTTTGTTGTATATGGAGGAGATAACACATTTTTGTATATGGAAGAGATAATACATTTTTAGCAAGTGAGAGCAAATATACATCAACACACACATTCAGTAAAGGAGAGCAAAAATCAACCATAGCGACACATAGGGTATGAGCTTGGGATTTTCGATCTTTTAGCTTTGAAAACATTTAAGATATTTATAACAAAGGCCCCAAACCTACAAAAAGTTCCTACATTGCAATTGGGTCCATATGAATCTTGACTATAATGAAGTTAAACGCTGAATTTTGACTCAAGTGTTCATTAATTTCCTCAATTAAGCTAAAAAAATGCTTCCTTTGTTATTTGTTACTCTATGACCAGAACAGAAGGAAAGCAACTAGTTGAGAGAGTATTATTGGTCAGACTATTCATATACATTGATCGCCTCTGTTACAGATTCAGGTCAAGCATGCCATTTTTGGGAAAAGAGAAACTTAATTCGGGAACCTCAACTTCAGAACCAGTCTACATGTTTGGTAGAGGATTCAGGTTGTTTCTTCTTTGGCTTCTGGTACCGATTGTTCTCAAACTGAGCTTTGACTATAAGAGCATAGAGCAGCTCTGCCTCGGCCGAACAATCATAAGGCTTGTCCAAAACACTGAAGAGTTTGAACAATACGTGACTAGTGAGTGAGCATTCACAAGGGCAGAGAATATCTCAAGGAGGGGGTAGAGAGAAGCAGATATACCTGTCTAGTAACTCTTCCAGAATAATTCTCTGTGAAGGTGTGACGTAATGTATGCAGTTTCTAGGGCACTGATTAACTGCAGTTTGTACGCGGGAATCTTCGCCATGCCCTGGTCATACACATACACTGATGTTATCATTAGCAGAAACGGAGCTATGTAGAAGGCGAATATGGAGGAATGTAAAACCATCCAGACCTTGGGACATTGCTCGAGCTGTTGCACCTGAAGCACATGAGAAGACTTGAGGAGCTGTTTTAAAACATGGGTACGAACATCCTGCAGTTGGAGAAAAACGAGTCTACATATCAACATAACTGTTCCCAACTCCTCTAGAAAAGATGTTCAAGAAGAAATCCAAGGAAGGGGAAGAGAGTTTTGTACTTGTTCCAACACAAAGGACCTCATTCACAAACACATCAAGTGCCTCGCACTCTGGATGGTCAAAAGGGTCCAAGCATTCTCTGCCAATGCGACTCACAGAAAAATCAATAATTGGTTGTTCTGAGTCACATACCAATAACCATTACTATTTTTGAACTAAGAGAATTTTCTGAAAAAATATACCCTTCAATTATCTCTGATCGGCTATAGTTGGTTAACATCTGCAGACGAAAGTATTAGTGAGAGACTGTTGGTGTTAGTGGTGATGACCAAATCTTTTCAAAATTGTAGAACAAGGTTTAATACCTCATATGCCTGGATTATACGACGGATCATAATATCAGAATTGCTCTCTTCTCTGTTCACATCAGGATGATATTGTTTCACCTTTACAAATCACTAAGCAGTCAACAAAACCGAGGCATATGAAATTCCGACAGAAAAGACAACTCAGAACCAATTTACGATTACAATCAAAAGAAGAGTAAAGAACTTTTATTCTTTGATTCATACTTTGGCACGAAAAGCTGCCTTTAGCTCGGAAGATGAGCAGCTTGGATCTACGCCGAGTATAGAGTACGGTGAGGAGCTGGAGAGTGGATCATCTCTACTTCTCTCTCTGCAACTGAGGATGAATCGCCGCGATGTTGAATTTCTTGAATTGGAGAAGAAAGAGATTTTCGGTATCGATGTAAATAAGCGAAGACATTCCATTGTATCTTTTTTACCTCACTGATGATGACCAGACAAATGTCCAGATATTAAGACAAACAGAGGAGACAACAAAGCCTCTGTTTCAGCTAGAGAGTCTTCAACTACCAAAATCAATCCTCACCGACCCCATGGAATTTTTGGATTCTTAGATTTAAATACTCATGTAGAGAGAAGGTGTTAAGCAACTGACACCTTATCAGGTCTGTAACCTTCATCTATCATAACAGGAAACAATTCAGACAGAACATCGTATAGAGCCTCTGCTTGTGGATGCAATTTGTCCTCAACAACAAAGCCGTGTATTTTATTCTCGATTTCAATCCAACTTGCGCCTGTTTCTCTAGTCACTCCCATTGCTTTCATTCTCTTGATCGTCTTCGCTCTCTCCTTCCACATTCCTCTAGATGAGTATATGTTGGCCATCAGAATATCAGCTGCTGGGCTATCAGGTTGAGTCTGAAACAACTGTTCAGCTGCATGTTTTCCCATTTCCGTGTCCCCATGGAAACTACAAGCACCAAGCAATGCCTGCCAAATCAGACAGTCAGGTTTCATAGGTAATGCGTCTATAAAGCTCTTTGCTTCTTTTAGACGACCAGCTCGACCCAACATGTCAACGATACTTGCATAATGCTCTGTCCTGGGCTCGATTCCATGGACATCTTGCATTGTGTTCAGGAGTTCTTGGCCTTTGTCTATCAACCCTGCATGGCTACAAGCATGGAGTAGTGACAAAAAGGTAACATCTGTGGGCTTCACGTCCTGCGTCATCATTTCTTCGTAGAGTTTCAAGGCAGCTAATCCGAGACCATGGCGGGCAAATGATGCAATCATCGAGTTCCATGAAACGTAGTTCCTTTTTGACATTCGTCTAAAGACGCTGAGTGAACCAGTCAGATCTCCGCATTTCGAGTACATGTTAATGAGCCCATTGTTAACAAAGGTGTTACCGGAGAATCTTCGTTTGATAACCAAAGAATGCAGTTGCTTGCCTAGACCCAAAGAGTTATCGACAAAGGAAACTCCGAGAACAGCTGAGACTACATTTGCATCAATCTCTACACCAGCTTGAAGCATTCTAATGAAAAAATGTATAGACTCTTCCCCTGACCCATTTTGTGCTAAACCAACCAACATCACAGTCATTGAAACTTGATCAATTTCTTCCGTGGACTCAAAAATCTTCCACGCATCTTCGATGCTTCCGGATTTAGAGTACATATCCATTAGCTCACTCTCAATGCACAATTCTGACTCAATCCCAGATTTCCACAAAAGAGCATGAATCTGTTTCCCCTCCGTTACCCTCTGTGAGCCTGAACAAGCAGATAGAGCACTCAAATAAGTTACAGAGTTTGGATGGACCAATCCTCTGCGCATCAAACTAAACAGCCTTAGACCATCGTCATGTAACTCGTTCTGCATCAGACCCGAAATCACAGCCGTCCAAGTGATGACATTTCTTTGAGGCATCTCATCAAAAACCCGTCTCCCAGAAACCGAACATCCACATTTGAAGTAGGCTGTGATCAATGTGTTGCCCACGGAAATCTCCTTGTCATAACCGCTTAAAATTGCCAAAGCGTGAATCATGTTGGTCACCAAACAGAACTCTGGTGTATCACAAACCGATAAAACGATCGTCAAGGTTGCTTGATCAAACCCACCCGACCTAAGCATTTTCTTGAGCAGTACGAAACCAGACTCGATCTCTCTGTTCTTCAAAAACCCATTAAACACTGTATTCTGCGAAATGTTATCTATCATGGGCATTTCGTCGAACAGCTTGAGCGCATCATCTAACTTCCCACGTCCGACATACAAAGCGAGCAAAGAGTTCCACACAACAAGAGCGTTTCGACGGATATCAGCATCTACAGGCTCGAAAAACTCAGGATTCTTGACAATGGAGGCGTGGATGCAAGGACCCAGATGAGGAAACCAGCCTTGTCTTCCGCAGTTGGATAAGAGAAGGCTTATATCGACATGGTTGAGGAGAAAAGTCGAGACTTGGTAACTTGGGCTCTGCCGGATTAGGATTTTCGAAGGGCACAAGACGGTAGACAAGCAAGAAGGAAGGTGAGAGGTCAGTTTCTGAATCGCCCATCGAGAATTCATTCACCAAAACTCCGTATTCAAACACTAATTTGCAGTTTACGATACAATTTACTTTCCTCTCTCTCTCCACGAATAAAACAGAGATTGACTACGAACTGTATCAGAGATAAATTCAAATATGTATCTGAAGTATAACCGAGTATCGACTGTGCAATGTAGCTTAACTGCTCAAGAGGCTTGGGTTTGAATTTAGCATTTAGAAGAGCATACATATATTGTTAATAAACAGTAAAGTTGGGGGCATCTTTTGTAAATTTGTAGGAAAAGTATTACATTTTGTAATTTACACAACGATCAAATAAAAAGAGTAGATTCTGGTTCTAATCCTCAAGGATCAAGTCTAAAGCTTGGTGGTGGGAGTAACACTTGGTGGGTTCGATTATGGTTTGGCTAAGGGACGAGTGTTGTTCCAGAGCCACTGCTGAGTAGGACCTTCTAGCAAAGGTGAAACCTGCCAAAGGAAACATAAATCGGTTTAAACAATTGCAGCTGTGTGTAAAGACCTTTGATCGCAGGCACATGCAGGCCTTGTGATAGACTGACTCATCCACTTAGCTTTTGGAGAAGATAATGGTGAAAGCCAAAGTTGTTTTAAGACTAACCTTTTCCCAGACTTCTGCGTGATAATTGTTAAGCCAGTCAATCTCAGCATGAGAGAGTAAAGAAACATCAACCATTTTTGTCTGCATGGTTTTAGTAAGAGGCAAGTTTGTGAGAACAAATGAAAAGAAAAGCGACAAGCTAGAATGATTTATCAGTTGAAAAGGCCCTCCGTACCTGAATGGGGAAGAATGTAAGCTTCTCGAATCCAAGGTATGTAGCACCACCAAAGCGGTTAGGTGTTTCAGCATCTTTCACATGAAGGAGATTCTGCAAAAGCAAAGCCATATATCATTGTTAGCCGATCTGGTATATCTTATTACGAGTATCATGGACTAATGACCAAAAGCTACACCTCAATTCTGATTCCAAAAGCATGGTCTTCGTAATATCCAGGTTCATTGCTTACTATCATGCCATTCTGAATAGGATTCATGTTTCCATACCGAAAGCTAATACTTTGTGGACCTTCATGCACATTGAGTGCAGCACCTACGCCATGTCCTGTCCCTGTTAGGCAGACAAAAATATCAGACCAACATGATTTCTAGAAAAAGTTTGTCCTGTGAAGAAATGTCTAAATGTAGAATAGAATACCATGGCGGTAATCAAGACCAATTTTCCATAGAGAAGACCGTGCAAACCCATCCAATACAAAACCAGGAGTACCTTCTGGGAAAACGGCTTGATCAAGAGCTATATGGCCCTACAATAAAAAAAAAACAATCAGATAAAGGCATCTCACACAGCTTTGTTTAAATCCAATTAGTCAATCAACCGTCATCAAGAAAGATGGGGAAACAAAGAGCAAAATTCCATACCTGTAAAACTCGGGTGAAACATTCTTTTTCTCGGGCAGAAGGTTCACTAAAATGTACTGTTCTGGTGATATCTGTTGTTCCATCCACATATTGAGCTCCACTATCGAGCAAGAAAAGTTTTTGAGGGTCTACACCACTGCAGCTCTCTGGCTCTGGTTTATAATGTATAATAGCACCATTTGCACCGGAACCTGCATATGTAATTTGATAGGAAACGAATGCATATCAATGACAGTATTATGACAGGAATGGTATTATAATCGAGAAATCTAGCTCCAACCGCAGCGATGGAAACAACCATACCGCTTATAGTATCGAAGCTTGTATCCATAAAACCATCTTGCATTGAACGGAATTCAAGGAGCCTGTCAGCCACATCTACCTCTGTTAGGTTCACATTCTTGTGGACTTCCTCCTCCAACCAAGCCCAGAAATGAGCTAGAGCAGCAGCATCTCTGCATAATGATATACATGTCAACTGAAGAGATTTGCCAAAATTAAACAAAACTTTTGAAACAGGAAACTTGTATCCTCTAAAGGCGGTTAGATTAGGTGAAGACGAGATTCCAATCGATTTCTTTACCTCAAGTGAGAATTTTTCATCCCCTGTAACTCGGCATCGTTTTTGATGGCCTTCGCCCACGAAATAGGAGACGGCCTGTAAATCCCAGAGGGTTTTGCAGGATACCCGCTAGAGCCAACACTAAACTTTGTCTTAGCTTTGTCTTCGTTTCCAGACTTCCTTGAATGTTTCTCACATGCAGATATGTAGGTGCTAATGATAGCTACGTTGAGGGTTGATGGATCCATCAAGAGCTGGGCTCCCCGTGCTGCCAAACTGAGAAAACACAGCGTGAGATAGAGTACAACGATGAGAGTAAGTAAATTTCTTTTTTCTGAAGCTTCTGAAGGACCTAGACAATCAAGGTTTTACCTATCTATTTCTGAAAGAATGGAATCATAAGGGCTGAGTTCGATCCCTGCATTTTTCAAATGATCTTTCACCTCTGCAGTTACTTTAGAACTGTCCACAAAGAGTCTGGCTTGGTCCACCTCTACAATCAAATATGCGTACACAACAGGTGAATGTGGAACATCACTCCCTCTCTGCAATCAGAAAAAAATACACATTAAAACATCAATGCATTGGGAGCTTCAAATGGAAGAATAAGTTGAGAGAGAGGCACAAAATCACATAGATAATATTAAGACGTTGTTCGGAAGTAATTACCAAATTAAGCACCCATGCAATCTCATCAAGCATGGATATCACAATGGAAGATGCGCCGGCATCCATAATTTCATTTCTCAAAGCGGCCAATTTTGATGCCACGTCTACACCAGCATACTTCAAGTCATGTACCCTTATTTGTTTGCTAGGAGGATTTGGCCTTGAGCCCTTCCATATTTCATCCACAAGATTTGCATCGTACAAGTAAACCAACTCATGATTCTTCTTTGCTATTGCCTCCTTCAATTCCTCCGCAGCATCGGCGGAAAACAGGAACTGTTCCCTTCATGAATTCCAAAGTATCCGTAAAAAAACAAAATTACACATTTCTAGCTGCTCAAACACAAGTTCAGCAGAGGAGACATAATCTTAAAAGGTTTGATAGTAGCTTACAGGGTCAATACCAACTCTTCCACCAGGAGCTAAAACATCAGCTACCCATTCACTTGCCGTGGGGACTCCTGGATTACCCGCACGCATGAGAATCCAACTAGTGTTCAATTGCTTCTCCGCCTTTTGATACAACAATTGTAGCGAATGTAGAATAAGAATCCACGAGTTTCCTTTCGAATGTATGTACAAGATGGTGATCAAAACGATTGAAAAATGGATCAAAACCTGAAGAAAGTAGCGGCCATCTGTCCACAGAGCCGCCTTATCCTTGGTGACAACAGCGGTGCCAGCACTTCCGGTAAATCCTGATATGAAAGCCCTCCTCGCATAGCACTCGGCGATGAACTCGCTCTAGCACCAGTATGAAGAAAACATCAGAAGCTATAATAGAAAACAAACTATACACTCATATGTATCAAAGTAACATCGTCAACCCAAATTCACAGCAATACAAAACCTGATGGGCATCCTGTGAAGGTATGATATAAGCATCGATTCCAACACCAGGCTCTGAGAATTGTTTCCGAAGCGCGCTAAGCTTCTCGTCCACGACTAATTCGGTTCGAGCTCTCCGAATCTCTTTGGAAGGCTTTGCGGTGAAAGAGGAAGAACCGCTGCTACTACTAGCATGACACCTTACGCCGAGAAGATGGTTGTGCGGTAGTGTCCGGTGGATCAAGGGGAGCGATTTGAAGCTACGGAGAAGTGGAGAGTGAGAGTAACGAGACGTGAACAAAACGAGCCGATTTAGAGACGGCGACGAAAGGGTGAGAGGAATCATCGCCGGCGATAGCAGGAGAATCACACAAGACGAGAAGATAAAATGTGTATAATTACTTAATTAGAATTGCAAAACAACGCCCCATATTATTATAAGTCTTAGATAATGTGCATAGCTTAATGGTTTATCATAATTAACCCCCATATTATTCGAATTGCACTGGACCTTCGACTTGTTCATTAATGATTTGTTCATTTTATTTTTCGATTTTTAAATTATCGTAATTTTAAATATGATCCTCTGCTACCGGTACCACAATCCCCAAAAGTGGAATCAGAAGATCGAACGGTGCATACTTCCTCGACGATCCACGTGGGCGTTCACGATCACACATGCACTATAAGAAGAGAAAAATCGAAAAAAATGACAAATCGGGAAATGCTTATTGGCTGAAGTCGTCCTTCTATTCAAGTTTCGCGGCAACACCTCTCTACTCATTTCACTCCCTAATTTTCTATCTCTCTCTCTCCTCTCCTCTCTATCTTTTTTATTTTCAATTCCTTCTCTCTCTCTAAAACCCTCTTTCAAATTTCTCATCGATCTCTCTTTTTGAAAAAAGGCTCGTGCTTTCTCTCTCCTCCGACCTAAAGCCTGCGTTTCGATTTCTATTTGGTTCAGCGTTTATTCTATCTTCAACCCACATAATTGGTCAGTGAATCGTCCGAGAATCTGTTTCGATTAGGGTTTTGTAAGGTTTTTCCTTTTTACGTTTGAATTTTCTTTGTTGGACTCTGAACTTTTCCCAGCAATTTTTTTGGAATCTCCACACTTCTGTGTTAGTTCTTCGTGTTAAAGCGACTCGGTTTTGAATCTAGTTACGTTTTTGCTCAACTGGGTTTGAATGAGGTGTTTTTAAAGTTCACTTCGATTGAAGTTTTTTCTTCAATTTTTTGGGGGGAATCGGTTTCAGATTTGTGGAGTCTGCGTTTTATTTGATACTTTCAGGTTAGGCGATGGGAGTTTCGATTCGATTCCTGTCCACTCAATTTTTTCACAATTTGTCTTAACACATTTCCTCGAAATTTGGCGTCTGACTCCTGACGCAAATAAATTCCTAAATTTGAGGTTTTTTCTGGTACTCTTAGGTTTTTGAATACCCAAAGTTTAAATCTGATTCTCATTTTTCGTTAGTTTCCCCTTCTCGATACTGCAAATAATTTATCTTCCCCAACAGTGCTTTTTGTCTGATCCAAGAATGGGTTTTTGAGTAAAGTTTTTAAATTTCTAACTCCAATCCAACTATTTTCTTTCCTTCGGTAAAATCGCAATCCGGAATTTGTCCACGCTTTTAGAGGAATCCAGATTTGATTCATCCATAGAAATGTCATATCTTGTTCATATCAGTGTAAAGTTGTCTTTTTTACATCTTCATTGTAGTTTCTAACCATATGGGATACTTGGGCAGAGAGACCTGCAATGGCGCCGGTTAGGAAGTCGAGGAGTGTGAACAAGCGTTTCACCAATGAAAGTTCCCCAGGAAAAGATGTTGGGAACTCGAGGAAAAATAAACAGCGTGTGAGTAATCGGTCTTCATTTCTTGAAATTTGAATGATATATTATTACTCAGAGATGTAGTAACTATGCTTTGCTTTGCTCATCGTAGAAGAAGAAACTGTCTGACAAGCTGGGACCTCAGTGGACCAGAGTAGAGCTTGAGCGTTTCTATGACGCTTACCGCAAGTACGGTCATGACTGGAGAAAGGTAGATAAATAACTGTTTTCTCTCACATTTGTTTATCTGAGTTTCAATGGCATCAAGAGTTTCTTAAGACTGTTTTTGTCCAGGTGGCTGCTGCAATTCGGAATAGCAGGTCTGTTGACATGGTGGAAGCCCTGTTTAATATGAATCGGGTACGAGCTCAGACATCTTGCATTTCAGTTTTAGTTAGTATTCGATGTGGCACGTTTCTTTTCAAGGCTTTAACCTGGATCTTGTAAAAGCTACATAAATTTTCATTCATAAGGTTTGCTTCTTCTTCCAGGCATATTTATCTCTTCCGGAGGGAACTGCCTCTGTAGCTGGCCTTATTGCTATGATGACCGATCATTACAGTGTCATGGTGAGAATTCTATTTAAATAAGACTGGCACATTATGTGAAAGTGACCTGCCAGTAGATTAGAAAATGAAATTTCATGTTTGTGGGTGGGTGGTGAAAAAGCCTCTAATCATTAACGTGAATAGACCGTTAACATTCTAAACCTTTGAGTTTTGTGTTACCTGTGGGGCCAAACTGTTGGGTCAGTTTGTATATTTAATAAAGTTATGTGGACTGGTTTGTATCCCATTCTAATGGTGTTTCTTCTAGGAAGGGAGTGGCAGTGAAGGAGAAGGCCATGAAGCTGCAGAAGTACCGAGGAAATACCAAAAGCGCAAACGTGCAAAACCTCAGCTTAGTGATTCTCGAGAAGAAGCTGATATACAACATTCAAATGCGTCAACAGATGGATGTCTCACGTATTTGAAGCAAACACGAGCTAATGGTAATGCTCATCATTCTCCTACTATTATTCTCGTCTAAAGAAGCTAAATCAAATGGATACTATGTGATTTTCCCACTCACTATACCACTTAAGCGGGTGAGGAAGTTGATTACTGGGTCTGCATTTGTTAATGAGTTTTGTACTCCAGCATTTAAAGAGTGTCCACCTGTGTAGTATTCAATTCTTTTAAGAACGTGTAAATTTGATTCTTGATTCATGTAGGAACTCAGCGGCGTGCCACTGGCAAACGTACACCTCGGTTCCCTGTACAAACTTCACTCGTTAAGGATGAAGGCTCTACCCCACCTTCTAAAAGAGCCAGAAAGCAATTTGATGCCAATGATGATGTTGCACATTTTTTAGCATTAGCACTAACAGACGCATCGAGAAGGGGAGGGTCTCCAAAAGTTTCTGAATCACCAAATAGAAGAACAGAACTCAGCGATAGCTCTCCAATAAAGAGCTGGGGGAAAATGGTAATCCCTGAGCTCTAGAAATTTTAAGCGGTTATCCATTTACTTATTTTCTGAGTAATCTTGGTTTACTGACAAAGTCTATTTAACTTTGTGCTTCGACCAGTCGCGAATGAGAAAAGCTCAAGCTAAGCACCGTGACAGCTCCAGGTCTGAGGAGAGGGTGGGAAGTAGCCGAGAAAAGAAGCTTGAATCTGATAGCGATGCTGCATTGCTGATGGATATGGAAAGGGTTGGTGAAATGGAGGTTCCACGGAAGCAGAAAAGGTTTTACAAGAAAAAAGTGAAAGTCGAAGAATCAGAGGGTAATTATTCTGATGACAACGGAAGTGCTACTGAGGGGCTTAGAATGAAATCACGGAGGCGAAAGGCAGATGTTGAACCCTCAAGAGGGACATATTCACCGCGCAGCCCAAAGAAAAGAGTTAGCAAAGTTACTTCTGGAGGTAAAAACGAGTAATAGTTTAACTGGAGACCTGATTACAATTTCCAAAAATATGTTCCAATGATAGCCCTTTCTGTCAGGAAATATAGAAATTTTAATCATCTCTTATAGGCTCTAACATATATTCGTTTACAAGCTTTACTATTGTGAGATATCTATTTGTTCTGCGTTGTCCATTTAAACTAAGTATCTTCATCTTCGGCTGGAAACGTATGGGAATCTGAAACTTATTGCCTGTCTTTTCCTGCCTAGATGAATTTGATGCTCTGCAAGCCTTGGCTGAATTGTCAGCTTCATTGCTTCCGGCAGAATTGATGGAAACAGGTGAGCTTTGTGTGGTTTTACTTGTAATCTTAGGAAGAGTTTGCCACTGTAATTCTGCAGCTTTTCACTACTTTAAATTAGGGTCATGTCAGTATGTATTTATTAACTTTTACTATATTGCGTTGGATCCAGAATCATCTGCTCCGTTGAAGGAAGAAAGAATAGAAAACGACATGGACGAGAAATCTAGCACACCGGAAGCTACATCCACAAGCAGTCATGGGGAACAATCAAATGCAGAACCAGATGATAGTCTCCTACATGCTTACGTTAGAAAACGAAAACCGTCAAGGCAGGCGTCCACTGAGTGTAATGCTGTTCCCACAGGGAAGCTACAACCGCAACCTAGTAGTGGCAGTTTAAGAAGAAAACGAAAACTAAAGGTTAGCGAGATAGTTCTCTTAATTTTCTATGCACTTTCTTCTAAGCATCTTATAGCTAAATTTGAATTGTGTTTAATTTTCAGGTGCTTGGGGACGAAGCTCCAACAGATTCTAGCCAGAACAAATTCATAAACAAGAAGGTATTCTCTATGTATATCAAACTAGTTGAACATGTATGTTGGTATAGTTGAAACCCGTCTTGACTCTTATATTGCTTCGTTTAAATTTTAATCTTTGTTGGACTCTGTGATCTGTGATTACTATCCTTTGCATTAAGTTCAAGATCATATGGAGTATTCATGTTTGTGCTTCTGAAGTGACCTCATATCATTTGGTTTATTGTGTTGCAGGAATTGGCTCAAGAAGAGCATAATATGAAGTCTTTGGTTAGAACAAAACGCGCTGGTCAAGGTCCTCCTCAGTCAAAAGAGTTGAAAACTGCCAAGGCGTTGGATGAATCTACTACATTGAGCGATAATAAAGGATCTGTAATGGATGTAGTAGTGTCAACTAAACAAGTTTCTGATTCTGGTCCAGCCAGTTCTCCGCAGAAACCTCCAAGCAGGCGTAAGATGAGCCTGAAGAAAAGCTTACAAGAAAGGGATAAATCTTCTGACACTATTCATAAAGCTTCGCGTAGTTCGAGATCTCTTTCAGAACAGGAGTTGTTTTTAAAGGTGGAGCCTCTAACTCACTTTCTCTTATGTGCATTCAAAAACTGGTTCTTATATTATCTTTATTCCAATTTCAGGATAAGCTTTCTACTTCTCTGTTGTATCCTTTGGCACGTCGAAGGTGCATATTTGAATGGTTTTATAGTGCTATCGACCATCCCTGGTTTGCAAAGATGGAGTTTGTCGATTACCTAAATCACGTGGGACTTGGTCACATTCCAAGACTTACTCGTCTTGAATGGAGCGTCATCAAAAGGTTTGTTCAAGTTTTTTTGTTATTGGAATTGCTCCAGAGAATAAAGTTAGAATTAAAAAGGTTGCTCCTTTTTTTTGGCAGTTCTCTTGGTAGACCCCGAAGATTCTCTGAAAGATTTTTACAGGAAGAGCGGGAGAAACTCAAACAGTACCGTGAATCTGTGCGATCGCATTATACAGAGCTTCGCACAGGTGCAAGGGAAGGGCTCCCTACAGATTTGGCTCGGCCACTAGCAGTTGGGAATAGAGTCATTGCCATCCATCCAAAAACACGGGAGATTCATGATGGGAAAATTCTCACTGTTGACCATAACAAATGCAATGTTCTGTTCGACGACTTGGGCGTAGAGTTAGTTATGGTAATTCGAATACTATCCCAGTTCCATTCACACAGTCCAATCTTTTATGATTTATAGTTATAAAGGTCTCAGTCGTTTGATCGTCTCCTTTCTCGACAGGACATTGATTGCATGCCTTCAAATCCATTGGAATACATGCCAGAGGGTCTAAGGAAGCAAATTGATAAGTGCTTGTCCATGAAGAAAGAAGCACAGCTAAGCGGGAATTCATCAAACCTTGGTGTCTCTGTTATATTCCCTCCATGCGGACTTGAAAATATCGACTTTTCCATGAATCCTTCTCTTAATCAGGTAGGGAAAGAGGGATTTGACTGGTATTGACATGGCATTTATCTTCCTGTACTTGGTAAATATCTGGTCCTGACCCATCTATTACAGGGTGAAATGATTGCTCCCATTCTGCATGGAAATGTATCATCAACCAACACTAGTAGTCCACATCAGACTAATCAGTCATATATCATAAATTATAGCAAAGCAAGAGAAGCCGAGATTCAACGAGCATTTGCGCTACAGCATGCTTTAGATGAAAAGGTAATGGACTGCTGATGTCTTGTTGTTCATATTGGTAGATATTGTGTTTTGGAAACCGAATGGGATCAAAATAAATGGACTATTGATAGTCCACGGAAACTCTGCCTTCTGATTAACTTAAAGAAGCTTATACTTGTGTTGTGTAACAGGAAATGGAGCCAGAGATGCTAGAAATTGTCAAGGGTTCAAAGACAAGAGCGCAAGCAATGGTGGATGCAGCTATTAAGGTATCGATTCGGCCGCTTTCCTATATTCTCTTGCAACATACATATGGTTTGCTAAGTTGTAGTCACTACGGTTCTAGGCTGCATCATCTGTGAAGGAAGGAGAAGATGCGAGCAAAATGATCCAAGAAGCCTTAGATTTGATTGTCAAACATCAGCCATCCCACGGCTCTATGATCAAACATCATGAGCATGCAAATGGCAGCATAGACCATCATCACAATCCATCTCCCTCAGACGCAGCAAATCCTACGGCTAACAACGATTTCATCTCACAAGATGGTTCGGAGAAAAATGAGCCTCAAATGCCTTCAGAGCTAATCACCTCCTGTGTAGCCACTTGGCTCATGATTCAGGTAATTAGGAAACTGCTTGGAAGGGTTGGATACCCAATGAGACCATCTGAAAGACTTAACTGATCCTTAAACTAAGTTTTGATTTGTCTTTGGTACAAAACCAAAGTACTGTTGGCTTAGTAGCCCTATCTTTTTCTAAACGTTGAATTAGATGTGGAAGTTTTAAATCTTTTCTATGGTCGTACTGTGTCAAATGCTTAGACAGCACTGGATTCATCATTCATCATGAACCTGAATCAAACTGCATCTTCATAGTAATACACTGAACTTTGCTTTCTCTGTGACTTGCAGATGTGCACGGAGAGGCAGTACCCTCCAGCTGATGTGGCGCAGCTTATAGACGCAGCAGTCACGAGCTTGCAGCCTCGATGCGCTCAGAACCTACCTATCTACAGAGAAATCCAAATGTGCATGGGACGAATCAAGACTCAAATCCTGGCTCTGGTACCAACTTGAAAAGGCCACATTTGGGTTTTTGTTTTTTCCTTAATCTACTCCTTTAGGTCAGTCCAGTCTCCTTTTAACTTAGAGTAGATGATGACATCTTCAACTAAGAAAATGGTGTTAGAAGTTCTTGGGTTCAAGATAACAGCTTGACCAGAGGTATTTTAGTTACTGAACAAGCTTTTGGCTAATTCAAGAGAATTATAATTCTCCATCAATGTCGTTTAGAAAATCGCTAAACTACCCATTTTTCTCCTTTTTCGCCAGTTTCAAGGTCAGATATAAATAAAGTCTTGAATTTAGTTATCGAGCAGAAACTGCCCATTAGACGTTTTCAAATTAAAAACAAAGATTAGACAATCAAATGAGTAAGAACGTCTACTGCAAACATACAACCTTAAACTTTTTGTAATGTTTTCTTTAAATTGCACGAGGAGGTTTCTCAAGCAATGCAGAGAGATAAACCTCATCCTTTAATTTAGGTGAAATAGCCCACCTGTGTTTCTTGTACCTAAACTGCAGGAACATGTACATATAGTCATCAAGATCCTTCTTTTTGCAGAAGAACCTATCAATCCACAGTAACCCGCCAGGTCTCAGCACTCGATCCCAATCATATAGCACGAAATCCATCAGAAGAAGATCGATCCAACCATCCATTAAACCGGCAGTATGAATCATATCCATGGTATTGTCGAAGAAGGGCAGCCTCTGGTTCACAGAGATGTACAATGGGATCAAACCTCGCAACGCGATCATCTCATTGAAAGGAGCTCCCAGATTCAAAGCAGTTGTGACGACAGTCACATTCTTTTCTCTCATTCTTGCTGCAAATGTTCCTGTGCCAACACCGTAATCCAATCCAATCCTAATCTCACCTGGCTTCACCCTCAAAACATCATCAATCATGAAATCAACCAACAAGGTACTGTTCTTGACCCATTTGCCACTCTCTTTCTCCATCTCAAAACATCCGGTGCATTTCGTGTATCCCCTTTTAGGGTTTTTGCTTGACAAGCACGCGAAGTTCCTGCATTGGTAATTCCCCCACCTCACATTTCTATCATCAGGAAGCTTCCATAGTGACTCGTTGATCGGATAAGGTTTCTGGTAAGTCATCGACGCTCTTGTTAAGCATCGTCTTCTAGGCAACGGGTCACAACCATTTAGTATAAGCTTCTGTGCTAAATTCCAATCATCGTCGCAATATGCTCCAACATCATAATCCATGTACTTCTCTAGTTCCACCTTCATCAACACGCAGGCATGGCCTATTGTGTTGTAAACTCTCTCTGTTCCAAACATGTTTATCTTCCCAACACGATTCTCCTTCGGAGTAATGTACTTCCTTATCTCCTCAATGAGAAACTTATTGATCAAAGGCTCTTCTCTTTCCGTCGAGTTTCTGACTCCTTCGGGTTTTGGTAACCGGATCTGCCTTAGACCGATATGAGCATGATAAAATGGCTTCATCACTTCGTCTTCAAGAAACTTCTTCATCTCTTTCTTGTTTCCGTCTTTGCTCTTCTCCATCTCTTTAACCGTCTTCTCTAGCTTCTCATACAAGCTATCCATCTTTTGGAGAACTTCGTCAACTCGGTCGTGGAGTGCCTTTACGTCGAATCCTTCGTTGTTGACTTCTTTGATTGTGTAGATATTGCGGCAAATGTCTTCGTTATGCAAAAAGTAACCAGCAGAATGGAATCTGTAGAGACATGATAGGCTCACAGTGATCACTAATAACCCTAAGATCACTTGTAATCCTGCCATTAGTCTTCCTAATCGCCATCTCGGCAAACATGATCTCCCCATTTCTTCTTCTTAAACCAAAACGCTAATCGCGAGCTGAGAATTACAGAGGAAACTACGTCGATTTCCTATATTTTTTCCCGGGAGTAAAACAGAAAATAATGAAGCTGAGGCCAAATTTCGATCTAAGAACATCAGAAAGAAAGTGGAAAAAACATTATATATTACCAGATAAGAAGAGATGTTCCTTGATGTTTTGATGGAAACCTTTCCTCTCTGGTTTCTCCAGGAAATGTATAAAAGATTTCATGAGTCTGTTCTTCAACCTCAAAGTTAAAAACTCTATTTGGAATTAGAGATCCGAGAGCTGCGGGGAAAAGAAGTGTGTGTTTTGTGTCTGCTTGAAGAATTAAAGAGCTGGAGATACTTAAAGCTGAAGCCTGAATCTGACTTATTATGACTAGTTTTAGGACACAACCCACAAACTGTTGAGTCTCTCTCTCTCTTTCACCAACGTGCCTAATCCCTCAATCTCCGGTGTTCAATCCCCGCGTCTTTGAATAAATTGTTTAAAAAGTCAATGTATCTTGAATCTTTAGATACCTAATAGTGCACTTTAAATATTTGTGACAAGAAAAAAAAAATGTAGTATTTTAAAAAGAGCACGAATCTCGTAGAATTGTTAATGATCATTTAAACTCCACCAAGCCTCGCGAATTAACAAAACTCTTTCCATGTGTTTCGTTTCGTTTCAATCTTAAACATTTATAAATTAACAACATTAGAGAATGTTGATTGATTGTAACGTTTAGGTGGAAAGTTCAATTACGTTTGAGCGTGTTCTAGTCTTAAATTTTTGATAGAGCCATTTTTTGACTTTTTGCGTCTTGGTTCGATGAATCAGACATCGTAGTCCCAACAAAGGGTTCAAATCCAATTAATACTTGGGCTAAATTGTAAACATCGTGGTCCCAACACCAAAATTCAAATCCAATTAATATTTGGGCTAAATTTTAAACAACGTGGTCCATGCGTTTTAACTGCGATCCAACCAATCGACGCCCTAATTAAGAGAGAGCTACATGTCTTTGTCTATTTTACTTTAGTTTCGTGAGTATCTGAAACTGTATAAAGATTAAGTAACTTGTTGGTTATTCTCTCCCTTTTTACTCCTTCTGTTTTGTGTCATTTGGAGAAAATATATCGGTAATGTATTTGGATGTACTAAATTCAAAACACATCCAGTTACAATATAGATACATTTTCTCAAAATGACACTTATTATGAAACAGAGTAAATATTATTTTTCATGGTTCTCTTAATTAGCATTTTTCAACTTGTTTGTTGCTGCTCGTCTTATATAGTCCACAAATCCAATCAACGAAAACGGCAACTAGATGCCTTAAGTCTAACGGTCCATTATGGGGCAAACATTTTTCGAATATACAGATAATATAAATAGATTTTATATATTACCCAAATTAAAGCAAACCGGGGAGCCTTAGACCGGAAATTAACCAAAACTGCAATTAAACCGCGTGCTTGTTATTGGCGCATGAAATGAACATGTGAACCTAGACACTATATAAGGGAGATACATCTCCATCACAACATATATCAAGACTCTTTTTTTTTTCTTTCTATTTTGGTGGTTAACCAATACTAGGAAGTCTAATATACCATAAAAGCCAAGGGGAGAAAATAGTCTCTCCTCACAAAAATTATCTCTTCTTCTTCTTGTTCTTGGGATTTTGAGTGAAGAAAATGGAGGAAGAGAATAATATGGAGAAAGGTTTATTGTTGGTGAATAGGGAAGAGACTGCAAATATAACTCTGCTTCTTGTCTTCTCCACTTTCATCATTGTCTCCGCCTCCTTCACATTTGGTGTTGCCGTATGTTCTCCCACCTCTCTCTCTCTCTCTGTCTTCGTCTCCCTCATTCTCTATATTCGAAAAAGTTGTGTAGCTTATAATGGAAAAGTATGAGAAAAAAACACAAAAACACTTCTTACAGTAATTAAATAAAATTCGATACTTGTTTTTTACTGTGTGTTTGTGTTCTTGTTAATATCTTCTAGCTACCGTTACGTTGTGTTGGCACTGCTCCTGTCGTCTTGCTCGTTAATAATCTGTAACTTTGATAAATCTTTTGTCATAACGGCAAATTTTACCAATCAAATCCTGTTATATATCTCATATGTGGCCATAGTTTCTATGAAATAAGTTAAACAATCCTATACAATATACATCATCAATTTTGTTTGTGAAACCAGGTTAATTTACACACACACACATATATATATATATATTGGCTTTTATAGTTTTCTCTTTATTATTAGTTCATATATTCTACTAAATTATTTCTATCATTTTTATGGTACACAGGCGGGTTATACGGCAGATACAATGTCATCCATTATGACAGACTTGGATCTATCTCTCGCACAAGTAAGTCCATCGTACTAGTTTCATTAGTAAAAGAAAGGTAGGGAAAGAAGCAAAAGATAAATAACCTTTTTATCTTAAGATACCTCGGAATAACTAATTGTTCCAATTTTACCACTCGAAATAAAAAAAGATACAGGTGAATATACACAAATGTATTTTGATAAAAATGACTAGTTACTTGAATAAGTCCTATACGTGTTAAAAACATACAGTTTTCACTGTTTGGTTCGCTCTCGACGTTTGGAGGAATGATCGGTGCAATCTTCAGCGCCAAAGCTGCATCTGCCTTCGGTAATAAAATAGTTAAGTATCTATTAATATTCTAACAAAATTCTCCTTTTAATATATATTTCTTCTATTTTTATTACATGATCCAAACCATTGTATCGTTAATACTAAATCCTCATGGTTTCTTTTCTCAAATCCTCATAGACGCTGTGGCTCGCTGATTTGTTCTGCATAACTGGCTGGCTTGCAATTGCGCTAGCCAAGGTTCTCTCATAAGCACATAAACCCATTTAATTTTCCTACCTACTTTTGCAATATTTATTTGTAACCACTTTATTTTTTTGATTACAGAATATTGTTTGGCTCGATTTGGGACGATTTTTTGTGGGAATTGGAGTTGGTCTCATTAGCTACGTGGTAAAAAAATTATCTAGATGATGATGATATAGACTATCTAGCCCTAACCACTATATATTCCTAATTTTTTTTTTTAATTGAAATTTTGTATAGGTGCCTGTATATGTTGCAGAGATAACACCCAAGCACGTAAGAGGCGCTTTTACGTTTAGCAATCAGGTGACTCACAGTTATAAAGCTCTAAGATTGTATATACTCATTTATACGATTATAATTCCAAAATCATTACTTTTCAGTTGTTGCAAAACTGTGGAGTTGCAATCGCATATTACTTTGGAAATTTCTTGTCATGGAGAACTCTAGCCTTAATCGGTGATTCATTCCCATCTATTAATTAACTCTTCTTCGAGTTCCATTTCACCAAATTAATTATTCTATCACAATACATTTATTTTATTTTCGAAATTTATTTAACTAAAATTAATTCCCAACCAGGTATTATTCCGTGTGCCGTACAAGTTATTGGTTTGTTCTTCATACCTGAGTCTCCAAGATGGCTGGTTAGTCATTTAAGTTAAAATATATGCTACTTAATAAGTGCATATATTAATTAGTTTAAACATGATTTATACAGGCAAAAAAAGGTCGCGACAAAGAATTCGAAGCCATCCTCCAAAAGTTAAGAGGAAAAAAATATGATATTGTGCCCGAATCTCGGGAAATCAAGGTACCTATACATATAAATCATTTTTTTATACCACATGATCATGGTTATGAAAAAAACAAAAACATAATATATTTGGAACCACTTCTAAGTTATTCATTCGCACCAAACCTTTTCTTATTATTTTCATGTAAAAATTTCAGCAAGTTACAAAAGCTTGCTTATTATTCTCATGTATAAATTCCAGCTTGTTACAAAATCTTGTAGATTTCGGTTGAACTTTCGAAGCAGAATTCAAATATAGGCATCCGTGGTCTTTTCAGAAAGAGATATGCTCATCAACTTACAGTAAGATAAAAAAATTCTTTATTATTCATTTCAAAATATATTGGAAATATGATGTGCATTTAATTAGAAGCCTCAATCATTTGGATTCGGTTGGTTTTGTTTAGATCGGAATAGGTTTGATGCTTCTGCAACAGTTATGTGGAACTGCAGGAATAAGCGCGTACGGAAGCACTCTATTTAAACTTGTCGGTATAAAATATAATCTATTGTGTTTTTAGATATATATTATCTCAAAACTTCATTACTAAGTGTTTTTTTTTTATTTAGCTAGAAAATAATTAAATTAACACATATTTTCCAGGATTTCCTGCTCGGATTGGGATGATGGTGTTGTCTTTTATCGTCGTACGTTTTAAATATTAAATTGGGTTTTTTATGTTTTAACTGAAATTTGATCCCTAAATATGTAACTGTATATTCTCACATGCATCGTAACCCCACCATCTTATCAATGACCATGCATAGGTACCAAAATCTTTAATGGGTTTAATTCTCGTGGATCGATGGGGAAGACGACCACTTCTTATGGTTAGATTTTTTTGTTGTTTTTTTTTTAAATTTGTTTGGGCAGTCTAATTTTTTTGTTAAGCTGTCATTAGTCGTGAGTCAATAAGATAAAACTGTCTATAGTACAAGACTTGACGCTGGTCGATTGTTTATTTCTATATATTATAAGATTTACGTACTAAGAAAAATTGTCCAGCGTTAAGATATGGCACCATTGTGGTGCTTTCCAAATATTATCTCTTAGGCTCAAAGTCATCATTTAGCCACCTAAACGTTTCTATAAGCGGCCAAAACAGACAGTTTAATACTAAATTGAATGTATGGAATTTTCAGAGTTCAGCATTTGGGTTATGTTTAAGCTGCATTACATTGGCGGTAGCTTTTGGAGTTAGAGATGTCCCCGAGTTTGCAAAAATTGCTCCAATTTTCACTTTCATTGGAATATTGGTAAGTTCTGAACAGTTTGATTAATTTTCGGTCTAATTTATAGTTGGTTTATTCTAATAAAAATTGTATCTACACAATTTGTTTCCATCGTTGTTAACTTGACAAACCAATTTTATAATGTTAACAGACATTCACGATGATGTTCGCGGTTGGAATGGGAGCGTTACCATGGATTATAATGTCTGAGGTATATATATATATATGATATGACCAAACATGTTCTTTTTAGTTTTTGTGTTTTTGGATATATTCTTTAGGCAGATTCATCATTTTTGTTATTATTATTTATGTCTAGTGATATTCTTGGCAGATATTTCCATTGGATATAAAAGTAATAGCTGGGAGTTTAGTGACCATAGCCAACTGGTTCACTGGTTGGATCGCAAACTATTGTTTCAATTTTATGTTGGTGTGGAGCCCAACGGGTACGTACTCTAAACTTCATAGTTTTGAAAAAATCTGAAACTAGTTTTGTTCGATCTCAGAATTATAAAAAAGAAAATGAAATAACTAAACTAAAAGTGTCTTTATGTGAAAATTACTTTGCAGGGACTTTTGTTATATCCGCTATAGTATGTGGATTGACAATTGTATTCACATGGTGTTTGGTGCCAGAGACTCGAGGATTAACGTTAGAACAAATCCAACTCTCGTTTGCCAATGTTTAGGGTTTGATCGGAAACCATTCTATACATAAAAGGTCGATTTATTCTACATCATTTGCTGTTGAACCAAAAAAAAAAAAAAAACTCTACATTATTTGCTACATATAAATTTGTTTGTATCAGTATATAAGTATATTGTTTGATTGATTTTCAATGTAAAATTTACATTGCTTTATTGAATAATAAACTATTTAATTTTCTTTTTGTTGAATTTTATTATTTATCATAAACATCATGATCCTAAAATAAATACTGCTGAATCCTAAAATAAAATATTGTTCATGATGATAGAAGAAATTCAAAACGACATCGTTTTATTATAAGGCTAAACGTCATCGTTTCGTTTTTGAGTCTTAGCGTCATCGTTTGCCGTTGAAACAGAAGAAACGCTGTCGTTTCAGTTACTAGCTCTGCAGGTGATAAGATGGTCGACGGCAACACTCGATGACCTCTCTTAAGAACAGACGAGAAATGTCTCTGAAGCCTTACTTTTCTCTACACTCATTACCTAAAAATGCAAAACTCTCCAACCTTTTGATCGCTCAACAAACCTCCGGTGACCGGAAACCTTCCCCGGCAGAGGAATTTTCTCCGCTGGCTGAGAAGTTCAACCGGCGGCTTCTTCTGGGTGTAGGATCCTCCTCTGTGCTTGCGATCGGTGCGAATTTCGGAGGAATCACGAGTCTCTTACTCGGTCTATCGCCAGAAATCGGCCGGAATTTGAAACTCGACGTCATTTATCCTATCGGAGGTTATAGCAGATGTATCGACACGGCTGAAGGATTCGGTTAGTAAGTCCACTCACTAACTCATCAAATTTAATAGTCTTTAATTCGAATTTCACCAAATGAAGATATTCATTGTCAATCATGTCAGAAAACAGAAATAGTTTGGTATTTTGTAATGTTACTAGTATGAATTTATAATGGCAGAATTTATATATCCGGCTACGTGGGTTGGGGACCAGACGCTTTTGTATAGAGCGGCTGAGAAAACAGAACGGGAGACTTCACTAGACCTTCCTCCGGCAAGAAATAGTCGCCGGAAAAACGTCAATGAACCGGTTGTTGCATTTGGACCACCCGGTTCGACCGGTGAGCTCAATGTCAGTGTTATCGTCTCCCCTGTCTCGCCTGGTTTCTCGTAAGTAAAAAAAAAAAAAAATTATGAGTATACACAATTCATTGAGCGAGTTTAAGAGCATCTCGATGTTTTCTTGTATGGATAAGACAATCAAAACGAAATCTGTTTTATGAAACTTTTCTTGTTGTTTATGATATATAGAATTGAAGCATTTGGAGGGCCAAAGGAAGTAGGAGAAGCAATAGTAAGAACAGTGACAGGATCTGGTCAAAGAAAAGATTTAAAAGGAACGTTGCTGGAATCAAATCTCAGACAAGATTCAGAGAGAAACTTGAAGTACTATGAGTTGGAGTTTAAAGTCGAATCACCGCTTTTCCGGCGGCATAACGTGGCCGTTTGTTGCGCTAACGGTGGCCGGCTTTATACTCTCAACGCTCAGGCTCCAGAGTCAGATTGGTCGGAGGTGAGATCGGAGTTTCACACTATTGCTAAATCATTCAATATCATTTCTTGAATGTGAAGGCAAAACAAATTGTAGACCCCCAAAAGAAACAAGACACCACAAAGCAAGGCTTCTTTTGTTTGTTCATTATCATTATTGGGGGGGAACTCATGGTTTCGATTTCTTGGATACATATTGAATAGACATTTACTTGATTTGATCAATAACAACGAGAAAAAAGTTATGTAAGAAAATGACAATTTCGATTCATATTAGGCTCTTCGTATTAAATTCATATTAAGAAGTTTCACTTAATCAAAATAGACCACATTTAAACCAACTAAATTGTCATGTTTTGTGGAAAATTAAGGAGAAAAATACGAAATGACGATAGAAAGAGAGAATTTCAAACATAATGTTGTCTTGATCGTGCTGCTATATAAACACTGCATGTAGCAGTTATAATTTTTGATTAATTAATAAATAATGAGAAAATATATAAAAATATATTAAAGCCATCTCCTAAACGAAACTAGAAAAACGCCCATCTCTGCTCCTCGGCTTCTCCATCTCCGATCAAATCCGCGGGCGAAGTCAGAGAGTGAGACAAATGGCTATGGCTAGAGCAACATCTGGCCCCGCCTACCCGGAGAGGTTCTACGCTGCTGCATCTTTCGTCGGCCTCGACGGATCTGATTCGTCGGCGAAACACGTCAGCTCGAAATTCTCCAATGATACTGCTCTAATTCTCTATGCGCTGTACCAGCAGGTCAGGAACTTTTATTTTCGATCTCTTCCATTGCTAACCTCACGATTGTGGATTTTGGTATTGAAATTCACGAGATCTGGTGGTTTGGATGTTGATTTTTTTTTTTTATTATTCATCGATTCGTATCCGTCTCGTCGACTTCTTATCAGATTTTTGAAATGACGCACTTTGCTTGTGTGACTTAGCTTGATCGTCATTTTCGATCCTGGTTAGGAATTTCGAGTATCACGTAAGAGCTAAAAAACAAATTAACATGTAGATCCACTGGTGACACTATAACTGCTCGGTAAAATGTTTCCCGAGATTTGATTGATTATAGTTTCTATTAATCAGATCTCACGTATCGTCTGTCCTTCAATCGTAGTTTACTTAGATCTGTATTTGTTCTGTAACTTGAAATGTGACCGTAATGTCAGAAAATCAGCCTTTTCACAACACATGTGTTTTTTGTTTTGCATCTTTTGGTTATGATAGTTGGCCATTGGTTCTTATTCATGATTAGTATTGTCATATGCGAGTTTATTATTCATGGTGCTGAAAATGGTTGTTCCTTCGCCAGAGAGAGAGTCTTTCTCTTCTACTAATTAAGTTTTTGAGTCAACTAAATTTCATAAATGGGATAGATAGGCTCAGTGTTGATGATCTCTTGTATTCAACATGTAAACAGGCTACTGTAGGACCATGCAACACTCCGAAACCTAGTGCATGGAGACCAGTGGAGCAAAGCAAGTGGAAAAGGTTAGATTCGGTGCTGTGTCTGCCAATACTTTTCTGCTATTAACATTTATGCATTCATCTCACGCTCTTTTACGTGTCCGTCCTTGAGTCTGGAAACCATACTTGTATGAAGAAGCTTGTGGTGGGTATAATTAGGAAATGCCTTAGATTTCATTGATTACTATTTACTAGGTAGAACAATCCAGAGGCCTCATGAATCAGGGACACGAGAAGGGAGTATTGAGTATTATTCTAGATGTAAGCTGCTAGAGAAAATAGAATTGCAGAATTTGTAATTGCATCCATGGGGGAAAACTAAATGCTTACCTGTGGTTTGATATGCATTCAAAAATTGAGTGGCATGTTGGTAAAAGTGATTGCAGATTATGTTATTATGCAAGTACGACCTTACATCGCCGAGCTTGTTACTGCGTAGAATCTTTTTAAAGGAAAATAAGCCTTGAATGTTGTTTATGTGAACTTTCCTGGGAGAAGTATATGCTAATGTTCTGAAGCATTTTCATATATACTTAGTTGGCAGGGGCTAGGAACTATGCCCTCCATCGAGGCAATGCGTCTCTTTGTGAAAATTCTGGAGGTAAATGACAGAGATGTCGCTAATTTTTTATAGAGACTCTATTTGGAGCATAGGCTTGATTTCTTCCCTTTTTCTCACTTTTTTCAGGAAGAAGATCCTGGTTGGTATTCGAGGGCATCTAATGATATTCCAGACCCTGTTGTAGATGTTCAAATCAATGTGAGCTTTGTATCCTTTAGGATTCTATGTCCAAAACATGGGAAATATTACACTTTTGTTTTTTTGCTACGGTGAAGAAAGTATTTGAGTCTTTTAGTGCATTCATTCTCTGTAGCAGACAACAAAAGATGAGCCCGTTATTGAGAATGGGAACTCATTTGCCGAGACAAAGACAATTTCTACTGAGAACGGACGTCTGGCCGAAACCCAAGATAAAGATGTAGTCTCGGAAGACCCAAATACTGTTTCTGTATATAACCAATGGACTGCACCCCAAACATCAGGTCAGCGGCCAAAAGCCCGTTATGAGGTAATACAAGTTTCTCTCTTTTGGAAGATATGTAAATGGTCCTGTCATTCATGTGTCTTCTCTATTTTCTAAGTCTTGTTTATCATATTTGTTTCAGCATGGAGCAGCAGTTATTCAAGATAAGATGTATATATATGGTGGAAATCAAAATGGCCGTTACCTTGGTGATCTTCATGTAAGCAACTTGTATATTTGCTAAGCATAAGCTGATGATGTAATTGAAAGTATTTAGTTTCATTTCAACCTAACTTGACGATACCACTCATGCATACAATTCTTAAGCAATGTCTTCTGTGGAATGTATACAGGTTCTAGATTTAAAAAATTGGACATGGTCAAGAGTTGAAACCAAGGTTGCAACTGAACCACAGGAAACATCAAATCCAACATTACTATCTCCTTGTGCTGGTCATTCTTTGGTTCGTTTTTTAAACTTCTTGCCTTTTGTTTTTGTTTCTTTCTTTTGGCTTTCGGGCGTAGAAATATTTAGGACAGGGGTTTCAGCTAAAGGAAAGTAGTGTCTTCATGAAATCCACTTGCTAAATTAGTTGGTAACAAAGAAGAGTCTAGCAATACATTATTTTCACTTGCCTTCTTTGTTTGATATGTAGATACCATGGGACAACAAATTGCTGTCTATCGGTGGTCATACTAAGGATCCCTCAGAATCTATGCAAGGTAAGTTAGTATACCTTGGAGGACGGTTAATTGCAAGTATCTTATAGGAGCTTTCTGGAATCTTAATTATGACAATAATTTTTCTACGGTTTTCCTATCACAGTGAAGGTCTTTGATACCCACACCTGTACATGGTCAACGTTAAAGACATATGGAAAACCACCGGTATATCTTCTCTTGTCTCATGTTATTTCATTTGTTTTCCGTCACCTTTGCATGGAAATATTCCGGACTCTGTTTGTAATTATCTCTTGCTTTCAGGTTTCACGTGGAGGCCAGTCAGTCACAGTTGTGGGTAAAACTTTGGTGATATTTGGCGGCCAAGATGCAAAGAGATCACTTCTGAACGATTTGCATGAACTTGACCTAGAAACTTTGACCTGGGATGAGATAAATACCGTGTAAGAAATTTTTGATGTTTCTGCATTTTTTTTATCTCTTTCAAAGAAGTCAATCCCATCTAAGATTAGTTATATAACCAGAATACGGATATTTTTAGAAAGCCACCAACTATCTCCATTCAAATTGTTAAATGAGAGATTTTCAATCAGGGTTTAAACTGTTGTCAACTTGCAGAGGTGTATCTCCATCTCCGAGGTCTGATCATGCTGCTGCAGTGCATGCAGAACGTTACCTTCTTATCTTTGGTGGGGGCTCACATGCTACCTGTTTCGATGATTTACATGTCCTCGATTTGCAGACTGTAAGTTAAGCTAAGCGCAGATTGTTCCAGCTGCCTATCAAACGTTCTTTGTCAGCGTCTGATATATAAGTGTCAAATATAGATGGAGTGGTCAAGACCGGCACAACAAGGTGAGGCACCAACTCCGCGAGCTGGACATGCTGGCGTGACAATTGGGGAGAACTGGTTTATTGTTGGTGGCGGTGATAACAAGAGTGGTAGGTTTATGCAATTTTTCCTGGGAAATTCTCTTTTCTACCCTGCCATTTCTGTTGATCACCCCTCTAACCATTTCTGCGAAAGAAATGATAAGTTCGTGTTGGCTGATTGTGCTGCATCCTGACAAATTACTGCAGGTGCATCTGAGAGTGTTGTACTAAACATGTCAACTCTTGCATGGTCGGCAGTTGCTTCAGTTCAAGGACGTGTACCTGTTGCTAGCGAGGTACTTAAATGAAATTTTTTTATCCATATCAAATTCCAGATTACTATTAAAAAAATAGTAATTTCACCTCATCATCCCTGAAACACGGTGGTAGCCTTATTAAAACTTTTAAAGGAATCAGTATCAGAAGAATTAAGCGCAAATCTTCCTTTTCTTTTCTACTGACAGGGATTAAGTGTAGTCGTGAGTTCATACAATGGAGAAGATGTACTAGTTGCTTTTGGTGGATACAATGGACGTTACAACAACGAGGTAGGGACTGTCGTAAACCCACAAGTACCATACTCATGATTTAGTATTCAGTTCTGCTTCTAATTATTCCTCGGCGTTAGATAAATCTGCTGAAACCAAGCCACAAATCAACACTGCAAACAAAGACTCTAGAACCGCCTTTGCCAGGTAGCCTTTCTGCTGTTAACAATGCCACAACCAGAGACATGGAGTCAGAGGTTGAGGTGAGCCAAGAAGGCAGAGTACGGGAAATTGTCATGGACAATGTTAACCCTGGATCAAAGGTATCTTCTTGTCCAAACTTTCCTTGTTAATCTGTTTGGATAGTTGCATCCTTTCATTTGTTCAGGATAGTTAAATTGTTTTCCACAACTATATATAGCGATAGTATGTATACATAGTGCATATATTATGTGGTCCTGGTAGTACCAACACAGGATTATAGTTACTTAAGTCGGGATCACCACCATCTCTTTCACTAATCTTTCATCTTGGGTAATGAATCCCCCAGGTGGAAGGAAACAGCGAAGGCATCATCGCGGCTCTTAAATCCGAGAAGGAAGAACTGGAGGCATCACTAAGCAAGGAGAAGATGCAGACTCTCCAACTAAGGCAAGAGTTAGCAGAAGGAGAATCACGAAATACAGATTTGTACAAGGTAATTAATAATAGAGACTTTCAACCAAGAGAGTACGTAAAAAAACTTCCGATTGCATTCACATGTTAACAACTGGAAATCTCGGAAACGTTCTCTGATACTATATACCTTAAACTACATTTTATAGGAACTTCAGTCTGTTCGTGGCCAACTTGCAGCCGAACAGTCAAGGTGTTTCAAGCTGGAGGTATTAAACCCGTAGCCACATCTCTTTTTAGACCATAGCCATTAGCCACATCTCATGCCATTTTGGAATCTGCAGGTTGATGTTGCAGAGCTAAGACAAAAGCTTCAAACATTGGAAACGCTCCAAAAGGAACTCGAACTCCTCCAGCGTCAAAAGGCTGCCTCTGAACAAGCCGCTATGAACGCTAAACGTCAGAGCTCCGGTGGCGTCTGGGGCTGGCTCGCTGGTAGCCCTCACGAGAAGGATGATTCGCCTTGATTCATTGTTTTTTTTTCTTCCGGTATTGCCATTTTTATCACTCGATATTTGCTTTCAGTAAAGAAAATATATATATGTATTTTTTTTCTTTTCTTTTTTGCCCGAGTCCCTCGCATGGTTTCTTCTTCCAATAAGATCTGTCATTACCGTCCTTTTTGAGATTTAAATAACTATCGACGTTTAGCTTTGCTCTATTTTGCTTCTCATTCGTGTTTAGTTCTCTGTAATACAAGTTCTCACCAGAATATTTGTTAACTATTTAAAACATTTTGTCTGGGGATTGTGAATATGATTAAAAACTATATCAGTTTTATAAATCCTAGAAACTTTGGCATCACCCAATCATAATATTCTCAAGTTTACGAGTCTTAAATAACAATTAATAAATAATCTCGCTCATTCCTAATAAGAGGATGAATAATCACGTTTTTACATCCTATGACGTGGCACCATGCTATTCGATCTGGAGGCTCGACGGTTCGGCATCAGCATTCATGGCGCTTTAAAGTTCCCAAAATGCCCTCTCAAGCACTGTGAACGTTTTTGTCATCTTCTTTAGCTTTCCTGGCAAATCCAAGCGGCACTATGAAGCTCGATTCTGTGGCTACTGACACTGGAAGTGACGGTGATGATAATAAAAATGGCGACGGAGATGGTTCTCGGGTTACTAACAGTACGGAATCAAAGGAGCTTTGGCATGGGAAGTTCATAGGTAGTGAAGGAGACTGGGACATTGAAACGGAGCCTAGGTTTTCTGAAATGAAAAGAGAGAATAGTTCCCAGGTCAAAGACGAAGACGCCGGTGACCAATTTTATGAGGTTTGCGACGAAGATGATGAGAAGAAACTAGGTATGGCTTCGAAGGAGGAAAAGCGAGTTCCGGATTACAATACTTTATTATCCGAGTTCGACGATTATGTTGCAAGCGAGGGAGTGAGTTCTGGAGCTTCTAGGGCACTCAGCCATGGGTTTGAAGTGGGAGATATGGTATGGGGAAAGGTAAAGTCGCATCCATGGTGGCCAGGTCATGTATTCAGCGAAGCTTTTGTGTCGCCTTCTGTACGTCGTATGAGGAAGATGGGTCACGTTCTGGTTGCTTTCTACGGAGATTGTAGTTACGGCTGGTTCGATCCTGCTGAGCTTATTCCATTTGAGCCCCATTTCGCAGAGAAGACTCAGCAAACTGTTTCGAGTAACTTTGCAAAAGCTGTGGAAGAAGCTATGGATGAAGCAGGTAAAAGGTCAGCTCTTGGGTTGGCTTGTAAATGTCGGAATCCTTTCAACTTTAGGCCTAGTAATGTTCAAGGTTACTTTGCTGTTACTGTGCCTGGTTACGAGCTCCAAGTTGTCTACTCCTCTAAGCAGATTAAGAAAGCTAGAGATAGTTTTTCTTGTGCTCAGACTCTCTCGTTTGTGAGGCGGTGTGCTTTAGCACCTCAAGACTGTGATTCAGATTGCTTAAAGTTTTACCAGAAGAAAGCAGCGGTTTGCGCTTTCCGCAGGGCAGTGTTTGAGGAGTTTGATGAAACATATGAAGAGGCCTTCAGGGCGAAATCTGCATACACTTCAGCGACGACGCAGGAACCAATTAAGAGAGCAACCCCTCGAGGTAGCACCGCCTTTCAGCGATCCTGGCATTGTTTGAATTTGTTTCTTATATTTCTGCTTCCTCCGTATCACAGAAATGCGGTTGATATTCTTGAAAACCCTGGGCCTTTTAGGGTTGTTAATGAAGGTTTTATAGCTTTGAAGTTGTATACTTGACACTAAAATGATTCAAGAAGGCATTGCATACTGTGTTGATCTTGAACTCTGCATTGCGAAACCCACTTCACATAGTGGAGAGCGTCACATAATCTTTTATTGTTTCCTATATTTTCATTGTTTTGGGTGTTTGAAAAAAGATTTTACATTGGCTCATGTGTTGCTTATGCTTACAGTCCCCTTGAGTGGTCCACTGGTCACTGCAGAAACTCTGGGCGACCCGAAGACTTCTAGAAACGCTATCAAAGTAAAGGATTCCACTAAACAAGACAAGTATCTTCCCAAACTGATAACATGACAGTTCGATTTGGCCAGGTCCAAGCAACTTCTCAGCTTCAGGGCATCAATGGATCCTCAACCGGGAAACATGTATTGCAGAGAAGGACTCCATATCTCAAAGCTCCCATGAAACATGAGCAGACTGGGCTTGTCAGCGTGGACTTTATCTCTCCAAGTGGTGACATTCCTGGAAAATTCTCGGTTTCAAAGCTATCTCGTGATGATGACAAGTGTTTAGCTCAAGAACCAAAATCGGTGAGAATGGGAGAAAAAGCTGCTCTATTCTCAGAGCATGAGAAATTTGAAACAATGGCCAGCGTTAAACAAGTTGAGACTGGCACGCATCCTAGATCAAACGAAGGCCTTCTCGAGCCCTTTATTGAGAGGAAATGTGCTGCAGGGGATGGGATCAAGAAGGTCAATGTCCTCAAACGGTCTTCTGGAGAAATGGATTCTGAGAATGCGACGAAAATGAAAAAGAAGAAAGAGTCTCGGTCAGAGCAGACTCGTTACAGTGCAGACAAGAGGAAAACTTTGTCTTCTGAAGAAGCTCGGGCCAATAAATCATCACAATTAGACTCAACAGGAAGGCACTTCAATATGTTGACTGGGAGAAGCTCTAAACTCGACGTTCTGCAGATGTTGAGTAATTTGCAAGCTCTCTCGCTTGAACCGTTCCATGGATCCTCGAATATAAGCTCTATTAGAGCTGTAAGGCAATTCTTTCTGCGTTTCCTGTCACTTAATTACCATAAAAGCTTGGACATATCTCCTCCTACAACAAAACCGTCAAAATCTGCAAAGGCGTTGAGAAGCACGAACGAACCATCAAAGGCCGGGAGAAAACGCCTCTCGTCTGACCAGCAACAAGACGTCCCATCAACTAAGAAGCTAAAGAAAACTAATCGGTTCAAAACATTGCCTTCTGATAAGAAAACCAACCAAGAAGAAAAGAAGAGATCAAATTTTGCACCTTTAAATCCAGTAAGACACGAAAGTGGTCCAGTCCCAATCAACGCCAAAGCTCAAGCAGGAAAGAAGACGAAGGAAATTGTTCCCACGATGCTGGTCATGAAGTTTCCTCATGGTGCATCTCTCCCTTCGACCGCTCTGCTTAAGGCGAGGTTCAGTCGGTTTGGACTGTTGGATCAATCGGCCATTAGGGTTTAATGGAAATCCTCCATCTGCTGTGTTGTCTTCCTGTACAAGCTCGATGCGCAGACTGCCTTAAGATATGCATCAGGAAGCAACTCTCTCTTTGGCAACGTGAATGTGACCTACTTTCTGCGTGACGTGAAAGTTTCTTCTGCATCCGAGGGTCATGAACCGAAGAAGGCCAAGACAGATGAACCGCTGAACCAGCGGCTAGAGCGAGCACAGCCGGTTCACCAACCAAGCATCCATCTCAAATCCTGTTTAAAAGAGCCAGGCAATAACGGCAATGGTAACCGCGGGAAAGCTCGAGTCAGATTCATGTTGGGTGGGAAAGAGACAGGGACACCATTTCTGGTTTCGGGTAGAGACAATCGAAATTGCGCATCATCATCTGTTGCAATGGAATATGTTCCGAACACTCAAAACATGGTTCCATCAGCATTGCCTTGGTTAAACTCAAAAGCTAAGCTGTGAATAATAATAAAGTAGTGGACCAGGTCGAACCACCACTAAACCCGTCGCAGTGTACGGTGGACGTATCACAGGAGATAATGAAGCTGTTATCAAGGTGTAACGATGTTGTGGCTAACGTCACGGGATTGTTGGGTTACGTCCCTTATCATCCCTTATGAATACATCTGATATAAGACAATTATGAACTCTGATATAAGACAATTATATACTCTCGAGTCTGTGTAGATAAGTGAGGTTCCAATTGCAAAAAGAGATCACAATTCAAATTGAACGAATCTAAATCTAATTCAAATTCAAGTGTGCTAAGAAATCCTTCCAGTAATCTATTAACAACCTATTATAAAATCAAATCTATATGTAAATCCTTACTATTGAATAACATTTAATTTTAAGAGAAAATTTGGAAAAATACCTTCAAAAGAGATTGTATTTTGAAAACTACACTATTGTTCATTTTTTTAAATTATACTTAATTTTAAATGAAATGTCTAAATTAATCTAATTAAAAATTGGTAATACCTCTAATATTTAATTAAAATATAAATAAATATATGAAAATGAATATAAGAATGAAGATACATGATTATGAAACTTGATTAATATTTTAATTAAATATATAAAAATGAATAAAAAATTGAAGACATGTGATTTTGGAATTTGAATAATATTTTAATTAAATATATAAAAATGAATAAAAAATGAAGACACATGATTTTGGAATTTGAATCATCATTGCAATTCATATATCATTTGATTTGATCTTTTGCTAAATTATAACTAGATCCAACTCTTGGAAACTTTATGATAGACCAAAATAGTTTTAATTAAAAATATCTAAATAATACACTAACAAACTATTTATTTGTTGGAGATGAATTTTCAAATATTTAAAAATTTTATTTCGAATTTTAATTGTCTCAGATAAATTAAAATAATAATTAATAATGTGTTTGAAACTAATGTGTTTATTAACTTTACTTGTTTTCCTATTTTAAAACCCAAATCAGACTGATAAAAACTAGGGGGTTAATATGCATCAAATCAAAGTACAAAAGGGTTTTAAATTTAGTTTAGTTTTTTACATAACTGAAACCCGAGGAAACCAAATTTTTGACCGGATTGTAAGTTTGTAACCCTATCACGTTCTTTCTTCTTCTTTTTTACGTTTGATTCTAACTTAATATGCCATTACATATCTAAGGTTAGGTTATATATATAGTCCATAAAATAGGCTTAACCTGTTAGAGCTTAATCATATTATATATTCTTTTATTTATAATAGATATTACCGAACCCTGGCGTATAAAGTAACGATTACCTTTCGATTCAGCTTTGAGGTACATTTATCAGAATCATATGTCTTCAATGTTAAAATAACATAAGAATTGATAAGACTAAGGAGACTAATAATTTAAATCTTTAGGGCATTTATATATAAGCTGCATAATACCTAAAGAAGGAAATTGTTGGAAAACTAACTATGTCCCATAGTCCAAACAAAAACAAAAGAGTATACCAATGATTTGGACCAAACCAAATATTATACCAAAAGCTTTTCGATGAGATTTTATAGTTTTACTAGAATCACTTGTTTAAGGGACGGACGATACGATATATTCCTCAAATCTCCTCTTGTCATCTCTTTTCTCATCTTCTTCTACCGATCTCGACTCCGTAAACCTTTTGTTCAGACCAACAATTCATGTGACCAACAAGTCACTTCAGCCGCCGTAATCGCCGTGGGGTAAACCAAAAGGTTATATAAGTTTAGACTTAAAAGTAATAAAATAAGCTCAAAGCCTAAAAGGATAGATATCATCTCGCGTTCTACCCTACGTGTGTTGTGCATTGTTACGTTCTATTATCTTTTAGACTATAGTAGTACTACTACTACTTGATTAAAATCAATAAATAGATAAGACTGTAGTAGGTTAATAGATCGATACTTTTTGTTTTGGTATATAGGGTACTTTCAGTTATAAAGATTTGCAAAACAGTATAATATTTCGCATGAGATCTTTTTTTGTTTGACATAAAAAAAAGTTTAATACATAAAACATAAAACATATATTGATATAAATCAGGTTAAAGATATTGTAAAAGTAAAAGCACTGATCATACAAGCCTACATGCTACTCGAAGATTAAACCTTGGGCCAGTACCACCCGGTAATAATGCAACCCAAAATTCAATGCGCTTCAATTCCAGCGAAAGCTAACGTAAGAAATAGTATCGCAGACGCAGGAAAACAATATTAAAGAAACAATATCGCAGACACAAAAATGAAAACTTTATCCGGAAATTCCCTCTAATATATATCTAGACAAGATAAAAATTAACCGTGGACAACAATTCAACAAAACAAACAAATTCTAGCTATACCATTTAATCATAACTCGTTTAATACCTAGCTAAGACTAGAAACGAACTGATTTTGGCTTTTTAAAGTATTTTGGAATTGAAACATCCTAACATTTCTCTAAGGTTTACAGATTTTTAGAAGGACATTACATTTCCGTTTTGTTTTCTACAGAGAAAATAATGATTTTTGACCGTGTTAACCGTTGGTGTGTTATTTAAAGCGTAATTGATCCTACTGTTTGAGGCGTGGCAGTGAAAGACAAATTCCTCCCACTTTTTAACTATAGTGTTTTGAAGGTTTGCATAATTATTAAAAATAACTAAGTACGTACGTGTTTCTTTCTTAGGGGAGTCACTTTCCACTGGGGATGAGTAAAAATCATTATTTTTGGAAACTTAAATATTGTATATAACACATTTACTACGGATATTGTAATACAGCGAAAATAATATTTTGATAACCTATAAGGGTTGGCGATCAAATAAAATACAGTTTTACGCAGAATTACATATAAACAATTCATACAGAATTTGAAAATGGATAATGAACATTTGTAGCCAAATTGTTATTACAGTATAAGTTCTTTTTTCCTGATCAGAAATGATGAGAAAAATTAAATGGGTATCGACCATTTACCCCAAACGTTTTTTTTTTAAACCACATGTACCCCCAATCCTAGTTAATATTACGTCTTTACTTCTCTAAATTTTTATATAATTCCTTTTCTAGAATACATAAAGAGAGATTAAACTGATGTCAAAAAAAAAAAGAGATTAAACTAAAACTTAACTTTTTTTTTGTCAACTAAAAATTAACTTTCTCAAATTACTTCGAATCAAGAAATAATAAATGGTTATCATGCAATGCAAAAGTAATATCATAAAACCAAAACCTATTAAAAAAAAGAACAGCAAAAACAAAACCTAAGCAGAAAATAAAGCACTTCCATTTTAGAAATTTGGATAGAATTTAGCATTGTACAAATAAAGGCTACTACTTGAAAGAGTAAAAGACCCTTGCTTTGAAAGAGTAAGAGACTTACCCTGATTTTGGTTTTCGACTGTTGTAGAGCAAGAAAAAAGGTGCGGATTTTCTTTTATCCTTTTTCATCTTCTTCATACTATGGGTTCTTATGTTAAGGTTAAAACTTCATACAAAAGATTCCACATTTATTCTTCGGCCTAGATTTTCAATTGCTTTTGCGTTTTGGAAGAAAAGGAGGGGATTTCATTATTTGTCTTTGGAACTTCATTATTTCTCCAGTTCCTGAAACTTTTTGGGGGACAAAGGTGCGATTCTTGTTGTTGTATGGCTGATATGATGTTAAATCTGTAAACTTTTCACCAAAGACTGTACCTTTCTTCTTCATAACCAAATAACAAACCCTAGAAAAGATGTGCTTTCATTCTTAGTTTGCTTTGGCGAACTTCACTGTTTTCTGAAATGTTATGGGTTTGGGATGTTAAAGGTGAGACCTTTTTGGGGTTTTTTTTCCTGGTTCCACATTTCTTTTCATTTTCTGTAATCATGGGGGTTTTTGGGATGTAAATTAAGGATTATAATTTCTTAGAGAAAGTGCAAGATTTTAACAAAAGCATTTCTTCTTTCAATTTCTTTTTCTTTCTCTCAGGCTCAGAGCTTACAGAAGGCTCCTTCTCCTCGCACGCTCGTCAAGCCCTACGTTCTTCGTCCAGAAGGTTCTACGTTCAAACCTTTACTAAATATATCCTCTCTTTCTATCTCTTCAATCCGATTTCCCAGTTTCTGTATCAGATTCTTGTCGATTGAGTTCGTATCGATGTAGGTGATAGATCTATATCTACGTAATGTTAGTGCGTTTGGAACCGAAATATTCTCGCCACTTAGTTTTATTTTCCTCCAGTTTCTTGTTGATTTCCGAGCATTAATGATCAATTATTTATATGAGGAACAAGATGGAGGAAGAAGGCAAACTTGGAGGTAGACGGAAAAAGCAAAACGACCAGGCACAAGCCAAAGAACACGCAAAGAAAAAAGCTGCTGAAGCTGGATCATCATCCAAAGCCAAAGAACTAACATTCCAGGAGGTATATTCTCTCATTGGTTACCCTGATTTCTCTCATTGGTGAATAAGTATTAAGTACTGTACATGTGGGTTTGATTATTTTATTTCTTAAATAGATATTCGGCATTGAAACCATAAGAAAAGATTGGAGCGTAAATAGGCAAATTACTGGATCGGTTAGGAACCAAGGTCTCAAAGGTATTTTGTAGCTACAACAATGTCATATTTTGAATAGTTTATAACAGTACCCTAAAGTAACTAACTATGTTTATATAGATATCTGTTGGGCCATATGCTTTGCCTGCCTTTTACAGGCTATTTACAACATTCAACATCCCGATGATCAGATTGAGTTTTCGGTTAGTGACTTGGTGGGTAGCATAATACCAGACTCTAAAGAGAAAGGAAAAGGTTTGGCACTTGCCAACCTCAAGAAAGCTTTTAAACATATCAGCACAATCGGAATGTTGAAGATGCCCACTAAGGGACATGGAATGGTAAAGATTAGATCAGTCTCTGTCTTAGTTTTTTTGTTATTATTTAGCTAACCAAAATTTTATATATATATATATATATATATATATATTTTTTTTTAGGCAGGAGATAAGGGGAAAAAGGTTCAAGAAAACTTTGATATCTATCAGGATGTCGATGCTTCGTTTATTCGACAGCAGTTGGATCTGTTTCCCGTTGCACTTCGATTAGAGATAGAGCCACTACTTTCAGATAATAAGGGGGAGGTTAGTAAAACAAATTGTGAAGTAAATGTAGATTTTAAACTTGCTATAAATAGATCAATCACCTCATATTTTAAATAACTTCAATCATTAAACATTTTCTTTCATTTTTACAGATTTATTATTTGCCTAAGAAGGAGGTCATTACGCCCTATACTCGTCTACACTGTCTGATTCTCATTGGGTATGGTATCACCAAGGAAGGGAAGTGGTACTTTATTGGCCAAAACTCATGGGGAGAAAAATGGGGATGCAAAGGGTATGTCCAAATCATCATTGAACATCCTTGTGACATAATTTGCCGCAAAGGATAGGTGCTGGATTCAGAGAAAAGAGGTGCAAAGAGATTGGACAACGCGTTGTTTGATTTGGAACTCCATTTGACTTTCGTTTTATGTGAAACACTTGAATCATAGTATTTTGAACACTTTACTGTTTTTATAGCTTTTCGTTGCTCCTCTTAAGTGATATCTAAGATCCAGTGGCGGTAGATAGAGGTTCTCTTTTATGATGCTTATTTGGGTGATGGGTCATGAGAGCGATGGTCGGAGGTAAAATTTCATGAAGGAGAGAGAAGATTTCTGACCAAAGCAAAGACCCGAATCACTTATTTCGACGAGTTTAAAAAATGAACTTGAAGACTTGAAGCTTTCCCGATGATGAATTCCGGCGAGAAGCTTCGCTCTAGCGATAGGTCGGCTGCGCTTATTCCTGCTACCCTGTCTTCTTCCACGTAACAGACACGTGTTTACGTGATGACATCGTAATCGAATGTAAAGACCTCGGGTTGGGCTTCATGTAACTTCTCCCCAAAAAAAAAATGTAATTTGATTTTCTTTTTCCATCATAATCAACTTATTTTAATGCGGAACCGATACAAAGTCTGAATGTTAAAAAGTAAAAGAGAAAACATTAGTTGAAATTTGGTACATAAGCGTAATAACTAAATTTTTTTAAAATCCGGGTAATACGCAATAAGTCTTCTAACGTACAACATAATGCAAGTTCTTAGAAACTCTTCAATTCACCTCTTCCACCGCCTTGGCTACGTCTTCCGACTGACCTCTTCCACCGCCTTCAACTACCACATCGACAGAAAAACAAACAGAGCAAAATCAGGTGCGAATTGGATCCCCTCTGATTCTTAGGCCAACAAGTGGATCAGAACCACGCATACTATGTACCATTTGCCACTAATTAAGAGATAACAATCAGAGTAGTCTAATGCATGCTCTTGTAAGTTGCAACCAAGTCTGGAAATCACATCGTTTCATACCCCACTATACATACAACTAAAGCATAACAGGCCCAGAGGCAAAACCAGAGGATGTGACAAGGGTTTCTTGGGAGAAAAGTACCCTTTTTTGGTGGAGAAGCGGGTCTGCATAGGATGGGATAAGTCTCGCCTGCTTCCCGAATCGCCTTAGCTTGATACTCCACTAAAGGTGCATCAGGAGACTCTCTTGCAGCAAAAGTGATGTAGTACTTTGTCCTTCCCCCTGGGTTGAAATTGGCCCTCAAGAAATGGTCGAACTTCACATTCTTGTTCTGGACAAAAGTAGTAAACAAGGAGGATCCCAAGTAGATTAACAACATAGGAGGAGGACTCTCTAGGCAAAAGCAAAAGATTAAAAAAGAAGTGATATGTTGCCTCGCGTTTGTTATATTCTTCAACACATTCAGATGCCATGTTTTCCATGAGCTGACGAACGGTAAGGCCTTCCCTTATTTTCTTATCCAGATCACCTGGGACTGGAACAATTCCATCCCAGTGGTAACGGGGAAAATTTCCCGTTGGCTCAAAGAAACCCTAAAACCCAGCAGACATTGATGATTCTCTCATGCTCCACTCAAAAAATGTTTAAACAACAACCTCAAAGTACCTTGGTTTCGATGACGGCGCGATAGTAGTTATGGCATTGTTCTCCAAGTTCCTCGTCCGAATACACAGGGTAATCCGAGGGGTTATATACCTGGCCATCGAAGCTATCCTTATCCCAAACCAAATCACTATCTTCTCCCTCGCCTTCGCTTTCTTCTCCGTCGCCTTCGCTTTCTTCGGGATCCTCCGCGTTGGTGGTTTCGGCCTTGCGCTTCCCCAGCAAAGAAGAGGCAACGCTGCTGCAAGTTTCCATGGGCTCCGTCACTTGGGAATCGCTTGAAGATCCATCCTTTGTCTCCCCGTCTTCGCTTGATTTTGGAGGAGCCATGTCGATTTTTTGTTGTCGACTACAAACCCTAGATCTCTTCAATCCAATTTGTGTCTTCTTTTTCTTTAGACATATATTACACCGCTGCTAAAGTCTATTTAACCCCTCCGTAATTCTTATTTACGGTAATGCCACCGCACATCGGGCCATCACATATCAAAATGCTCTTTATCATAATTTTAATATATATAATGCTTGCTCTACATATATTAGTTGTCTATCTTCTCTTTTTTGTTTGTGCTGTGAGTTATGATTTATGTGCCACTTAGAGCATCTCCATCGGGGTGTTTAGAGCGTTTTTTAGGGGGTTTGTTAAGTTAAAAATATATTAAAAAATTGATTTAATTATGTTATCTCTAACAGTTATTTTTTATTCAGGCAATTTCAGACCTGTTCCTAAATTCATATGTGTCAATCTGTAGTTACACGATTTATTTTTATTAAAACAAAATAAAAAGAAAAGAAAATCGGAACAGCAATCTCTCTTTCCTCGTCTACGATTTCATCGGTGAAAGCTCAGAATCCAAACAATGAAACCCCATAATCTGACTCTGATTTCATCGGTGAAAGCTCAGAATCCAAACAATGAAACCCCATAATCCGACTCTGATTTCATCGGTGCGCTGAGAACTATGGTTCTGGCCGAATATACCGACTTCACCGGTAATTTTCCTTCAACGCAGCTCAGTGTCTCCAGAAGCTTCCTTCCTCCAGCAACAGCAAGTTCACTTACAACTGCGATCACCATACCTTCAATTTCCTCGTCGAAGATGGCTACGGTTTGATTCCTTCTCACACTCTCCTCTCTCCGGTTTTCTCAATTTGAACAGTGTCTCAAAAAGTGCTATTTTTAGCATGAATCCAGTAAGGGTTTTTGATGGATGTAGCTCATGATTAGCTTTATGTGCATCATCGGAATCTCAGGGCAGTTTTCGTAGATTGGATTTCGCCTTTCTAGGCGATGTAACAGTGTTTTTGTGTTCCCGTATCGAATTACAAGTTTGGTTTGTGTATGCGAAAAACTTTTGACTTTGGTCATTTAAATTTATATGAAATGCTTTTGGTTTTGGTCATTTTAATTCATTAAGAAAGACTTTTGACTTGTATCCACCACGTCGTGAATCATCATGGTTGTGATCATTTAGTTTGTAAGCCTAGTTTCTCAAACTTACTTTGTATAAGTAATATCTTTCTTGGGTTTGTTTGGTTTCCAGTCAATGACAATGGCTCAAACAGCGGTATCTGCTTCTGAAAATGGGGATGATGATGATCAATGGGCTGCTGTTGAGAGACTACCAACATTTGAAAGGATCACTACTGCTTTGTTCTGCAAAACATATGAAGAAGGGAAGAGAAGAGCGAGAGGACAACTCATGGATGTCTCTAAGCTTGATCAGGCTCATGATAGACATATTTTGGTATTTCAACGATTTCTGGTATTGATTACGTTTCTTTGAAATTCTTCTGGTATTTCAACGATTTCTGAAAAAAAAAAATATATATGTATATATATGTATATATATGATCTGAATCAAAATGAGAAGTTTGAGTTTCAACTGATGATAACGAATTAAGCATGTCTATATCCTGTTACATGTTTGATCATGCCATTGTCGTGTACTGTTTCTCCCAAATTTCTGTACGAATTTTAGGAAAAAGTTGCTATTTATTATACCTTACTGTGAGCAAACGAATCTGATCGATTTTGGAAATGCAGGGCATGATCATTGGACTGTTGGCTAGCATTTGATTCAACCTGGAGCAATGTCGACATTTAATCTGAATGTGGATGTACATCAGAACGGGGATGTCAAGAATGTTGATTCTTCATATATAGTGGACGATGTTGATGACACTGACTTCTCAAAGTTAGTGATATTTTGAGCTATAGCGGTTTCATCAATTTTCAATTTCTCTAATCTTGTGTAATTCTATGTATTGTAGGGAGTTTATGGATATCCGATAGAGATTCAAACCCTTTTCTTTATGGCCTTAAAGTGTGCCTTGCTCCTACTTAAACATGACGGAAAGGGTAAAGAAATGGTGGAACAGATAGTGAAGCGACTTCATGCATTGAGCTACCACATGAGGAGCTACTTTTGGATAGATTTGAAGCAGTTGAATGACATTTACCGATATAAGACAGAGGAGTACTCCCACACCGCTGTTAACAAGTTCAACGTATGATTAATTTTATTTTTTACAATAAAATAATTTTTAAAATATAAATTTTGTATATGTAAAAGACCTATTAAAAATTGTACCAATGGAAGAGTAAAAAATGAAAATATATTTCAAGGGTTTTTAAAACTAGAAAATTTATATTAAAAAATAGTTAAGAGTCCCATTAAAAGGTTTACCAATGGAAATGGTCTTATGGAGCGAATAAAAAAATCTCATATGATGTGACAATACTAAACCTAACCCCTAAAACCATCTCCATCAGTGTTTCTAACAAAGGTATTTTACTAATAAAAAAATTAAAAAAAATAAAATGGAAGAAAGAGAAAGCACATACGTATACTATTTGACATATTCTAGAAACGTATTTAGACAATATGTAGACAGATGTTTAATGGTAACTGGTTCATTACATTTAAAATTTTAAAATTAATTAAATAAAAATATTATATTCATATTAAATTCTAGAAAGAGTATATGCCGATGAGGATGGTCTAACATATTTTGTCTAAATATTTTATTACATGAATGGTCACTTTCCTACTTATAAAAAAATTGCTTAGCTGTTTTTCTACAATGTGACACGGTTGGGTCATAGGATGGTAATGAATGTAAGATTATAAATAAATATATTATTCCGTTCGTTGGAGTCTTATAATTAAAAATAAAAATATAAATATGGGTACTGGAGTCTTAGTAAAAAATCCCCAATCATGTATCGAGGTGGCTTAGCAGTGGATTAGTGAATTGCATTGTTGCAGGTTTCGTGTTTGGCTTCTGTAACTGTATGTAAGTCTGTAACCTTTCCACCCTATTCTATAAAATTCAAATGACCAAAAAAAATTTATAAAGAATTGGAGTGTGATACATGCTCTGTCACATATGCTGTTATTTTTCATTGAAAAAAAGAACATCTATTACAGTTTCATTTTGTATAATAGTTACTATTTTTGCAAATTGTAGACTGGCTAGTACTTACTACCATGTTCGATAAATGGTTAAGTACAATGCTAAAAGCTTTTGCTAATAACATAATTTATTTTCTTTTGCAGCGAATCAAATAATCGTCTTACCCAAACGCACTAGCAAATCACATTTTAGTTCAAATTCCATTAAAAACCATCTTTTAGAGTAACCACAGTCATATAATCTCTATTGTTTAGCCAAATAAAATACCCTTTTAAGTTTAAACCATAAATTTGTGGAACAAGTCAAAGCAGTCGCAGTGTACGGTGGACATCTCACAAGAGATGATGAAGCTGTTATTAAGGTGTAAAGATGTTATGGCTTACGTCACGGGATTATTGTGTTACGTCCCCTATCATCCCTTATGAATACATCTGATATAAGACGGGATTGTTGGGTTACCCTCGTCAACGATTATATCTTTTGTAGTTAATTAACACTTAATGGGATATAATAACTAAATTGTTTCAGACTCGGTAAAACGCAATAAGTCTTTAAATGTAAGAACATAGTGCAAGTTCCTAGCTAATGACTGAAGTCTAGTAGAATTATTAGAAAAACGGAGAAACAGAGCAAAATTGATCTCTTCCATCATCTTGGCTACCTCCTCAAGAAACTCTTCAATTGATCTCTTCCATCATCTTGGCTACCTCCTCAAGAAACTCTTCAATTGATCTCTTCCATCATCTTGGCTACCTCCTATCACCTTACCACATTGAAAAGAAGGAAAAAAACAGAGCAAAATCAGGTGCGAATTGTATACTTCACCATCTCTATGTACCATTTGCCACTAATTAAGAGATACGAATCAGAGTAGTCTAATGCATGCTCTTGTAAACAAGCCTGGAGATCACATCCACGCCACTATATATACAACTAAAGCATAACAGGCCCAGAGACAAAACCAGAGGATGTGACAAGGGTTTCTTGGGAGAAAAGGCACCCTTTTTTGGCGGGTCTGCATAGGATGGGATAAGTCTCGCCTGCTTCCCGAATCGCCTTAGCTTCATACTCCACCAAAGGCGCATCAGGAGAGTCAGACTCTCTTGCAGCAAAAGTGATGTAGTACTTTGTCCTTCCCCCTGGGTTGAAATTGGCCCTCAAGAAATGGTCCAACTTCACATTCTTGTTCTGGACAAAAGTAGTAAACAAGGAGGATCCCAAGTAGATTAACAACATAGGAGGAGGAGGACTATTATATCAATAGGCAAAAGCAAAAGATTAAAAGAGAAGTGATATGTTGCCTCGCGTTTGTTATACTCTTCAACACATTCAGATGCCATGTTTTCCATGAGCTGACGAACGGTAAGGCCTTCCCTTATTTTCTTATCCAGATCACCTGGGACTGGAACAATTCCACTCCAGTGGTAACGGGGAAAATTTCCCGAAGGCTCAAAGAAACCCTAAAAACCAACAGATGGTCGATGATTTTCTCCATTGCTCCACTCAAAAAAAATTTTAAACAACAATCTTAATGTACCTTGGTTTCGATGACGGCGCGATAGTAGTTACGGCATTGTTCATCAAGTTCCTCGTCCGAATACACAGGGTAATCCGAGGAATGATACTCTCGGCCATCGAAGCTATCCTTATCCCAACCCGAATCACTATCTTCTCCTTCGCCTTCGCTTTCCTCTGTTTCGGTCGAAGAAGACGCATCGCCGCTGCAAGTTTCCATCGGTTCCCTCACTTGGAGCTCGCTTGATTTTGGAGCACCCATGTCGAGTAAGCCCTAGATCCCCTTTCGATCCACTACACCAATCTTTTGACCTAACATAATATATTATACCAAGAGCTTTTCGACGTGGGTGTTTTTTTGGGATTGACGAATATTTGTTATATGTACTAGAATATTTTGTTTTAGGTTGCGATAATTCCTAATCCATTAGAGAATAAAAACAACCGATTTAATTAGCAACAAATTATAAATACATTCGTCAAATCTCCTCTTGTTAATTAAACTAAAATATTCCCCTTTTCCTTTCTTCTTCTACTGATTCAATCCTCACACTAACTAATTATCATGGATTACTACCAACCGGTGGAGATAGACGTTCTCTCTGCTCAAGATCTCGACTCTGTAAACCTTTTGTTCCGACCAACAGTCTATGTTTCCGTCTCGGTCACTCGCGGTTCGCGTGGCCAGCAAGTCACTCCTTCTGCTGTTTGCGGTAAGAAGCATTTACGGTGGAATCACCGTCTGAGGTTCTTTATAGAAGACGACAGGGTTCAAAGGAATGAGTCGGTGTTTGTGTTTCAAATCAAGGTTAAGAGATTTTTTGGGCCAGACCAAGTCGTCGGGAAACTTTTCGTACCGGTAAAGCAATTGCTTCACTTGAAGGAAGAGAAGACGTTAACCGAGCATACCAATGTAAATTATCAGGTCATCACCAAGACCGGAAAACCAAAGGGCTGTATATGTTTAGGGTTTAGATTTGGATGTGTTTTTAAGGGACGAATCAGAGGTTATGATTCGGATGATGTTAGGGTTCGTGAGGGTTGTGGATTAGGAGTTTGGGGGATGATTAGGCATGAGCCATCAGCTCCTTGTGAAGATGATATGATCTATGCTTGAGAAATCAATTACCCCGAATATTTTCACCTTTTTATTGTGTGTAATAAAAAAAAGTTTAATGTTTTTTTTACTGAATGTGGTATTGAAATTAGTAATATAGATTTTAAATTTTGGTTTTATCTCACTAACAGATGTTTGAATTTTTTTTTATATAAAAAGATAACAACAAAATTTTAGATAGGATCTACCATATTAATTGAACATCTATATTAAAGGTTGTAAATATATGTATATTTACTTTACAGTTTAAACCAAAGAGATACACTAATGTATATGAATTAAAATGAAATAACTGTTTTTGCTGGATTTTTACTGGGCAAACCATAACCTAAATTGCACTATAAAAGCGATGAACAGTTAACTTCACCATTAGAACAACCACAAAACAGCCCTCACCACTAAAAGTAAAGTACATTGTTATTAGGAGAATGAAGAACATTTCCTTTCAACTTTTGTTATTGTTTTCTCTTCTTGCTTTTGTCCTTCGTAAGTGTAAATTTACTTTCCAGTCTATGGTTTTTGTTTTTGGTCCACACTTTTCATTTTGTAGACAAAGAGACTACCCTTTGTTTTGTGTTCATGATATTTTTAGTATAAAGTGAAAGAATGAAAACATGTGAAAGCTACAAAAGGAAATTAATCTCATACATGATTTTGTTTTGATTTATGGCAATTGGACTAACATATTATCTCCTCAATTTGAAGGACAAGATCTTGTGGAAGGCAGGACAATGGATACAAAGAGAATCGATGTGAACGAAAGACCTTGTGATCCAGAGAATCCAAGATGCGTGAAGAAACAAGGCTCCATGGATACAAATAAAGTAGAAGTGCATTTTTACGAAAAAATTTGTAGTCCAGAAGATATAAATTGTGTACACCCTTGTGATCCAGGGACTCCACATTGTGGTGGTGGTGACTGAAATCAAAATTAAAAAAAAAAAAAATGTATGCTTAGAATAAAGAGCAATAAACTAGATTATATCTCTCTATCAATTGGGAGTAAAATCAGACTTCATGAATCGTGTTCAAATCACGTCTTAATAACTTGAACTTGATCAGTGCACGTCTTCAACGCAGAACACAGTGCAAAGTCCCTAATAGCTTAAGTCTACTAGATTCATTACAACGGGATAAATAAGATTCCCAATGAAAACTCTCTAACTGCTCTCATCCACTCTCTTCCATCACCTTGGCTACGTCTTTCATTGACCCTGGGTCAAAATTTGCCCTCGAGAGTTATGATCCAGTTTCACATTTTTGCCCTAGAAACAAGAGACCGTGAGAACAACATATATATGATTATTACAAGATTGTAGGGATGAAACAGTAAATCTACCATTCTCGGTTAAGCTTGGCATGCAAAGGATGGGATATTTAGTTCTGTCAACGAAAGAAACAAACTCTAGATTGTCCATAGAAACATTTTTTTTAATCACGATTTAAGCATATGATACATATACAAATCCTTACATATCTATCGATCTTCACATAACTCTCCATAGTCGACCCTCTCATAGTCTGAATCTTTGCCCATCTCTAATCCACAGTAAACCCCAAACCCACTCTGTTATCATAAACAGCTCATAATTTTCATTAAAAATTTACTGTTCTGTTCGAAGTCATCACTGTTCATCGAAACGGAGCCAAAGGACTAGGGCTATTGGGAACCCTAACACACCTCAGTTCTCTACAAACATGATCCAACATCCCCAGAAAATCCCTGACAATCACAAAGATCCTCAATGGGTTCTTGTCATCTCCTCTCACATCTCCATGAAAATACTCTGCGATCTCTCCAACCCTCTCCATTATCCTCTTCTCGTCTTCCCTCAACTCCTCCAAGCTCTTCTCTCCGTATCTCAAGAACGAGCTCATCGAGCTAACGAATGCTCTGTTTTCCTCGTCCCCTTTCAGCTTCTCGTTCGCTAGACACCTCAATTCCCCTAATCCGTCCCTTAGATTTGATACCGAGCTAACAAGACCTTCCAGATCAATCGTTGCCGTCTTCTTCACGTTTCTTAGCTCCGTGTTTAGACCCGAGACGAGATCGAGCCCCATCCTTCTGTAATCTTCCTCTTTCTCCTCGGCTGTTCTGTTCTTATTGGATCTCTGGTTCATGATCCGTCCCATGATGCTGTCCGAAACCCTTATTCCCTCGGACCTAGAGATCTCTTGTACGACGAAGTGAAGCAGAGTTGTCTTCCCATCTGTGCCCTTTACATCAGAGAGCTTGAGCAGAGCGTCAAGCTTGAAGGCTTTTGCGCCACCGCGTATGGTTCCTACATTCATCCTGTTTCCAGTTTTAAGGACAGCTTCTAAAAGCTTCAAGAACAACCTGCTTGACTTAAGCTCCTTGCAAGCTTCCTAATTCGGGTCTTTGAGTTAATCATCGTATCTTGTAACGCAAGCAATCAACATATGAGCATAACCAAATACTGTAGTACCTCAAGCATAGAGAAGGAGTTTCTGAGGTGAACTACTTCGTCTTCAAACGTTTCTCTATAGAGCATTGCTTCAGCTCTTTGAAATGCAAATGGAACTCCGACAAGAGCTCTGAGAAATTTCTCAGCCGAGCCAAGCTCATCCACTGCTCCTTTGTAGCTACGCAGCTTCAGTTCTTCTTCTTTAGTCGGCACCATCTTCACCAAGGCTTCTAGTTGCTGTAAACACAAGCCTTCCCCTGCATCAACAGAAAAAGAGAAAACGTTTTTTTCTAAAAATCAAACAAGGCCTGCAATGGATCGATTGAGTTGATCTTAGTTTACCTTTTCCCAAGGCAGAGCAGATTTGGTCGGCGGTTGCGTTGAGGGCTTTCAAGAGAATGGTAAAGTTCTGAAGCCTTTTAGGTTCAAGAAGGTGTTTTCCTGGTGATGGAGTCTTGCTCTTCCCTTCCTCATTCTTCGTTGAGCTTTGCATCGTATATCCAAACAGCGACTCAATCATCTCTTCGTCTAATCTGTGTACCCACAAGACAACACTTTAACATAATCAAGCATTCTTGTTGGTTGATTGTGGCTAAAGGACTAAAAGCAGATTGTAAACTTACTCGAATGAGCTTGTTCTGAGCTTATCCCACACCATAGTCCGGTCCGGTGTAGCCCTGACTTTATCCCAATGAAGCGGCTTTAGTTTAGGCAATGGAGCTCCGTCTTTGCCTAACGGTCTAGGCTGAGAAAAGTCAAGAGACAGTGGCGGTGGAGGCGTTTTGTTCGGTCCCGCTGCTTGAAGTTGTTGTGTCGGTAGCGGCGGCGGTGGAGGTGGGCGCGGTTGAGATTTATAACCAATATCTTGTGAATTTGGTACATTGATCGCAAGACTTGGTTCCGAGGAAGAAGCGCAAACTTTTTCACATAATTGCGACGAAAGCGTCTGCAGATTAGTTTCTGGCAAAGACAGAGTTTGAAGACGTTTCTTTGAGAATTGCGGAAGCGGTGGAGGCGGAGGCGGTGGCGGTGGAGGAGGAGGAGAGATTCCAAATTCTTTTGTGGAACATTCTGGAATCTCCAATTCGCGTTCTGAGAAGCGTTGAGAGGATCCAACGTTGACGCTACCAGAAACAGAGGAAGAAGAAGCATTTGACAATCTTGGATTTGAATAATGAGAGCCACCACCAACGGAATGAAAAGACTCATCATCGTCAGAAGTATCGCATCTATTGATAACAACAGGAGCAGAAACAGAGTCTACTGTTTGTTCTTCGTCATTTTCGTGCACCGACACAATTTCTTTCGTTGAATAACTAGTAGCATTGTCCGAGTCTGACAAAATCTCTGTTTCTACGCTTCTCTTTACCTCTTCTTCAAGCAATCCACCATTGTTATCGCTCAAATCCTTCTCGGTTTCTCGTATTTCCTTAACTGAAACAGAGCTTTGCCTCTCTAGATCGACTCCTAGTGAGTTCAGGTACAAGAAATCGAGAGTAGGGTTTACACTGACCTTCCTCGTCGAGCTCTGAGATTTGCCCTTTTTCCGCTTCAACGACGCCGTTTTGCCGCTCTTCTTCCTTTTTCTGATTCTCGCGCAGAGACAGAACACTCCCACTACACAAACCACGAAACCGACTCCAGAAGCTGTAGAAACGGCAACTGGTAGAAGAATCTTGTTAAATGTTCCTCCTTTCTCGTGTTTTCGCCTCTGAATCTCGGGTTGTCTCGATGGATGGGTCCGTTGAGGTAACGGACGGCGGAGATGCGGGGGGATTGGCAGTGGAGGAGCTGGAGGATACGCCGGAGACTCGATTGGGCCATCGCTTGGAAACGGAGACGGCGAAGGCGCCGGCCAGGGAGAGAAAGTAGCTGAAGTTGCGAGATTCCGTCGACGGGAAGTAGCGGGTTTGATCAAATCGAGTAAAGCTCGGAACTTTTCCAAAACCCGAAGCTTTTTCCTCTCGCCTCCGTCTTCTCCGACGAGTTTTCCGATCTGGGTCCGATATCTCTCACCGTTTTCCACCGTTAACGCTCTCCAGTCATCAAGCTCTTTAGCATCAGCAAAAATGCTAAAGAAACTAACGTTGCAGCATTGTAACGATATCACCACTACAATGATCATGAGAAAAATCTGACGAAAATAAACCATCTTTTTGCTCTTTTTCAGATCTTTTCTCTGTAAAAACAAATGATCACCTCCCTAAATCACAAAAAGAAACCATTTATTACAACAAAAAAAACACTCAATTTTTTAATCTTTTTATTTTATATTTCTCTCTTTCAGACTTTAATGCTACTCCAAGAAACCCCTGAACTCTGCAACTGTAGTTGTACTGGTAATGGTAAACACCCTCTTTCTCCATTAACTATCCTTGGAGAACAACACTGCTAATTTGCATTTTATACCCATCAGTTTAAGTAATCTCTTAAATAAAAATATCTACTTTTGTTATTATAAAAAAAACAAAAATTGCATTAAGGAACAAATGTCAAATTTAAAAAATCATAAAACTTTTGCAGTGAGCAGATTTGCCAGGAACTAAGGTGGTGACGTTCTGGAGCTTTTTAGTTTAAGTTGAAAACAGCTTTTTTGTTTAGGAGGAGATTACAAAAAGCAGTTTTAAAAGAGAAAATCTAACAAGCAAAGAAGATAAAAAAAAGAAGCATGAAGGTGTTGGTGTGAAGTGGGTCCTGCTATTGTTGGCACATTTGGCTTGTACAGACATTTGGTAATTTACTGTACAAGCTTTCATTGTTCCTCTCAACCCACCATTGTTTTAAGAGGCAAATACAATTAAAATTCATTTGTATTTATTGTATAGAATTCATTCTTGTGTGTTGATGTGAATGTGTATACACATACCTAACTACATACATATGACTCCCGTTCATATGTTTTTTTCATGAGCTATTTAAGGATATTTTAAAATTTAGAAAAACTCTTTCAAAACGTTTTGTCGTAATGGCTTAATGACAAAATGTGTAACTTGGCCTTGCAGATGAAATTGTAGTTGATGAAATATTTAACACAATTATTGTTATAGACATGTTATGAAATCAAAAAAATTCTGTGTAAAAACAAAAAAAAAGAAGTTATCATTAAATATCCTCTATATGCTACGATATTAGTCATATCCCCTGCTCAGTCCTATATGAAAGACTGATTTAATGTTTTTACTCAAAATTATGTTGTCATATACTCATATGGGCACAAATCTTGCTACAGATACGATACGAGAAGATTATAAAAAAACATATGTCACCCTTACGCTTATTCTTACGGTTTCTTTCTCTTTTTCCAAACGTCTGATAAATATTAAAATAAAAAGTTCTGTGAATTTTAATTGGACTCAGGCAAACCAGACCAATAGGTAGGTACTGGGTGGTGACCGAAATATAATTAAATTAATTATTTTAGGCAAACTTCTCAATCTGTAGTCGCATTCTAAAGCTTCCCAATCTTCATAGATTCATAGTATAGGTATCAAAGATTGTTTGGTAGGATATGATGTTGCTTTCTTTGGATAGTTCTACCGTTTTTTTTTTTTTTAGTTATTAATATGATGATGAAGGGATTTTAAGAAAGCTATCTTTTGTTTTTTATTGCACTTTTTAGAGTAATTCTAATTATTGCTCAAACTAAGATAATTGATTAATTGGTATCCAACTAACTGTATGACGAGTCTGTGTATGAAATGTGTTTACACGGAAATAAATATTGAAGTGATGAGACAGACTGGGTTGGATGGAAAAATTGTATTTACTTTCATCCTTTTAATTTTAATATGGTATAGGTTAAGAATTGTCTTTTCAATAATTCTCATCACTGAATGATAGACATTTGAATATGGGAAAAAACAAGAATTCTTAGTAGTAGATCCCATCTAAATATTTACCATGAAATCTCGATCATGTTGGATTGAGTAGAATGAGATCACTAGATTTCTACACCATATTTGTTTTCTATTGTTTTCACATTTACTAGTTACTACTGTGTTACTACTTTTAGTGTCAGCAACTTTGACCTACGTGTGGGGCCAAGGTTGTATGGACTTGTCTTAGACAATTATTCACCGTATTATATATTATGATTTGTTACATATACTTTGTTTTTCGAATACCATTACATTTTCTAATTCTATACTCTTCAACATATATTATACAACATAAATGTTTTATACTTTTCACTATATATAAATTATATTAAACTCGCATTAATTTAAACGACCTTTGATGGATCCATATTTCATGGTGTAAAAGTAGCTTACTTGAGACAGTCGTCTGAAAATTATTCATGTGTATATTTTATTCAAGAGAGTGAAAAAAAAAAACATATTGGGACCAATGACTGAAAACAATATAATTCAAACCACAATATATAACATCTTGGATATTATAAAACAAGAAAGTTAAGCACGATTTCTTCTAATCAATTAACAAATAAGATATATACCTGACTATATTACTATTGATTAATCATATACTAAGATTTATGATTGTTGTAATTTTTATTAAAAGGTGCTCGTCATAAATTCCATTTTTATTCTGCTTTAGATATATTTCCGACATTCATAGTCAAACAAAATGGTAGCAGCTATATAAATGTGTAATATTACAATTGTATATCCATGCAGCTCAAGAATTGAAGCGAAATTTTTTTTAAAAATGTTTATTTCTAGATATATGACTATACTGACACGGTAACGCGAGTGATTACAAATTTTCAATATTTCGGGTGTTACTTATCAATCAAATAAACTAAGCGAGTTAAGAAGTCAAAGATTACAAGTCAACGTATTGAGAAGACCAATGAATTAATGAAACCATGATTTTAGGGCTGATTTTGCAAAAGTATCTAACTTTTGTCATATTAAAACGTTGATTGCAGAAAGTTACGACTTTTTCTGCATTTCTCAGAGTCATTTCAAAAGAGTTTATCAGCTTTGTTCTGTCTACATTTAGCATAAATAAAGGAATCCATATTTGCAGAGAGTTGTTTGTACCTACTTTGTCTTGAGAATAAAGTAAAGAAGTATTTCGGAGAAACAAACAAAAATTTAAATACAAAAATACTTAGCCCATGAATTGTCGGAGATATCATCACATGGTGTAGCAGCAGCTCTAGAGGTTATTGGAAAATTGTAGATTCCATTTGCGAGAGAAATAATAAAAAGGTATTCTTCTTGTTTTTACAGAAAATGGAATTAAATAATTGCCGATTTAGATTCGTGGTTCGGTAAAAGTTAACAGTACAATTTCGAGATTTGTCTCTGTCACGCGACAAAAATATTTCGTAATTTAGAAACTCTGTCCCTTGTATTCAATAAATGCTAATTAAGAATTCCACCTAACATTTACGTTTGGAACTAGTCAATGGCGCCACCATCGAGATATGAGCCCAATAAAATTATGTTAAAAGCCCACTAAGCCATAATAGAGGCCCATAATAAGAAAGTAGTAGCGGCTGAAAAATGTTTGACTTTTACTTTTCTGAAAGTTCTCTGTTTTGTTGTGAATATGTTTCGCGCTTTTGCACTGCTTTCAGGCTTTCATGGTGATCCCGCCAATCAAAAAGAAAAAGTTTTTTAGGTTTTACATTTGAAATTAACTTTCTTCAAGGGGAGAGAGAGTACAGAGATGGAGTTCAGCATAAGCGGCAATGCGCTAAAGACCTTCGCTCGGTCCATAATCTGCCTCGCACGCGTCGGCAACGAGCTCGTCGTCCAAGCTTCACCGACCCAGGTTCTCTCCTATTCGTTTTTGTCAGCTTTCTCGTCCTCTCGTAGCCCTAATTTCGACGATTGGATAGTAATTGGTGACGAGATTGCAATTTGATTTGACTAGAATTTGATTTCGTCAGTTAGTACAGACGACTAGGGTTTTACACGATTGGGACATGTAAGGTGAGGGGACAGATTCTGGGTTTTTTCTGGGCAATTGTTTTGAGAGGCTTGGGAACGCTTTGCTGATTGAATTTGTACTGTATTGTCTCTGTTAGCTAAACATTCCCGCACATGTCTCTCCTTCTATTTTGAAAATCGTCTGGATAAATCGAAATGATTAGTAGTTTGATTGTTCGTATATCGCAGATTGTACCTAATTTCTTTTGTTTTGACAAAACCTTCTGCAGCTGGGATTGCACACTCTAAATGCTTCTCGTTCTGCCTATCAGTCTATTACATTTCAGTCAGGTTTCTTTGATGCTTATGCTGTTCAAGGTCCTCAAGCTCATTTCAGTGTCCTTTTGAAGGTATGCTTATGATCTTGTAATTTATAATAGAGCCGAATTAACTCATTGGTCTAAGGAAATTGTACGCTGATATTACTTTTCCAGGCTGTTTGTTCTGTTCTTAGGACCCCTGTCGCGAGCATTGATCATATGAGTGTGCACTTGCCAGACCAAGACGCATCTAAGGTCAAGTGGGCACTGGAATGTTACAGTGGTAAAGCCACATTCCCTTGTTCTTACACATTGTTATCATCCTTCGTAAAACCTAGATGATGCTGTTTGTATATAATGTGTAACTATTTAGAGACCTCTACTTCTTATATAACGTTTTTTGCAGTAGTTTACCTTGAAGACTACGATTATGATGTTGCTTCGTCTGGAGCCTTGTTTGAGTTTGTTTCATTGTTTTTGCCTTGTATGTGCAGGTATGAAGAAAACATACTGGATTACTTGCAATGTGGAGCCAGATATACAGCATCTGTCGCTTGATAGGGGTAGATTTCCGAGTGGTTTAGTTGTGCAACCTCGGAATCTGAGCAAGTTGCTTGGAAACTTCCAGTCATCCCTCCAAGAGATTACAATAATTGCTACAGACCAAACTTCTTTTCCATCCGACGCTGCAAGTGAAATAGGTGGCAAAGCTGTTGAATTCCGGAGCTATGTGGATCCGACCAAAGGTTAGGGATATACAAATAAATGCAAAAACTAGATCAATCAGCTTCCTTGTGTAAGGCTGCTAACAATTCTATTTCCCAAACGCAGATGGTGACTCTTTGTTACATACTCAGCTATGGATAGATCCATCAGAAGAATTTTTGCAGTATACTCACGCGGGTGACCCTATTGACATCACGTTTTCTTTGAAGGAACTAAAGGTAATAACATTCCTCCACCTGAATTTTAAACGGTCCACCTTTCTTTGTGTTAATCATATAAATGTCTTCAATAAATTTTCAGGCATTTCTTTCATTTTGTGAGGGCTGTGAAGCGGACATTCATCTTTTCTTTGAAAAAGCTGGCGAGTAAGAACCATTTCTTTTCCATCCTGTGTATCTTCCATCTTTCTACGTAGCCTTGTTATCTTTTTAATTCAAAAGCAAATCGATTCTGGTCAATACTTCTGAAGATGGTTCTGGTCTATAACAAATGCATGTGCTTTCCAGATATGTTAGCTAAACCACCCATTAAAACACCATAATTTGTTTCCAGGCCAATACTGATGGCTCCAAAATTTGGCATGGGTGATGGGTCAAACTCAAGTTTTGATGCCACGCTCGTTCTTGCGACAATGCTTGTATCTCAGCTACAGGAAGGGGCTCCGCCAGAAGCTCCGGAAGCAGCAAACTCCACAGGTGACCATGCTGCCGAGCAAGTAGGGCCAGAGCGTCAAGATCGGTCTAGGCAGAGTGCCTCTGAGCACCCATCTGAGCACACACGAGTTTGGTCTGAACTTTCAGGTAGTAACTAATCTAATGGTTGCGATTTGTATTGTATTACATCATTTTTGTCTGATCTAGTAACATCGATGGCCTGGTACAAGGAACTGCGACTAAGAGCGTTAACGGTTCCGAGGAGAGGCCACAGGCTCAGGGACAACCAGACTTGAATATCCAAAGAATTAGAGATATTGAAATATCAAAAGGTGGACCAGCTGGAGACAATGCTCCCGGACCTTCTAACTCGTATCCTTCACCTTACATCTCTCACGACCACAACCACCATACACTTATTGAGGCCTGTTTAGCTGCTAAAGCATTAAATTGTAGTCCATAATCGAGTAGCAATTGGGTTCCATGGTGCATTTCTTAGCCTGATGAACTTCTTTCTATATACACTTTGTTATCTTTGACTTTTTGTCAGCCAACGTCCCATACAGATGGATCACGCCGGCGAAGGATCTCGAGGTACCTGCAAAACCATATCTACAGCCTTTTTCTCTGTCGTGTCTTGTTACTTTATTCTAAACAAGTATTCACTTGTTCCTCAGTACGGGTTGAGAACAACCAAAACTTCTCCCAGCGTCATCCTAGTAATTGGGTAGGTGCAAGTGATGATGAAGACGAGGACGACGGTGTTGAGGCGACGCCACCTCATAATGAAGATTATTAACTCAAGTCTCTTTCCCCTTGAAGCCAACTGTAAGTTCTCTCCACTTCCCTCCCAACCATTCAATATTTTCTTTACTCCATACAGGAGAAATTTATCAGAACAGTTTGCGTCTTTTCTATCGTAATACGAAGAGCTGTACACCATCTTATTAATTATATGCGCTGTAATTTGCAAGAAATAAATGTTTTTTAGTGTATGATATCACTAATGGCACCACCGAGTGCTATCCAAATGCGATCAAGCTTCTGTTTTCTATCATTATTGTAGTTAAGAGCAGACTTTTCCTTTTTAGTTAAATGCGTCCAGAACAAGAAAATTGAATGGAACAAGGGTCCCTCTTAAGTTCTCAACCATGGTTGTTCAACCAGATTTTACCTACTTGTAAATTCTTTTTGCCAGGAAACGAGTCGTAAGCAGATAATGGAAACGGCATCAGAATGGGACAGAACATACAAGTAATATAGTAAGGCACTAAGATCTTGCTTTTTTTTTTCCAAACATATACATATAAAATGATCTGCATTTTAGGGTAAGATGTCACTCTCTAACTCGATTATATGGAAATGGTGGGAGTAAATGCATGCATATATGCGCAGTGTTAGGTGCTTCGTCCACTATAATCAAAATTGATCATTTCTTGGCAAAACTTCTGGATCGCGTGCAGTATTGTTCACTTGTTCAGTCATGTTTTTGTTTGTTATCTATTTACTTTTCTTTCTAACTGAACATAAAAAAATAGAATGCCAACACACCCTGAACCTATGCTGCATCTATACATATATTCTTATTGCACGCCTGTATGCCTTTTCTCCAAACACAACTAAAAACTGCCCATAAATGTATTTCAAACGCATTATCATATCTTTTTACGATTGTTTTCAATTCAAACGGAAAACGCGAAACTTTTGTTTTCTCCGTTGGTTTAAAGCAGAAAAACAAAACTAAGATGAGAGAAGGCTTTTCATGAATCCCATATAAAAGTAAATGACACATAATGAAATAGTCTAATAATTTAATGTTCTTCAAAGGTATCAACCACAATAATTTAATCTCTCTTTATATGCTTAATTAAGTAAAAGATGGCGAACAAATTCAAAGAAACAAAAAAAGAAAGGGGGCAATAATAGAATTCTGTTAAAAGAAAGGGGGCAATAATAGAATTCTGTTTATTTGATTGTTAGTATACAATCGAATAAAGCAAATGTTTATTAAACATTTATTTTATAATTTGAGAAGAAAATGAGTATTATAAAACTGGTTAAAGGGACCAGCTGGCTCTTGGGATAACTTGGTAACGCGCAAACGCCGTCTCTGCTGATCTGTGATTTGGGCCCCACTTTCCTCTTAACGGTATCGTTGCACGTTACGCGCCGCCTCTTTATCTAACGCCGTTAAAATGTCGACGTTATCCCAGAGAAGAAAAAGATAAATAAATACAACGCAAGAAACTAGCCGTTGTTTCTAAAAAAATGAGTTAGGGAATTGTGTAAAGATCCTCCAAAGCATTAAGAATTAAGAATGTCGAAAATATTTTTTTTTTGTAGATCATTTAACGGTCTCTGAAATAGATTTACACAAAAATTATTAATTACATAAAAAAGATTGTCAACTAAAATTAAGTGCTACCCATGATTGGTGGTGGTGGTACGTATAAAAAATCTTGACAATGTTAAGGGGTGGTTTACATGTCTCTACATAAACTACATTGACATTTCCCAAATTTGTGTAATGACATCAAATGTACGTTTTGAAGTACCAAAACTTCTTTAATGTACATTTTTCGAAGTATGTACATTTTAAAAATATGAAATTAAAGTTATTTTTAAAAAGATAATTATTTTAAGTTTAATAAATAATGTTTAGGGTATATCGTTATAAAATAGAAAATTATGACTTTAAAAGTGTATTTAATCAAAAATTTATAATGATTTATATAAAAAACAAAATTATGTGATTCCAAATACTGTATGAATTTTATCTTATTTTCGTAAATTTGAGATTATTGGATTATTGATTTAGAAAATATATATCTAAATTTAAATCCTTCCAAATACTTAGTTCAATATTATCAATTTTAAGTTTTCACATATGGTACCAAAACACTCAATAAATAATATTTGGAAGGAAGAAAAAAAAAGGAACTATCAGCGAAATACAAAAACTAAAAAAACAGTAGTTACATTTCATTCGAAACGCTGATCGCGGAGAAATCATTAACGGGAAGAGGAGAAACGTGCGGTGAAGTTAACGGAAGGTTGGATGGATTTTAGAGGTAGATGCCGCCGTCTAACCAGAGTTCAATACCATTTGGCCGATAGAGCGATAATCAAAAAGACAAACCAGTCAACCAGCTGCTGCCTACAGATGCCCATGGTTTCACCCATAATTGCGTAAATGCCATTATAAAGTTTTTTGCAGTTCTTTAGAAACGAATATCATTTCTTGGATAATTTGATTAAAGCGAAACTCGTGGAACATGTTAGGAAATCAGTACTCTCCAGTAATAGTATTAATCTTCCCGGTTATAATCATAACAAAGATGTTGTCTGTAATAAAGAAATATTCAAGACTCAATATATATTATGCTCTTACAACAAGTTGCATAGACAAATTGCAGATTAAAATTTGATGTTGAAGCCGTCCTGATAAAACTACAAGTCGTGGGTGCACGAAATCATATCTAAAACTTGATAATAACCCAACGAATATTTCGAAGCTTAGAAACAGTAATTCTATGATTAAACTAAAACAACGAACATGCGTAATTGCGTATAAGTCAATTTCATTATTAATAAACAAAGAAAAATAAAAGCGTACCTGTTCTAAAAAAAGAAAATATCAAAAAGAAGAAAGATTATGGCATTTTCGTTAATTTAAGGACGAATAAGCCCGTTTTGGTTAATTCATCAGGTTATAAGAAGCTAGACACCAACGCTTAAACTTGTTGTCTTCAGCTGTGTATAGAAGAATCAAGTTTCACAGAGAGAAAAGAGAAAAACAAATTCAGAAAGACGACTAAAGAAATCGAGTAGCCTCTGATTCAACCAGAAGGTTTTGGTAAAAGAAGAAGATGAACTCGCGCGCGATCTACGCCGTCATCGCGATCCTCGCGATCGTAGTCTCAGCCGTCGACGCAAGCGGCTTCGGAGATTCGCTAGATTTTGTACGGGCCGGATCTTCTTCGCTATTCTCTGGATGCAAAGGATCGATCGCTGAGTGTATCGCTGAAGAAGAGGAGATGGAGTTCGATTCGGAGATCAGCCGGCGCATTTTAGCACAGAAGAAGTACATTAGCTACGGTGCGATGAGGAAGAACAGTGTTCCTTGCTCACGCCGTGGAGCTTCGTACTACAACTGCCAGCGTGGCGCTCAGGCGAATCCTTACAGCCGTGGATGCAGCGCCATCACGAGGTGCAGGCGTTGAAGAAGATGAGTACTTAAATTCCTATTTTGCCCTTGTGTGTTTCGATTTATTTTTTTCTTTTTTTATTTATTTCCGGGATATATGGGTTTGATTTACACGTTGAATACTATAGTCTTTGTTACGAAACAAAAAAATACTTATCGCTTTTTTTTCTTTTTCTTGGTTGTTCATATATAAATAAAGAATTCAAAGTTGCGTAGATTAAAAATAGTTATTAGTTCGAGAAGTAATTGAGATCTGTGCGTGGGTTTGTGTTGTGACAATTTAAAATTGTTAACGAAAGGTAATTACATATCTCAATTTTTGAATCTGAGTTTTGGAATAGAGTATAGATTATAGACTGAAAACAGCAATGTATTCCTTTATTAGCTGTTGGTGGCATGTTGGCTTATAAGGAAATGATGGGACCATTCCAGCCTAACACAGTAACACGCAAAATATGTTCTTCATATATTATTGATCTTCCTGGAATCTTCCTTTCGCTGTAGTTTTTTTTTTTTTTTGTATTTTCGATATAAATTGGACCTAATCAGATTATAATCTTTAAGGTTAAAATTTGCATTTAATTAAATTGTTTTTAATTATTCATAAAAGGTATGCATAGTTGGATATTTTAAAGACATTAAAGCTCTTCTTCCCTCCGTTAAATTTGCCATACGAATGTCAAGTACCACTGTACCAACAGTGAAACTATAACACAAACAATCATAAGATGTGGCTTTGTTTGAGCCTGTGTTTTCTTTTGTCCACATTCTACAATCTACATTGGCGATGTAAGATTAAAACAGGTAAAATTTGAAGACTCTTAAACAAACCACTCACTAGCATGCAGTTGTTAATTTTACGTCCCTTTTATTCGTAGTGTGGGCTTCTTTAATTAATTAAGTTGGAAAATATGTTGAGTGATCTCCAACTAATTAATAACACATCATCTCGTATCTCAAAACGACACGAAGGCACCATGTCATGTTCCAATCATAAGGAGCCATGTCATCGCATAAACCACGTCACCCAAGACTGAGGCCAAAAAACAAGGACACGTCACCAAAGGAAGCTAAACGTCTCCAGCTGGGAAGGCCCATAATAAAGCCCAAACCCATGAAGTCCAAATGATTGGCAAAAGATCCAAGATCAAAGAAATAAGCCCAGAGGAAAACATAGCCAAGAAGGAATGAAACTAAAAGATTGATTGATGTAAAATAAAACCATACGATTATTGGTTAACATAAAATTGATAGGGACCTCTTTGTGTTAAAAAATTAGTAGCTAACAATTGTTATTTTTAATTCATAAATATTTAGAATGAAAATAAAATCCACAGGTAACAAAGTTAATGAAATTCAGATGAAAAAAAAAGAAGGGAAAAACAAAATCCTTTTCTTAGCTACATACGTTTACTTAACTTACAAGTCGTCAACGGCCCATAGAATATGGATGGTTACGAAACCAATACAAAGACACGCTCCAAACCGACCCAATTGGAATACACACGCTTGCACGCGTAGTCTACAGCTCCCACACGTGCAAGAATCCTAATTATATATAAACGAACCTAGGGTACGCCAATTTCTCATCACCATTACTTTGTTTTGTTCGTCAAATTAATTTGAAAATTCTCCAAGAATCTTCTTCCCTTCAAACGAACGCCTTTTCAATATTCTCTTGCACCGATTTAGTCGAGCGATCATGGCCCAAACGGATCTCAATCAGCCGAAATTGGATATGGTAAATACGCCGTCATCTGAATCCCTTTCAACATCAATCGATTCCGGGAGATACTGAATTCTTATTAATTTTCGTCTCAAATCTTTGATTTTAAGTTTGTGTGATTTGAGTTTTGGAGGCTTTTCGGTTTTCTTCAAATTGTATTATTTGGGTATTGCTCGGGGGTGGATCTTACAAGATGCAAATAGCATGGAAACTAGAGAATAATCTGTAATTCAAGTCGCTCATCATAGAATCACTGTTTGGAAATTTCACATTGAAGAGTCTGTTTGTTGTAGAGGCCGTAGTTTATCTTGGACAGAAGATCAGGATTAATGAATTGAAAGTGAATTTTTGTTGTTGTTGGCTAATTACATGTTCCCCTATGTTGAATTATTTTTTTCAGACCAAGGAGGAGAAAGAGAGGTTGAAGTACTTGGAATTTGTGCAAGCTGCTGCTGTGGAAGCAGTGCTTCGCTTTGCTCTCATTTACGCAAAGGCAAAGGACAAGTCTGGTCCTTTGAAACCAGGTGTTGAATCCGTTGAAGGAGCTGTCAAGACTGTGGTCGGTCCTGTGTACCAGAAATACCACGACGTCCCCGTCGAGGTCCTTAAGTACATGGATCAGAAAGTAATATTATCTCTCCCCTTTGTTTTGATTTTCCTGAAGAGTAGCTTTATATATATATTCTTGATGCTGGAAATGTTTTTGTTGAAACGAGTTAGAGCCAGGTTCCCATCTGCTTGATAAAACTTGGTCGTGGAAAACGGTATCTTTTGTAGCTATGTCGATCATATAGATACACTAATTTCAACTTATGTAATTCAAATCTTGCATTTAGACATGAGCTAAGCTTGTGATGCGTTTAAACTATACATTGTGTGTTTTTGGGGTTGCTCCTGCGAATGAAAGCATTTCTTTTGAGTATTTAGCACTGTAATCTTGACTTGAGACATAAGCTAAGCTTGTGATGTTTTTGAACTATACATCGTGTGTTTTTGGCACTAGGTAGAACCTAGAAGGTTTTGGTAACCGGGTCAATGTCATTCTGTTCCGAAGATCTCCTTGAAAGCTGACAATATATGTTGAACCGTCTTGGTTATCGCAGGTTGACATGTCTGTGACCGAGCTTGACCGCCGTGTCCCACCAGTAGTCAAACAAGTGTCTGCTCAAGCCATCTCAGCTGCTCAGATAGCACCCATTGTGGCCCGTGCTTTCGCCTCTGAGGTTCGACGTGCTGGCGTTGTGGAAACAGCTTCTGGGATGGCTAAGTCCGTGTACACCAAGTACGAGCCCGCTGCTAAGGAGTTGTATGCAAGCTATGAGCCAAAAGCAGAGCAATGTGCGGTTTCGGCTTGGAAGAAGCTGAACCAGCTGCCTCTGTTCCCAAGGCTGGCTCAAGTCGCTGTACCAACAGCTGCTTTCTGCTCTGAGAAGTACAATGATACGGTGGTGAAGGCTGCAGAGAAGGGGTACAGGGTCTCATCGTACATGCCATTGGTTCCTACAGAGAGGATCTCAAAGATCTTCGCCGACGAGAAGGCTGAGACCCAGGCTTTGGAGTTTCATCCACTTGATTGATCTTGGTGTTTTGTTAGTGTTTGGTTGTGATTGAGGAGAACCGGATCGTGGTTAGCGAGTGATCCCTGGTTCTGGTTCTTTTGTTTCTTCGTTTTTGATATTTCCTTGTTTCTTCGAATTTTCGTTTAATACAATGCCAAAAAAATAACATATAATATATGGTGGGATCTTGTTGTATAAAAACTTTCTTTTATTTGTGATGGAACATCTAAAACCTAAAGTGATGTAACACCAGAGTGATATGTTAGGTTTGATTGATATTGAGACACAGCTCTCGCAACTCGCAAGTGTTCAATTGACAATTGCACACAATTTTTATATCTATCTATGAAATATATATGACAAAGGTAAATGTTTGAAATCAAAGAATTGTATGAGGAAAAGAAAAAATGAACCAAGTTCACTTTAAAAAAAAAAACAAAATGCAGACCAAAACCAGTTCCTATCTTCACGAGTTCATCCATACGACATGTACAGATTTGTTAAAGACACAAACACTTAACTAATCATGAAATTTTTATACTTGCTAATTATAAAAGAATTTGCACCCCAAAAAAAGGTTAAATCATAACTAGGAAGAAAAAAAACAATCGTATATTACACATAAACATTACGTATATATATGGGCCCATGACTGATCCACAGTTTCCAAAACTTGATCCAAATGCTATTGTGCGCGGAATTCACCGCCGTTCACGTTAGCATTCCAAACCCTTCGCACCTCCGACACGATTCTTTGCCAAATTCTTTTGACCCGCAAGAGGTTCCTCAGCCTTGTTTTAAACTGAATCACACAAGTGGTTAAGCTTTCGCGCTGCTTTGTTTAAATAGAATCAGGATTCAGAATGGGAATTCATTGGCTCGACAAGGCAGATCTATGGAAGAGTGCACTGTTGTTGAAGCTCCAGCTCCGTGATCGATTTCGAATCGCCGTCGACGATCACCGTGGTCGAGCGGCGGTTTTCTCAACTGACGGCTACTTCTCTTCCACCATCCACCGCTTCGTGGCTCGATTACGAATCTTCCGCCGGGAGTCTCTCCCCTCTCCCCCAGCTTTTTATCGCAGACGAGGTTTGAATCATCGCCTCTTTTTTTTCTTTTTCAAACTCTACGATTGATCTTTGTATCTGCATATTGTGTGCACCTCATGTACTTATCTCGGTACGTGTTTGATATTTGTCTAGTCACGTGTGCATCTCTAGACGTATAATTGAGAGTGCATAAGCTTATATCACATGGTTGTGTATTTGAGCTCATCGATTTTGTTGTAGTTGAGCTTTGATTCAAATTTCGGCCTTTGTTCTTGCAGTCCCCAAAGATTTGACGGCAGAAGAAGAGTCGGCTCTCTTCCGGATGCTTCAAGCTGTGGCAGTTCCCCTTATTGGAAACGCTTGTCATGTTTTCATGAATGGTCTTAACCGTGTTCAGGTCTGTGACATCTTTGATTACTCTGCTTCTTAAATCTTACTTCAGTTGTGTTGTCACTTCTTCTTATTGTGTTTACCTTTCCAGGTGTATGGTTTAGAGAAATTGCATGATGCTTTGCTCAACAGACCGAAGAACAAGCCTCTTATAACGGTATGGGGTGACTATATCTTCTGAAATGTTTTTGGTATGTTTGTGGGTTTGGATTTCTGATGAACCTGGTGATTTACCCGCCATGAACTTGTAAAATATTCTTCAGGTTAGCAATCATGTCGCTTCCGTGGATGATCCATTTGTGATTGCTTCGTTACTTCCCCCTAAACTTCTACTCGATGCCCGTAATTTGAGGTGGACGCTTTGTGCTACCGATAGATGCTTTAAAAACCCTGTAACTTCAGCTTTCTTTCGGTCTGTCAAAGTCTTGCCAGTTTCTCGCGGTGAAGGAATTTATCAGCAGGTAACGCCAGGCTGCACTTTAAAAGCTTTATCTTCATACTTCATTGTCATCTTCATCTATTTTACTTTTCTGAACTTTCTGATGGGGGAAAAAGAGTCTGATTTGTTCCGAATGTGCTTATTTGTATTCAAAATTTTGTGAGAAGTGAGTGAAAGTTTGGTAAAAACTCGACAGGGCATGGACATGGCAATATCGAAATTGAACAGTGGCGGGTGGGTTCATATCTTTCCGGAAGGAAGTCGCTCCCGGGATGGTGGCAAGACTATGGGCTCAGCAAAAAGAGGCATTGGAAGGTAAGTGTACTTTGAGTTCAGTTACTTTCTTAGAAGCGCTCCTCAAGTCTATCACTTTATAAGGTAAGGATACTAATTTTTACTTGTTTTGCAGGTTGATTTTGGACGCAGACACTCTCCCTATGGTTGTTCCATTTGTGCACACTGGTATGCAGGATATCATGCCCGTGGGAGCCAATGTTCCACGTATTGGCAAGACAGTGAGTGTATTCTTTTAATTTTCTCTGTTCAATAATTTGGAGATCAATTAACAAACGCAATATGGAATGTTTTTCAATCTTTCGTATCCATTATTCGCAACCTAAGACTCTTTACCACGAACTAACGTTAAAATTTGCAGGTGACAGTGATCATTGGTAACCCGATTCACTTTGACGACCTTCTCGGGACTGAGGAAGCTGAAAGCGTTTCGAGGAAACACTTGTATGATGCTGTATCTTCGAGAATCGGACAGAGACTGTACGATTTAAAAGCTCAAGTCGACAGAGTATCGCTGGAACAGCAGTCGTTGACGTCACAGGACGCCAAAACATCCTCAGACTGCGCTGCCGATATCTTTCACCGGGTTGATTGGGACTCATTCGGGATGGGGGCACACTTCTCAGAAGGATCATCAACCATTAATAAACAACGAATTCCACAAACCAATGACTGTGTTGTCTCCAATTCCTTAGATCGTCAGATCCCCAAAAGGGGATTCTCATCTGAAGCAGGGATGAGTACGAAGATTAAGAAGTTCATGGATTCTACTGAGAACATGGGTTTTGCTGCTAGAGGGTTGTTTGTGAACGATTATAAGACTAGGGGTGAATCCGCCAACTCTGGTAAAATCCGGCCTTTAAATGCATGGAGAGAGTATTTGGAAGTGAACCATGAATTACACCACTCGACGACTACACATTAGGATCATTAGTTTTGTAACTAGCCTATATGGCACAAATGTTTTCTTTTTTACTAATCTAATTTAGATCTAGATTTTCGTATTTTTCTTTCCTCATCATGTCTTCTTGCATCTCATTTTCTTGTTTAGGGGTAGCTGTTGCAATTATAAAGACAAATTCTAAACTTATATATCCATAGAAAAGGAGGAATGTGTAGATTTATACTGTTTAATGTGTGTACAGTATTTTAGAGTTCTAGTGTAAATCCAATTCAAAACATTTTGCAAACACTAAACTCCACTTGGTAAAGAGTTCACAAAATACGCTACATAGAATAGAACTCTCTTAAGAGTTAACAAACATTCGCACCGAAACGACACCGTTAGGATTGATCATCATCACAACAAACCCGACGGTCGCGATTAATCTCGGTATCACACAGAAAAGTTTTATCAGTACAATGACGAATGTAACCCCTTCAGTTATCGACGGCGATAACAGCTTCCCTCTCCTCCGTCTTCCTTTCCTAAGAGAGAGTTAGTGAAAGCTATGGCGGACGAAGAAGACGACTTACCGGAGACGGAACCAAGTTATGACCAGAAGAAGGAAATCGCAAGATGGTTTCTCCTCAACGCTCCCGCTGGCGAAATCAATTATGTCGCCAAAGGTACTCAGACACATTTACATTGCGGCGAATGTGTTTTTTTCGGTTGCACCGAGATGTGACTCTGTATAACAAGGCGCAATCGTAGACTGGTCCTGTGCTTGAGGATCACTGTGCGTGATTTGACATTTTGAACTTTCGGTGACACGAACTCTGTTCCCATGGCAGAACACTTTACAGTTCAGCCTAACCAGAGAGGTCGAGAAAGAACTTGGACTTGACAAGAGTGACTAATCATCAAATAATCAACCTCCTCTTTTCCATTTTGTTATGAAATTTCATTATGTGAGTGTAGGTGAAAAAGTATCGTCGAAACTAAGTCCTGTGCCGTTTTACGTTTTATGTGAATTGAAGTATATCGTTTTATGTTGTAGGCACAAGGCAGCTACATTTTCTTGTCTTTTTATTGTTCTGCTTGACTTGTGATAATGGGTAATATCTGTTGAAAATCCTTTAAAAAAAAAAGATGGACAATGCAGAGCAAAGCCCAACAAGGTAGGCCCATAATCAAAATAATAACCCAGTCCAAGAATAAAAGAGAAATTAGAATGAACGTTGGATTGCAGATACAACAAAGAGTTTTGACTTTTGATTAGTATCCAAAATCGTTATCTGAATCGGAATTTAATGTATAAATGTTAGTCAGTTCCTTAAAAAACACTGGAGCCAAATTAGAAACATATCGTTTTACTTTTGTTTGGTTATGTTTCGAATATGGAATTTATACATTACACACATAATTTTTATCAACTATAGCAACTCACTTTTTTTTTATGGTTGAAAATCTGATCTCCATCAGCAGTTTATGTGTATATTTATACGATAAAATTCGATTCAAATGAATATTTTGATTATTAATCAAACTTTTTGTTGTACGAAATTTGTAACTAAACAATAACATCAAATTATTGTATAGACATAGATTTCTTAAAAAAATTGGAAAAAAAAATTTATGTTGTATGACGAAGTTTCACTGAAAACTTTATAGGCTATTCGAGCAGTTGTGTTCTGCACAAAGCTCACTAGGTTGTTGCATCCCTCAACAAACCTAGGAGAAGTCCTGCTCGGAAATTCGAGTTCTCTGAAGATGGTTTGACTTACAGCACTCACCATACCACTGTAAGTGTAACCGAGCAAGTCTTGAGGCTCAGCTGGACGAAAATCCTGGTCAAAAGCGAAGTTCTTCTTGGCTTTCCTATTCTTCATGTAAACTCTCTTGAGAGATGCAAACATGCTCCATTTGGCTTCCCTCCTCTCCATTATTCTCTCAGCAAAGTTGAAAGAGCACATTGTCATGGAAGTCGAAAAGGTAAAGCAACACTTTGCCTACCTCTCCTAAAATCATAGAGATCACTGCAAGTCTCTAACCATGACCATGTTGTGTGTATTTCAAAGTTGTGAGAAACAATAGCAGGAGCTCGAGAAGTTGGAAGCAAGGTTGGAGCAGTGGCAAAAATTTACTGATCATTACACCACTCGACGACTGTACTTTACTAGTTCTCATTAGGATCATTACTTTTGTAACTTGCTTATATGGCACAAGTGTTTATTTTTTACTAATCAAATTTAGATTTTAGATTTTCATTTATACTGTATTTTCCTCATCATGTCTTCTTGCATCTCATTTTCTTGTTTAGGTAAATTTATACTGTTTTTTGTTAGAGTTGTACTGTAAAAACAATTCAAAACATCTTGCAAACTCTCTAGTCTCTACTTAGTAACGTGTTAACAAAATACTGTACTCTAAAACAGGAGTCCATTCACACCGAAACGACACCGTTAAGATTCATAATCATCACAAAAAAAAATCAACGGTCGCGATTAATCTCGCTCCCACCCAGAAAAGTTATTAGTGCAATGACGAATGTAACCCCTTCAGATTATCGACGGCGACAACTTCTTCTCGATCCTCCGTCTGGCTTTCCTAAGAGAGATAGAGAAAGCTATGGCGGACGAAGAAGACGACTTACCGGAGACGGAACCAAGTTATGACCAGAAGAAGGAAATCGCAAGATGGTTTCTCCTCAACGCTCCCGCTGGCGAAATCAATTATGTCGCCAAAGGTACTCATACACATTTACATTGCGGCGATAGTTATTTTTCGGTTGCACCGAGATGTGACTCTGTATAACAAGGCGCAATCGTAGACTGGTCCTGTGCTTGAGGATCACTGTGCGTGATTTGACATTTTGAATCATTTTTTCGCTGTTTTTGGGATTTCTGGCAGATTTACAGGCGGTTTTGTGCGATGAGGAAGTCTACAACGAGGCAGCCATGGAAGCATTTCCAGTGTACAACAAGTCTCACATGATCTTCCTTGAAATGCCCAGTAGGGCAGGTGATGTGAGTTCTCTTCTTCGCTTTGAATTGAATCACTCAAACGGAAATAGCTCGGGCAGAGTTTGTGATACTAGTCTCTCTTTGAAGCCTGATTGTTTGCTTTTTTTTTTAATTTTTTTCTCTTCTTTAGCTCTAGAGAAAAACTGGATATCAGTGATCTTCGAAATAAATGGTTTTGTTTGGAATGATGACAACGTTTCCCAAGAGCTTATTAGAGTGCCTAGGTCGTTTCTCTTTGTCTTTTCTAGAGAGTTTTCATCTACTTGCAGCTGATATATTAAGTGACATGCTACACTTGTTTCTTCATTATTGTTGGATCCCATTGGAGATCGAGATATGTCCTGCATCTTCTTTTCTTGTTTATTGAAAATGTTTCTGGAAAAGTCGATTTAGTATTACTTTTTTTCTTCTTCTTGTGTCTCAGGTGATTGTTTCATCTTACAGTGAAATTACTGAGAATGAGTACCTTGATCCAAGAACTGCCCAGGTTGCCATAGTTGATCATGTTAAACAGGTACATTCTTTTTCATTGTTTCTGTTCTTCTTCTTTATTTTGTGCCCCGATTTTTGAATCCAATTCGAAGCTTACATCTCTTTTCTTTGACCAGATTTGCACAAAAGTACGGCCTGCAAATGATGAAGAACTTCCGTCTTCGTATATTGAGGAATACAGGTATGGTTTTACACCTAGCTGGAGGATTTAAGATCATTCAGTTCTGAATGTTCATATAGTCGTAGCTTATCTTCTTATGGCGGCAAAGGCAAACATTAGAAGCACTTTGAGAAGTTTTCTTCGTCTTTCCGCTCAAATAAATATGTTGAAAAGGTTGGTTTTTTTCATTACAGATATGCTCTTGATGCTGAAATCCAGAGATACGTTAGTGAAGCTTACCCGAAAGGTGTGTCTGCCGTGAACTGTGTGAAGGGGAAAGATGCCGAGGGCCCAGGGACTGACTTTGAGCTGGTCGTTATAATTACTGCCACGAAGCTTAGTCCTCAGAACTTCTGGTGTGTACAAAATGACCTTCTTCTACTTATTGTCAATGACTGTATCCGTTGTTCAGAGAGAACACCCAAATAGGGACGACACATGTTTGCGTGAAATAATATTGAGTGACCAAAACCGAGGTGTTGTGCAGTAACGGAAGTTGGAGATCTGTGTGGAACATTGATTTCCAGGATGAATCTCAGGTGCTTGACATAAAAGGGAAATTGCAGGTAGCATTCGCGACTCTCATTTATTCTCTCTGTAAATATGGATGTGACTTATTCATGGCCAAGGGAAGATCGTTGAGCTTATTCTAAGTATATCTCCTTCTCTTCAGGTAGGAGCCCATTATTTCGAAGAGGGGAATGTGGAATTAGATGCAAAAAAGGAGTTCCAAGATTCGACAATTTTTCAGGTACCTCCACGACGCATACAATAATCTCAGCATGTAGACTACACCAAGAGAACAAACATGTGTAATGATACTCAGCTTGTGGTTTGAATTCTTGCTTCCATTTTCAGTCTGCGGATGACTGCGCGATTGCCATAGCCAATATCGTCCGGCACCATGAGACAGAGTACCTTGCAGCTCTAGAGGTCCCCAAATAGCTACTTGTTATTTTTCTCCTTTCTTTTTAACCATTTCTCCTCTGTTGCTAATCTTGCTTGCGACTCAAATCATTAGGTAGCGTATTCTAAATTACCGGATAACACTTTCAAGGTAATCTCTCAATCGTTTCTTCCAAATCATGATGGGAGCCCCGAGGTGTATTTACATAATTCTGAGCTGTGGGTTTTGGGGATTTTTGCAGGATCTGAGGAGGAAACTTCCGGTGACACGAACTCTGTTCCCATGGCAGAACACTTTACAGTTCAGCCTAACTAGAGAGGTCGAGAAAGAACTTGGACTTGACAAGAGTGTGTGACTAATCATCAACTATCAACCTCCTCTTTTCCATTTTGTTATCAAGTTTCATTATGTAAGTGTAGGGGAAAAAAGTATCGTCGAAACTAAGTCCTGTGCCGTTTTACGTTTTATGTGAATTGAAGTATATCGTTTTATGTTGTAGGCACAAGGCAGCTACATTTTCTTGTCTTTTTATTGTTCTGCTTGACTTGTGATAATGGGTAATATCTGTTGAAAATCCTTTAAAAAAAAAAGATGGACAATGCAGAGCAAAGCCCAACAAGGTAGGCCCATAATCAAAATAATAACCCAGTCCAAGAGTAAAAGAGAAATTAGAATGAACGTTGGATTGCAGATACAACAAAGAGTTTTGACTTTTGATTAGTATCCAAAATTTATTTGAAAGTGTAGGCTTTATATAAATCAAATTGACAAAATCCAACTTGATGCGGTTTTATTATTGGATTCCGCAAACTTGCAAAACCTCCGTTGCCGGGAATCGAACCCGGGTCTCCTGGGTGAAAGCCAGATATCCTAACCGCTGGACGACAACGAATCTGTTGATATCGTACTTACATAGTAAGTATATATCAAAAGTAGTAAGTAGATTTTTCTTTGCTTCAGACCCCCTGATCGGATCTATATTTTTATCACACCAACAAAAACACACTTCCAGCAAGGACTTGAAATCCGAATCTCATTTCTCCCGCTAGGCTTTTGGGAATCGTGCCAAACTGTGAAATTATAAGAGTAAGGGGGTACGAATGAAAAACCTTGTAAATTTCCATTGACTCGCTACTTACCAATAAAAACCCTTCTTCTGACAGAGGAAAGAAGAAAGTAAAAAGTTGAAAATCGGAGTTCGAATTTCACATCCATCATCGATCGTCGTCTTCGATCTCTTCCCTGTTGTTAGTCACTCTCTCTTCTCGAAAATTATTACGATCGTTCTGGAAGAGGAAGTCAGACTTCTGAAATCTACTCAGGTAATAAAGTTTCTCCCTTTGCTCCTTAAACATCGTACTATTTTCTACTACGGCTTTTCTCTGCGTTCCTTTTCGTGCTGTTCGACTCTCTGTTTAAAATGTATACTCTTGGATCTTTGCAGACTGTATTGGAGTCGCCAAATTCCTGATTCGAGAAGATGGTAAAGTGCTCGAAGGATTTATTTTTTTCTATGTTTTTTTGTTCCTTCTTTTCTGCATGATTGATAACTCTCTTCTGATTCCAGCTTCCTCTTTCGCTTCTCAAGACTGCTCAAGGGCATCCAATGGTAAGAGAGTTCTACAAATTTCTGATATTTACATGTGTTCTGCAATCTGAAAGCTGAGTGCATATGAATCGGTTTACTGAAGTAACATGATGCTCTAAAAGGGTCTAAGTGAAATTATTATAAGTCTCTGGGTCTCAGCTTTTGTGTCATGACTCGTGAGTATAGATGTGTGGGGGTTTTAGTTAATATTAGATGATGCTGTAAAAGGGTTTTAGTTAATATTATAAGTTAGACATTTAATCGGTCTTATGGTATTTGTTCTTCCGTGATTTTCCGGTTTGGTAGCTTGTGGAGCTCAAGAATGGGGAGACGTATAATGGGCACTTGGTGAATTGTGATACATGGATGAACATTCACCTGCGTGAAGTCATTTGTACATCAAAGGTGATCTATCTATTGCTCTCTCCGATGTTGAAGTAGTTCCAAATAATGTTTCTATTACATATGATTGACACTCAAATAATCTATCACTTTTCTGCAGGATGGAGATAGGTTTTGGCGAATGCCTGAATGTTACATCCGTGGCAACACAATCAAGTACCTCCGAGTTCCAGATGAGGTATTTCCTTTTGTATGTTATGTGCATTTAACTCAATGATCTAGTTCCACTTTGCTTTGCTTTTTTTTTTATCTTGTTTCTCTGGAGTGATGATTCTTAGCCAAATCAGATATGTGCTCCAAGAGGCACTTTGCTGGGTTTCTTGAGTTGAGTCACCATAATGTGATCTCCCCTGGAACCCTAATGGCTATTAGTGTGCCTCTTGTGGTAGTGTGTCTTGTATGACATCACAGAGATGGGTAGAAGTCTGACCAGAATATCGATACACTTTTTAAAACTTCTCGGTGTCATGTACCCAAAGCCATGACATGGGAATATCCTCTTTTGTGTCTCTCTTGAACCTTTTACTATTCTAGGTGCCGAGAAGTGACAATTAATTGGTGTCTCTATTTTTGTGTTCTTGATGTTTGAGAATCTGAATCACCTATACTGCATCTAGGAGGTGCTTCCACATCGATTGCGCTAACATACATTGTGTTATCTTCTCTCTTCAGGTGATTGATAAAGTACAGGAGGAGAAGACCCGCACAGGTATAGTTTTGTTAAATCTTTATCATGAAGTCGACAGCCCCTGAACTGTGAACTTGCTTAATACTTACACAAACAAGAATGCCTGAACTGTGAACTTGCTAAAAGACACTTGGGAGCCTTTAATTTTCCTGATAGAGGATCAGTGTAGTATCCAAAGACTTTTCTTCTGATCAATCCATGTGAAGAGTACCCTCTTATCAAATCATGTGAAAAAGCTGGTCCTTAGTGCGAGGTTCAGGGATTAAACAAAATAGTGGGATATGTATGGGTTTTTGTTTGTTTCAAAAAGCAAGTAGTTCCTGATAAGTCTCAACAATTGTTGAATATGTACAGATAGAAAACCACCAGGGGTTGGGCGAGGAAGAGGGCGAGAAGGTCCAAGGGGCATGGGACGTGGTATGGACGATGGTGCTGCCAGAGGCCGAGCCCGAGGCCGAGGAGGTTCAAGTGGAAAGATGGGCGGCAGATGAGAAAAAATTCTGGATTGTTTACCTGATAATTGTATTAATGTGCCATCATTTTGGAATGAATTTTATATTTTTCTTGCAATTTGATGGTTTGTAATGGGTGAAATATTAATTTGTGAAAGATGCGAGGTAACTGTTTTTTTTTTTTTTTTTTGTCATTCCTTTCGTGCAAGAAGAAATTTATCTGACAGTAGATTTCATAACTTAAGTACTGTATAGCTGTGTTCTGAATTTACTGATGCAATTATGAAGAAAAAGTAGGAGTCTGCAGTGTTCATTATTTAAAAATTAAATCTTGAAAAGCTAACATTGAGGTTTGTAATTAACATTTAAGTTTTTGGCAATCTACATTCGAGTGTGAAAGACTCTGATCCGCTCGGAGGTGTTGCGAGATTATGCATTTCTTTGAAGACAAGTTTTCAAAAGAAATTTTCCTTTTTGATAATTGTTAAATTTATCTTTCTTTCGTTATTTATTTTCTCTCGTCTTCTCGATTTTTCCTCATATTCGATCTTCTGAAACCCCTAAACTCTCGTCCTCCCTTCCCGGCGATCTCTGTTTCTCTCACTCAAATTCGGCTATTGAAATGGCAACTCCGATGGTTGAAGATACGACAAGCTTCGAAGAGGATCAGCTCGCGTCTATGTCCACCGAAGATATCACGAGAGCTGCTCGTCTCCTCGACAACGAGATTCGGATTCTCAAGGTTCGACCCATTACTCTCTCGATCTCCCTCTTGGCTTGTTTCGCTTCTTCGTAATTACATGATTGGTTCCTAGTGCATAATTTGGCTTCAGCGATTGCTCAAAATTCGAATAAGCTCTTGCTGGAATCTGGTTTTGGTTTTTCGAGGTTACGGGTTTAGGGCTTGAGTTTAGTGCAATCTGTGACAGTGGGAGATGTATTAGACCTTTAATTTGAGGTCCCTTCTTGTGAATTTGTTGTAGTGCATCGTCTCAAAGTTTAGATTTCTAACACAACAGTATTTGATTACATTGAAAGCTACTTCTATTGGCCTTTTTTTCTTATCGAAATTGGATTTCTGATTTAAATTCTCTTTTGGCTCACTGGTTTTACGGATACGTCATTGTTGAACTTGTGGTTTTTTTTCATGGGTGTGTAGGAAGACGCACAAAGAACAAACCTAGAATGCGATTCGTACAAGGAGAAGATAAAGGAGAACCAGGAGAAGATTAAACTCAACAAGCAGCTTCCTTACTTGGTTGGCAACATTGTTGAGGTAAGCTGTTCCGTTTTCTTGCTTGGATTTTTAGCGCATAACTGTTATGATATCTATTAGATTTTGGAGATGAATCCATAACTGTTATGATATCTATTAGATCTTGGAGATGAATCCTGAAGATGATGCTGAGGAAGACGGTGCAAATATCGATCTTGACTCACAACGGAAAGGGAAATGTGTTGTGCTGAAAACTTCTACACGACAGGTGAGACTTCTTTAACCTTATCTGTATTATATTTATAATTTCCTACACTTTCAGTTCCTTTTCCTGCTTCATTGTTTGAGCAATTATGTTTTTGCGTTTGCAGACTATTTTTCTACCGGTTGTTGGCCTAGTGGATCCAGACAGTCTGAAACCGGGCGACCTGGTCGGAGTAAACAAAGACAGTTATCTCATTCTGGATACATTGCCATCAGAGTATGACTCGAGGGTGAAAGCTATGGAGGTGGACGAAAAACCAACAGAAGATTATAATGACATTGGAGGACTAGAGAAGCAGGTAAATTGTGTGTTTTATGTGGCGTGTTGATTTTGTTTAAGCGTGTTTTGTGTTGAATCTGATTGATGTTATTTCTTTGCACAGATCCAGGAGCTTGTAGAGGCAATTGTGCTCCCTATGACGCACAAGGAGCGTTTTGAGAAGCTGGGTGTTCGTCCACCAAAGGGAGTGCTCTTGTATGGTCCTCCAGGGACTGGTAAAACTTTGATGGCTCGTGCCTGTGCAGCACAGACCAACGCCACATTCCTCAAACTCGCAGGTCCTCAACTCGTCCAGGTATGTATGAGTGTTGCAATCAATACTTGTAGTGTGCATCTACACAGACTTTTAACATTCTTTTTCTAAACAGAAACAGAATAATGAAATCAGCATAACAGTAATTGACTTTGTGACATGTCTCAATGTTTGCAGATGTTCATTGGAGACGGAGCAAAACTTGTCCGTGATGCCTTTCAACTAGCGAAAGAGAAAGCACCATGCATCATCTTCATTGATGAAATTGATGCAATTGGTACAAAAAGATTTGACAGGTACAAATCTTTTGCTAATCCTCACTTCTTCTATTTCTGCATTTCGTTAGCAGCTCACTGATGACATTGTTTTGGCTGAGATTTCAGTGAAGTAAGCGGAGACAGGGAAGTGCAGAGAACTATGTTGGAGTTGCTCAATCAGCTTGATGGATTCAGTAGCGATGAGCGTATTAAGGTGATTGCAGCCACTAACCGTGCAGACATTCTGGACCCAGCACTCATGCGTTCTGGTCGACTAGACAGGAAGATCGAGTTCCCACACCCAACAGAAGAAGCAAGAGCCAGAATCTTGCAGGTTTGTTTCTCCTCCATTTCTTTCTAACATGACCCTTGATAAACTCAAAAGCTCATTCAACTCAAACTAACCAAAACCGAATGAATTCAGATTCACTCGAGGAAGATGAATGTCCACCCTGACGTCAACTTTGAGGAGCTCGCAAGATCAACAGACGATTTCAATGGAGCTCAGCTGAAAGCAGTGTGTGTAGAGGCAGGCATGTTAGCTCTTCGCCGCGATGCAACAGAGGTAAGAAGATACAAAACTCTCTCAATGGTTGTAAGCTTTTATGATGAGTTTGGTCTGGTTTTTTAAACAAAGGGTTCTCTGTTGTTGTTGTTGTTGTGTGTGCTCTCAGGTAAACCACGAAGACTTCAACGAAGGTATCATCCAAGTCCAGGCCAAGAAGAAAGCAAGCTTGAACTACTACGCCTAATCTCTTTTCTGTTTCTCAGTCTGTGGACTAGTTTTACTTTTACCTCCATTTCCGATTTGTATCTTTTCATATTTTCGAATCAGATATATCAAATATTCGAAATACATTTAATTGTGCTCATCTTCGTCTTCTTCGGAACAAAACAAAAAATGAAATTTAGTATCTACTACTCACATATCACTCTGCTTCACGTTTGGATCTTTTCTATCCTGTAATTATGTTTGTGAGGAAAATTTCTTAGTATATTGCATAAAATCAATTTCTTTCCAGTGTACAATAAATTTCTGTCCAATGTAGTTAATATTCTCTGTGCCAACGTATTGTTCATTCAAGAAAGTTATGTGTTATAAACGTTAGAATGTGCGAACATTCTTTTAAAAAAAAACTCATGCGATGAATGCATAAACCTGCACGGAGAGAAAGTAATAGCAGCATTCATAATTTTCACTACTCCATACCTTTAAACACATGGAAAAACAGGCATCCTACACAAGATTTGGTGCTGTCATCACTAAAAACGCAACCCATAGACGATCTAGCACATTATTATATGAGTATCTCCATCGCCACCTGGTTCGATTCTGGATTTCCAGAAAGAGAGAGGACCTATTCTACTTCGTCTTCCATTTGCTCAACGGTGTCTTGAGTCAAAAGTAATGGAATGTCTCATCTCTTGTAATCCTGTCTTACAATAAGCTGAGATTTTTGTTTTCTCTATATTCGAATTCAAATTTTCAATGCAATCATCTGATAATAATTTAACAAACACATCACGAATATATTTACTCCCATGTTCTTGTTGTGACTACTCTCTGTCCCTCTTTCTCTCTCATTTTGCTTTCACGCAAAAAAAATGTAAAGAGTATTGTTATTGATTCGCTATACAAATCATATATATAGTCCAACATGAGAAAATAAACAACAAATAAACACATGACAATACAAATTACATAGATTAGGGGGGTGTGTTTCCGATTTGCACTGCGCTTGGAACATAAGAGCACACAAGTGGAAGTGGGTAATAACTCCGTTTGTTGATACATTCGCCAATGTCCACTTTTCTCAAGTATCCATTATTTCCAATGATGCGAGCAATGTTGCCAGTGGGGACGGCAGTTTTACCTCTGTCTTTATCAAGAACCACCGCGACCTTCTTCTCCTCGTCAACGAAGAAACTCCCTGCGGAATCCATAAACCCACAACTAATGAGTGGTCTCATATCAACAGCCAAGAACAAGTTGCTCCACGACACTGCATTGGGCTCAATCTTATTAGTAATCCATATCTTGACGACGCCTCCAGTTCCAGGTGCACCGTATTTCTGAAATAGCACCGCAAGCTGCTCTTCTCTAACACTAGAAAGAGTCACGGTATCTCCACCGTAACCGTGGAAAGACAGAGGCAGACGCGGTCCAAATCTCTCCCTTGTGAAGTCAAAGCAGAGGAGGAAATCAGGGTGCTCTTTCGATATAGGTCCATCAACTACTGGGAGCTTCTCTTGAGCATACCAGTAAGTGTTGCCCTTTAGAGTCAAGCCGCTGTGTTTAAACGAAATATGAAAGTCCGGAGTGAAATCACCAATAACCTTCCATGAATCGGAGCTTAAACTGCACACCTCAAACTCACAAACTCGGCGCTTGACACTCAGGTCGTAATCTTGCACAAATCTCAAGACTTTGTGCATCTTCCTCCCCTTGTCGTATCCAAGAGCGTGCCTGTCCCATCTGCGGCAAGACTTGCTGGGCTCGATCCACCTTCTTTGTCCCAAGTAAGGGTTCCAAACAACAAGCCTAGACGAGTCTTTGTCATTGTCTTTGGTGATGATGCATAAGAATAAACCATCGCAGTGAAAGATTTTATATATGTCGACTCCATCTGCATCGAGATTACCTATAGGCTCTATAGATGGACAGAGGAGATCGACGCTCATCAAGGAGACTCTATGTTCCACCAGCATCACCACCTCAATGCCCTTCCTCTGCTTCTTCTTTATAAAGCTCTCACTTTTCGTTAAAGTGTTCCACTTTTTGCAGGTCGATCGCAATTTTCCCAGAGATGTCATCGGAAGCCTAGAGAGCACCTCCTCCTCCATATCACTTGGAAGATCGGACATCTTCGGACAGAAGCTCATCGCCTGTCTGTTCAAAACGACAGACAAAGTTAGCTTCTGACACAAGAAATATATACAAATAATTCTGTTAAGCGACTATGATTGAGGTTTGATGATCACAATATTCAGGTGAAACCTAGAAACCTAAACGCAAAAGCAAGAAGTCCTCTTTCCTTTTCCTTCTCTCTGATTAAACTTTTTTTGGTTTCCTTTGTCGAATCAGAGCCGTTCCTTGTTTACTTGTTTTGAAATCTTAACCGTTGATTTTTCTTCACAAATATTTTGGTCTTTTCTTGCGATTTGATGATTTTTAATGGGTGAAAAAGCTTTGTGAAAGATGTAATAAGTGTCTGATGAGTGATGAAAAATATTTCATTATCTCAAGATAGCTACGTTCTGAATGAGTGATGACGTTAAATTATATAAAACCATAGGAAATTTAGAAGTATCACAGATGTGACAAGATTAGTTCCACAACATGGTTCGAAATTTATTGCTGGCACTAAAATTTTACTGCATGTATAACTGATAGCTTTTAAAATATAAAATATTTTTATGGGAGCAGAAGAAATTAATATAGTCGCTAAAAAAAAAATCAATGCTTCAGCTGTCAAAATCTAGGAAATATTTTCCCCCGATTATATTTGATAACATCGACAAAATCCAACTTTTCAGTAATAATATTTCCATTCACTAAATAGCTCTTGCGGGTTAAAACGAGAAAGTACTAATTTCATTGTAAAAAGGTAAATAAAAGAGCAAAATTGGTAAGAACGGGAAGAGAGCTGCAAAAGTCGGCGCGAATAAACTTTTGGCATGTGGACGCAATAATTCGCTTGGGAACATCGTCGTCACATTGAAAATCGCTAAAAGTTTGACTACTATTGACCTTTTTAAATTTCTTTTTAATAAATTACCCATTGTAAATTTTGCATATAGACGACACTATATTACGAAACTAAACAATAATCGTTTTTGTATATGATTACTAAAATTAAAAAAGTAGCAGAAAAATGCGTCAAAATAATTTTAATAAGATCTTGGAGTATTTTATGTAACCCACACTATCTTTAGCTCTTTGCTAACATGCACATAAATTGCCTAATGTCGTCGCATAGACTTTTTTTTTAGTTATCTTTCTTAGTTACTGATGATTTTAAAGATAAATGTTATTATCACCATTAAAGATAACCAGTCAAGTATAACGATCAAAAATTGATTTACAAAATAGAAGACTTTAATGCAGAAGCCGAACACATTGATGAATCAAAAATTCAAAACAATAAATATGAACCAAAACAAAAAGGAAGCTTAAGAATTTACAAATCGATTGAGAACTCAAACTGATATAGATATAATCTTAGTTTGGTATATATAATTTCTTCTACCAATACGAACAGTACCAAATCGAAATGAAGTAATGAACCCCTCAGTAAAATTAAGAGAGCCAAAAATAGAAAGTTTAAGTACGAAGGTGGAATTTTTAATAAATGCAAAGCTGATAAATTTGAGTTCCAGAGAATTATAAAAAAGAAATTAAAAAAAAAAACAAAAAGTAATTAGCTCTAGGGGAAGCAGCTGATGTCAAGTAGACAAATCCGTCAGAATAAATCTGAGCCGTCCATTGTAAAAGTTTGGACATCGGTCATTGCTTCTACCCGTAACCCAATCTTTTCTCACACACAAAACATAACGCGAGAAAAAGAAAAAAAAAATATAGAGCGATTGATTTTTCTTCTTCTTCTTCCTCCTCTGGGTCTCTCTGGTGGTGACGGATTCACGGATTCATAAGGAATTAAATTATCTTGTTAAATTAATCGAATCGAAGCGTAAGGAATTGGGGAAGAGGGGTTTCTGCGTGAATTCTGTGGCTAATCAACTCGAAAGAAGGGTTTTGAGATTTGGGTTGTTTTGATTGGATTCTGGTTATGGGTTTAGGCAACAAGGTTAACAAATTCAATTTCGGTGAAAATGATCTCGCCGACGAGGGTAGTGGCGCCGATGGCGATTCTCGCGACGAGGGAGATGGGTTTGGCTCGGTTGCGTGCTCGATTTGCCTCGAGACGGTGGCTAAAGATGGCGATCGAGCGTGGGCTAACCTTCAATGCGGCCACCAGTTCCATCTCGGTATATTTTTTAGTTTTACGATTGCATATGCTCTTTTTTTTATTCGATTGAATTTGTTCCTGATTGTATAAAAACTAAAGAAATTGCTCCAGATTTCGATTTGAATCATCCAGATCTACCTTTGTTTTGATTCGATTTTTGAATTATGGGCCTGTTACATTCTGGTTTGTGGCCCTTTTGTTGTAGTAATCATGGATGGGTATCGAGCTCTGAGACTAATCGGTTCATGCTTGATATACTCATGATCTGGTTGAATTGTTATATGTGAGTTTACGGAGATAGCATCAATTAGGGTCTGATCACTATTTCATTACAGATGCCAAGTTTCTTCGATTGATCTCTCCACCGTATTTTGATTCATCTGTTAGCTCATAATCTCTGAATATTCGTCCCATTCGAGCACTAAATGCATCATGTGCTCTTGATGAATGTTTTGTTCGCAAGAACATATGAGCTTTTTCCTTTTTAATCTTTGTTCACTGTAATGTACGACAATCTTAGATGGCTATTGATAAACCGACAAAAAATTTCCTATTAGATTACGGATTATCCTTAGGTATCCTCCAATGTGTGTTGAATGCTATACATTTTGGTTTCACAAAGGCATCTGAATCCACATCTGTTTCCTCTCTTTGGTAGATTGTATTGGTTCAGCTTTCAATGCAAAGGGAGTGATGCAATGCCCTAACTGCCGGAAAGTAGAAAAAGGCCAGTGGCTTTACGCAAACGGTTGCCGTTCATACCCTGAGTTCAATGTAGAGGATTGGGTTCATGAGGAAGATATCTATGATATCGGAGGATACTCTGAAATGGTAAAAAACTGGTAACCCTATCCGTCCCGAGCTCTGTTGCTCATCACATTAGTTTACACTTTTCTGCCTCCCATGCTGAGTTTTTGTTGTTAAAAGATAAATTCCTTGAATTATGTTTGATGTCGAGAATGCTTGTGTCTTTGCAGTCTTTTGGAGTTCACTGGTGCCCATTTGGAAGCTCAGCGCGTCTTCCTTCTTTCGAGTAAGTAATTTCATAATATCCGTTTTCTGGCAATCAAAAGTGGGACTTGCGTCTCTTCTTTACTGATGAATCTCTCTTAAACTTTGTAGGGATGGAGAATTTTCACCGAGTTCATGTAAGTCATTGTCCGACTGGTTATTTCTGGTTCCCTTTTATCTTAGACTCACGTTTCTTGCATTTGGGTTTTGTTGACCTGTTGAATCTGACACCGTGGTACAGATCACGATCTCTTGGGCCAGCAAGGTTACTTTACAGAGCCAGCGGCGCCGACAGCGGGTCACCCATGTCCATATGTAACCTACTTTGGCCCGGTTCATTCGTCTTCCTCAAGCACAGGCGGTGCTGCAGGCGTTTCAGACAGTTCAAGTTTCAGCAGTCACTGGAACACGGGCTCATCGGTTTCCGGTGAAGTCCCAACTCCTTTTGGTTTCCCTGTTGATCCGCACTATCACGGCTGGGATTATCACTCGCCTCCACCCCCACCGCCACAGCACTTCTCTGCTTCTGGCGCTCACGTTGGCAGTCCAACTCAGCCCACACCTCCAACTGCTGCTGCGAGGATTTCCCGAACCAACGGCTCAGATGTGATCAGACCCAGACCGCCGCATTTCATGCGTCCATTTCATGGTCACAGGTACATATTTTCTGTCTTAGACTAGAGTTTTATATATCTCATATTTTCTGGCAATAGCTTGCTCCAATTGGACATAAAACGAGTTTGTGTCATGGGATGGTGAAATGAACGATTCTGCAGGTTTACGGTGTACCAATAAGAGATTTGATTAAGTATCATGGTATATTTGTGTGTGTGTTAAAATACATGTACTGTTGGGTTTTTGCAGTTCCAGTGGAAGAGCGGGGAGCTCGGTGGCGTCTGTGACGAGGACACCGCCATTTCCGGGAAGCAACGCTCGGACGCTGGACAGAATGCAAGCTCTTCAAGCCTATTACCATCAGTCTTCTGCACAGTCACACCAACCCGATTCGCCTATAGTCTCTCGTGGGCCTGTTTTCCCTTCTGGCCGGAGGCCCGGTAGAGGATTAGCTTCCGGGATGGGATCATCTTCTTCTTCTTCGGATCAGGCTGGCGGGAGCGGGTTTATCCGGTTTAACATATGGGAGAGGGATCCTTATATGCAATCGCAACAAGCCTACCCGGTTAACCAGATGGACAGAGAACCATCCATTTGGGCATCTTCACTCAATGAAGGATCTGGAAGCTTCCATCACAGGCATGGCGGCGGAGGATCATCGTAAGAGTTGAGTCAGTAGCCGGCGAGATTCTCCCCGGTCAGGCAATTCTCATGAACGCTGGACCAAAACAAAACAAAAACAAAAGAAGAAAATACATTGGGAATTTGATATTTGAGAAAACCTGAAAACTGCATGCTCAAGTTATGTGATGAGTTGATAATCTTAAAACACAAAATGAATGGTATGTAATGGTTTGGAGAGAGACTGCTTCCCCTGTTGATGGTGACCGTGCGGTTCGAGCCGGTTTGGGTCTGGTTTGGATCCGGGAAGCAAAAGGTCGTTGGATATTTGTTTTTTTTTTATATGTGGCTACAATGGGTATCGAAGGGAAAATACCCTTATGGAACTTTTTTTTCTTTCTGGATATGTTTAATTGTTAAATTTTAAGTACTGACTTCTTTCTCTTCGGCCTATCACAATTTTCTACTGGTGTTTGTTTTCTATGCAAAATAAAATTAAGGTCAAATTACAAAGACTAATGACCATAGTCTAAATGTGACAACGAAATAGAATATTCTGAGCGTACACCAAACTCGAACTACAAATCTTTTTAGAGCCTGTCTCGAATATGTTGTGGCACCAGAGGGTGGGTTCCATTTAATAATTTTCCGCATCCATTAAAATAATAATTGGTATAAGATTTTGTAGAAAATTTATATTCCAAGAGTTTTATAAAATACGGAATACAAAAGAAAAACCTCGGACCTGACCCTTTTGTATAATACCGGCGAAAGCTCTGTTTCAAAGTTTTGATTTTTTCTTCCGTGCCTCCAAATTAGCTAAAGGCAATGGCGGAATCAAAGACCAAATTTGAAGAAATCAGAAAATGGGTCTCGGATCACAAGCTTCGCACCGTCTGTAATTATCCTTTTTTGCTTCTCTCGTTTCTTCATCATCTGAACAATATTTTTCCGCCGTGGGTCGTTTTGCCTGAAGCAAAATTCTCTTCGGTGATCCTTATCATGGATCTGGCTTTCACCATATCCCGCTGAATGTTTCATAGGATTGAATAATAATTTTTCGGTTTCTGTAATGTTCTACTTCTCTTCATCTGAACGGTTTCGGTTTTTGTTCATTCTTTCCAATTTTCCTCTTTGATCTATTGAGCTCTATCGCCCTTTCAAATTTGGTCATGCTTGATGAAAATTTTGGTCTCAAATTGTGTAATGTTCTGTGACATGCAAAGATAAGAGAATGCATATTCATCTACAGTATTTTTGGTGTTTTGTATAATTTGGCATTGTTCATAATGCTTACTCTGAATCTGTACAGTTTTGATTTGACTCTTGCGTAGGTTGTTTATGGCTCAGTGGTATCACCGGTTCTATCGCCTATAACTGGTCTCAACCCGCCATGAAAACCAGTGTCAAGATCATCCACGCCAGGTAACCTTATCTTATCAAAAGTGGTTAAAACTTTTCCTTAACCATGAACATTGTTAGTTGTTAAGCAATATAAAGAGGCATCATCTCCATGTCCTAAAAGCATGCAAATTTCTCTGTTCTGTCCAAATAAACTGTAGTTTTAATGGGTCTGTACACTACACCCTGCTCGATGTGAATCGTTATGTCTTACATTGGCCATAGCAACTCATGTTCCCACATATGCACTCTTATGCTGCATATATGCACTTTGCTGTGTTTGTCGTAATCATATGAAAGAATGTTAAAGATGTTAGATGATTATATGTATCTCAACTCTAAATATTACAGCTTTCCTTTATTCATTGGATATATATTCACAGCAGTTTTCCTTCTTCTCAGGTTGCATGCTCAGGCGCTGACTTTAGCTGCTTTGGCTGGAGCCGCCGTGGTGGAGTACTATGAGCACAAAACTGAAGCTACCAACCGTTATCCCAAATTTCTGCCGCCGGAAAATTTATCTCACAAAGACTAAACTCTAGACCCCTTAACCTTCAAATGGTGGTTGCTGCGTCTTCTGTTTGCTACAGGCCGCGTAGCTTCTGAAACCTTTTTTGTAGACCTTTAAGCCCAAATTCATGTATTGACAAGTTGACAAAGAACAGTTTACTTATTGTTATATCATTATTATGATAATTTCTGAGGGTTTCTTCTGTATTGTATAATCTCTGTGTTGGAGATTGCACACGAGATTTGAATTTGTAAGAAAGACGCATATAAACAAATAAAATTGAAGAACTAGCATTTGTTAGTGATTACAAGTAAAGTATCACGAATGGGAATTTTTTGTCTGATTATTAAGTTTTGGGGTTATTTTGAGATTCAAGAAAAATGTGGGGAGGTTAAAATGATTTAATAGAAATATAAATTAGGGCTACAAGAGCACTTTAAATGCGCAGAAGCCCTAGCCATTTCTTTCCGTCTCCTCTCGTTTAAGAGCTAAAAGACGCCGCTCGTCTCTGCAGACAGTTCCACCTTCTAGGATTTGTTCAAGGTACGCAGCTTCTATCTCTCTTTAGTTGAAATGCTCTTCAATTTCTGGTGTATGATTCGATAGCACGAATTTGTAGTTTCACCTTTCTCTTCTTTGTTCAGCTATTGATTCGTATATTGAGAGTGAAATTGACCTAGATAGATTGAAATTCGCAAACAGGAATGTCTCGTTTCTCATCTGCTGAGTAGATCTCTCACTGTTGATTTCTCAAGTTTTGAGTTAGTCCTGTTAGCTAGAAAATGCGATGTATGAGTCTTTTTTTCCGTGTAGAAACTCCATGTTTGTACACTCGTATAATCACACTTTGGGTTTTGTTTGTGTGGATTTGTAGAGAGAAGGGTTGAGAAAATGAGTCGTGGAAGTGCAGCCGTTGCCAAGGGAAAGAAGAAGGGAGTTTCCTTCACCATTGATTGCTCCAAGCCTGTGGATGACAAGATCATGGAGATTGCTTCCCTCGAGAAGTTCCTTCAGGAGAGGATCAAAGTAGGTGGCAAAGCCGGTGCTCTCGGTGATTCTGTTACAATCACCCGTGACAAGAACAAGATCACTGTCACTTCTGCTGGTCAATTCTCCAAGAGGTATACCCATCGTAACCTGTTTCTCTATAAATGCTGTCCTCTAGGTTTGTGTCTTGAGATGATAAAGTGTCTGATAGAAAGTGTTTACTCTCATAAGTAGTTGCAAGAGTGTTGATTGGTTTCTGACTTTAAAAGCAATCTTTTAAGTGTATTACTCTTTGTTTACTCCTTCTGTTATGTGTGTTTCAGGTATCTCAAGTACTTGACAAAGAAGTACTTGAAGAAGCACAATGTGAGGGATTGGCTCAGAGTGATTGCTGCTAACAAAGACCGTAACCTCTACGAGTTGAGGTACTTCAACATCGCTGAGAACGAAGGAGAGGAAGAAGACTAAAAAAACCCATAAACCGGTTTTGCTTAGAGCTATACTCCTATTTCCTGTTTCTGCTGTTTTGGTTTCTGCTCGTTGCTCAATACAATTCATCTTCGTCCTTGTCTTCTTTTTGACAGAGATCCTATTTAGTTTGGTTGAAGTTAACTCTTGTTTCAGACTAAAAAGAAGTTTTTGGTAAAAAATCGTATGATTCTAGAATTTGTTTGTTGTGGGTTTCAACTTCAGTTTCCATCATGAAAAGCATAATTTATATTGAATTTCAAAACCCTTTTTTTGGTATTATTATGATTAGAAGAAAGAAATTCCCTTTCCAACTTAAACTGGGAAATCAATTCACCATCGAAATAGGAACATGGAGACAATTTTTTATATATATATATATCTGAACATAGCATTCACATTATCATGGTAGTAGCAAAGGAAGATGGTGAACGCAGGAAGCACTCCTCCTTCGTCTCCAACTTCGCCACGCCTTCTCGATCTCTTCCCCAACCAAGTAGGAGATGTGGCACGTGTGGTTTCTTCAGCTACAAGAGAAGAAAGATTGGTTAGTCTCGCGCACTTGAAGGACATCTCAAAGGAAGAGAGAGAGATAGGGATTGCAAACAACGTATCGACACTATTAACTCTCTCCCCAACACCAGATATATGGGATATCAAGAAAACACTCAAAAAGAGCGACGTTGGAAAGCACCAAACACGCCTTATTATACCAAAGGAGGCCGTGACTGAGCATATCCTGAAACACCTCACGCAGAAAGATATCAGAACGATCGAAGACGAAAATAGCAAAGGCTTGAGAATCCACGTGTACGACAGTGACGAGAAGTCTATTCATCAGTTGAGCTTCAAGAGATGGCTTTCTACTGGAAGCTATGTGTTGAATAACAGTTGGATTCTGGATTTTGTCGAAAGAAGGAAAATTGAAGCAGGCGATCGAATTGGACTCTTTTGGAATCCTTACGCGTCAAGGCTCCACTTCTGTGTGCTTCCTCCTTCCTAACTATTGATCCCACGACGATAGTGTTGACTTTTGTTAGTTTACTTTTTTTTTTCAGCATAGTAATAATATTATTTGAGTCTTCTTGAAAATCCAAAATTTTGCAGAATTTAGTAGATTCGTAACAATCTTTGACACACGAGTAAAAAATATCTCATCGTAAGTTTTGATTAGTTACCCACCGATAATCGATTTTCATCTTTAAGTTGTGTGTATCGTAATATTATAACCCATAAACATTGGTAGACGAAACAAACCAACGAAAAGTAAACCGAACCAAGATTTTGTTATAGGTTTTTGATTCAATCGGTTTCTCTAATCCGAGACTGTTGTCTGAAGAGGCAAATAACTCTCGACGCCTTTAGACTCAGCTTGCTGCTTCTCTGCAACAGCCTTTGATAATCCAAACATCTGAAAAGACAGACAACCCCAAGTAATAAGCTACTTATTCGCCGAATCAGATTTGATCTTCATCTACCAGATCGCTGAGGCTCAAGTGATTAAAGATCTGATAGGTGTTTTAGGTAAGTAATGAAGAAAGAGAACCTTCTTGATGGTCTTGTTGAAACAATTCTTGTGATCATCCATGGAGGCATTGATGAATTCATCAATGTGATCCTTCACGTCTTCTAGGAAATTGGCATCATCCTTTGCCTTCTTTCTACATGAAGTCATGGCCGGTTTTGGCGGGCTTTCAGCTTGAGTTTTCTGCGCCTCCATTTTTGTCTAGCTCTCTAGCATAAAAGATCAGAATCCACTGAACTCAATTAACACGAACCGATCACATAAATACAGCAGATACAAAAGCATAGAGCTCAAGAAGAACCAATGAAAAGGTAGCTCTCTAACTATTTAGCTCGCAAACAGAATTATAAGAAGAATCCTACAGTTCAATGGTAAACAAAACTAACAACAATTCACACCAGATGAATGATTTCGAAGTCTCTAAGTTCAGAGATTCATAACGTGGAAGATCAGAACCAAGAACCCTTTGGCAATTGGCTATATAATGTCAACTTTCTCAGAGGTTCCAACCATTGAACACACAGCATTGGAAACAAACATTGCTACAAATGTTACAACTTCCTTACTATATATCCTAAGAAACTCTGCCGTTATATATCAATCAAAGGAACCTTGCATTAGGTTATATCAGGAAACTCAGCAACACACAAACACAGAGGAACGAACTTTGCAATCATATACAGAAATTGTAACACATGTCATGTAAGCGAACACGGATCAAGACAGCACAAAAAGCATCCAGAAACGCGAAAATCAAGCAAGTTTCAAGAGCTGAGACATAATCCCAGGTCGAGAAGATAAGATTCAAAGACAGAAACAAGGAACAATCTCTGATTCAGAAATGGAAGAATCAGAAACACTCACCGACGACGACGGATGATGACGAAGTCTCGCTCTGGGGATCTCTCTCTCTCTCTCTCTCCTCGCTAAAACGTTTGCAATTGTTAGATTTACTAAAGTACCCCTAATGTTCCTTTAAAACCCTAGATAACCAGAAAACAGGCCATTTGGAAGAAAAACAAAACATAAATGCTTTTTGACGATTTGGGTAAGCGAATTTTTCTGATTGAAGAGTGAGTTTCTCTGTTCGCTCTTCACTTTGAAATTCATTGAAACAGATTGTTCGGTCGAATTCGAATCGCATCAACACTGTAGATTCTCGGCATTGCGTTGTCATGTATTCTCTGATACTCCATGGGAAAAGGTGTATCGAGTTACACAAATTGAGAGTCATTTCAGTGAAGCTTGTGCAAAATGCATCTGCTTTCTGCAACTCCTTCTCCTCCGCGACTGTTAGATCACTGGGTGTAACCACGAAGCTTGCAGAATCGATCTCAAGTAAGGAAAATCCGGATTCCGTTCGAAACCTTCTCACAAGTTATGGGTTCACAGATCCTCAGATCTCCAGGATGATTAGTAATTACCCACGATTGCTTACGGTAGATGCTGAAAAATCCCTTCTTCCCAAGCTTCAAGCTCTCCAGTCCAGAGGAGCTTCGAGCTCCGAGCTAACAGAGATTGTATCGAAAGTTCCGAAAATCTTGGGAAAGAGAGGGGCAAAATCTACCGGCTTATACTATGATTTCATCAGAGACATTATACACAGCGACAAAGAAGAAGGCAATAAGAGTTCAAAGTTGGAAAAGTTATGTTACTCTTCGCCGGCGGGTAAGCAGGGGAATAAGATCAGAAACATATCGGCTTTGAGGGAACTGGGAGTGCCTCAACGGTATCTATTCACATTGCTCATCTCCAAGTCCCAACCTGTGTGCGGGAAAGAAAAGTTTGAAGAATCCGTCAAGAAGGTCGTTGACATGGGTTTCCATCCGACCACCTCAAAGTTTGTCCAGGCTCTACACGTTGTTTACGAGATGAGCGAGAAAACGATAGAGGACAAGGTCAGTGTCTATAAAAGGTTGGGCTTTACTCTGGAGGAAGTATGGGAAATGTTCAACAAGTGGCCTTACTCTCTGAAATTCTCGGAGAAGAAGATAAACCAGACGTTTGAAACCCTGAAGAAGTGTGGTCTAGCGGAAGAGGAGGTGATATCGGTGATGAAGAAGCGACCAGAATGCATGCGTGCCTCAGCGGAGAAGCTAACGAACTGTGTCGAGACATTTCTTGGGATCGGATTCAGCGGAGACGAGTTTGTGGCGATGGTCAAGTGTTTTCCTACTTGCTTTGGGTTATCTGCAGAGACGGTGAAGAAGAAGGTTGAGTTTCTGGTGAAGAAGATGGACTGGACACTACAAGATGTGGTTGTGATTCCTCCGGTTCTTGGATACAGCTTGGAGAAGAGGCTTGTTCCGAGGTGTAACGTAATCAAAGCTCTCGTGTCGAAAGGACTGATCAGAGGAGGGAACGGAATCCCTCCATTGTCCTCTGTTTTGGCCATCAGCGATAAGGGGTTTGTAAACAGGTTCGTGTTGAAACATGACGAGCTGGTGCCTGAGTTGATGGCCATCTTCAACGGAGATCGAGACCGTGCTTCATTGACAAAAGGGCACACACTACAACAGTGACGAACGTTAAGGCTTGTGGCTTCCCGTGAGTTGATTCTGGATTTGTTTCGTTGTTTTTGGTCTCGATCTGATCGTCAAACAGATTTATGAAATTGTTTGGTAAATGAAAGAGCTTGTGAGAATGTTTGCCGGTGAAAGAAAGCACAAAGATGGTTGTTGAGTTTTTCACAGTTAAACTAAGAAGGCAAATGTGGGCAGAAAATAAACCGGTTGAATTGTAACCGAAATCGAATCAAACCAGATCGAATGGTACAGTATTAGCGTGTAAATTAGATAAACCGAAAAAACTATATAAACCCGTAAATGCCAACCGGGAACGGTTAACTGGATTGACACGTTTACTGACGAGAGAGGGAGAATCAATTTTGAAAAACCCAATTTGACTCAGTCCGTAGAAACTTGGCGAGGTAGTACTTAGTAAGAAGTGAGGACTCGAATCCGAAGCGATTTCTTCTTGCAATCGCCTTCGTCTTTTGCCTCGAACTACTTACTGTTCATCATAGAGATCATTCGAGAAAGATGGGAAGATATCTAACGAAGACGCTGCTTCTGGTTCTATTGCTTCATCTCTTCATCTCCTCTTCGTCTGGTGAGTATCAAATACTAGCGCTCTTCATTTCTCTTTGATCTTTCTTGTTCTATTTCGCAAATAAGTCTTTCTTTTTCACTCAAAGTTTAAATCTTTAAGTTCGTTTGGATCATCTTGATTCGTTGTGATGCAGTGAAATCCGATTGAAATGTTGAGTCTTTGCGATGTTCTCCTGAACGTATCGATCTTCTATTTTTTTGTGTCATCTCGATTTATTATGATTCATAAAACCCGTTTGCAATTTTGAGTCTTGGCGATGTTCTACTAAAGTGTTTTCGATCTTTTGCTGTTTGTATCATCTTGATCACTTCTGATGCATAGAAACCCGAACGAGATTGAGTTGTGCGATGTTCTTTCTGGTGGAAAATGCCAATTTCGATTTGTTTGACACTTGAAAAAGCAATTGCACTGCTTGTTCACTCTGTTCTGTTTCATGCGTTTAGATATCTTGAAAAGAATGAAACTTTACAAGTAAAGCTTATGCAATGAGTTGATTAATTTGAGCGTTGTGTGCACTACAGGTACACCAGTTAATTCAAATGAGAACGGAGAATGCATTTCCAAAGGAGGAAGATTTTCGCCATGCGAATCAGAAGAAAAGCCTCCCAAATCCGTTTATCTTGATTTTAAGGATCGAAACCTGTGTGAAGTGTTCCATGGGAAGACTTGTTGCTCTGTTTCACGGACGGACTCGGCGTCATTAGCTGTCGAAAACCTGGCTACTTATGGTGAAGCTGCTAAAGATTGCTTGGATTTGTTTGAGCTCTTGGAATGTTCAATCTGTGACCCAAATGTTGGGATTCAGCTAGGACCTCTTGGCATCTGTGCCTCGCTTTGTGACAGAGTCTTTGAAGCTTGCTCAGATGCTTACTTTAGTAGTGATGCCAGTAATCAGGTAAGATCGGTGTTTGTGAGTACTTGAGGTAGATTACTCCTTGAGAATTCAGAAGTTTGAGAGAGAGCTTGTTTCTTTTGTCATGTGATAGGTTATAGTCCCGTGTGGAGCAAGCGAAGGTATCATCTGCGGGAAAGCTTCTAAATGGGAGTCTAACGGCACAGCGTTCTGCGATGCCGTGGGTTTCACTGTTCATACAGCTGATGATTGCGTACAAGAGCCTTGTTACGGAAGCAAATCAAGTTTAGAGCCAGTGGTGGAATCACTCATAAAATCGGGAATTTTGCGTCGTCTCAAGGTCTTCAAGGAGCTGGTTAGAGAGATGACACTGGTTCAGCAGATATCTTGGGTAGTTACACTTGTTGTACTAGGAACAATGCTCTTTAACAGGTTTTGCCTCTCACTCTCTCTCTCTTTCTCTCTCTTCGTTCAGTTCCCTTTTAACCGATTGATATTTGGAATTTCATAACTCAGGTGGCGTTATCAGCAGCGAATGCGAGCTATGATTGAGAGATATGCGAGAAGATTGATAAGGAACAGGAGGCCTAGGAGAAGATTAACTATCTTTTTTTTAACATTCGAAACATATTAAGGAGAGTTGTTGAGAGAGAAGAACACAGTTGAGTTTTGGTGTAAATCATCTGCAGAGTTTTGGCGACGCAACAATTAACTAACTCTGTATGTATCAACATTTCACTGCTATGTTTTGGTATTAGAACATGTTTTGGTATTAGAACACAGCTGAGTTTTAGCGTCGCAACAATGGTAATCAAGCTGTTTTTTACTCTACAGACGATTCAGAGAAGTAAGAGCCAAACCATGAAAGTCAATTCAATTTGAAAAGATTAGGAATTGTTGGAAATTTGATGATACAAGAAAATAAAAAGCAAAAGTGGAGAAGCACGCTAACTTAAACTAGGGTGTAAAAGGAATAACCAAAGAAAATAAAAAGAAAACAGACCAAAAGGAGTTGAGAATCTCCAGAAGCAGAGAAGAGACGCTTCTGCAACTATACACAGAATATTTGGATTACAACTTTTGTTTTCTCTGTCTCTCTTTTGTTTTTGTTTTTTATACAGATGCTTCTTCTTTGATGACTAAGAAAAGTAGCCTTTGAGGTTCTCTTCTCCGTTGCAGTTTACCTACATCTGAAGAAATGCACAGAGCCTAGCTTGAGCTTGTGAAACCAGATCTCAAGGGAATAAGCTTTAATGAGCTTCAAGACTTCCCCATTTTTGGTACCTGATAAAACAGAAAACGTAAACAAAGGCAATGTGTTATAAATTATGCTGGGAACTTGCGAAAAGAACAAAGCTTGACGTTTCTTCTAGCCGTTGTTCCTAGCAAACCAATTGTATTATCAGAAAAAGGGATTCTTGGTTTTAAATTCATTGGTGGGAACAAACCTTCTTGAGAGGATTACTGCTTGAAGCTGGGGCAGGTTTCAGGATCTCGAAAGAGCAAACGAGGGATTGGTCCACACTCAATAATGCACCGGCATTGTCAAACTCTCCACCATAGTTTGGAGCTGAGAATATGGTGACTAATCTCCGTTTCGCGAAAAACTCGTACCCATCTTCCACTACCTGCAAAATACATCCCTCGTGGGTCAACAATATCTTGAGAGAGGCTCTCATAAAAGTATCGCAGAGTTGGTTCTACATTTGATCTCTAGGGAAGTCTGTTTACCTGATGGCCTCGGCAAATGAGGTCGAGATCATTCTTCTCCAAGAACTCAGCGACTACATCGGCTCCAAACGTGCAGGAGATACCTCGATCGCTATCAGACCACCCTTCGCTCTTCTGGTCAGGATCAGACCAAAGTAAATCACAAAGAAGGCCGTTGTCTGGAATCTCTGTAGGCCTTTGAATCTCTCGAATCTGTCCCAGGTTCTCCAGCTCTGGTGACAAACCGCCGTGCATACATAAGATCTTGTCGTCGATGAGAGCAGCTACAGGCAAACAATTGAAGCAGTCGGTGAAAATCTTCCAAAGCCGTACATTGAATCTCCGTTTGCATTCGTCGTAGAAGCCGTAAATCCTGTTGATCTTAGCGTCTTCATGGTTTCCTCTCAAGAGGAATATCTTGGATGGGTACCGGATTTTGTAGGCCAAGAGCAAACATATCGTTTCAAGACTCTGCTTGCCTCTATCCACGTAATCGCCGAGGAAGAGATAGTTTGCTGAAGGAGGATAGCCTCCGTATTCGAATAACCTTAAAAGGTCTTGGTACTGTCCATGGATGTCACCTGATTACAGAGATTCAAAAAAGCAAAGCCATAAGTAACTCAATGAATAACAACAGATTCAGGAGCATCATGCAAAAACCTTAACCTACATCCATCAAAAATCAAAACTTTTTTCCTAATCAACCCAAATTTTCCCTCAATTTCATCACCAATCTCATCTTACATGCAAAAATGGTCAATTTTTAACCCCCAATCGTGCAATAACGACTCAAACCCAAATCATCACAACCTAATGACCACAAATTATTCAATCATCATCGTCCTCATATGAAAGAGAGAGAGAGAGAGAGAGAGAGAGAGAGGGAGAGACCGCAGATGCGAATGGGGGCATGGAGCTCGAGAAGATTGGGCTGAGAGAGGAAGATTTGTCTGGCGTTAACGCAGAGTTGACGGATCTCGATCTCCGAAAGCTGAACCTGTTTCCCTCCTTTGCCTTCCAACAACCTCCTTATAATATCATCCAACACACCCATCTCCATCATCCCTTCCATTGTCATCATCATTCTTTCTCTGATCCCAAACTTTTTCTCACCCGAATCCCAAATTCAACACCAAAGGGTTTGCGCCAAATCAGGCCAGAAACAACGGGTCGTGTATGGGTTAAACGATTCACAAAGAGGGTCGATCAGAGAATCAAAAAGCTTGTTTTTTTGCCTTGGATTTTCCCGAGAAAGTTCGGGAAAGAAAGAGACAAAATCAAGGGTCAAACAAAGGGGGAAACCAGAAGAAAAATCTTGGATCAAATGGGCAAGATTAGATTAGAATAGAACAAACCCCGAATTAAAAGATTATAAATTTCTTTTATTTTAGAAGGGAAAAAAAAAGCTTTCAGCTTTAGATTATTGAGGGGAGAAGGGAAAGAAAAAAAAACAGATGGTGCAGATAGGTCTTCCTCTCTTCTCTCTCTCTCCTCCTGCCAGAAAATTTTGGAATTATATATTTTCAACGCAGTTTTCTTTTTAATGGCTACTGATTAGTGATTATATTTAAGAGAATGAACAAGTCGGTTAAATATGTAATTAGGCGGAACCATATCATAACTATTAAAATCGGTTAAATATGTTCTTTCTTCTCTGTATTTTTATAATGGAAATGGACATATAATCGATTGAGATAATTAATGGATCTAATGAACTTCCAAATAATATGATTGGTTTGAAGAAAGAACTACTGCAAAAGATTTTTCTTTTGTCCAAATAACTTAAAATGATTAGAAAGGGAAGTTGTCAAATATTAAAGATAGCTACAAGACAAAGTAATTAGTGAAACCTTCAAAGGCAAGAATAAGGGTAGTGGACGGTGATGGAAGAAGATCCAGCCAGAAACAAATGAGACGTGGAGGATTCTCATTGGAACTGGTCAAAGTAATTAGTCTCCTTACATTTACATTCCTTTATTTATTTTTATATTAATAGCGATTTATTCAGGTAATTTGTTGCCGGGGCGAGAAACCGCGTCTTTTGAAAAGTTCGGTTTTATGGTTAGATAATCACTTATGTACGTGTGTGTATACGTGTGAGATTTACACTCGAATTCGTCTTTGGGTGCCCATCATGATATAAGTTAATAATTAAATAAGAAAAATATTGTTTTTATTTGTATCATGTTATTATGATTTGTCTATAACAGTATCCAGGGACATACGTGCAGTGTCTTGTTTAAGAAAAGTTTAACAAGTACTAGAGATGTTACCGTGTTACCCGCGGACTGTTTTTATATAGATATTTAATTATTATTTAAGTTTTATTATTTTCACTTTAAGTTAATATTTTAAATATAATATTTAATTTTTAAAATTGTTTTGATATGATTATACATCAAAAATATTTTAACATATTCAAAAAATGTATCATGATATACTTTTAAGAATTACCTATTTGATATATGCTAAAATTAACTGTTAATCTAAAACTTAATATTTGTATATAAACTCACTGTTATTCACTATTAACTTTCAAAATATTATTAAAATTATTTTTGTTTTGACTAAATTTGATTATTATTGTTCCAATTAATTTAGATTTTTATTTTTATTTCAACTGTGTTCATGTAGTGTTTTATTTAATTAGCAATCTCAAATACAAACAACACTCAATGTTCTAATCTCATATAAATATATAAAATAACTATGATTCATATAAATAAAAACAATATTTATATAGTATAAAAAATCACAATCATATTGATAAAATACAATTTTAATTTGATCTATAAAGTATACGTAAACTATAAAAAATATAGATGAATAAGGCAAGTAATACATATACAAATACAATTTCATACTAACTCATTATGTTAAATAAAGTATGTTGAGTTTCTCAAAACTCAAAAGATGTAAAAAATTTTGCTTGTAATTTAACTTAAACATTTTTTTCTTAAACTACACATATATATTTTGATGAGCCTTTATAATTAAACTAATAATATATATTATATTATTTTTAAAGGAGTTTCTTAACCCAGTAAAAAAACCATATTAGTTTTTCATTCAAGTTGGGTTTATAAGGAATTTTGTTGATGTGGATAATTAAAGATTTTTTTAGACATTTTCTTCTACATAAAAATGTGTATATTATTTTTTCAAAAATGCATTATTATTTAATTTAAGAATTTACTAACTTGATATATATAAAAATTAACTGTCATCTAAAACTTAATTTTTTTTTTATAACTCATGCGCTGACATGTATCGCTTGTAGTAATTTGACTACCTTAAGCCAACTAAGACACACATTGAATAAATATCAGTGCATGGAATTCTTCTTTTATCTATCATTTTCTGCAATGTAAATAGTAACGATGATCGAAATCTTCATATAGATAGATGCTTTGAAAAGCTTCCTATAATTTATGTTGTCTTGTTGGTTGTCATAAATCTAACGTACTATGATGTTTAATCTTTATGTTTCTAATAGGTGAATGTTTTAGATTTTTATAATTTGTAAATATTTTAAATTTTATTTTAGAAATTATTATTTTGTAATCTTATTTCTATTAATTATTATTTAAGTTTTTAGAGCAATTTTTTGTCCAATATATTCACTATATTACAAAAGGAGTATATATTAATGCTACAGATTTAAATGATATTTATTTTACTGATTTCGAAAATGATATTTAGTTTTATTTACTCATTCCTAATAACTATATTAACTTAGTGGCTCTATTTATTTATTTTATGTGTATTTCAAAAGATATAAAGTAAATTTTTTTATTATTGTTATATTACAAACAAAAAAAGTATATATTGATGCTATAAATTTAAATGATGTTTATTTTACTGATTCAAAAAATGATATTTTAATTTTATTTACTTTTGTTCGTAACTATATTAATTTTAGTGACAAAAATGAGTATATATTAATGCTACAGATTTAAATGATATTTATTTTACTGATTAAAATGATATATAGTTTAATTTAGTTTTTGCTAATAACTATATTAATTTAATGGTTCTATTTATTTATTTTATGTGTATTTCAAAAAAATCTAAAGTGAGAATTTTTATTATTGTTAATTTGTTATATTACAAACAAAAGAGTATATATTGATGCTATAGATTAAATAATATTTATTTTATTGATTCAAAAAATAATATTTTATTTTTATTTACTCTTGTATTTAACTATATTAATTTTGGTTCTATTTATTTACTTTATGTGTATTTCATAAAAATCTAAAGTGGGAATTTGTATTATTATTTTTTGCTGATGTGTCATATTTTTAGAGTAGTTTGAAAAACTGAGGTGGATAACTTAAAGAGCCCCAAATAGTTCCTTTTATTTAGTATAGATTCATAAAACTTTTGATCCTTGTTTTTTACTCTCATAAATGTTTTGTATTTTCACACATTAGAAAAGTATAAAGACTTGCTATAATGGTAACAAGAGAAATAAAAGAGCCTCTGACTTAAGCCCAAAAGTTTAAAGAGAAGATTAATAAATCAATTGGGCCTTATAGTTTTGGCCCATAGTGGAAAGAAGAAACCCTAAATTGAAGCGAGTCGTCGTTACCATACATCATTATAAACCCTTAAATTTCAATCTTCTCTTGCAGAGGCTTCGACGGCGGCACCACATCCCCGGACGCTACAATGGTACTTCTATCTCTCAATCTCCGTTTCTGACTGTCTCTCCTGTTAGAGTTTTCCCCATTTTAAGTTTGGTTTGAAAGATTCAGTGTCGAGTATGTGTTCTGTCTTTCCAATCTGAAATCCGTTTCTAGATATGTAGTGAATTCTCGGATTTGTGGTTTTGGATTTTGACTCTGGATTAGGTTATTTGCTGTGACATTTGCTTCCAATGTTGATTCTGAGATCAAATTCGTGGTGTTTGGCAGGGTATTGATCTGATCGCAGGAGGAAAGAGCAAGAAGACAAGAAGGACAGCTCCAAAGTCCGATGATGTCTACCTCAAGCTTACTGTCAAGGTCAAATTTCTAACAATGATGTTTTTTTCCATCGAAGATGTTTTTATCCGTGTGAATCATACTGTACATGAGATTTAATCTTTTGTTTTGAAATGTTTCAGCTTTACCGGTTTCTGGTGAGGAGAACACAGAGCAAGTTCAATGCTGTGATTTTGAAGAGGCTTTTTATGAGCAAAGTGAACAAAGCTCCACTTTCTCTATCTAGGCTCGTGGAATTCATGGCTGGCAAGGTTCCATTTCGTTGAAACCCTCTCTCTCTCTGTACCTTTATTTTGAAATGAGTCATGATGAATATGAGAATCAATTGTTCAATCTGTTGCTTAGTCTGCAAAATGGTGGTGTCCGATGAATGATTAGATTGTCGACCATAGTTCTTGGCTATGCTATAAGTTTTGAATGTGATTTTCATGTTTTGGCACTATAGGAAGATAGGATTGCTGTCTTGGTCGGAACTGTAACTGATGATGTAAGGGTACACGAGATTCCAGCTATCAAAGTGACTGCCTTGAGGTTCACCGAGAGAGCCAGAGCTCGCATTGAGAAAGCTGGTGGTGAGTGCTTGACCTTTGACCAGCTCGCCCTCAGAGCTCCATTGGGCCAAAACACGGTATTGCTCTTGACCAAATCCGCTCTTGTACATTAAAAACTTTGTGCGATAAAATGTGTAAAACTTTGCTTGTTTTTCTGATATATAGGTTCTTCTTAGAGGACCTAAGAATTCACGTGAGGCTGTTAAGCATTTCGGTGCACCTGGTGTGCCAGGCAGTCACTCGAAGCCATATGTTCGGTCCAAGGGAAGGAAATTCGAGAAGGCCAGAGGAAGGAGGAAGAGTCGTGGATTCAAGGTTTAAGAACATTAGCATCGTCTTTGAGCTTGCTTCTCGAGTGTTGTTGCTTCTTAATCTCTTTCGTAATCGGATTTTTGGTCAGATTGTGGTTTTTCCTTGCCTGTTTCAGACATTATTTTAAGTTTTTGGTTTTTTCAACTGGATTCATCATGTGCTTATTACACATTGGGCTCTGTTATGTTAAACTTAATTCAGTCTTTCGTTGCAAGTCTTAACAGCATCTCCCAAATTAAATTCTAAGAGAATTCAATTAAGATGATTATTTATACCAGGGGTTTTTAATGTAATGTTTCTTCCTGTTAATTGGTTTTCTTACGTAAATCATTCTAAATTAGAGAAAAATCGTTTTATATCCACATTTCCCTTTCAAGATCGATTCTCAATCACTCACTAGAGGGTTAATTTTGTGCGTATAAACGTTGAGCTTTATATTGTCAAATTTTATTCATAATCTCGTCGGAAGAAGACATTGTTTTTGATAGATAACATATCAGACGAAACCAGAAACCCTAAAAGCTTTTGTTGTTGTCCTTGTCCTGGAGCTTTTTGAAGAAGTCATTGATGTGGGCAGTGACTTCTTGAGGTTTCTCTTGGTTGACGAAGTGACCAGCATCTTCAATCACAACTACCTCTTGAAGATTTGGAACGTCTGCAGCAAATCCACCACCGTGAATGTACTCTTTAATCCCTGGTGTGGTGTAAACCATGTCGAAGTCGCCTGTAATGAACTTCACCGGAACTTGAATCTTAGCTCCGGTCCATGGTGCAGTGAGTTCCCAATTCCTGATATTATCCAAAAACTGATTAATACAACTCTTAAAAGGTTAATAAACACAAATTTATGTTACGAACTTACAGATCCATGGCTCTGTAGTAGTTCAATCCACCGGTAAATCCTGTCTTGTCGAATTTGGAGGTGTAGAAATCAAGATCTTCCTCAGAAAACCATTTAGGAAGTTCAATATTTTCGGAGTTAGGGTTAGGATTTGCCCCAAAGGGGTTATCCTTAGGTAAAATCGTCGGACCGAGTTTCCTTCCTGTGAAAATGTTCCTCAGAACTCTTCTTGGATCTGCACATGCAATCTCTTCTTCAATCTTTCCAGGTTCCTGCAAATTCATACATATTAAACCAAAATTAAAAATGGTTGGACACAATCAAAATCAAACTGTGTCTATTGGTTAGAGATTATGAGTCGATTTGACTTGATTGGTAAACACTGCAAATAAAATAACAAAATTAAAATAAATATCGAAATGCGAAACCTGAAATCTACAAATGTAGTAATCATCTCCAAACACAGCCTTAAACCCTTCCACAGGCTTGACCTTAGGGTTTCTTGGTTTGTACGGCACGCTCAAACAAATAAAGCCCTTAATCTTCTCCGGTCGAAACAAACAGAGAAACCATCCGATAATGGCTCCCCAATCATGACCCACCAGAAACACCGTCTCTCGATCTCCAGCAACACTGTCCAGAAGAGCCACGAGATCACCAACCATGTTAAGACACGTGTACTCGGAGAAAGACTCCGGCGACTGGGTGTCTCCGTAGCCTCGGAGGTCTGGAGCTACGGCACGGTAACCTAGAGACGATAACCCAATGATCTGGTGACGCCACGTGTACCAGAGATCAGGGAATCCGTGGAGAAGAAGCACCAAAGGTCCTTCTTTGGGACCTTTCTCGGCAATGTGCATTGTTATGCCATTGACCTTCACCATTCTATGATCGATTCCTTCCATTTCTCCTTTTTTCTTGTTGGGTCTATGAATGTGTTTTTACGCTTTAAGCTGTGTTACCGGGTGGTTTTGGTTGTAGCATAAATAGAGGATTCAAAGGAAGCTACTAATTGGATTTAATATGAGTAGGTAAACAATTATTAAGTTACTACTAGTTGTGTTTTCCTTTTTTTCCTGAACATTTGTTACTAGTTCTGTTACGGCATTCTTAATTCTTATACTTTTTTTAGATATCAGTAATACTAGCTTTAATGGTCACATAAGTTGGTAGAAAATTGACTCAAAAAAAAAAAAAATCAGTTGAATATACTACTTATATTAACTGTGACAAGTTAAAGCATGTATAAATTAGCATTTAGATGATGGCTGTTTGTCTCTGGGGATTACTAGAAATTTGAGTATTTAAAATAAACCAAGATAAACAAACAAATGAATGATATACATGCCATGCCAATACCAAAGTTCATCCTAATAAGAAGAAGAGATACTATCCTAGTTAATACTTAATACTCCCCGTAGTAATAATAACTGTTTCAGTATTTCTTGAAATTATCGAAATTCTTGTATTTTGACAACGTTTAAAAATTTCGTCTGAAAAAACTACTTCGTATATATCGACAGTGGAGGCATATCTAATGTTAGAGCTTCTCAGAAGAAGAGTCTATTTCCCAATCGGTGAAGATGATGAGCCATTTGGAGGTGAAGGAGAAGTAAATGCAGCGAATTAAATCATAGAGATATCAGAGATAGGTAGTTGCGACTTGCGAATTGCGATTGTGTGCATGCAAAATTAACTTGGGAAGCCCACTTTCTTTTATTACGTCAATTTTTATGCAAAATTGCCGTGGGAGTAAATGAAGTTAGGTGTAACTACTTTTGTTTTTCCGGAAAAAAATAAATGATCTTTCTTGTGAAAGGAAAGATAAGAAAACTCAGTTTTTTGGTGAAGAGAATTTGGTTTCACTATTTATGCCTTTTTCACAATTATAAATATCCAGTAGGAAGATGTTGATGAATAATATAACCGTTGAGAAAATTGCAGATTTTAGTTTCCTATAGGATTCTTATTTATAACAGCTCGCGCATGCATATATAATAGGTAGTACGTACTTACTACTAGTGAACTAATTTCTACAAAATGGGAATTATAATTGATTTATAAACAACATCTTTAATGTACTGTGATATTAAACATGCGTTTACAGAGCTAAATATTAATCTCAACAATTTGGTAGATTAATAATCCTGAAGTCCTCAAGGTTGTCCAAACATTTTTCATTTTCAGGTGTTTTTGAATTAGAGTAGGAAAAAAACACATTATATGGCATCTTAATCGATCATTTAGGAAGACTGTGAAGCCATCGTACCGGAGCTCTCCGTTGAAGCCATCGCCATCTGAACAGAAACTTCAGGGGAAGCTGCAGGGGAAGCTGCAGGGGAAGCTGCTGGAGAAATCGAGCCAGCGCCACTTGTGTCCGTGAAGGAGGAGAAACCTGGAGCAGCTGGGGTGGTTGCTGCGGCGGTCGGGTTAGCACCCAAAAGGCCAGGAGTGTACGGAACACCTTTGCCGGGAACCCAAGCGTCACCTTGAATGTACTGATCCGGCATGAACTTGAGGATCTCTTCGTTGCTCAGTGTCTTGATTCCTGGCCAAGTAACCCGGCTTGCAAGGGGTGCTCCTGGTCCTGTGTTCTGGACTTCCGAGTAGAACAATGTGTCGAGGCCGAAGTCTCCGAGCCACGGTTGCCATCCTTGTGGCTGGACGAAATCCGGGATGAAAGTGTTCATGATGATAGTCCTTGAGAACTCCTTCCATGGCCTTCCGAGATAGGCTTTGCTAGTTGCCTTGACTGCCAAGTAATCCGGTTCGCCGGCAATTGTGCAGCCTTGGAACACGAATCCGGTTGATTCCCTCGGGTCTTTACGACCGTGGGCTGTGATCGGGCATGCCTGGTTCGGTAGTGGCTTCCTCACCAGCAAAGTGCAGTTCTGGAATACAGCAGCCGCGTCCCCAAAGATGAAATCAATGGTGCCTGAGATGGTACAATCACGGAAGAACTGACGGTGGGAGTGAGTGTAGAGCGTGTCTTGGTAACCATCGAATCTACAGTTGAAAAATATCGACTCGTCTGATTGAACCCTAACCGCGACGGCTTGATGTTTGATTGGCCCAGCGGTGTTAACGAACCCGATGTTCTTGGCGATGAAGTAGTCTCCAACGATCGCTGCAATAACGTACCAATGGATTCATCAACATATACACGACTTTTGAAACTTAATGACTAAAAAATGTCATCAAAGTAATTACGTACCAACAGTGGCGGTACGGTAGGTAGTGATACCGTCCTTGTAATTCTTGTTGCCGGAAATGATGGTTTTGTCGGGACCATCACCGATGAACACGAGATGACTCATGCTCTTGTTCACCTGAACGTACTCGTTGTAGATTCCAGCCTTGATGTGAACCACGAAAGTCGTGTTCTTCTTCTTGGGGACGAACTTCAACGCGTCGTTGATCGTAGCGTACTGACCGCTCCCATCCTGGGCCACCACAATATCAGGCTTCACGTCGGAATACGCGGCAGCGGCCTGCAAGAGCCTACGGCCCCTCTGGTCTACCCACGAGGGGATATCTTGGGCCAGAAGCCTGCGGCTATTAAGCCCAGGAATATCCATCTGGCCCACGAAATTCGACATTTCGCTTATGATGGCTAGCCCATTGTGGGTCAACTCGATAGCGGTCTTCAACGCTTTCTTCATCGTCTCTCCCGCATTCCCTTTCGTCCCTTGGAACCCTTCAAGGCAAGTCTCCTCGTGGCTAATCGCGGCGCTGAGCCAAATCCTCAGATTGATCAAGGCCTCGTCGAGCTTGTGGAACTCGAACTTGCCAAGCTCCTCGAAAGAGTTACTAAGCTCCCCCAACGCGTAATCCATCAGCTCCTTGCACTGATCAAGCGCCATCCTCGTCCTTGGATCCTTCTGAAGCTCCATCATCGTCTGCGACTTCTTAGCCGCGTCCGTGATCTGCTTCATCGTGACACTAAACGCCGTCTTAACCAACTCAATCGGGTCGGTCGTGTTCTTCCCGTTCTTAATCAGACTGTCTTCACATGTCTTCTTGTAATCCGTCGGGGCACAAACGTCCTTGACGGCCTTGACGGAAGCCGTGATCTGTCCGTCACCTTCAGAGTCACCGTTAGCTTCGTTCTTGTTGAGGGTGACGCCAACGGTAACGGCGACAACCATCGAGATCAGAAGAACAGAGGAGATCGTGATAACAGCATACCTCCTCTTCCTCTTTGAATCATCGTCGTATCCGTACGACATATTTTATTTTGTGTGTGTTTTTCCTTACAAATTCTTTTTGTTGGCTTCTATCTATTCAAATTGTTTTCTGAACTTGAACAGCTCTGAATAAATTTTTATTCTAAAAAGATTAGAGCTGTTCGTTGTTCTTCTGAGAAAACGAGATCGTGAGATTTATGGACTCCTCCTTCGAAGGTTACGTAGCCTCCTTGGGAGTGTGCATTTTTTTCACAATTGTCGAGATGGCTTATTTATAACTGAAAGGACAAATTAAGAGTTCGTTATTCTGGTTGCTCTGTTTTTGAGGCTTGGCGGGAAATTCGGTAGTGACAAACTGTTGAAAAGACAAAAAATAGGCTTGTGGTAGTTCATTGTCTTCTCTGTTTCTTCTGGGTTTCTCTAATTAGGGGAAACAATTAATCTTATTTTAGGGATTCGAAACCCTCGGTTTTTGTTTGTCTGTTTTCTCAACCTGATTATTATATTTATAATAATCTTGTTTCATAACTACTGTACTACTACTAATTAACAAACATACACACATCTATTTTGTTAAAAAAATCAATTTGGTATAGTTGTGAATAGGGATGTTTTTCCCATTATAACAACTAGGTATTTACCTGCGTTATGCTACGGGATATTTTTCTAGATTTGTATATATTATTAATATAATAAAATTATTTATATATTTTAAATAAGTATTATATTTATTTTTTATTAGCTTAAGTTATGTATATATATGTTTTAAATATGAATAAATATTATATATCATTAAGTTTTTATTTTTTAAAATTATAATCTACTATCAAATTTATTTAGCTAACTATCTATAAATGTATATGTAAGAATAAAACAATACATTTTTAAGTACCTTCAAGCTAATGGTAGATGTAATTTATTTTTTCTACTAATTTGCTACTTGGTCCTCCTTTGAACTTATAAAAAGCAAATTGCCATTTAAAAAAATATTAATTAATATGATTATTTTAAATTATAAAATTTATTTATTTATCAGATATTTATTATAGACATATGTTTCTAAAACTATCAAACGATAATCAATAATATTCATATCAAAATCATTACTATTACTTTAGAACTAAATAGAAAGTTCTATTTGAACTTTTGAAATATCAATTTAGTTGAAGTTAAATAAATCAATTTTGGTTATTATAAACATATTATAACTTGAAAATTTAGCACAGAGAAATTTTATCTTTTTACAAAAACCGAAAAATTGTATTTTCCGACAAAACAAAAAAAAATTATTTCCCACGAAACTGAGAAATCGCCTATTCCCGCCAAAACAAAAAAAAATTCATTTTATCGTCAAACCTGAAATTTTATTTTCCTACCAAAACAAAGAAATTGCATTTTCCCTCAAAAACCAAAAAATCACATTTTCCTGCGAAAACCTGTGTTTTTCCGTCAAAACAGAAAAATCAAATTTTTTCACCAAAACTAAAAAATTTCATCTTCCTGCAAAAACAAAAAATAGTATTTTTCCTTCAAAACCAAAAAAAAAAAACTATTTTTCCTGCAAAAATCGAGAAATCGTCTATTCCCACCAAAACAAGAAAAAAATATTTTTCTCGTCAAATCAAGAATCACGCCTTCCTACCAAAACCGATAAACTATAATTTTCTGCAAAAACCAAAAATTACATTATCTCCTAAGAAATTGTGTTTTCCACGAAAACTAAGAAATCATATTTTCCCTCGAAAACCCTAAATTAAATTATATGTCAAAAACTGAAAATTTGCATTTCTCATCAAAACCAAGAAATTGTTTATTCCCGCCAAAATCGAGAAATTTTGCTTTTCTATCAACCCGAAAAATTGCATTTTCTGCCAAAATTGTCAAATTACAATTTTCCGCAAAAATCAAGAAATTACATTATCCATCAAAAGCCGAAAAATTGCATTTTCTATCAAAACCGATAAATCGTATTTTTCGTCAAAATTGAAAAGTTGCATTTCCCTCGCATTTTCTCGTCAAAATCAATTTTCTTATTTCTTACTAAAACCAAAAATTCACATTTTGCCACCAAACCCGAGAATTCGTTTTTTCTTCTATAACCGAGAAACTATGTTTTCCTACCAAGACTGAAAATCACATTTTTCTACCAAAACTAAGAAATTCTCTATTTCCGCCAAACCCAAGAAAATTTGTTCTCAGTAACCAGTGGAAATGCGAATCTCCAAGCTGTGGTGGTTTGAGTTTCTCCTCATTTGCTTTCGCCTTCCATTTTTTTTGTAAACTTTGGGCTTTTTAATGGGTCAGCAAAATAGTAAATTAATTTTATTAATGTGTTAATAATATGTATTATTGTTATGTTTTTATTGGTTCAAATTTTTGCTGATGTGTGAGCTTCTTATAAAATAACGCTTTTTGCATTGTTGTTATGGAAGCATAGTTGATGATGAGTCTACAGTTTCTTTAATCATATACATCTCTATCAAGCAAACACATAGTTAGAAATTTTAATTTTTTTGCTTTTCTTTATTATTTGAGTTTTGGTTTGGCAAAAATATAAAACAAAGATTTAATTTTATTATTTGGGTTTGTTAAAAAAATAAAACAAAATTTTTTTATTTGCTATTATTTATTATTTGGACTTGGGCTTGATCAAAAAATTAAACTAAAATTAACAATAAAAAATATTTGAGTTTTTAATGTGTTTAAATTTAAAAGTTAAAATAAATTGATGACTTGTATTAATGAAATTTTTTTTATTGGTGTTTTTTTTTGCTGAAGTGTCATCTCCTAAAAGCTTGAAAATGCTGATGTGTCGAGCCATGGAGAGACTTATGAATTATTGTTGTGTTGATTTTTGGAGGGGTAGAATGATTACCTTTATAAGAAAATCATATACACATCAAAATTGTTTTTGATTATATTGACGAATCTAGACAAATAGTGAGACTTAATCAGTCAATTTGAAGGAGCTGATTAGTTTTATTTCAAAATATACCAAGAATCTTGGATTTTCAACATCGACAAAAAAAATCAAGAAACACTTTCACATAGATGATATATCACACTGTCACACATCAAAACACAAAACATATTCGTTAGAAAACTAACTTAAATTCTTTATTTTATTTGTACTGTTTAAATGGCCAAAAATCAATCAAGATTATATTAAGTCACCAGCGTAAGGAACTCCCATGCTCGGCAAGCAACTATCTCAAAAAATAAAGTTCAAGATAAAAAAAAAACATTAGTCTTGAACAATGGGATTATTAGGTTAAGTTCCGACCTGATATTTAAAAAAAAAAATCAGTACTAAGAGATTTGGTATCGGTCGAGTATTTGAAATTTTTTGATTGTGTAACTTGTGTTGGTACTCTCTAAATATCAACTTGAATATTTAACTAGAAAACTAAAAATATTCGAAAATACCCAAAAATGTGTGTGAAAGTGTCTAAAAACCCGGCCAAAAATATTGTTTTGAAAAATCGTTTTAAATATTTCAGAATCAAGTAATTTTTGATACTTCTCGAGTATTTTGGATCGATCTGAACCGAGAGTAATTGAGAACATGATCTGATCCGAGCTTTTTGGGTAGATACTGAATACAAGTTTTCGGGTTCGAGTAAAAAGTCCATAATGGGCCTTGAGCCATTACTGCAAAGCCCAGATTGAAAAAGCCATTACTGTAAAGCCCAAATAGAAAAAGTCAGCTTATCATATCAGTCCCTTCAGATTATAGTCTTATGATTGAGAGTCAACTTATCAGATGGACCCGGAAGAAATCAGAGATTTGGGAGGTTGACCTAAGTGATATGTCAATTACGATGATGTTTGGTCTTCCAAGTCATTGGTTGTCGGTTTCCTTCTTCCGCTGGGAGTTTCGGCTCCGATTCGACAAAGGAAACTTTCCTTTTTGTTCGAGAAACCAAAGAAAGTTTAAATAGACATCCTCCTCTCGTCTCTCAAATCGGAGTTTCTTCGTTGAGAAAGGAGAAGAAGGTCGCGGTGGTTCTTATTCCAATAACAGAGTCGTTCCGAAGATGTCCGATCTTCTGAGCGACATGGAGGAGGAGGTGCTCTCCAGGCTTCCGGTGACATCTCTGGGAGTATTGCGATCGACCTGCAAGAAGTGGAACACTTTAACGAAAGGTGAGGGCTTTTTAAAGAGGCACATCTGTGAAGCAGCAAAGAAGAAGCAGAGGAAGGGAACTGAGGAGGTGGTGATGCTGGTGGAACATAGAGTCTCCTTGATGAGCGTCGATCTCCTCTGTCCATCTATAGAGCCTATAGGTAATCTCGATGCAGATGGAGTCGACATATCTAACATCTTTCACTGCGACGGTTTATTCTTATGCTGCATCACCAAAGACAACGACAAAGACTCGTCTAAGCTTGTTGTTTGGAACCCTTACTTGGGACAAAGAAGGTGGATCGAGCCCAGCAAGTCTTACCACAAATGGGAGAAGTACGCTCTCGGATACGACAAGGAGAAGAAGATGCACAAAGTCTTGCGATTTATGAATGATTACGACCCGCTTGTCGAGCGCGAGATTCGTGAGTGTGAGATGTACAGTCTAAGCTCCAATTCGTGGAAGGTCATTGATGATGATTTCACTCCGGACTGGCGTATGACGTGTACTGACCGTGGCTTGACTCTAAAGGGCAACACTTACTGGTATGCTGAAGAGAAGATCCCAATAGAGGGTGGTCCACGGCGGATATCAAGAGAGCTCACTGATTTCCTACTCTGCTTTGACTTCACAAGGGAGAGATTTGGACCGCGTCTGCCTCTGCCTTTCCATGGTTACGGTGGCGATACCGTGTCTCTTTCTAGTGTTAGAGAAGAGCAGCTTGCGGTGCTACATCACGAATACCGTGCGCCTGGGTGCAACGTCAAGATATGGATTACTAACAAGATTGAGCCCAGTGCAGTGTCGTGGAGCAACTTGCTCTTAGCTGTTGATATGAAACCAGTCATTGGTCGTTATTTCATTGGGAGTTTCTTCGTCGACGAGGACAAGAAGCTCGCGGTGGTTCTTCATAAAAAGAAAGGCAACAACATTGCTTATATCATTGGAAATGATGGCTACTTGGAACCAGTGGATCTTGGCGAATCTAAAGTCCAATCGTGTGACCCACTCGTGTGCTCTTATGTTCCAAGCTCAGTGCAAGTCCGAAACTCTCCCTCCTAATCTATTCTCACGTGTTTAATTATTGTTTTCTTTTCTCATCTTAGACTCTATTTGATTTTTTTTTATAACTCATAGCGATTCAATAAGATTGGAGTAGTAACTGAAGACAACGAGTTCGTAGATTCGCACATATCACTGGAAGATTTTCTTTAAGCCTTTAGACTATGTCTCTGTGAGGTTTGTATCATATCCTTAAGACGCTTGGAGGAGTAGATTACAACTAAATAAAAATTAAGAAACACTTGATCACAATGTTACGAATCAAAATATTTAACTTAAATTCTTTATTTTTCTCTTTATTGTTTAAATGGCCAGAAATCATATAAAGCCACCAGCGTAAGGAACTCCCATGTTCGGCAACCAGCTATCTCCGAAAATAAAGTTGGAGACGGTGAACCAAACAGCCTCGGTTCCATTGATCACATGATAACCGGGCCAATTAACCCGGTTAACTATTTCTGAACCAGGTCCGGTGTTCTTGAACTCCGCATAGTACAATGTCCTCAAAGCGAAATCACCCATCCATTCATTCCATCCCTTGCCATCAATAAACCCATCCATGAAATTTTGCAAATAAACCGTCCTTGAGTACTCCTTCCACGGCCGGCCTAAATACGTCTTAACCGAGAAATTACTCGAAACCAATTCAGCACTAGGTGTAATTCGACAATTTTGTATCGAAATCCCGGTATTCTGGTTTGGATCGCTCCTGCCTTGAGCCGTTATGGCATTGAATTGTCCTTCAAGCGGTAGCCTAGGAATGATGTTGCAATTCTGAAGAACCGTGGCTGCGTTTCCAAATATGAAATCTACTGTTCCATATATATCGCACTCTCTGTAAAACTGTCTTAGTGAGTGGACGTAGAGTGTGTCTTGATAACCCTCGAAGCTACATTTGTAAAACGCTGACATGTCTGCACTGTTGCGGACAGCCACAGCTTGGTGTTTGTTAGGCCCGGCTGTGTTTCTCACGGTTATGTTCGCCGCCATGAAGCCTTCTCCGATAACAGCTGAATACAATTAAAGATTAGTGTTTTTATATATGAAAAGAACAAAAAAATTGTCCATAAAAGATCGTAATCAATTTGTTAAACGTATCTCCTGATAGATTTGTGACGTGAAATCCAAGTTACGTTTGTTTCAAATTTAAACGTTGTTTGCATTAATGCTAGTTGAAATCTTTTGTTTTCTTTTTTGTGTTGAAGGGTTATTAAAAAAAAAACATTTTTTATTAAGACAAACAAAATTCTTCATTCTATGGAGGTTTTAAGTTTTCGTTTACGATTTATAAACGATATTTTTGTTTACTGATTACTTACAGAGTGTAGCGGAGGCAAAAGTGGTGGAACCATCAACGACGTTTCTATTTCCGGTGATGATTGTTTTGTCAATGCCGTCACCAATGATCATCACGTACGATTTGTTGCTGGGGACGGTGACGTACTCTTCGTAAACTCCAGCCACGACATAAATCACGAAGTATCCATTTCCGGATTCTGCCTTCGTGGGCGCAGCAGCTACCGCGTCATTTATTGTTTTAAAGGCATCACCATTGACGCCGTTAGGGTTAACGATCACCGTCTTGGCCACCTTCAAGCCACCATTGCCTCCGGGAGAAGACTGTAATATATTAGAGGGTTAAGGAAATCAAACATTGTAACTCTATCTTAAGTAATAGGATTAACATTGTCTAAAAGTACATCAAAAATTCCAAAATATATTTACATAAATAATTCTGGCTTCACCCATTTTGCGTAAGTGTTTATAATTATATAATTAAGAATTATAAATTCAAAAAAAAATCGCAATAAAATTATAAAGTGTTTATTTACTATAAGTTTTTTTTTTCTATAATACTAGGTACTATAAAATGACATACTTGTCTTTTCTTCTCAAACTTCTATTACTAAGAAAATTGGAACATTCAAAATTGTAGACGATCGGTTGATAGAAAAGTAACCTGAATAAGCTTTCGTCCAAGAACCGTAACTCTCTCGTGGATCATTCTCTCACGTTCCATCACCTTCACATACAAATCTTCCGGTGGCGACAAATTTTTCCCCTCTGTCAGAATCCTCGACGGTGGCTTTGTCGCTGAAGGATCTGCTGTTACCGGCCAAGCCTCCTTGGACAAGGCAAGAGAAACGCTAATCAGATTTATACCATCCGAGACACGTGTGAGGATGTCGCCAACGACCGCATACTCCGGAGATTTTCCGGTGAGCTCACGAACCGAGTCTAGGCATGTCTCGTAGTTCGTGAGAGCGGCGCTAAGAAACGTGAGGAGATCGGTGACCTCGGATTTTCCGAGAACATTTTCCTTGATGGCGTTCGCACGTGTGAGCTGGTCAACGGGCAGGCCGGCGAGTAATTGGCAATCTTTAAGAGGTCCTGAGGTGGGATGGTGCTGGTGGAAGGAGGCGAGAAGGTCTTTAGAAGCTTCTAGAGACTTTAGGATGACAATGCTGGCAAATCCGGATACTGAACCGGGTGATCCGATGGGTAGAACGGATTTACAGACGTGCGGGTGAGGTGTGGAATCACAAAGAGCTTCTGAGGAAGTTAGGGCTTGACAATGAGAAAGAGTAGAGAACATAAGCAAAGAGAGGGCCGTGAGGATAATGTTGTTTTGAGCCATGGCTTTGCTATGATTTATAACTACTTGGAAAGTGTTGATGTTACAAACTTCAACATGTTTTTATGTGTATTTATACATGATCAGTCTAATCTTAGTTTAAAATATGTTTGTGTACATATTTTTAAACGTGCAAACAACAATTCATGATTACCAAAGATACGGCTGTCAACAAAAGAATTAGGACAATGTAGATTTTACAGATAAAAAACAGTCAATTTTCCAATTCTTTATGAAGAATGTAAGACTTAAGGTTCGAAGTAATGTGTTAGTGTACGTGGATATTCGTGATTAAATATCTCGTTTTAGTTAGTGGCAGACCATACTCAATCCGGTGGATTCAAGTTAGCTCAAGATATTCTATCAAGATCTACAGATAAAATTGACTGAGACATTCTGGTATCTTTTGTCGACCATTGCTAAAATTAATTATATATATATTAGAAACGAAAAAAGTATAAAACTAAGACACAGATTATAGATTAACATCAATCAATATATCATGATTCGTGATATGTTCTGCTCGAATCAGAGGCTTAAAATGGATGACAAGCAATAAATGACAGAATTCTAAAAATGAATAAAATTTAAATGAATTAATTAGATAGACCAGCGGAGAACGTGACACCTGTTGCCGGAAGCCATCTCCGACCGTCAATGAACGATCCAACGGTGAAGGATAGTGCAGTCCGTTTGTCCATGATATGATAACCAGGCCATTTGACCCGACCCGATGACCGCCAACCCGGCCCAATATTATTGTATTCGCCATACCACAATGTGTTCAAAGCAAAGTTACCAAACCACTCAAGCCAACCTCTAGGCTGGACCAGCTGGCTCATGTAAGTGTTCATGTAAACCGTTCTTGAGTAAAGTTTCCATGGCCGGCCAAGATAAGTAGGCTGCGTGGCCAAGACGTAACTGTTCATTATCACAAACCCTGTGTTCTGGTTAGGGCTTTTTCTCCCTTGCGCAGTTATCGTTACCTTCTGAAGCGGTAACGGAACCCGGGTGTAGATTTTACAGTTCTGTAAAACGGCGGCTCCGTTTCCAAATATGAAATCGATCGTACCATAAATTTCACATTCTCTATAGAACTGGCGAAGGGAATGGGCGTAAAGGGTGTCTTGGTAACCTTCAATGCTACATCGGAAGAAGGCGGATTGGTCGGAATCCACCCTCAATGCGACAGCTTGACGGTTATGCGGCCCGGCCGTGTTTCTGAAAGTTATGTCCCTTGCTATGAATCCTCTTCCGGAAACAGCTGATCAAAACCAAATTAAGAGTCAAACTAATTCATTAGATATATAAACAATTTTTTATTGCATTAAGCAGTCACTTGTAGCACACGAAAGGGATGAATTATATAATAACAGAATGCAAAAAGCTTGAAACTCTTCAGTTTGCAAAAACCAAGAGAATATATGTTTAGTTCTGATTTCCTGAAATACTAATAAACAAAAGTTGACCAAAACCAAAAAGAGAGAAAAGAACAAAAAGATTAATCAATCAACTAATTAATTATATATAGTAGATATTTGTCTAGCACAAGAAAGGAATGAGTAATAAGAAAAAACACTATAAAAGCTTGAAAGCCAGCGGATTGCAGAAAGCATAGATGCTTTTCTGATTTTCAGACACACTAATAATTAAACAAAAGTTGACAAAAACCAAAAAGTGAGAGGAGTACAAAAAGTTAATCAATCAATTAATTAACTAAATTAAAAATTTATTAATACTAACCAACGGTTGCAGTTCGGAAAGTGGTAAGACCCTGCAAGAAATTCCGATCACCGGTAATGATGGTCTGTCCAATACCGTCACCCATAAGCATCATGTTTGTCTTCTTCTTCTTCAAATCAATATTCTCTTTATACAAACCTTTCTTCACGTATATAACATATCTCTTTGTGCTATGATTAGGAGCCTCGTTGATGGCCTCATTAATCGTCCGGTACTTCCCTTTTCCATCCAGCGCCACGACTGCGTCAGGGTGCATGGCGCTCGGATCGAGCCGCATGAGGCTCTCATCGGTCTCTGGGAGCCATTCAGGGCTAGCGGGGAAGCTCTCGTTCCTAGATGCCTTGAAAGGCAAGGCATTGAGCTGCGTGTACATGTCTAGGACATTGCTAACGAGCTGAGTGACTTGTCTTAAGCTACCTTTGATCAATTCCTCGTACTTTCTCTCTGTTCCTTCAAACCCTTCTAGACACGTGTCTTGGTTACTCATTGCCGCGCTTAGCCACGTCTTAAGGTTGCCTCCTGCAGCAGCAGCGTCGTGAGAGCCACCGTCAATTCCTCCTCCTCCATGGAGTTTGTTCATCTCCAGCATGGACCACGCCAGCTCCGTCACCGAGAAGCCGACAAGCTCTTTGCAATCCTCTATTGCAATTTGTTCACGGGAACGGAAAGATAGCGTCGTGACCGTTGGGATTCCTTCCATTGCCAACTTGGCTTTGTCGTGCGCCTCCTTTACGGCAGCACTTAAAACCGAGTGCGGGTTTAACCCGTGACCCGATTTCTCGATGTGCGTTCGGATGTTGGAAACGCACAACTCGTGGGCATCGATAAATTGGCACGCTTTGGCGACCAAGGACCGAACGTTTTCTTCTTTGTAGGGTTTGAAGATTGTGGTTTCGGACGAAAAAGTTTGAACGAACATAAGCATTATAAGTAAGAGAAGAGCGGTGAGAAAGCCGGTAATGCCCATTTTTGTGAAAATCGGTTTCGGGTTTGGTGTTTAGGTTAGCAAAAGAAAAAGAACATAGGTTCGAAAGAAGGCTTATATATAGAAATAATTCTTGGTAGGTTTAGGTATTGATTGTTGGTGAAGAAATGTTCTTTGCCTCTTTGGGAACTGTAGGAACAGATTCAAACTTTAATTTTTTACCTTCTTCTGTTACTCTTTTCTCAAGGCAAAGTTATTCTTTCTTTCTTCATTTGGCCAAAAGCTCTTTGTTTTGCTCTATAAACTTTAGATTCTGCTTCTAGCAACGAGGTATCTGAATTCAACCGGTTCAACGATGCGATGACGGACTTTATAAACCGATTGGTTCATCAAGCGAATGAATAAACCGGTATTTTCCGGGTTTCTTCCGGTTTGTAACGCTGCATTTCTTCCCTCCCATTTGTCATCTTATCTGCTGGGAAAAAAAAACTGGTAAGGTGAGCAAATCCGTTAATCTCTAGAGAAATCGTAGTCGTAGCGGTGAAATTCATCAGCTTCCGCCATCAATGGCACTAACCCAGATAGTGAATCCCATCATCTGCCCGACTCCCACAGTTCCACGACGATTCACGGCGATCTCGCCATTTAAAACCCTAAACCCCCAATTTTCCCGCTACGCACCTCAGGCACTCTCTCGCAGACTCTTCCTTCCCTCTGTTTCCTCGATCTGGGATGCCATAACCGGCGGCGGAGATTCAAACCCCCGCGAGGCCATTGCAGCGGTTCGAAGCGGAATGCAGCTTTTCAAAAAGGTAAAACTCTTAGAGAAATTGTTCTAAAATAAACACTTTTTATTTACTTCTCATCTTTAAATATGAAATGATATGCGAAATGTTTGTGAAAGGGTGATGTTTCTGGATCGGTGACAGAGTTCGATAGAGCTATTGTGTTGGATCCCCGGCAAAAGGCATGTAGGTTTTAGTTTTATGTGCTTTGTCTTTATCTTACAACTTCATTTTCTCTAGAAAGCTTGAAAATTGGATCAAATCTTTAGAAACTCATGCCTCACGAGAACACTAATGTTTGCTTTGATGACAGATTTGTGGCAACGCGGGCTTTCTCTTTACTACCTGGATAGGTACTAGCTCCTGTTCATTGTCATTGTCTCATCTTATGGACTTGAGAGTGTAGATATTGCCTCATTCTGTTGCAGTTTTTGGTTTCTGAATATCGTATGAACCAATGAAATATCCTGCATATAACCAACAGGTTTGAAGCAGGTGCAGAGCAGTTCCGGTTAGATGTTGCCCAGAACCCAAATGACACCGAGGAGTCGATTTGGTGCTTTCTCTGCGAGGCTCGGCTCCACGGTATTGATGTTGCACGCAAACAGTTTCTTGAGGTTTGTTTGTTTTCTTGTCCTAAAGCTTATATTACCTGGTCAGTAACAAAATCAAGATATGAGATTTTAAGAAACCATTCTTTTGTAGGTTGGTAGAGATTCTCGGCCTGTGATGCGGGAAGCTTATAACCTATTCAAGAACGGTGGTGATCCTGAAAAGGTTTTTGACACAGGTTTCTTGATAATTAATGTTATGATTTTCTTCCACCAAACTGTCTTAATGTTCTGGTTTTGAAAAAAAATAAAAACAGTTAGTTAATGACTTCTCGAGCGGTCAAGCAAGTGAAATCTTCTACGCTTCGCTGTATGCAGGGCTCTATTACGAAGCTGAGGTATATTTTTGATCTTGAATTTCTCCAACACGATCTTCGTTGACATCTATTGTTCTATAAGAACAAACAGCCTAGTTCACACAACTCAAGCAATTTTGTTTAAGTTTCTTGTCTGATTCTCGCATGTAGGGTAAATCAGAAAACGCAAAGTTTCATATAACCGCGGCTTGTGAATCTCCATATGGGCAGAGGTTTGAATTCCTAGAGCACACTTAGAGCAATCAAAATGAAGAAATGTTTAGTTTTAGTGTTTTTGAGGCTTTTTATCCCAAATTTGTTTCAGGTCTGATGATTACATGGCTTCACTTGCTAAAGTTCACTGCCTTTGTAGAAATTGGAGCTCCGGTTTTGTTTGAAACGGTTTATGCTTTTAGAACCTTTCATTCGTATTTTATTTTTTCAAGGCCCAGTTTGTAAAATCTTAGCCCAATTAAAAAGTTTAACCCAAGTTTGCAATTCCCGAGCTTTATTTCTGGAACTTGAACCAGAATGTTGTAATTTTACTAGGCTCCTAAACAATGTTTGGTGTTATCCCCTTACATTACATAAAAGTGTTATAAAAATTAAGAAGGTTCAATATCGTTTTCGGTTAAATATATCTAGTTTATAATACTTTAATAGTATAATTTTGTTTAGTTTATAGTTTCTAATAATTTAACGGACACTAAACTAGTGTGATTGCACTGGCATGAAACACTGCCGTCTTAGAATATCTCATTCGCAAACATTTTCACAAAATTATTTGTTGAAACTCTTAGTAATTATCAGTATTTGGAATTCCCAAAAAAAATAAAAAAAAATTCACTTCCCTAACTCGAAAGTCGAATATATATGAACGTTAATTTCACAATTAGTTTCATATAAAAGAAGAGTCAGTCAGACAAAGGAAAATTCTATCTAATTCATACAGTACTTTGTTTGTGATAATTACTTAATGAAAAAAATGGAGGCGGAGACACTAATCATATTTGTCTAATCACATGTTATATGGATTAAGTTAGCGTTTTTTTGGGAATATTCTGATATTGTAAAGCATACAAATTTGGGATATTCTTGTCGTTTGATGCTTGCATGGCATATACTTCGCACAACTGCAACTCTTCTATAAGAAAAAGACCAGATTGTCCCTCGATACCATATCAACATACCAACCAATATATGTCTCAAATTCGTATTACTCTTTCAAACTGGAGGGAATTTCTAAAACCAAATTTAAGATGCCTTAATAGTTTTAATTTTTTTACCCATGAAACGAGAGAATATAATTCGAATTTTCATACTATGATTTCAATGATGGTTATAATAATACGACAAAAAAAACATCTATTTATTATTTACGCAAGTCAAAGTCTAAGGGTAAAACAGTCATTACCCTATTTTGTTTAAGACGAGAAATAAAACCCTGAGCTCTTGTCCAACTTGGAAACGATGTAACCAAGTTGCAAATACACGGCAAGGGTAGACGGGAGTGAGCATGTACCCCCGATCTTTACCGTACACGTGGCAGTAAACGTACGTGTCATCATCTCACGATGCAAACTGATACATTCGTTAAACCTAACGTGACGGAACCACCTCCCTTCCCGTTGAATCTACTATTTGCCAGACAGATTTAAACCATAATTAATTATATATATATGCATAAATCCGAATTATTGATCAGTGGAATCTCGATTCTTTCGGGCATGTCATCCTGCTAAACTACGGCGAGTTTTGACGACGGTGAGGGGAAATTTATCGATGACGACTGAGAAATTGCTCGTCCCTAACGGCGTTAAGTCTGACGGCGTCATCAGAAGAACCAGAACTTCCGGAGCTAATGCGGCGGCGGCGAGTTATCTCGGCGGCGGAAGTCAGATATTCGACGAGCTTCCAAGGGCGGCGATCGTCTCCGTCTCCCGACCCGACACCACCGATTTTAGCCCCTTGCTTCTTTCTTACACCTTGGAGCTTCAGTATAAACAGGTATTGTGCATACATACGCCTATACGTACATATTTATACAATGTCGACTTGTAGTTTAGGAGAGACTAGTTTCCTCTGTTAAATTGTCATTAGGGTCTGGTTTTATGCCCAAATTGATTTGATTTTTTCCTTTTTTCTCATTCCCTTCCGTCTAGAAATTATGATATTTATGACAAAAAAAAAGATTCAAGACGAAGAGATTTAGTTTGAAAACAAAAGGACGTTTACGAGTGAACATATGCAATTTCAGAGTTTTTTTTTCTCTCTCTTCTCCACGAGTTTATGTTCTGTATAAATTAGGAACAAACAGAGAACTTGACACTGGTATCCTCTGTTTTGGTGTATGCTTTAGTTCAAGTGGACATTACAAAAGAAAGCTTCTCAAGTTCTATACCTACATTTTGCTTTGAAGAAACGTTTGATCATTGAAGAACTCCACGAGAAGCAAGAACAGGTCAGAATTTCCCGGATTTGCAGATTTGCTAACACACACACACACACACACAAAAGAAAAGCTTGAACTCGATACTTACGGTTTTGGACAGGTTAGAGAGTGGCTGCACAGCTTGGGGATCTTTGATATGCAAGGATCAATCATGCAAGATGATGAAGAACCCGACGACGGTGCTCTTCCTCTGCACTGCACCGAAGATAATGTCAAGAGCAGGTGCTTTCTAAAGCAATGATCTCTAAGTTTTGTGAATTCGAGTTACAAATGATGACCAAAAATACTGAAACATTAGGTTTTTAATGTTATATAGGAATGTTCCTTCGCGCGCAGCGTTTTCAATCATCCGTCCCACAATAGGCCGGTCAGAGACAGTTGTAGACCGTGGGAGAACCGCAATGCAAGGCTACTTGAATCTCTTTCTAGGGAACTTGGACATTGTAAACTCTAAAGAGGTTTGAGTTTTTTTCTGTGACTTTTCGAAGTTGTGATTTCCATGTTCCTTGCGTCACACTTAAAATGTATCCGCAGGTCTGCAGGTTCCTGGAAGTTTCTAGACTCTCGTTTGCTAGAGAGTACGGTTCGAAAATGAAAGAAGGGTATGTCACAGTGAAACACCTGAGGAAAGTCCTTGGTTCTGATGGTGGCCGATGCTGTCTTCCTTCGCATTGTCTCGGCTGCTTTGGAAACAGCTGGGCAAAGGTTCGGAGAATAATAAATTCTGATTGTTTGTGTAGAAGTTTTGAATTTTTCTGCTCGGATGAATGATTCCTGATTTTCTTGGATGTTTTTTAGGTTTGGGCGGTTCTGAAACCGGGATTCTTGGCGTTACTTGAAGATCCGTTCAGCGGGAAGCTTCTAGATATAATGGTGTTCGATTCACTGGGGTTCCAGGGTACGAAAGAGTCTTCTGAGCAACCGCGTTTGGCTGAACAGGTGAAGGAACGCAACCCATTGCGTTTTGGATTTAAGGTTACAAATGGGGGCCGAACCGTGAGGTTCAGAACTACGAGCTGCAGGAAAGTCAAAGAGTGGGTTAAGGCTGTGGACGAGGCCGGTTGGTACATTCCACATCGGTTTGATTCATTTGCGCCGCCTAGAGGATTGACATCAGACGGAAGCCAGGCTCAGTGGTTCGTAGATGGTCACACCGCGTTTGAAGCAATCGCGTTTGCAATCCAAAACGCTACATCAGAGGTACTATTTCTTTGCGTCAACTTGTAGTAGTTAAGAACCTTATCACAGGTTCATAGAATTTGAGTGAGGTCTAAATATAACTCTCATCTGTAGATATTTATTACGGGTTGGTGGTTATGCCCAGAGCTGTATCTCAAACGCCCGTTTGAAGATCATCCGTCTTTGCGGCTCGATGCATTGCTTGAGACAAAAGCAAAACAAGGCGTTAAGGTATGCTTCATTTCTCACAGTGGATGCGATTGTTTTTTTTTTTAATAAACGCAAACACTAAAAACTTTTGAGTTTTTTTTTTGCAGATTTATATTCTTATGTATAAGGAAGTTCAAATCGCGCTGAAAATCAACAGCATGTACAGCAAGAGACGGCTTCAAAGCATTCACAAGAACGTTAAAGTTCTTCGTTATCCAGACCATCTCTCCACCGGAATTTACCTCTGGTACAGTATTTAATACCAAGCCCTCAAATTTTCTTAACTTCTTAGCTACAAGCACAAATTAATCAAAGTTGAATTAATTATATGGGGTTTTTTTTCAGGTCACACCACGACAAGATAGTGATTGTAGATTACCAAGTTTGCTTCATCGGAGGGTTGGATCTCTGTTTCGGCCGCTACGACACAGCTGAACACAAAATTGGAGATTGCCCTCCTCATATATGGCCAGGAAAAGATTATTATAATCCTAGGTAAGATCCTGAACTTTTACTTACCGTTTTTCAACAAAAAGAATCGTCTTTCCGACAGAATTGTTATATCTTGTTGTCAGAGAATCAGAACCAAATTCATGGGAAGAAACCATGAAAGACGAGCTAGACCGGAGAAAGTACCCGAGAATGCCGTGGCACGAGGTTCACTGCGCTCTCTGGGGACCGCCTTGTCGCGATGTGGCTCGACATTTCGTCCAGCGTTGGAACCACTCTAAGGTAATTGAAATGCAGAGATATCGCGGTTTTTATTAGCAATTGCGTTTTGTTTTTTAAAAACAAGGTTTTGAATATATTTAGTCTTTGTTCGAATTAGAGAAACAAGGCACCTGATGAACAGACGATTCCATTGCTGATGCCTCATCACCATATGGTTCTTCCTCACTACTTGGGAACTAGAGAGATCGATATAATCGCGGCACCTAAACCGGAGGAAGACCCTGACAAACCTGTTGTTCTTCTTGCCAGACAAGATTCATTCTCATCTGCCTCACCTCCCCAAGACATCCCTTTGCTTCTCCCGCAAGAAACCGATGCGGATTTCGCCAGCAAAGGAGATATGAAGTTTGACAGCGGTTCAAGTCAAGATTTCGATGGTCGAGATGCATCTCCTGGGGAAACTTCAGAGGAAAGCGATCGGGATGAGACTGTGAACGAGTGGTGGTGGCAAATCGGGAAACAGAGTGACTGCCGGTGCCAGATCATCAGAAGTGTTAGCCAATGGTCGGCTGGGACTAGCCAGCCTGAAGATAGCATTCATCGAGCTTATTGTTCACTCATCCAAAACGCTGAACATTTTATCTACATCGAGGTACATACACATAATAATATATTCATCATTCAAACATTTTCATATAAAATCTTCTCTTGACATTTCATTAATCCTATATATTCCTCTTAATCTTCTGGTTTACCAGAACCAATTCTTCATCTCTGGGCTAGAGAAAGATGACACGATTCTAAACCGCGTTCTCGAAGCGTTATACAGACGCATTCTCAAGGCTCATGAAGAGAAGAAGTGCTTCCGTGTAGTGATCGTTATACCGCTCCTCCCTGGATTTCAGGTACAGTTTGGTTTTTCCTGCGGCATTCACAAATTGTTAGCCGAATTAAAACTGCGATACCAATCATTATTTTCTTATGCTGACATCTACTTAAACAGGGAGGTATCGATGACTTTGGAGCAGCTACTGTTCGAGCACTGATGCATTGGCAATACCGTACCATCTCCAGGGAACGAACTTCGATTCTTGACAACCTTAACGCTCTGCTCGGTCCCAAGACGCATGATTACATCTCCTTCTATGGCCTGAGATCGTACGGACGGCTGTTTGAGGATGGTCCAATAGCCACTAGCCAGATTTACGTGCATAGCAAGCTAATGATTGTTGATGACCAGATCGCGGTTATCGGATCTTCTAATATAAACGATCGGAGCTTACTAGGCTCACGAGATTCTGAGGTATTTCCACAACTTCCATTTGAATTCTTTATGGAAGAAACAATGAGTTATGTATTCATTAGATTCGATCATATTTTCAGATCGGAGTTGTGATCGAGGACAAGGAATTCGTGGAATCTTCAATGAACGGAGTGAAGTGGATGGCCGGAAAATTCTCGTATAGTCTCAGATGTTCCCTTTGGTCGGAGCATCTTGGCCTTCAAGCCGGAGAGGTGATTTGCAAATTTGCTAAAAGCACCTTTTACTTTACATTCTTGACTTAAGAATACCTTCATTTTCGTTTGAGCTTACATAACCCAAGACTTTTTAGTATTTTGTTTTGCCCTCTTCTCCACTAGTTTGGTACGTAAAATTCATGCAAGAAAATTCTAAAATGTCAATCTTATTTTGGTGTTTAGGTGAAAATGATCGAAGATCCAATCAGAGATGCAACATACCAAGACTTGTGGATGGCCACGGCTAAGAAGAACACCGACATCTACGACCAAGTCTTCTCTTGCATCCCTAACGAACATATACGCTCAAGGTTCATACTTCTTACCTTCTATAAACTTTAGGGAGAAAAGTACTAAATTCGCATACTTGTTGTCCTCCATATGTAGCTAATCTAGCTTTTTAATCCCAACCGAGAGATTATCTAATCTGATGCCTCTGATCTTGATCATCTTCCTATACACAGAGCTGCATTGAGACAAAACGTGTCTCTTTGTAAAGAAAAGTTGGGCCATACGACGATCGACCTTGGCATTGCACCGGAGAAGCTAAAACCATGCGGAAGGGACTCGTGGGAGATGTTGAAAGAGACAAGAGGGCACCTTGTGTGTTTCCCATTACAGTTCATGTGTGATCAAGAAGATCTCAGACCGGTTTTCAACGAATCTGAGTTCTACACTGCTCCTCAAGTCTTCCACTGACCACTGTTTGTTGTACATGGGATTTTCTTTATCCTGATTCGGTTAGTAGGGGACCTTAACCGGTTATCGAAAACTATATTAGATGGGTAAGGAATCTCAAACGTTTCATATAGTATATAGAGATGCAAGTTATATAGAAAGAGGGAGTTTCTTTTGATTGCTGCTTCCTAGGTTTGCAAAGGTGTGGTGTATAAAACTTTGTTGTAAATATATTATGTTCCTCAAGCTGTACAATATATCTTAACCTGTTCTTATAAAATATCCACTTGATTAGATTCTGATAGGTTCCTCAAGCTGTACAATATATCTTAACCTGTTCTTAACTTTGTTGTAAATGTATTATGTTCCTCAAGCTGTACAATATATCTTAACCTGTTCTTATAAGGTGTGATTTTTTTATCACTTGAAGAATTTCATGCATAAAATTCTAAGTACAATAGCTTGTGTCATTTAGACATTAGATTCTAATAGAAGAAAATGTTCGGTGCGATCTTTCGCCAGTCTATGTACATGACAACATTTTCTTTTCTAGCCCGGCCCCAAAATCATTATTACCTATTAACAGGTCGTGGCAGGGTGACTATGTTGCGATAGAGATGACGACGACGATGAAGAATGGAAGAAGAGGCAAACGGCTGAGATATCATCCATTGCGATTCCACGTCTCCTCCTATTCCAAGCCCTAACTGCTTGCTCCACCAGCCGCTTGGCCGCCTTTGGCCGCTCTGCGCTTGAGGAAACAATCTCTATGGCCTCTTGGTTTGATATCACATCCCATACCTACAAGATTTTTCTAAGTCATATGACGAAGCAAACAAGATATATACATATTCTTTTTGAGCTTATTCAGATATATACCCCATCAGTGGCCAAGATTACAAACTGGTCTCTAATGGAGATATGCCTTTGAGTGACTTGAGGCACTGAGACTAATCCGTATTCTTTGATACAATAGTCTCCGAATGCTCTCGACATTGCAAGCCCCGGAGATTCTTCTTCCGGCTGCCACACACGGTGAACCCCTGGCTCGTCTTGGAGGCAGAATACTCGCCCATTGCATCCAACTATCCGCTCTTCCTCCTCTGTTTTTAACAGAACAGAATTTGTAAGGATAAAACGATTCAGAGTTGCTACAAGCACTTATAAGAATTACATGATTATCTGTAAAATGTTTAGAGAACTAACGTGGTAGATTTGGTTTGAAATCGACGGTGAGCTGAACCGCGGCCAAGCTTCCTTGGTCTGAAACCGTGGCCAGTACCGCACGCGAATCCCCAACGTTGGCTACATAAATAACTTCACCCTGTAGCAAGAAACCATTAATTAGTTTAAAGAACATTGATTAACGAACAGAGCAAGATTTTTATTCATGGTCTCTTTTTACCTGTCTCACAACGGTTAGAGCGGTCGTGCCGCTGTTGAAAGTGTCGATCTTTCGGTGATGCTGAAGCTCTTGATCGACATCTGCACAGGTTTTGAGGTACAAGTGTTTCCAGATGGCGAATCTCTGTAGCTTTTCACCGGATTCGTCGAGATCCGTTGTTTTGGGTTCTGCTAATGTGGTCTGAGACAGAGTCTCTTGCAAGTTGCAGAGCAGAGATATAGGCATTGAGTTTCGGACTTGTTTAGCCACGAAGTGACCCCAGGGACCGTGTCCATCGAATATCCCACAGAAGATCATGTCTTCTTGATACCCAAATCCCTGTTTACGATTCAAGAACATAGTCAATAAAATAATGATCATAAATGTGTTTAAAGACCGCACAGTTGCTGAGAACAGAGAACATATTTGGACTTCAATATGCCTAGAGTGAGCAAAACGTGATAATCGCACTGCCCATAATTCAGCTTTAAGATAGCTTTTTGAAGAAGTAATGTTAATGTACCTCCCAGACGAGGGCACAGTCCTGATTAACGCCTTTCTCACCACGTCTGGAGAAAACAGAGGCCAAGTTATTGGATCCAACTGCATTAATGCAACCAGAGGATCTCAGAATCAGCTCCTTCTTCTTCGCCTCTCTCGCCATTTCTTCTACAGTTTCCTTTGCGTAGCCTTTGCCATTGTTGTTCTTCGCTTTCTTGATCGACAAGGATCTAGCTAAGCCGTTGAACATGGAAGAGAAATGTCCCATTTTGCCCAGAAGGTGAAAATATCATATGATCTTGAAATCTGTAGGTGATAAACTCATAAAGTTTCAGATAGTTGCATTAAATCAAAGAGCAAGAGGGAGTAAAATATTGTCAAAGTAGGAAATTTTCCTTTTGAGATTCCTTTTCCCGGGAAAAAAACAGGGGATTAATGTTAATCAGAAGAATTTTAAAACAGTTAAAAGACAAAAGATTGTAAGAGAATATTCATGTGTGACATGGAATTCCATTGACACAAAAACTTGGAGGTGATAGGAAAAATATTAATGGGTTTTCTGACTTGAAGCCAAATCGAGTTTTCTCTTTTAAGAAAACATCCGGAGATAACTTATTAATATAGAAAACAAGTTGCAAGATTTGGAGATTTTCTCTGTTTTACTTTTCCGGGAAAATAAGCAAGAAAACCTTTACATTATGGAAACTTTAGAAACTGAAAGGCCCTTTGTTTTATTATTATTCTTATAACCAAATTTTCCGGTTTTTTTTAACAAGATTATTGCTAACTATATTTGCTTGTATATATTCAAGCTTATAAAACTAAAAATTAGCATTGCTATAATTAAAAAAAAAAATCTTTAAATTTTTAAAGAACAATTAAGCAGCAATAAAATAATTGATTCCGTAGAGTTGTCATAAAGTGAAAAGCCGTCACTTACTGTATTTCGAAAATCGAAATCCAGAAGTAAAGAAAATAATACTCTTTATCAAGAACAAAAACAATAGGAGAAAATCATAGAAAACCGATAATAAAATTAAAGAAATCTTGTACTCGATATTCCGAGACCATAAAATATACAAATTCCTACAGAACTAGCAACTCTTAAAATGAAGTTTCTAAGTTATTGGGAATTTGGGGATTGTTCTATTTTCTAAACAGTATTTTTTTTTTATCCATAATACGATTCAAACGAAGTAAAGAGTACTGTGGTCGAATTCTCACCCAAAGTTTTTTAAAAATATATATATCAAAACAAGACCAGAATGTACGGCGAAGGAAAAGAAAGAGAGAGATGAGGACGTAATACACACCGGAGAGATGACGTAAGCTCGGATCAAATTAAAGGAACAGAGAGATAGAGAGGTTCACATATCAGGGATCACAATCCATATAATGCTCCAAAGAAAGAATCAAAAGGGCCGAGGAAGAGAAAAGATTGGATATCCCTCTTCTTTTATTTCTGGGTGTACTCTGTTCTCTTCTGTTCCCCACTCATTTTTCTTGTGGCAAGATAAAGGCAGAGACGTATCAATACATCTTTTGTCGCTAGTGTGTCATGTATTTTTTTTTTTTTCTAAAGTGTTAAAACTCCTAAAGAAATATTTTGATATAAAATTCCTAATCCGTTAGACAGCAAAATGATTTGACGAATATCTAAAATTTTGCTCGTTTTCTTATATCACATAATTCTGAGAATTCATTTTTTTGTCAACATGAAATATGATTCTTTTGGAAACAACCGATCTCTCGTTTTTTTTGTTTGTTATATATATATATATATATATATATATATATATATTAAGAAAAAATGCAGCACCGGTCGTGTAATCACAAAATAAAATGATTTTCGAAGCAAACTTATTTTTATGTAATCTTAAGTCAGTTAGTACATTTGAATCAAATACTCCCTCTTTTCATAAAGAGTATTGTTTTAGAGTTTTGTTTTTGTTTCACAAAGAGTTTTGTTTTAGGTTTCTAATGCAAATTTATAACAGAATATCCAGTTTTAATCTTGTTATTTTAGTATATTAATTAGAAATAGAAAGTTATTTAGTGTATTTATTAGGGATAGAAAAGACTTTTTTATTAACTTTCTTAATTTGTGAGAAAAGTGTCAAAGTGACACTTATTTTGAAACAGAGGAAGTATAATTTTAGAGAACGAGTGAATCAGGCCAGGAGTTCGAGAATTGATGATACTTAAGTTCGGTACTGGTAAACAGTGATGCAATTATGACAATTGAGAGAACAGTAAAATGTTAGAAATTTGAAAAGTTAGGTATATTGTATTAGCTGCACATAAATAAAATGTCCAAAATGACTACAGTTTGTTAAAACAAAAGTCAATAACGAATCTACGACTTTTTTGTTTTCGCATTTTTTAGTCCTTTTTCTTAAAATCTCTCGTTTTCTTAACATTTTGTTTGGTCTCGCATTTATTGTTCTATACATATGTTACTATTTTCGAGTTATACCGTAGGTTACGCTCTACATTCTGAAAACCTATTAGAAATGTTTATACTTTTATAAAGTGACAAACTGGAAAAATCTCGATTGGTTTGTTGATTTACATCCAGTTAAAGATAAGGCGCTAATATATGAACATGTAAATGAACTAACAAACACCTCTGGGCTATGCATAGTGTATCTTGGATATGATATTAATTAGATTTACTAGGATTGAAGAAGGGGATATACTGAATATAAAGAAGAATTATGTATTAAGAAAATAAGTCTAAAAACATTAGTAGTAATTGTTTTTGTTTGCCTAAACTCCAAATGTGATATTTGAATTAATATAGCCTGTATTTCACGTAAGTTGTCTGTAATACACGATAGCCAATTTAGACTCTCTTTTTTGTTTTTTTTTTTTATATAAGAACTTTCTTTAAGCTCAGTTATGCAGAATCCCAAGTATACGATATTAAAACATACCCTCGTATCGTATTCGTATTCGTATCGAAAGAATCGAAAACTGTAACGTGACAACTTGCAAATACTAATAAGACGCCGTGACGAACTATAGTCAGTGGGACCCCATGCGATGACTGTGTGTATGACCGGCATGTGACGTTAGTCTTCTCATGGGACCCACTGCTACGACGACTCAATGGCTCAATTATTTTGAAGTAACAACCACAAAAAGACATTCTTCAGTTTCGCGAGAAACCAATATTCCAACGTAGACCATACGGCACGTGGCGGAACAGAGGATCTTGGAGGAGGCCTTTCGGTGTTGGTCATTTCCCGATTGTGTATGTAGGGAGGAGTTTTACAGTGACGTTTTCAGTTTTTATAAAATTGGCAGTAACGAACGCACGTGAGAACCACATTGATTAGTTTGGTCTTCGTGGGCTCCACTAGCGAGCACAATCTAAGAAAGGATCATCATGCCATTCTTCTTATGCCACGTGGTGACAAGCAATCACATGTGGGACGGTGCACCAGATAAGGACCTTTTGTGCATTTGTGTGCCGTGGGCCTCCCGTTCCATTTTCCAACTCCCCAACATTGACCCTTTTCTGCTATTTCTAGTCATAGTTTTTAAGTGAATTTGGTGAATAATCAAAAAATAAAATAAAATTTAACTAATCAAATGAGATAGGTAGTAGAGGTAGATTTGAAAAAAAAAACTGATTAGTTTTAAGTTATAGTTTTATTTATTTACATATCTCTAAAAGTTATTACAATTGTGTCGTGTGTGGACTAAAAAAAACTCAAAAAGTGAGATGAATCTACTACTGTTGCGTGGCTTTTGATTGGTTGGTGGTAGTAAGAAAATTATAGTATAAACAAATTACGATCCAGCATCATAATACAATCATTACAAGATTATCCCGTCCTTTCTTTTTTTGCCAACAGCCATTACAATCTATCTTTCCACTGTCTTTAACAAAATCAGGTAATTGCACATTATCTCCCTAAATTTTGGATTAAGATCAACTCAAGCAATGATTGGTCGTGCCACTCCAAAATGATTATGTGTGAAGAAAGAAGAAAACAAGTGATGTCTAGTGTATATTAATAAACGACAAAAGACATGTTTATTAGCCTAATTTAAATTTAAATTTTACGTCCTAAATGTAAATAAGTTGAAAAATCAATTACAAACTCTTAAGGTCCACGTATCACGAATAGTTCGGGACATGAACATTAAATCAAAGAGGCCCGATTAGACCTGCGGGCTTAAGGCCCATGAGACTTGTTGTGTATGATACGATATCTTTAGATATCTTATCATCTACGTAACAGCAAGTATATAGTTAGTATATTCGGTATATATCTTAAGCACAATAGATTTGTATCACACTTCCCGAAGAATTGGTAGAGGAGATACTGTCGAGGGTTCTGGTGACATCACTGAGATCAATACGATCTAGTTGCAAACAGTAGAACGCTTTATCAAAAACTAAGATCTTGCGTAGAACAGGGAAGCAGTTTATGGCGTTCATGACGATGGATTCCAGAGTTTGTTCAATGGAATTCGATTTTCAAGGAGTTTGCAATGACTTGGCAGGTCCATCTATTAAACAGGTAGCTATACTTGACCAGCTGGAGATATCTAAGGTCTTTCACTGCGACGGCTTATTGTTATGCATCATCAAGGGCAACACAGGGCTTGTGGTATGGAACCCGTACTTGGGGAAAACCAGGTGGATCCGATCCATAAACAGATTCTACAGGTCAGACTTGTATGCTCTCAGATACGACAACAACTTTAACCACAAAATTTTGAGGATTTGCTTTTTTGGGTACGAAGTCTACGATTTGAACGCTGATTCATGGCGGGTTTATTATCTCGATTCTGACTGGGAGACACGTCAACGCGGCGTATCCTTGAAGGGAAATGCTTATTTATTGGGTCTGGAGAAGATTAAAATGGGCGACTTTGGAACTAGTTTACTCTGTTTTGACTTACAGAGAGATTTGGACAACGTCTGCCTCTGCCGCCTCGCGTTTATCCGATATGGACAGTAACTCTATCTTGTGTTGGAGATGAGCAGCTCGGAGTGTTAATTCATTACCAGGAGTGTTTCTCCAAAGCATTGGAGATCTGGATTACGAATAAGATTGAACCAGATGCGGTGTCGTGGAGCATGTTTTTGAGATGCATTAGTTATTGTCAGGGCTGGCTTAGGAAGGGGGACAACAGGTGCACTGCCCCAGGGCCTACTCCAAATCTGATAATATTAGGGGTCCAAAATTTTGATCTGATAATGTTAGGAGCCCATTTTTTTATCTGTTAATATTTTAGGGGCCCAATTTTTTTAATTTAGTACATAATTATATTGAATTTGGATTTAAATAGTAATAAAAAATATATAACATATAAGTTATTATAATTTAAAATATAGAAGTCAAACAAAAATAAATAAAATTATTTAGATTATTTAAAAAATTATAATTTGAAAGTTTATTTTTAATAATTTATTTGTAAAAACCTAATTAGTTATATATATAGGGGTCAAAAAAAGTTTTTTGCCCAAAAGCCCCTAATATCACTGAGCCGGCCCTGGTTATTGTGGTTCAATCAATAATGAAGCTGGGAGCTTTTTCATTGACGAGGAGAAGAAAACTGTTGTGGTTTTCGATCTAGACGAAGCATATAGACAGAAGGAGGCCTGTCGCTACCAAACAGCTCATATCATTGGACAGGATAAATACTTCAAATCTGTGAATATTGGAGTAGCTTCAAATCTCGCAAAATATGAACCACCTGACCATGGAATGAATTTTGGATATATTCCCGAGGAATATTGTTTCCCAATTGTGAGCTCTTGTTATGTTCCAAGCTTAGTGCAGCTGCGTATCAACCAATCACGCAAAAAAAAAGAAAGGTAGGTCTAGTTACAGAAACTAATGGCTGTCATTCTTTTTTTTTCTTATATTTGTAAGGGACTCTGTTTCGTATCTAGAGAATCTTACGATCTGCCTTTGGATTTTGATCGTTGATCATCGTTCTGCTCTATATGTTTCTTGATATTGGATTGCGATTTGTTTAGAGTTACTGAGTTCTTGTTGAATGGAATTCTTTGATGATGGTTACGATTTGTGAAGTTGGTTGTTGTGTGCCGCTATCGGTATTTGATTGCTTCTCTTTTACACTTAAGACATTGATATGCATTGCACCAATGCAGGAATCTCTGTAATGCCAAGGACGGAAACAAAGCACCTGTTGGATCCTCTTTCTGCTGCAGAAACATCAGTTGCTGGTGCCAACCCCGAGGTGCGGAATCTTTGTGGTTCTCGAATCAAATGTAGCAGGATGCTGAAGATATGGTGGTCATCGATTTCACAGAAACTGTTTGATTTTTCTTTGGCGGGTTAGAGATAGCAGGCGTTTCATTGAGGTGGCGTCAGCAGATGCTTACCTTCTCCCTCCATTCCAGCCATCACTGCTTCCAAGAAACAAAGCTGAACCTGTGATTCCTATGAAGCTCCCAACAAGGCGAGCAAGACTTGTTGTGTACAACAAGACGTCTAATGAGACAAGTGTCTGGCTCGTGGAGTTATCTGAAGTTCATGCTGTCACAGGGGAAAAGTTGTTTCCTCACAATTGAATTTCTTAAGTGAATTTAGATGCTACTTTTGTTTGTGAGTTTCTCAGTTTTGAAGCTTTGTGATTTTAGGATGCGGCAGAATATGCTGAATGTGAAGCGATTGTCAAAGACTTTCCCCCATTCATTGAGGCAATTACTTCATCGGTTTCACATGTTGTTCATTTGACAGAAACTAATGGCTGTCCTTTTTTTTCCTTGTTGTGTTTGTCAGCATAAACCATGGGTGACTGAATACTTGTGTTCCCGGAATTCAATAACGCTATTGAACAACATCAGGCTTTGCCAATTCAATTTTGGAAATCTTCTGTCATATCTTCTTCCTCAATAGACATAACATCTCCTGCACCAGCAATTACATGTAGCTTAGTTACACATATACAAGTTAGGGTGGTGGATTCGGTGTATAGTTAGGATAATTTTCTCTTACAATTTAAAATTAAGTTTATAATTGCTAATGCAATGCAACCCATTGATTTCTGATTAAAATTCTAGAGACAAATAATACCCGTCCGATACGAAACATTTCCAGTACGCTCGACCGCAGAGTATAGCTGCCTCACGTGCTCACGCAATCATACTAAATATTAAAAAGTCAAAAAAGCCCCAATAGCAGCTGCAACTGCCACCAGAAGCGGTCGAGGGTAATTCCGTCATTGCATGGCGAAAGCTCTCATCTCCCCAACCGCGTAGCCCCTAACCAAATCGAAATACCTTTCCCCAATTTTGCTCATCTCGCAACCCAAAATTAAACAAAACAGATATCGGGGAAAAAAAAAAAAGTTGTAAATAGAGAGGAAAACAAGGCGGGGAAAAGGATCACGATTCACAAAATTAGTGGAAATCCAAAGTGTTCTTTCTCCATAATCGGAGGTTCGTTTTCTCTCTCTCTCTCTCGCTGTGTGTATAGGAACTGAATGATTGTATATTAATTTGTTTTTTTGGAATTTTTGTAATCTTGATTGTATTATCTTTATTTTCGTGTTTTGACTTTCTCTCTCTCTCTCTCTCTGGAGATTGAGAGGACTCATTTAATTTTTCTTCCCCAGGGCTTGATTTCTGCTTTTGGGATAGAATTTGTTTTTCTATAACAGGATCGGAATTAAATAGCATTTAGTAAAATCGGGTAACAGTAGAATTTCCCAAGGTCGGAATCAAATCGAGAGCTGTTATGTGATATGCAGGATTCTCAATTATGTGTCTGATTTGTTGTGTGTTTTTGGTTTGATTGCAGATCTGGTCTTCTCTGTTGAGAGGAGTATTGGCGTTTTGATGCTTAGGCCTTATAAATTTTAGGACAAGACGAGCTGAAAAAAATTCACTGGAATCATTGTTTAGATTTTAGATTAGCGGTTTTTGTTTTCTATTGTGGTGACCCGAATCCAATCCAGGGAGATTATGGGAATGAGGAACACGTTTGGGTCAAGAAATTCGAATAGAAGGGTTAGATCTAAGGATAAGGGTTCTGATGACTCAGATGAGGATTATGTAATATCGGACGAGGATGAAGAAGACTCTGAGACTGATCTCAAGGAGTATGCCTCATCCATGGACGGTGAAGCATCCTATGACGGCTTCCACCACGCGGTGGAGGACGAGGATTTAGATGAGGTGGAAGAGGAAGATGCGATGCTAAGGAACGTTGAGTGGCCGAAAGTGAAAACTGGTCCTCGTGGTAATCGGAAAATCACGGGATGCAAGTCAAGAAAGACGAGCCAGGTTGCGTCTGACAACGAAGATGTGGATCTTGATGATGCGGATGACGAAGAGGAGGAGATGAGAGGTTCAAGGAAGGCTGCTGGAAGGTCTGGTGTGAAAGTTGGGTCTTTGGGTGGAGAGAAGAACGGAAGAATTGGTTTAGGAAAGCGCAGGAGAGTATTCTACGAGATGGAAGATGAAGATGGAGACTATCCGGAGGAGGATGGCGAGGAAGAGGAAGAGATTGATGTGGAGAACGCCAGGTGTGAACAGGTGGATTTAGATTCCGTGCGTATTGGTGAAGACGGAGACATGGCGTTGGAAGAGCAGGACAATGTGTCACACGAGACAGAAAAGGAAGATGATGGAGACTACGAGGATGAGGATGAGGGTGGAGATGAAGAATTCACCGCAGATGAAGACGTCTCATTAGACGAGGAAGAGGAGGAAGAGACAATTGCATGTAATAAAAGACCACTAAAGGCTGCTAGTAAGAGAAACAAAAGAAAGCAGAGATCTGGAGGAGGGCGGCGTAAAAGAAGAAAGAGATGCTCTGTTGCAAAAGCTCGTGTGACAAATGGAAGAAACAGACGTGGGAAAAAAACAAAGGAAGGAGTTGATGACGATGGTGATTTTGTAGATGACTGCCTACCTGCAAGAAAGAAGGCAAAGACGAGACCATCGAGGCCAAGGCGTCGGTGTACTGTGCCATCAGATTCAGACATTGCATCCTCTGGAGAATCCGATTATGAGTACACAATCTCGGAGGAGGAAAGAGAGCAGGTAAGAGAAGCCGGTAGTTTGTTGAGAAGTAGTGGGAAGCATGTATCATCTATGAGAAAAGCTACGGTCGATAAAGATTTGCCTCAGCGTCGTAAGTCCCCTGTGAAGAAAGCTGAGAAGAAGGTAGAGTTAGTGAAAAGAGACGTGATGAAAAACGTTTGTGGGATTTGTCTGTCTGAGGAAGACATGCGGAGATTGAAGGGAACATTGGACTGCTGTAGTCATTACTTTTGTTTCACTTGCATAATGGAGTGGTCGAAAGTAGAATCTCGATGCCCGCTATGCAAGCAGCGGTTCAGAACAATCAGTAAGCCTGCAAGATCTACACCTGGAGTAGATTTGAGAGAAGTTGTGATACCTGTACCTGAACGGGATCAGGTTTGTTTTTTTCTTTCTACTCTTTCTATTGCTTTATGCCTATATAGTCTCTCTAGTTGATTCATTAATTGCCCTGGTATCTTCATGAATGTTGGCCGTGGCCTTCTTGTAGCCAATACTTTATAGTTACCAGTAACATTAGTTCTCTCGGTACTGCGTCAGTTGCATGATAGTGGAGACCTTATCAGCTATAAAATTTCAACATTCTGCTCATCAAGTGTTGCTGTATTGTGTGTTTCATGTCAGTTCTTGTGTGATAATTTGTTTTTTTTTTAAACTGTGTGTAGGTCTATCAACCGACTGAGGAAGAGTTGAGGAGTTATCTTGATCCCTATGAAAATACAATATGCACGGAATGTCACCAAGGTGAAGATGATGGGCTTATGTTACTTTGTGATCTTTGTGATTCATCTGCCCATACGTACTGTGTTGGGCTCGGGAGGGAAGTACCTGAAGGAAACTGGTACTGTGAAGGTTGTAGACCCGTTGCACTTGGATCAGCTAGTTCCCATACACATACTACTACACCTGAGCAACAAAGGGTGAGCGGCTTCTATAGTAGACCATCACCTCTTGTAGTTTCAGGGCAACATCAAGATGCGTCTTTACTAGTCTCTCCACGTACACCGTTTTTCAATGGAGAGTACCTTTTTTCTCCGAGGCTACCTAATGGTGACGTTCAAGCTTCTTCTCCATCCGGCTTAGGTGCAACCACATTATCAAGGAGGAGGACGCTTCATAGGCACATACAAAATATTATCAACAGTGATAGACTTGTTAATATGGGTAGTAGAACTGGTGGAACATCATCAATGGTTGCTAACTCGAGTGATGGTTTCGTGACTACACAAATTGGTCATGGTAGAGAAAGAGAAGCGGCTCAAGCTGCAGTGACGCAAGGAACAGGGATGTCGTTGTATACAATCGCTGAGGAAAGAGTAGCCAATAACAACCCATTGATTTCTGCCCATGACCCTGAGCTTTTGTCTCCAAAGTTAGATCATTTTGGAAGCGAAGAAGCAGTCAGACGTTTGTCTAATAATACATTTCTTGGCGATAGACGAATCGATTTAGGATTATGTCATGGACTTGCTCAGGTCGATCCTTTGTTTGGTAATCAACAACATCTACCCAGCTACATGCCAAACACCACATTGTATTCCACGGGAGGAGAAGGCCTGCAACAAAGAGTTAAAGCCCATCTCAAGAACTTGTCCAGTCAAATCGGATTAGGTACACATAATCAAGTTCCCTCTTCAAGCTCTTGGTTTAACTCGGCTAGTATTATGTTGTTCTTTGCCTACATTGTAGACAAGATTACGTTTAGCCTTTAGGGATTGTTTGTTTAACAACAAAATTAGTTTAGATTTGGATATAGGCCACAGTTTGGTTGCCGTTTGTGTACAGTTTCCGGGTTAGTTCTTCTCTTCATGACTTGCTAGTTGATTTTGGGTAATAGCTTAGATATTTGCCAAACTCATTGACAATGTCTGTCCATTATTGCTTTAGGCACACATGTACAACTCGTTAAGTCTCTAGAATTGTTTATTTCCTTGCACAACACTCTTTGGATTATAATTTGGATTACCTCTTATACAGTCTCTGATTTTAGTTTTTTTGGGGGGTATTCTTCCATTTGTCTTGCTCAGGTCAAGCCACGTTTGACGAGATCTCCACGTGCTCGATACACACGATACTTGCAGCTTGTGGACTGGAACACAAGAGCAGTGAAGTCCATCTTGTTCCGCCATCAGTGACGTGTCCTCACGATGATATGACACCTGGAAGCAGCAGTAGCAACAACAGCAGCAGCCTGATGAAAGGGTGTTGCTATTCATGTTTCGATTCATTTGTAGAAGATGTAGTTAAGATGATTCTGGACACAAGACAACCCCATTGGTTGAGATTAGGGCTCCACTAAATCACCACTTGCTTTCAATTGTTTAGATTTATTAGAAAATTGAATTTTTTTCTTTTTCTTGTCTTTGTTCAGATCCTGAACCTTTATTTTTTAGCCATTGTATATGATACAAGTGCGATCCATTTTCACCCGAAAAGAATGATTTTATTCTATATTCCACTATTGCTATGTGCACTGAGCCACTGACCAGCAAAAACATAGCTATTGGATGGAATTGTGAAAGCATTGCGTTTCTGGTAATAATTGATTTTGGGCCATCAAAGAGACCGGCCCAGTACAGAGAATCTGAAAACAGTAACAACAGAGGTCTTCCCGTTTCGCGTTTTAGATGAAGTCTCTCCGACACGCGGTTCAACAAGGGGAGCACTGAAACGGCATGCGGTGCGTGTTAAATAAGTTAGGACAGCGGGAAGTGTGAAACTAAGCAAGAGTCCCACATCGGTTAGAAGAAACAAAGGGAGCATTGGGAAGTCGGTATAAATAAGAGACCCATGGCAACAAGATATTTACTTACCTGGACGGGGTCAACTCGTGATCAAGAAGACGAGTGGCCTAGGCTAGTGACTTCCATTGCACTAAGGAAGGGTGCTTAGCTTAAGGTCTTCCCACGTGGAAGAGCCTGCGTCATTATTTGTGGCAGAGGGGGTTTGCGTTCGCGCAACCCCCACCATTCTCTTAGTCTTTGAAATATATTCAGTCTGACGTAACTGTTTCTACGAAGCTAAAATCTTGGATCTGTATTTATGAAATAAATTATTATATAAATTGGATCTGAGATGAATTGAAAGTGGGAAAGACGCAGATCCAGGTTTGAGCGAACTTGTCTCTTGATTATTATCACGTAGTTAACGAGGTTTCGATATTTGATAACGATGGTGAGAGTGTACATTGAAGATCAAAATGGCTCTCGAGTTTTTGTACACTCGTTGCAGAGAAAACAAAAACTCTTGTGCACATTTAAAAGCCTGTTTTATTGTTTTTCTCCAAGGAAATATCTCTGGGAAATTAAAATGGACAACAGATATAGTATTTACAGATTTGTGTTAACAGCCAATGGGGATATTATGATGGATCTGGCAGATAAGAACTTGAAAAAGAAAAAAAAAGAGTCAAGACATGGCATTATCTTCTTCCTCTCCCCCTACCAAACCCAATCTTCTCTTGGCGACTTTTGATCTGTAACACCAAACCTCAAAAGCCTCTGTCAAATCCGGATACAACCCGTTCTTGCTTAACCACTCAGTCAATATCTCAGCTTGGTCTGAAGCTGGCAATGCCAGAATTAGCGACACAAAGGATGATTCTAACGCTTGCCATATCTCTCCATCGATTTTACATCTCACAGCTTCATTCTCCTCCTCACCGTTTCCGGCAACCGCTGAGTCAACAAGAGGCTTTGTGTTTCTCACAAAGGGAAGCCATAGTTTTACCATCTCGAGCCGTTTCGCCGTTGGCAATATCACAGTTCCATAACCGATCGCCTCTACGACTTTCGCAGTCACCTCCGTGACCTTAACTCTTATCTCAACCGTCTCTGCAACCGTTTCCATCGCTTCCACTACCTTCACTAGCTTCTCAGAAGTGTCAACCCACGTTATGACAAAATCTCTAACCATTTCCATCTTTGTTAGTATCTGAAAAGCCCACGACAAGTCCGATACAACCATCCTGAAACACCCGTTTCCGCTAGTGACCTCAGAATCGACGGCTTTCAAGGAGATTGCTTCTAGACACTGGAAGAATCTTACAAACAGGCTCTTCACAGATTCCTTTACTTCAACCTTGATTTCTTCATCAGCAATCAGTAACGGAGCATCGTCATCTTCGGTTATCATATAGTCAATCTGTTCTTGAGCCGATGACTTTATGTCGCACAAGGGCAAAGGCGGAGACGAGGTAGCGAATCTAAAAGCAGATAAAAAGATTCCAACAACGGCGGATTGATCAACCGGTTGGAGACGGGCGAGAACCGGCTCTGCTTCTGATCCAATTGTCGGTATGATCCTCAATATCTCTTCCTCTTCGCCTTCTTCCCATGGGACAGCTTCCAAGTAGTTCACACAAGCAGTGACAATCTTCGGGCAACTAAGTTCTTTAGCGACACTGAGAATCCCCAACGCACTTTTCACATTATGGCACAGGTTATCCTCAGGGACGTCATCAGAGACAACATAGAGAAGTCGTAAGAGATTGATGTGATGATCGTAGTCTGATTCTTGACAGATGACTTCGACACAGTAGCGAGAATCAAGAATCTTGCAAGTGGGCCATTTGTCAGAGAGACGGTCTGCGAAATATCCACTTCTCTCACTAAGGATCTTGGAGTGGCAATAGATCCAATCGTCACGGCCTTCTTCGTTTCTTAGTCGAACAACTATGTCACTGGTAGATCGATCACCAAATGTATATGAAGCCTCGGCTTGATCATCCTGTCGAGAATCAAAAACCGAGTAAAGAACACTGAATCTAACCATTTTGAAACCCACAAACCAGAAATCCATCCTTGGTCTAGTACTATTATACTTACACGAGGCTCCATAGAGAAAAAAGGCGGGGGCTTTCCCTTGAATTTGATGTAGTTTCAGCACCTGAATAAGTAATCACCATGAAAGAGAGGACGAAATGAGATGAAGTTAGCAGACGAAACCAAACTCAGCAAAAAGACGCCATCATTACCCAAAATCACACATTAACCACCAGAAGTATGAGGGAATACAGAAAGCATGAAACTTTTAGTTACGACGAATTGATTAGTATACTTTCCGAATTCGAACTGAGACCTAGAAATAGAAAGACAATCATTTTTCGGATATACTTATCGGAGAACAGTACCCTAAATGTTGAATCTTTAAGATTCTCAGTGGGACTTCTTCGAAAGGTACATAAACACTAAAGCTTTAATCTTGCATCGACGAACCACTCTGATATCATCCAAACTCCACCCGATCTCTCTCTCTCTCTCTCTCTCTCTTCTGTACCAGTTCCTTTTTCTCTCTCTCTCTTTGGTGCAAAATCTTTTCAATGCCTACTTGATGATGTGTGTGTCAGAACTTTGTTGGGCTGAAAGATAAATTATTTTCTTTTTCTTTGTTCTTTTGGTTCAGATTCGATTGAATCTTGTTGGGTCTCTTTCAAATGCTCTTTTGGGGCTTTTAAGGCCTCTTCAAGATTTCAGTGATCACTGACATCACTGCAGTTAATGTTCGGAATTTACTAGTATAAAAAGTTATAAATGTAAGTAATTATTTGCTGGTTGTACTGTTATTTGGTACTACATGGTACACTTAAAAAAGTTCATTCAAAAGCTTGCAAAGAGATCTTATTCTGATGTAATAATATCAAAGGATGAAAGAGTCGACACTAAATCTTAGATATATCATCCATCATCATTACTTACTAAGTCGACTATGTGCTTTCACTAATCAAGTCGTATGTTCGTGGCTTACAACAAACTCAGGATTCTCGCTTTGCAAGGCTCGAACCTGAAGGGAGTTTGTTTTTTCGCAAAATGTACATGAATCTAACTAAACAACAACAATAAACCAATTACGTCTACATATCAACTGAAACAATGTACATGTTATTAAACATTACAGAGATGGGAAAAGCAACAAGTAAACGACGGATATCTTTGCTGACAAGTCTCTTTCTTCTCATTGCTGCCCCAATTTTTCCTGTCACAACGAAAAATTACACATACCGATTTTAGCGTAACTCTACAAGTGAAGTGAACACAAACGTAGATATGATGTTTCAGAAAGCAAATGAAAAGCCAAAAAAAATATAAGGAGACGACTCGATTTAGAAAGCAACCTGAAGCATCTGCATTAACTTTGGATGCTGTTCCAGAAGCTGACACAGCTTGTCGCGGTCACTTAGCAGAGCCTGAAAAGGAGATTTAAGAATTATGGCAAACTGTGACACGTGATACTAAAGAAAACAGCGCACTGTTACAAGGTTGTGAATTACAAACCTGAATGGCTTCTGGGGACTTGAAGTAATCATGTAATGACATTCCAGATTCTTGTTGCTGAGAAGTCCCTGCTCCTTGCTGACCTTGAAGAGCGTGTTGCTGTGGCTGTTGCTGTTGCTGCACATGAGAGATCTCTTGTTGTTGATGGGGGTGATAATAAGGCTGCACATGCGTCTGTTGCATCATCTGCATCTGATGCAATGGAATCTGATATTGGTTTTGCAATGATACTCCTTGCTCGGATGGCGCAGATATCTGTATGGGGGGTCTAACATGCTGAGGAGGCTGCATAGGGCGTTGTAGCTGTGAAAGCTGCATAGGTTGCAACTGAGGAATGGAGGGAACCGGCAACATGGTCTGCGGCTTATCACCTCCTTGATGCATAGGATTCCCATAGAATGGCACTGGGAGAGATGATGGCCTGCTAAAACCAGGGGATTGCATTAGAGTTGGGGGAGGGTAAGAGGTCATTCCGGCACCTGAAACAGGATTGCCTGTCTGCGGATCAATGGCTGGACCACCTTGTTGTTCAGTGGTGCCTGCACCTGCCTGGTTGTATCCAAAAGATTGAACTGTAGATGTCCTTGGTGGTAACGAGGCATATGGGTTAGATGAGTATTGAGGAATCGCTGAAGGATGTGGTGGCATAAGCCGGATGGGTCCTCCTGAAGATGGTGTTGCATGACTAATAAACGGGGAGGATTGATTAGAGAGAGAATCAGAAGAATGTGGTATCACAGGTGAGACTGATGGAGGTGGCACTAAGGGCAAAGGAGGCTGGTTTGGCATCATTTTCTGATCATAAACCCCCCGACCACTGAATCCAGGAATATGGCCCGAATGTTGCTGATTACTCTTTGAATAGAAGCCCTGTGGACCCACTCTAGGATCAATCAAATTTTGTCCTGAAGATCCTGGAATGTTGTTGTAAGCAGGTACAAACCCAGAGTCAGAAATGCCAGCGCTCTTCATTGGAGCCATCTTCTTTGTTTCGTCTGCCTGCTCACCATATTTCCTCTCTGAAGAAATGCTTGGTTCCCGAATCAATGACATCTCGGGGCGTGAAGCTGATATTCTTGATGAAAATTCGCTCTGAGCGTTCTCGTCAACGTTGGTTGCCAATGGTGTGTCCATGTGGGAGAATTGACTACTTCCGTTTGCATCACTCTCCGTTTCTTCAACAATGGAGTGAGGAGAATTTTGTTCAACCATGACAGGAGCAGGCTGCATAAGGTTCTCATCGGGCTGAAGAAAGGGTAACTTGTCATCGGGTCCTTCACATTCCTCACCATCAAAAACTATATCTATTCCTTGTAGATCATCATCAGGATCGGCTTTGAATTGTTTCGGTTTACCTGCGACTTTTTCAGTATCTCTAGCAGGAGTAGGAGTTTTCACTTGTACAACGGCCTCTCCAACCACAATGGTGGAGGCATTTTGACCTCGTTCTCTTTGTCTGGCCATAAATTCATCAACATGAATAGATGGAGGTCTACCACTGCTAGATCCTGCTCGCGAAATGGTTATTGCATTAGAATTACCAGCTGTATCAACACTCCTCTCCCTGGCAACATAGTCATCCACATGCATAGAGGGAGGCCTGCTCGTATTCGGTTTGCGCTGCCTAAAGGTATCTCTACGTGTAGGAGCTGGAGGAAGGGATAGAGAACCCGGTCCCCGTTGAATTGAACTTTGGTTCGGTATGTCAACAGAAGAGTTTTCGCCTTTAGCACGCCTGCTGGAGCTCTCCACAGTTGGTAGTTTCCTTTTTGCAGGAAGAGATGATTGCGGCAAACGCTCAGGTAATGTTTCTGGAAATTCCCACCAGAACTTGTCTTCAAGTCCTCTTTGATGGAAATCAACCTGAATATTTTCAGAGTTCACATCATCCATATCAAAATTCTCAGGAGAAAGAACACCTTTGCATGAGACAAAATCATCAACATTCCCGTCTTTTAGCAACGACAGCAACGACTGTGTTACCTTCAAATTCACAAAGATAATACAGAGGTCAGTATCAAGAGGAAAACAACAACAAAAAAGTGAGGATGATGCAAGAAAAAAAGGTATGGGTACGTCAGTAGTACCTCATGCAAATAAGGTTTCATCTCAGTAGCTGCTGAACTATCAGATCCCAAAGTCATTGAACCCAGCAGTGTCACCATTTGTTCAATCACACCGATGTTTTCCTCTCTAAAAGAGTCTGTACCACTAAAATCGCTTGGAAGACCAAAGAGGGATTTTAGTCCTGATACTTTCTTCGAGTCCAAACTGTAAAAAAAAAATTTAGACTACGCAAAGCTTAAATGATGTGTTAAATATATATAGTTAGAAGGACACTATATTTCATGTATCCACATACGCAGTGAAGATGGTCATACATCAACTAACAATTCTAACATGAAACACAGGAAGATTGATTCTTTGAAAATGATCGTAGCCTATCAGAGTTGAAAACCCTATGAAATTCGTGTTAAAGTGGCTGAGCAGTAAATTAGTGGATAAAAGAGAGACTGGGAGTCACCTTTTACCATCAAGGCATAATCTGATGGAGCCCACGCTCAGCACGTTTACTGCCTTAATTGCAAGGCTAAACAAATCATCTTTTGAATTAGCTGAGTTCAACAACTTGATCCAGCAAGACAGAAAAGGGGGATTTTTCTTCATCTCTAATTGATCGAGACTCAAATTACTAGTGTCACACGACCTTCCAGACACAGGTTCTTCAGCACCAGAAAACAGATGAAACAAAAGTGAAGCCAGACCATCTTGACCTTCACCACATGAGACCAGGTCTTTGAAAGCGGTGAGACAAGATAAGAGCTCATTGCCAATAGGCAACACCTACAAAAGGAAAATCTTTCTATGTAATCATATTTTTGTAAAGATAATATTACAAAGATGTCTATTAGGAGAGCTCAAGGCATTTCAGAAAAATCTATCGTCACAAACAATCATAATTTAGAGCCTGTAGCCTTCCGTATTTCCAAATGGACGAGTAACATAATAGTATCTGGAAAAGAAATGATCAACATAGACCACTACAATGTTGACAAAATTTAATATACCTGACAGAACTTCAGCACAAAGGGGAAAATCAATGCACAATCTTTTGCACTCAAACTGGCCGATCTGTACAAGTTAATAGAATTGAAAAAAAAAATGTGGTCAAGATAAGGTAGTATTAGCACAAGTAGGATCCAATATACAAACGCATCCAAAAACGGTAACGTTAAACACTCCTGCAGAGGAAACACTTACATTTCTTTTTTCTGATAGTACGAGAGAGGCACTTGCAAATCACAAAGCAGTGAGATCGATCTGAAGACTGGAATACACCACTGAATCACACTAGACTCGGACACAAATCCATACTCTAGAACCCTCTTTTCACTTGGATAGGTGGCATCATAACATCTTTCCAGAACTTCCACAAGCAGTTGAACAATACCCTCCTCTAACAATAATATCTGAAACGAATAAATTCCAGGTGAAGAGGAAACAAAAAAAAGTGATGGAAAGTTATGATCAAATGGTAAAGGGTGTGACCTTAGCATGCGGATGCTCCAATAAACTAGCCAAAAAAGTAAGATAACGGTAGACCTGAAACAGAAAATAAGACTGGTTAGGAGCAGCAGTACATAGATAGAAAGTTAGGGAGGCAGAGCAATCACCATATAAGCTCCAGTGTCACTTGTTGATGATTGATCCAAAATACCCTCTCTGATAGATGAAAACATGGGCCGCACAAGGATAGAAGCATGTTCAACCCTTTGACATGCAATACGAACTATGAAAACCCGAAGCATATCCTGAATGACCACCAATGCCTGTTTGAAAATAACAACGTCAAACTCCAAATCATGCTGAATAGATGTTAACAAAAGCCAAAGAAGCAGAGAAATACTGAAGCTAACAAGAAACAGAAGGACATACAGATACTGCATGATGTTGGATAATCTTTGCAATCTTGTCAAGATTAGGTGTCAAATAGTTTATCAGCTTTTCAAGGGGGGCACACTCCAGATACCAATTGATCTGTTTCTCCTTCTGTGGACCCATCAACGTCCCAACCGCCAACTTTCTGAGACCACTTAACAAGGGCATGCCACTCTTCCAAAACCAGACTCCTTCTTCGGGGAGAATGTCGCTCTTGCAGTGAGAAATACATGAAGATTAAGATAAAATCATTTTAAAAGTATAATAATAAATAGAGATCTTCTAGTTGTTGCCATTTACATGAAGTGACTACACACACATGTACAGAATTCAATCGCGAAAGTTACAATAGCTGTCTATTTCTGGCAAAAAATCAAATAATGCATGCCATCTCAATCACCAAGTAAAAGATAATTAGCGGAAGTGTAAGATTTCATACTAGAATGCAGAGGAAGCTACATGTCTCCTTTGGACCTAAGGCAGGAACAGAGGACGTCCCAACACCGGAAAGAAGAGTGTGGAATAGACCAGGAACCCATCCATAAACTGGCCAGCAGGCAAGAGCAGACACGATGAGGTGGCACACTGCTCCAAAGCCAAGAGCAGAGTCCGGATAATGGGAGGACAGATCAGCTGCACAAGCAGCTAGTTTCGGGCTGGAAAGATAACAAGTCATCGTGGCTCAGAGCTTAATTTTGCATAAACATATCACCATGTGATTTATACTACTAAAACAAAAGACAAAGTAACTCACCTGACTTCCCGATGTAACCTTAGGAGCGCCTTCATTAGTTTGGTGTTTCTATACTGCTCCTTAGCTTCCTTTAGATAGAAAAGACAATGTCAATGACCAGAGGGGATATTAACAACGCATAAGCCCGCAATTATAGAATCTCAACAATGAAAAATAAAGGCAGAATTTCAGAAGCTATGGCTCTTGAGAAAAGATCCGCAACCAAATCGTTCTGCACAATCAATTCAGTAGCTGCCAATTCACAATGAAGAACTAATAATGTTAAAATAACAGACCTGTAGTCTCTGCAGAACAGATATCAAAAGGACAAGGGAAGGAATTAACAGATCCACCAAGCTTTGCTCACGATTACGTTCAGACAAAAAGTCAGAAATAGAACTGCATCCATGATCGTCATCAACCAGATAATCTGCCCAAAACAAAAGAGCGAGTTGAGCATCACCTATAATCATCGAACAATTAATGAAAAGTAGCTGAAAACATCGTAACCTATGGGAAGAAAGTTATTGAAAGGTAAAATGTAAAAAATGTTATCTAGCCAGTGGGCGAATTAAACTCTTCCCAGCATCTCTAATCATAACGTCTATATTTAAGCGTCAAATGGGTGCATCCGAAATACAGAAGAGTTAAATAAAAGCATAGAACATACATACGGTCATTTACCATAAATATTAGACGACCTCTCAAACATGAAGCTGCAGTTGACCAAAATAGCATACACAACTGTAACCGCACCCTCATCAAATAAAGCAGCAGCAACAGTCTGTACAAAGCACAACGTTTCAGAACCCAAAATTAAGAAGACTACAACATCTAAAGAGAAAACAATCGCTGGAAAAAATAATGGGGAACGATAACATACTGAGTTATCTGAAATCTGCGCTAAAATCCGGAGAGCTGTTGTCAACTGTGAAATTGATGAGTCAGAAAGGTTAACACCTTCAAAAGATTTCTCAGAGATAACTTTTCCGAGATTATCTAGGACGTTCATCTCAGAGACATTCGTTGATTCTCCAACACCATTCTCAGCCGGTGTTAGATCCAGTGCAAGGATGCTTGATGATGATAATTGGGGGTCCCCTCCAGAAGCCAATGCAGCAGCATAACGTAAAAGGCCAACTACACCATGTTTGTGATAAACCACACCCGCATCAATCCATTTAAGTAATCGTGAAGGAGCATCTTTTCGATTAGAACCACCCAGTGACAAAGTATGCAATGCCTTATGTAGGAGTGGGGCGTGTTCTATCCAAGCATGCAAGCATGATGCAGTTGAGTCGGAGACTATGACTTCAAAAATCTCAGCAGCTGAGTGACATATTGCTAGATTAAGGGGTGAAATTCCTGAAATGAGAATGTTAAGCAAGTAAGAGGTTTTGAAGGAAGATGACCAAGAGACCACGCCAAGTTAGTAAACTCAAAGATGAAGCAGCAACGGTACCACTATTCTCAACTGCTGGCTCCATATCCTTGACTGAATGCAAAGCTTCAATCAAAACTGCTAAAGCCTAAAAAAGAATGATAAAGCATGTTACTGAAATTCATAATTATCCCTGCTTCAATACGATTTACACCACCACTCAGAACAAGAGAATTAACAATAATAAATAAGAACACTAACAGAGTTTGCATTCTTAAAGCCCCTCAAGAAGTTGTCATGGTCAGCCCAAAAACTACCAAATGAATATCACTAAGCGTTAAAGTTCAATGAGCTCTAACAAATTTTCTTTAACATTAAGGCCAGCAGAGGGGTCACAGATGCAACACTTTCGTCAATAATCTCCCAGAAAGTTTTAACTAAAGGTTTAAAGTTCATGAGGGTAGCAATAAGCACCACCAAACTCGTGATCTTTCAAACAATCAAATGAGTGCCATTTTTTCACCATGAAATGTTTAACCATTTATCAGCTTCAAAAGCAAAGCAGGTGAAAAAAAAAGAGAATTGTAGATTAATGACAGAGAAATTAATCATAGATTGTGAGAGACCACGATGAATAAAAGAACAAAAGTATACTATTATATTTCCTGGTTCCAGATTCATACCTCTGGGAATTCACCTAATGTCAATAAAGCTTCACGCCCACAATCAGACCTGCACTTGCAAAACGCCTTGAAATTAATTTCAAAAGAAGACAAAAACAAACATAAGCAGATTTTGGCACAGCGAGACATGACAGCAAAACATTTCTCACCTAGAAACATCACGCAGCTCCCATAAAATCCTTAGAAATTCTTCTGTCTGTGGAGTCGACTTGAGCAAACGATCAACCGCACTCACCTGAATGAAGTATGTAAGAAACAGTAGGATACAAATATAAATCTACATATGTAAAGCAAATGCCCTTTATGGTAACAGGAACCCACCACCCTCAAATGTACTTCAAGATTTATTCCAATTTCCAAAAAGCTGCAAGTAAAACCCTTCGATATCAAAACTGAAGCATAGCGGAGAGGGACACACTCCTCCTCCTTGTTCAGATCAACAGATCCCTTCAGAGATTGTATTATTGTAGCAGTCAGCTGAGAATGATCTAGCAAATAACTCAATCCTGGAAAACAGAAGAAATGGGCTGTATTACAACTCTAACGCACATAATGATCAAGTGTGTTCTAATGAGAAAGCAAAATGAGAATACCTGTGCGAGAAAACATAAGTGAAAGAATTATGTTTCCAATAAACATTGCGATATCTGCAAAGACATCCATAATGTCTCCAGCTTTAGAATGCAATCCAGGCATTGAGAGAAGTGCTGCCGACAAAGGAAGAAAACCCCGCTCCTGCTCATTGTGAGATGCTTCAAGTAAGGTTTATCATTTAAAAACTCTCTAAAAATTTGATTTTAGTGACATAACGAGAAGTGGAAAAGCTAAGTTTATTTGGACACGCAACATATTCATCAAATGTTTTTAGCAACTAAAATAGTGCTTAAGGTGCAAGTCAAAGACTAATTTAACCAAGTGATCTACCTTCAGAAGTGCCAACATGTGCGAATCAGTTCCAGAGTTGGAAAAGGGACATGCCCATGAAGCAGTTAGTTTACTTGTGGCTTTGTATGACAAATACCCTTCAGAATGATCAAAAACCAAGCTTCTTTCTGCGTAGGCTGATGGAGAGGGATCTTCAACAGATCCAAGTGACTTCATCAGCGTCTGTATCGACGATAGTCAGTAGTAACACCAGTGACAATGTTAAATGGTTGGTTTACATGATTTTATTAACGACCAAATAACATGAAATTATAATCAGCAACAAACCTGGAGTTTTTGAAGTTGTGACTTAGCATCAGATAGCATATTCAGATTATGAGTTGCAGCCCCATGTGAATTGGAGAGACCTTCCAGTGCTGACAACACTGCAAACTGATGAAAGAAAGTATCAATAACAGTAACATTAGGGGCCTCTCAAAATAATGCCAACCAAAAAGATTCTTAATATGGAGAGTACCTCATATCTTGATATAACCTCATAAATTCTCAAGCGACGAAGAATATAAATTGCAAGAGAGGCAATTTCATGACATGGTTTCTGCATGAGTAATTTCAACAGAAGACAGTAGCCTTCACTCTTCGCAGACGGGATATTTCCATCCTCACGAGGCCACCAACTTAAAAACCCCTCACACCCAACTGCATGGCGAGTAGCCTGCTCAACAACTCCAAGCAACAGCAAGGTGATGGTTGTAGAATTCTGAACATCATGACGAAACAAATATAAAAGTTGATCCATCCCCCCAGAATCGACAAAATGGAGGCAGCCTTCTCGGCCAGAGCATAATAAAAAGGCCAAACTTAAACCTAGAAGAGTGGCTTTCCCCTGAAATGAGAAAAATAAACAGATATGAGTAATAAAAATTTCTATCACCAGCGTGTGAGAGAGCTAAGAATAATTTTGTAATACCTTTGAAAGCTGTGGAAGGGCAGTACACAAGGAATCCCTTTCAAACTGAATATATGGGCTTAACATATCGACCAATTGTTGAGAAGTGGCCAAATCAGTCTCTGATTCAAGGAAGCCGAACACTGCTGATGATCCAAGTGGCACATCTGATTCTTGAACTTCATTGAGACCAAGAATGTCTTTCTTAATCTTGTCAGTTATCTCATGGAAAATCCCAGAATCTATGGAACTGGCCCCGGCCAGACCATTCTTATTCTTTAGAAAGAAATCTACGTTGTCTGTAACATAAGACGAGACCCCAGACACTACCATATCCACAAATCTATTAACTACATCATTAGTGGCTAGCTGGTCAAAGACTTTTACCAGCAGCTGCAACAATCGCTTAACTTCCACAGGCACATCTACAGCAGCCAGGGGTAGAGATACTATGTCTAGAGACGATAGACATTCATCTATTGTTCTGTTGACTGAGTGCAACACCAACGGCAAGTCCTCAAGATTACCTTCAGTGGAACTCACAATATCAGTTACAGAACGACCTTCAAGAATGATATTGTACTGCCCCAAATCTTTCACAATGTTCCCATAGACGATCAAGCTCAAACTCCGGTAGCTACCTCTAACCACAAGATGGTTTGTTACAACAGCCTGCAATTTTGATGAAAACAGTCCTTTGAGATATGGGTGCTACTCAAAATAACGCAAGGAAATGAACCTTACAAAAATGAAATGGAAAAGCAGCAAACATCAATTTGAAAAGAAATCATATCGTAGCAGTTACCTCCACTTCCAAAGGATAGGGCGCTGAAGGGGTGTATAGAAAAGGGTTACAAAGACGCTTAAACTTTGATTCTCCTTCACACCGAACGAACACTTCCAATGCAAATGAAGGAGGTGAAGTAGCCCTGATGAAGAATATTGTCAACATTCAGATAAACCTCCACATATATCGCCCACACTAAAGACAAACCTCAAGACATGCCACGGATTCCAAGTCAATCAGTATAAGAACACACAGCCAAAAGAACATACCCGACAAGGGAAACGGCTTGAGAAGAAGAGGAGGCATTCTGCTCCAAAAATTCGCAGGCTGTGATGACCACTGGCTCAGCAAATATCACCTATAAGAATCAAAGGAAACATGATATAAATCCCCAGAGGCGATCAACTGAACAAATAACTTTGTGACATCAAATGCCAAACCATCACATGAAATACTTGTTCCGACCAATCTCGACCAATCTGGTTTATGGCAGCATTTTCAAGAGTATCATAAACCAAAAGGCCAATAGAGCGACAGCTTAGAAGGTTACCTCGTCGACATACTCGTCCAATTGAGGATGAACAAAGGTCTGAGCGAACAGAACACAAGGCTCGGTTCGAACCATGTCTACAGGATGATTGCCAGTCTTCTGGAATCGCCTACGCTTCTTAGAAAAATAGATTCAGCCTGGTTGCTAAATCTGAGATTATTCAATGATGCCGCTCAATTAGAGTAATCAGAGACGAAACGGCACTTTACACAAATTCAAAAACCCAAAGGGTGCGCGACCGCAGCAACTAGGTCACGAATATCGTCTATGTGAAGTTTCTTCAATAGAAATGGAACAATCAGGTTTGAATCTCACTACTTTGGGATCGACACAGACCTCGGAAAAAAGGGAGAAAACTTGTTGCATTGAGCAACGAAGCGACAGGAGGAATGAGAAAACACACAATTGTTTAAGAGTAACGAATCGAAGAAGCTTGCCTGGGAATTCGAAGGGGAGATGGCGACGCAGAGCCAAGGAGAAACGCCGTTGAAGCTTTTTATTTGCCGGCGGTAAGCTCTTTTTGTTTAACCGGCGTTAAGGTTTTTAGGGTTGGCCCGGTAGAGACTAAACGATAAAAAGCTTTTGTATATCGATTTAAGCCAATATCAAAATAATCGTTTGTTTTTTCCCCAATATCCAATGTTTGCTCTCTAAATTTTTTAAAAAATTATTATTTTACTTATACACACAAATATCTAATTAGTACTACAGTTTCGCTTTTATTATTAGTTAAGCAAAAAAAATATTGATAGTTATGGATCCAATTTGTCAAAACTCCACATATTCATATATAGCAATGAAAAATAAGTAGATTATCCTACAAATAAAAACCGGGATAAACACACTTAAACCTTTCAAAAGTCGGTTAACATCTTACAACCGAGGCAAGTTGAACATACTTTTGTATATGTATGGTGAATATATCATGTTTTATCGGTTGCATTTCCTGAGATTTTTCTATACGAATTTTCATTTTTGTTTTTTTTTTCTTCCTCTGGACCCAACTCGCAAAGTCCATATATTTTTGGATACTCATGCATGTGTCATATATATTATATAGCAATGAAAAAAAAAATCAAATCATCCTAAAATCGGGATAAATAGATCACAAACACTTAATAAGTCAATATATATAAAAATAAAACATCATAGCCGTGGATGTTGGAGCAAGAGGGAAGTGGTTAAATTATTACACAACCATATATCATTTAACGATATATTGGACTTGACATGAGATGTCCTTAGTTCTGGTTTGAAGGCTTAAGCCAAGGCTTTGGCGTAGGAGCCGGTCTACAGAGGATGGGATAGTTCTCGCCTTCTACAAATGTACTCCAGACCTTAGCTTGATACTCAACAAGAGGACCATCAGGTTTCTCTGTAGCCATAAATGTAATGTATGACTTATATAATTGGGTCCTTTTGAGTAGAGACCACTCACCACTTCCACAAACTCCACATTCAGTTCCTCTTTTGCAAAAACAAGAAATCAAATAAATAAAATTATAGAGGTTGGAAACCTCTGACTGGGCCAGAGTTTCTCAGCTCCAGTTGGTGTTGGGCATTGTATTAACATAAATTCGACCAGATATACAAAAACAGCTCTTACATATGTTACATAATTTGAACTTCTTACAATTCTTGTTTGTTTCAGAAACTTAAACACACACACACACAAAGAGAGCTGTTTGTTCACATGAGAAAATCAGAAACCACAAGAGTTTTCACACACACACTAGTTGGAACAAGTGGGTTTAGTTACCAAAAGCCCATCATTGTTCTTCACCAGGTTTTACACAGAGATTAAAAAAAAAACAAGGTTGATCTCACCTGACACGGCGAGGAAACCTTAGTAGAGAAGAATGAGCCAAAGATGATTTGCCTGTTCACAATCAAATGGATTGGGAATCCGTTTGACTGAGAAACAACGGTAAAGGATCAGGTTTTGAAACTGCAGCAGACGTTATCCATTGTTGCTGCTGCAATCCACTTGCTAGGCATTACCATGCCACCAAGGGGATGATGATGGACTGAAGAACTTAGAAAGTAGTTCATGCTTGTAACTTCTGATCCCGAGACATTTCGTCCATTCGATATGTTCACCGTCCCTCTTTCCGGGTGAAGAACTTCAGAATTCTGAGAGTTACTTTGCTGAGGCTGAGACTCACTCTGCTTCTTTCCAGCAGCTTTCTTTGCATTGCCTCCGCTTTTCTCCATGTTCTGACTTTTAGTATTCAAGAATCTCCCACCGGATCCTCTAGGACGGCGCAATGCGTGGAGATGCCGCGAATGATGCATATATGGCTGCAACATACATACATAACATAAGTAAGGCAAACAAAAAACTGGAATTGATTTGCAACAAGAGTATCAAATGGTACAATCACCTTACGGCATCTGCTACTCAGTTTGTTCTGATCAAGAACAGCAGCAGCCTTTGCACGGGATTGGCGTCGCCTGATGATTCCATGGTACTGCTTCGAGTTCACATAGATTGTTCCATCTTCTGTTTCCATGTTCAGAGGAAGCATCACCCTGCTCTGAGATCCGTAGGCTGAAACAACTCCATAGTATTGTTGTTCCGCACAAGGATACTTTGTGTAGATCTAAAATGACCAAATACACCAAGCAAAATCTACCTATCTTAGAAACAAATTAAAAGGAAATTGATTTTGAATATGTTTTTCAGTGCGGACAACTGTACCTGTGGCTGAGTAAATCCAAGTTCCAAGCAAGGTTGGTTCAATGAGAAAGCAGCTCCATGAGGCTTTTCCACAACTCTTGAACTCTTCCCATCACCTAAAAGCATTACAAAACTGCTCTTTTAGATTCACCGTTAATCGATACAAAAAGAGAAAACCTTTTCTACTTCAGAATTTGAAGCACACAAAAATCTCACTACAACCATCCATTTCAGGACGTTCATGAAGAAAGACAAAGGGAAGTTAAAGAGTTACCGAGTGAGAAAGCTAAGTGAGAGGCAGAGTTGCTCTGTTTATCCACACGTTGTCCTGTCTCTCCGGCAGATCCGACCTTAACTCCAGGGAACGAGTCAGAGTCGCCGGCGAGACTCTCCGGAGCCAACGGCTGAGATCCAAAAGCATTCCACCAAGAAATCTGCGGAGCAGAGTGGAGACTTTCTCTCACAGTTTGCATAGCCATCTCCAAAATCCAATACAAAAGTGAATAAACAAAAAAGGAAATCACGATTTGATGTTGCCGAGATGAAAGATTTGTTCCTGTGTGAAAGATGAACAAGAAAAAGAAAAGTCAACAAAGTAATAAGACTTGGATGTGAAATTTTGGTCGAATTTCAAACCCAACTGAGAAAAATCTGATAAAAAACGTAGGAACTTTGGGATTGGGTATTGCACAAAACCACACGAATGACGAAACCCATATGTGAATCATCATCAAGAGACAGACTTGTTGTGTAAAGTAAGAAAAAATATTGCGAGAAACGAAAAAGATAAGACACAGAAACTGAAATCTTTTTAACAAACCAAACACTAGACAAGAGTCCCAAATAGCAAACAAAGTCTAAAAAGAAGATGAGTAAGAAATAAGCAAAACCCCAAATGTTGGTCAAAATCAAACACACCAAAACCTATGTGAATCTAACTAGCAAAAGAGAAGAGATTGAGGAAACTTACACACAGAGGGAGTGAGAGAGTGAGAGAGAGCTTCAGATTCCTAGGAAGAGGCAGAGAAAAGCCCAATTGTTAGGAGCCATGTCGGTTCCAAAACAAGAAACAGAGATTCATTCACGCAAGACACTAGAAGAGAGAGAAAGAGAAGGGAGAGAGAGAGTCGAGCCAATATATGAATTACAAGTGTAGTAGATGGCAACTATTGCTTCATCCACCAATCACCTTCAACTTTTATGCTACTCTGTTTGTGTTTTGTTTTTTTTCCAACTTTCAACTTTATTTCGAGATATATAAAATTAAAATAATTGCTCTTACTGTAGCGTTGGCTTGACGTGCTTTCTTCAAAAGCTACAATGATCCCACTTAAAACCATTTTTCCCAATTCTCCATTAGGTGGAGTAGTGCTTGGGTTGTCAATTAAATTGTTCATTATGATTGTGGTCCTTGTAAGCTTTTTAATTCTAAATTTTGTTTATACGTCATAGTGAAAAAAGTATCGCCACTCAAAAAATGATAATAAATAAAGTAAGCAGCCTGACAACTTCAACAATGACGTGCCAATATTTTGCTATTATAAGCTCGTGACTCATTCCCTATCAATTTATAATATAAAGTCTACTACACACAACCTTGTATAATTCTGATAATGGACCAAACATGTAATCACATGAATAGATTGACACTTGTTGAGATGTTGTTCTTAACTAGGTTTTCAAGATTTTTTTTCACACATTGTCCTTTTGTTTCCTCTTTTGTTATGTTTCTTTAAAATAGTTCAAGTCATTTTGTGAACGTACCAGTCCTTACACATGTATATGTATAAGCTCTATAGATATTAATTCTAATGTTATATAATACCTTTATTTCAAATCCTATTGTCAAACGTGGAACATATATAGCTATAATTTGTATTTGCTTATATAATTGATATAAAATATATATAGTTTATTTTATTAGAATGTAAAAAAATAAATACTATATGTAAACGTAACCGTGAATGCAAAAAAGCAATCACATTCAAAAGATAGTTAGTATGGTCTAAGGGCAACTAAGATTAGATTGAAAACAATAGTTTAGTTGGTTAAGATTAGTGTTTGCTTTTGTTTATTTATTATATATGTAGTGTTAAGCTTACCCCATGCACCACCAGCTTACTATCTTTGCCAACACATTAATCAATTGAATTATGCACTTGCTAACTTCTACTATATATCTTAATTTATACTCACCATATTATCTAAACTTATCTTAAATATCTGAATTTGCACACACACAAACATTTCTTAAATATCTGCACCACACTTTTTGGGATTACTGATATAATTCTATGATTTAAGTGTAGTCGAGACTAGAAGATTAACATAAATATAGCTCATTTTCCAAATCATTTTTACTTTAGCTTCAATTGTTATTAGTGTACGTTTCCATTTTTAAAGTAGTTATCAAAGCATCTTATACAGTCAACCTAACAAGAATAGATGATGACATATATTGTCAACGTACGACGGATATCTATGATTTTATTTGTAAAATTGATGTTAAGCTAAATTTCATGAACCGTCACGGCGGCACCAAAAGATTTATACAAACTGTATCTACACACATGTTGAAAAGAAAAATATTTTATAAGATAAAACACAAAATTTGAAACGGATCAATTCTATATATATAACACAACCGAAATGAAATTCAAGAATAGATGGATTAAGGAGGAATTCTAAGGTGGCAGTGACTAGTGAGATGAACTGGTTTTGCAGGACCTACATATTACCAATATGAGGCAAACATGTGGCATTTATATATTTTTGTGTGATAATTGCATTGACCACCACTACATCAAATATTTATAAGCAAAGAAAGTAATTGTCCCAGATAGATAATATCTCATATAGTAATTTTGTAAACATATAGATGGCAGTTGCATGCCATGTTACGAAGACGTTTTCTCGTATCGATTTTTAGTTCTACTTCTATCTATCATCGATTTTTGGTCTTTTTGAAATAACTCTACATATAATTAATTATTTCCATATTCAGTCGGGATCATCTATGATTCGTCTTCTCTAGATGCGTTATCCGTATGAATACGGAAATAAAATATATATTTTTATAAAGTTTTTTTACTGTGGGATAATTTCTTAACAGTAAATAAATCATAAACTTAATACCTTTCCTTGTAATATAAATATCTAACACCACTAAAACCATCTCCATTGGTAAACCCCTTAATGGAGCTCTTAACTACTTTTTTAATATAAATTTTCTATCACTCAGTTTTAAGAACATTTGAAATATATTTTCCTTTTTTACTTTTCCATTGGTAGAATCTTTAATGGGTCTCTTAAAAATAGAAAATCTATATTTTGAACTATTTAATTCTTTCGCCAAGTTTGTGGCGGCTCAAACCGGCGGCACGTCAACCTCATTATTAGCTCCGATGTGTTTGAAGATTTGCCTTCCTGCATAGGTCTTGGTAAGTTGCTCTTATCCATTGCAACTAGTGAAAAGCTAATTGAATCTGGATATCTTTATGATTGAAATTGGTTTCGCTAATACCAACATTTCTATTTCAATTTTTCAGATGATAAACAAAGTTTAACACGGTACATAGAGAGGGATTAGAGAACACTAACTGGTCTCACTCATGCACAAGTGTATCCATGAGAGATGGAAACTCCTTGCTCATTTCTTGAATCACCAAAGTCACCATATCCACATTGTCCAGTTCTTTCAACTGAAGCGATCCAATTTACAATCGATAGATACGTAGAATCAAGATTCACTAGTTATAACGAATCACATTAAATCACAAGTGCAGAAATGTGTTACACAGTAAGACTTACCATTTTGTTGAGTTCTTCAGGGCTCGGCAGAAAGACAGCTTGAAACAAGGAGTATACCAACTTTATTTTTTGCCGTAGAGGCAACTTCGCCCATGTTCTTTTCACAGTGATCTGCTTCGGAAAAATATTGAAATCAAATGAGTATACACCGGAAGATGCAACTCCATGTTATAAGATATATACTAACATTACTAAAAGAATGCTTTGAAACTGTGGACCTAACAACACATCACTTGTACAGGATAATCACCAAGTATCACCTTGCCGCCATATTTAAGCTTTTGGTATTCCAAGAAAATCTGTTTCCACGAAATTGTGTTCCTCCCTGCAATCTGGACAAATATTTATCTCGCTTCTAATTGCTTCAGTGGCACGAAAGTGGCAACCACAACTAACACACACCTCGTAGTTTCAAGAGCGACCCCTTCTATAAAGTCATTGCCTATATGAAGACTAACATGAGCCAGACTATTTTCAACATCAGAAACATGGTGGTTGATCTCCTCATTCACACTAGACTCGCATTCAACATCATAACCTTGATCCAAATCACCAGGATGATCATTGAAAGAACTCTCATGACTTTCATGTCTACTACCTTCATTCAACAAATCCACTATAAATTCGATTCACTAACAACCTTTCTACATGTGTCCAGGATTCAACAACCACTATATAAAAATTCATAGCAATAAGACAAATTCATGGTGCTTAGACTCTCTACTTAAATATTATTTACAAAAGCAAAAACCATTCATCACTCAGATTCTAGTCGCTTCAGAACATCAATCGAAGGTTGGCAAAGTTTCACGATGGTCAACAACATTAGCATCCTAAAGCCCAACTAATTCTCAAACAATACAGATTTAATTGTATACTTACATACCAATAATCATGATCGATGGTTCACAGGTTTTTAAACCTTTCAGATATTATACTCTTCAGAAGTTAATATGATGGACCAACATTAAGCTCGCGCATACAGTGATGATAATATAAGGCAATGGTTCCTATTCCAATTGATCCAAATTCCTCTAAGAACCACCCGCACAATTACGAAATCAAACTCTTCAAAAAAAAAAATGCACAGAACCTCAATCGAAAGAGACCAACAGCAAATATTATCAAAGAGAACCTGAAGAGGAGGAAACTGAGCCGAAGGTGCCGCTTGCTCGAGAAGCTTCGTCGAAGAATGGAGAAGACGACGATGATTAAATAATTCAATACACAAATCTCCTTGTTCTTGTCGAAGAGATCGATCGAGAGAAGAGACTAATTCCCTTTTTTTGTTGGTTTTTGTTACACCCAACCCTAGATTGACACGTAAGGGTCTTTTAATAATTCTAAAAACTCTGAATTAACAACCGACTCTTCACATTTTTATTCATAAGTTAATTATTTATTAGTTTTTTATTTTTAAAAACTCTTAAAAAATTGTTAAGAGTCACCGATGAAGGTGCTCTAAGAAGATATATAAACAATCCCTTCGCACCTTTCTTAAAAGTGATTCTGCTTTTCTTCTTAACAAGATAATTAGTCGCATTAGATATTCTCCTATTATGCGATTTATTTGTAAGTCACTCGAAGGCTCCACTTTCATAAACTTCCAAAAATTCATGAAGTGACTAATCACCAACTATATATATTTAATAATAGTGTCTTTTGGAAAAAGAAAATAAAAGATTAAAAATATACGAAATTGATATTTTTTATATGCATGGATTAACAAAAATATTATATGAATCGGAGCTGCATATGCATTCCACTTGAATGTACGAACTTTGTGGAATGCACGAACTGAGAACATTCACGTGGAAGTCTAGTGTATACGTACTTTAACAACAAAAAAGTCAAGTGTATACGTACGTTTACGGAAGTAAAGAAGTTAAAGAACCTTTGCATTTATGTCATTTCTTTTTCTTACTTTTTTAGTTTTGAGCTTTTGATCGTTGCCACCCCCCAAAAAATATTTCGATCCCGTTCATAAATATTAAACTTTTACAAAAACTTGTTTTGTTGGATATGCAAATCCACATCATCGAGGGCTATTATACAATACTACACTACAGCCGAATTTTTCTCGGTAGTAACGTTCAATTCTTATTTTGTAGAAAAATCAGTGAAGGGAAGTAGTTTAAACTTATTAGGAGCAAATGCAACATAATTAAGGTAGTTATAAAAAATGAATAGTTTAATTATTACCTCCTAGATTACTTAGTTTTCCAACTTAACCTCACAATTTAAAGTTGTAATCTACATAACTTCCGAGTTAGTTGAAATTCAACTTACATAATTATAACTTAGAGATCTTCATAACTGGACTATGTCAATTCTTGCTTCAGACATCCATCTACAAGCTCGTTTAACTCTCTAGGTTAGCTATGGCTTTAGTCATTATAACTTATTACTTTTCATTGAATAACTTAAATCATTTACATCAGTCGGATACGGATATTGTGATACATTTATATCGCTAATTGAATTTGGGCCACCAAAGGGATCGGCCCAGTAGAGAGAATCTAAAACAGTAGTAAAAGCAGAGGTCTTATTATTAAGTCTGGCCGACACGCGGTTCAACAAGGGGAGCACTGAAACGGCATGCGGTGTGTATTAAAAAAGTTAGAACAGCGGGAAGTGTGAAACTAAGCAAAAGTCCCACATCGGTTAGAAGAAACAAAGGAAGCATTGGGAACTCGGTATAAATAAGAGACCCATGGCAGCAAGATAATTACTTACCTGGACGGGGTCAACTCGTGATCAAGAAGACGAGTGGCCTAGGCTAGTGACTTCCATTGCACTAAGGAAGGGTGCTTAGCTTAAGGTCTTCCCACGTGGAAGAGCCTGCGTCATTATTTGTGGCAGAGGGGGTTTGCGTTCGCGCAGCCCCCACCATTCTCTCAGTCGCTGACTTTTTAAACTTCCAAATTTTTGCTTCTGAGTTCCTATAATAACATAAAGCAGAAATGTGTGGGTATTTCTGTAAATAAATATGTAGCTGAATAGGATTTTATAAGCACATTATGTCCCAGATCGATTCGGACATACATATTTTTTAAACGGAGATGGCCAAGTAATTTGAATCGAATAATCGAGAGCAAATACGATTAAAGATACATTTTGGTTGGTATTTGTTAATGACCTTACATAAGCTAATGTGTTCATAAGTTACACTCAACAATATTTCTCTCTCTCGTTCTCCCTACAAATCTCTCTCCTTTATTTGTTCCTCACAATCAACAAATTCGTACATTGTCCCCGCGACAGAACATGGAGTTACCTCGTCGCTAAGAAGTTAACCGGAAGCAATATTCTCCATTATAAGCCGTCATCAAGAATCGTAGAGCTCAGTAGCTCACGAACAAACTCGCTCCGCTTCTCCTTCTGCTTATGATCCTCAACTGAAACAGATGCTTTTTTTGCATTCCTACCATCGAAAAAATCTTCGTCAGAGGTCCGTACGCAGGTATACGACTCAACTTGATCAAAGATTTTCAATTTGGCTCCTAAAATCCCAAGTTCACATAAGCAAGTCCACCGATACAAATGTTTCATCTAACAGATTACAAACTTCATCGAAGAAAGAGTATGTTCCAATGAGCCAATGGGAAGTTCGAGAGCAAACACTTGAAGAAACTGAGAATTATTTAGGTTCGACCATAATCATTCAGTCTTTTGAACATACCAGCAAATGCCAGATTTAAACTAACACGAGTGAGCACACAAGAGGTTAGGTAGAACAAATGACTGAGGAAGGGGAAGCATACCTTTCCGGTACACTCTGAACTGATGTTTTCTTCACAGGACCGGTTTCTGCAGATATACAAGACTCGGATGTGAAGAACCCATCAGCAATAGGTGAGATGAAGGACGACAACAATGGGTCAGCCGCTACATTGGATGGCGAGGAAGAAGATACTATACACGAAGATCCGTTAAAGAGGCTCTGAAAGTTTCCATCAGGAAACTCTCTCCTCAAGATGGACAACGTGGAATGTGACCCGGCTCTTCTTGATTTTCTCTTGCGCTGCATGTAATGTCTCGTTAAGGCTTGTTACAACACAACCTAATGGCAAGTTGGAGAAGCACTAGCAGAGAAAATTGATCGGCATATAAGACTTGGCAGATGTGGGAACAAAAAAAAGGATATCTTGAATATATTTGCGTGCTGAAGGGTTATATGAGCAATCATGTCAACACCCACCCTAAGCGCACAAACCGGACATACCTGCAATAACAATGTTCACACTAGACATAACTAAACACCAAGGTGTCACAGAATCCAAACGAAATTCCCCAGAAATATATTTGATATGACAAACTAGAGAGTTTCCTCTCTGAAAAAAAACAGCAATTCGCTGCTAATTCTATTATTTCGTCACGAGTCTCAATACAATATATGCTAATATTCCATATTTGTACTCACAGAGTTTCAACTGGCTGTTGCTTCTGTTATATCCTCCAAGAAACACAGAAAACGCTCACTCTAGACTTTCATGTGACGAATCTAGTAGAATGTAAATACACATTTTTTTTTTTTGGTTTTCAAGTATGATACATAATGGTTTTGAACAAAACAACAAAAATTTACCCCATTTCTGGCTTCCATAGGATGATCTTCATCTATGTGGATGCAGAGAGACACGATGTCAAAGTAGTCAGAACAGAAAGGGCAAGCAAACTCTTCCCTGAGCTCTTCTTCTCCATCTACCTTTTCAAACCCTAAGGACGTATCTGCAATCCCATAGAAACCCATCAAAGATATAATAAAAGAAAGAGGATCATAGGAATGCTAAAACGCTAGTCCAATGCAATGTTACAGCTTATGGAAAAACTTGTCTTTATTCTAAGAAAAAAAAAACCTGAAATTTATCATGTTCATAAACACTGAGCGTAGTAGCATCACACAAGTAATTAAAATGGTACAAAGGCTGCAACTTTGGATATATCTCATCCATTTTATCAGAAATCAAGCCAAACAATCAACAGAAGATTAAAATTTCATATCAAAATCAAACGCTACTTCATAAGCTAACCAGATAGAGAGGCTCCGTTTCCTTCACTTTCTCAGATACCAAACAAAGCCAAAAGCAACAAATAAAAAAGCCAGATGACGAAATCTTCCATTTTTCACACAAAATCAAGTTTCTCAATTCGGAAATGAAAATTATGAAATCTAAAGTCTATGACTTAACTTCATCTAGGCAACGAAACATACTGCAGATGACGGACATATGATAGCGAAGAACAGAGGGAGAAAAATTGACATCCTTTAAACTCACCAGATCGGGATTGAAAAGCGAGCTGGTATCTTCTCGTAGCTGAAGCGAGACGATCACTCCATGAATCGGAATCCATTATTGGCAAAAAACTATTCAATCGAATTCCCGAGAAAAATCGACTTTTAAAAAACTTTTGTTCGTCAACAAAATGAAGCTATTGAAGAAATCGTGGAGATTCACAATCGGTTTAGGAAATAAAAGTTTTTGATTCTAGCTTCGGAGTCTGGTGATTGTCTAAAGCAATCCAACGAAATGGTAAGACAAATTACAAAGACCACGATTCTGGGTCGGGTTTTAACAAAGTCTTTGTCTTTTTTTTTTTTTTTTTGATTATCTCCTCCGCGTTTTAATTATTTTGGATAGAGTGAACATGTGAAAGACTCTTTTACTGTGTCAATGGCTTCCTTTCTGAAATGTCGCAGTTAAAAAAGATTGCACACTAAGCACAAAATTTGTGACTTCTTCAACTGTTTTGTTAATTTACTTACGACTTGCTTTTAACTAATTTTCTTCAACTTTCGGAAAACAATTAGTGAAAAAACTCCGATTTGTAAATCTGGGAGCTAACTTTCCCGTCGGAGAAGTTTAATCCCGCCGGCGATCGGCCGATCCTCCGATCACTCTAACAGCTTGAGAAGCCTCCGCCTTCGTTTCCTTTGGCGGGACAATTCGCGCTGCTTCGTTGCTTGTCTATGATGAAACAGCGATCCTGTTCAGATCTATAGCTTCCGATCGGAGGGGAAGCGAGAATCTATCTAGACGCCGTGATCTTGCTGACTGAGAGGTTCTTCATAGGGGTTAATATCTTGCTGATATGGCGACGAGGAATCGTACGCTCTTGTTCAGAAAGTACAGAAACTCTCTGAGGAGCGTCCGTGCTCCATTGACGGAGAAGGATTCGCTGCCGGGAGCGAAATCCGGCATAGGCCCGGTGATCGAGATGGCGAGCACATCTCTGTTGCATCCGAATCGCACCTATGCTCCAGTCAGTACCGAAGACCCAGGGAATTCGAGGTACTTCTCTTCCTCTCTCTCTCTCTCTCCGCCATTGATATGTTAAGAGCTTGGTGGTTGCATAAGAGATTCATCACTTAATTAGATATCTGCTAGTGTGAGTTAGCTCATCCTGAGCAAGAATATTAAGAGAACACTGGTTATTGAATACATTCGCCATTGAAAATTTGGCTGCTTTCTTTCAAAATTCCAGTAGAGGAGGAACTATAACAGTGGGACTACCACCAGATTGGGTTGATGTCTCTGAGGAGATTTCAGTGAACATTCAGCGTGCAAGGACCAAAATGGCTGAACTGGGAAAGGCTCATGCGAAAGCGTTGATGCCCTCGTTCGGGGACGACAAGGAAGATCAGCATCAGATCGAGTCTTTGACGCAAGAGATCACTTTCCTGTTGAGGAAATCCGAGAAGCAGCTTCAGAGGCTTTCTGCAGCTGGGCCTTCTGAAGATTCAAACGTCAGGAAAAACGTGCAGGTCGGTGTTTCACTCGACGCGTCTCTTGAAATGCGTCTTCTTTGTTTCATCTTCACCATGTGTAAACCTTCTTCTTACGCAGCGATCTCTTGCTACTGATCTCCAATATCTTTCTATGGAGCTCCGCAAGAAACAGTCTACATATTTGAAACGCTTGAGACTACAAAAAGAGGTATGCGGTGAAGCTCTGTGCATCTGGCCCTTTCACTATTTTTTGATGCTCTAGTTGCTCAGTTTTGGAGTTGAATTTCATTAGATTCTCTTGATAGTTTTGTAAACTTATATTATCTTTATTTCTAAGAGGCTTCGACTTTGTCTTTGTGATGTAACATCAGGACGGAGCAGATTTAGAGATGAATATAAACGGAAGCAGATCTAGAGCAGATGATGATGACTTCGATGATATTGTATGACTCCTTAATCGCAGTCTACATAGCCATTGTCTCTCTTATGCATAGGATCTGTAATAATGCACTTTGTTTCAGTTATTTAGTGAGCATCAGATGAGCAAGATCAAAAAGAGCGAGGAAATATCGGTAGAGAGGGAGAAAGAGATTCAGCAGGTTGGTGTTTGCAACTCTTAGTGCTCTTCATTGTTTGCTTTTGTTTCACATACAATCATATATACCTCGTCACATTCTCACTGTTCTGTGTCATCTACAGGTTGTTGAATCCGTAAACGAGCTCGCTCAGATAATGAAGGATCTTTCAGCGCTTGTGATAGACCAGGTATAACAACTATTAACAGCGTTGTCTATTTTGTAGAAATATAATATGAAAGCAGAACTTGTTGTGACAGGGTACGATAGTTGATCGGATTGACTATAACATCCAGAACGTTGCTAGTACAGTTAAAGATGGTCTCAAACAGCTGCAAAAGGTGAACTTTTTTGTTATGTTATATCCTCTCTTTCTCCTTCTAAATAAATGTTTGATGACTAATAAAGTAATAAATGGAATCCCTTGTGAATCTCCACAGGCAGAACGTACACAGAGAAATGGAGGTATGGTTATGTGCGTGTTGGTTCTTGTCATCCTCTGCTTCATCATGCTAGTACTCTTAATCCTCAAGGAGATTTTCTTGTGACCCAAGAAAAAAGATGATTCCCTCGTTCTTTAATTCTTTTATAATGGGAACACCGCTTCATTTTTGCGTTGTAAGTCATGTGAATCCACCAAATCGTGTAAAGAAGAAATCTGAGTTTCTTTCTTGCTTCATCGCTTTGCCCGCAACTTTCAATCTTTTGGATGTTCAACTTTTGTTCAACTTTCTTATCTTACTGTTATATCAAAACATATATTTCTCTCCATGAGTTACACATATGGTATAACTGAATCCACTAACTTTGTAGACACACTATATTAAAATTTGACCACCAAAGTACCAAATCTATGAGATTATGAGTTGATTATGATGTTTTGAAAAACATGTGGATAAAATCTTTGAGGGTTAGCTATTGTTTATATGAAAAGAGTTTCCTCTCTAAAGTTCACTTTAGCTATTTCTAAACTTGAAGACTATTTCTGATAAGTAGCAGCAACTGAAATCCGAACTACTAAGAATCAAAGGTGTGCTACCCATGATAGTATTTTGAAAGTTTATCCATCTGTTAAACATTTCACATCTCCCCACAATTTGTTCTTGTTAACAATCATTTCTCTTGTAACAGGATGAACAAAATGTATGTCAAGATTCTATAACCAGATTTAGGATTTAGTTAAGTTCTAATCATTTACCGTAAATTCTAGTCAAATATATTTCAGAGCAAAAATTGTTCAAAAAAATCCTACAAACAAATTCTAATTAATATCATAAAATTCCTACAGTAATTTTTTTCTGTTGGATCTCTTCTATATATATATATACACATTACTTGAGAAGCAAAAAGAAGTTATCATTAAAAGATCAGGTATAACAACTATTAACAGATTTGTCTATCTTGTAGAAATATAATCTGAAACCAATACTCGTTGTGACAGAGTGTGATAGTTGATCGGATTGACTATAACTTCCAGAGTTGAAGATGGTCTCAAACAGCTGCAAAATGTAACTTTTTTATTATGTTTTATCCTCTTTCTCTTTCTCAATGAACGCTTCATGACTAAATATGTTAAGTGGAATCTCTTGTGAATCTACACGCAGAACGGAGAAATGGGGTATGGTTATGTGCGCGTAGGTTCTTGTCATCCTCTGCTTCATCATGCTAGTACTCTTAATCCTCAGGGAGATTTTCTTGTGACCCAATAAAAAGGATGATTCCCTTGTTCTTTAATTCTTTTATAATGGGAACACCACTTCCTTTTTGCGTTGCCAGTCCACCAAATTGTCTGATCCAGTTGCGTGTCTTTCTTGCTCCATCGCTTTGCCCGCAGCTTTCTTTCTTTGGGATGTTCAACTTTGTTATCTTACTGTTATACAAAAACATATATTTGTCTCTGGGAGTTTCAGATATCAGCATCAAATACAGCCTACCAAACGAGATAAACAAAGTGCAGACATACATTGAGAGCAACATATTGATTATAAGCGGTTAAAAAGAGAAGTTCAGATATTATAATATTTGACTAACCTGAATCTGTGATTGACAACCAGCTGTGATATTAGAGACTGCCCAACAAGCTTCCTTCCTGATGGTCTTGTTATAGGATCCCCTTAGAAGAGTTAACAAGCATGGGAGCGCTTGAAGATCAATTATATGCTAAGAAAATCACAAAGAAAGAAACTTACATGATTCAAAACCAAATAGAAAAAAACCAGTAATAGTAGAATACTCAGCAAAAGAATGAAAAAGAACATGGATAAAATAAGAGCAGTTCTAACAAAATTGCTATCTGTAGCTGCATATTTACCTGAGTTTGGCTATCATTTCCGGTTACAATATTGCCAATGGTGCGAAGAGCGGGAATGACAACTGAATGCGAACGATGGCTGTTCAGAAAGCAAAAAGCCATAAGAATCTATGACTCTCGATTTCTTGGTTAGCTAAAGTCTGCAACACTCACACCGAAAGACCAATAAGTCGAGCACAAACATTGGCTTCAATCACGGCTTGTATTTTTTCATTTGAACCATCAGAGAGATACACCAGCGCCCAGCACGTGTAAGCCAAGAGTTCCTTGTCATCTAACCGAATGAGATGTGCAAGAGCTGGTAATGCAGCACTCACCTGTGGTCATATGGTAATAAGTGAAATGTCTGAAAGGATACATCATCTAAAGGGAACAGGTGAGGGTAAAATGGGACAAGAGGGTAAAAAAGGAGGTAAAGGCGGAGGAGAGAAGGGAAAGGGAATAAAGGAGATGCCAAAAGTGGTGGTGGCAAAAGTAATGGAATGTCTTACAAATATGATCTAGGAGAAACTGAATCATCATCTCTTGTAATCATGTCTTGGCACAACCACCAACCAACACACAGATAAACAATATCTACAGGAACAATCTGGTCAGTAGAATATCTCTATATATATGAGGTTAAAGAAGAGCAGCTATACTCTTTTCTTTTCAGCTAATAATGAAACCCTTCACGCAGAAAAATGTAAAGAGTATTGTTGTTATTGATTCGCTATGAGTTGGACATAACGGGATGAACAAAATAAAAAAGAAACGCAGACACTGTCGAGATACAAATCATGTATATAGTCCAAGATGAGAAAATAAAACAATAAATAAACACATGACAATACAAATTACATAGATTAGGGTGTGTTTCCGACTTGCACTGCGCTTGGAACATAAGAGCACACAAGTGGGTAACAAAGCCGTTTGTTGATACATTCGCCAATGTCCACTTTTTTCAAGTATCCATTATTTCCAATCATGTGAGCAATGTTGCCAGTGGGTAAGGCAGTTTTACCTCTGTCTTTATCAAGAATCACTTTATCAAGAACCGCAGCGACCTTCTTCTCCTCGTCAACGAAGAAACTCCCAGCGGAATCCTTAAACCGAAGACCAATGACTGGTTTCATATCAACAGCTAGTAACAAGTTGCTCCACGACACTGCATTGGGCTCAATCCTATTAGTAATCCATATCTTGACGACGGATCCAGGTGCACCGTATTTCTGAAATAGCACCGCAAGCTGCTCTTCTCTGACACTAGAAAGAGTCACGGTGTCTCCACCGTAACCGTGGAAAGGCAGAGGCAGACGCGGTCCAAATCTCTCCCTTGTGAAGTCAAAGCAGAGTAGGAAATCAGGGTGCTCTTTTGATATAGGTCCATCAACTAATGGGAGCTTCTCTTGAGCATACCAGTAAGCGTTGCCCTTTAGAGTCAAGCCGCTGTGTTTAAACGAAATACGCCAGTCCGGAGTGAAATCATCGATGACCTTCCATGAATTGGAGCTTAAACTGTACACCTCAAACTCACAAACTCGGCGCTTGACACTCGGGTCGTAATTATTCACAAATCGCAAGACTTTGTGCTGCTTCTTCTCCTTGGCGTATCCGAGAGCGTACTTCTCCCATCTGTTGGAAGAATTGCTGGGCTCGATCCACCTTGTTTGTCCCAAGTAAGGGTTCCAAACAACAAGCCTAGACGAGTCTTTGTCCTTGGCTTTGGTGATGCAGCATAAGAATAAACCGTCGCAGTGAAAGATGTTAGATATGTCGACTCCACCTGCATCGAGATTACCGATAGGCTCTATAGATGGAGAGAGGAGATCGACGCTCATCAAGGAGACTCTATTTTCCACCAGCATCACCACCTCAATGCCCTTCCTCTGCCTCCTCCTTATAAAGCTCTCACTTTTCGTTAAAGTGTTCCACTTTTTGCAGGTCGATCGCAATTTTCCCAGAGATGTCATCGGAAGCCTAGAGAGTACCTCCTCCTCCATATCACTCGGAAGATCGGACATCTTCGGAACGACTCTGTCATTGAAATAAGCAGTGTTGCGAGTGGGGGGGAAACATTTATCAAGAACCGCAGCGACCTTCTTCTCCTCGTCAACGAAGAAACTCCCAGCGGAATCGTTAAACCGAAGACCAATGACTGGTTTCGTATCAACAGCCAAGAACAAGTTGCTCCACGACACTGCATTGGGGTCAATCTTGTTAGTAATCCATATCTTGACGACGCCTCCAGTTCCAGGTGCACCGTATTTCTGAAATAGCACCGCAAGCTGCTCTTGTCTAACACTAGAAAGAGTCACGGTGTCTCCAAAGGCTTTGTGCTTCTCCTTGTCGTATCCGAGAGCGTAGCTGTCCCATCTGTGGTAAGAATTGATGGGTTCGATCCACCAGTGAGAGAGTTTAGATATGTCGACTCCACCTGCATCCAGATTACCTATAGATGGATAGAGGAGATCGACGCTCGTCAAGGGGACTCTATGTTCCACCATCATCACCACCTCAGTGCCCTTCCTCTGCCTCTTCTTTGAAAAGCCCCCACCTTTCGTTGAAGGTTTCCACTTTTTGCAGGTCGATCGCAATTCTCCCAGATATGTCACCGGAAGCCTAGAGAGCACCTCCTCCTCCATATCACTCGGAAGATCGGACATCTTCGATCCTCGCAAATCTCTCTTTCCTTATCTCCAACCTAACCTCACAAACTAATTCCTGGAAATTTAGGTCCAACCTAACCGATCGCAAATCTCTCTCCTTACCTTCTTATTACAGTTTCCTTTTCTAGTTTTATGTTCTTTCCTGATCTCCCCAATCCATCGACATCTATCTCTTCACCGCCCCTTCCGGTCTTTGGTGATCACTTAGCTTTTTGAATTTGGGCTTTACAGTAATGGCTCAAGGCCCATTAAAATCTCGTTATCATGATGTTCACAGTAGCAGGCGTCAATTTGGGTCAAAAACCTCAAGACCAAAAAAATATCAAATTCAAACATCCAAGTGAGATTTCACTACGCAGCATGTCAAGAAGTCATCGTCCGACCAAATTTGAATCACGAAAATTAGATTATTGAGAGAGAGTAGGGAACATTTCCGGTTTAAAGACTCCAGCTGTTCTTTACCTCGCAGTAGCGGATAGTCTCTTGGAAGAGAAAGAGGAACATTCATCGGTTTTGAGAAGAAGAAGCTTGGGGTTAAAGATGATGTATACGGCAAGTATTCGTATCTGATTCAGTCGGCTATAGATTACGAGGTGTTTTTTGCTGGTAATAGCTTTTCGACCTTCTCTAGTCTCATTGTTCTTGAGAGGACCCGGAAGGCGAGAAGGTTAGGATTTATGATTTCTTGTGACGATGGTGAGAACAGGTGGAGATCATACGCTTATAACCTGGCTGGAGAATCAAAGGGACCTCGAAGGAGATGATTACAGAATATGACTCATTCGAGCTTGCAAGCTATTAGATATGGCTCCAATCCTGTTTCTTGTTCAAGTGGGTGAGGTCAGACATTTTAAAATTGGGTTTTGGTCTTTCTTATACAATTAATTTATCTGTGTGGGATAAAAAGTTGTGTATATTTTTACAGATAAAAAAAGCAATGCTTGAATCTTCTTTTCTTCATTTTGTTTTTCAAATTCATGTCGTCTTCTGATAAAATCATTGAGAGAAAAAAAAAAGTAAGAAGTGAAATCTATTTAAAACCAAGTCTCTACTTATTAGACAAGGCAGTCTAGGAACTTGAAAAGAAAAAAACGTTTCTGATAGAAAAAGCATCACGTTAAGCGAGTGTTGTATGATTGACAGTGCGCGCACATGTGTCCAGCAGTGTGGTACATAGTAGCGCTGTACCGGAGGCACTCATTACAAAGAATTACAACCTGCGAACAGAAGATGTATAAAGGAATTCAACCAAGAGACGGCAACACAATTATTGATTTATAGACATTATAGACACAATTGTTGGATTTACCTCTCTTTCATGATCAGGATGCATCGGTGTTGCTATAATCTGTGTAAAGAGAATCTCCATTAAGTACACTTTAACTCACTGAATGCACCAAAAATTTGTTAAAGGAAAATTGTTACCTCGTGACCTAATGATGTCCAAGAATTGGTCATGTTCATCACTGACTTCAAACAAGAGGGGCAACGGTAGCTGAGAGAGAGAGAGAGCGAGAGAACATCGGCAAAAGTTTGAGACGGTGAGAAATGATAGATGAAGAAGTTACACAGAGATAAGATAATTACCCTTTGTTCTGGAGCATTTGTTCGAAGCAATCCACATGAATAGTATGCCCACATCTCAGCACCTGTGCGGCTTCTACCGAATCAATGGGCTGCCAGGTTGAGAAATTCATAGTAAAATGTTAAAAAGAATCAATATGAAGCCACCTAGTTTTAATATTTCCATTCAGACAAACCTCATAGCAGATAAGACAAGGACCCTTTGTGGAGTTGGGAATGCAAATGTGATTATCACGCAGGCCCGTTGCATAACAAGCTCCTACAGTATTCAAATGTGAATTTTGTGGCAACAACTAAAGGAGATGACTAAAACAAGTGTGCATAATAATATCCCCCACCCACACAAGATTCGAAAAAAAAAAGCTTGCAACCATTACACTCTAGTTATAGACTGACTTGTTGGCGGTTAGACATTCAAGAGATTTAGCTACAAGACTGCACCATCCGGATCAAAGCTGTATGTGCAAAGATCCTACTTTACCAACAAGCACTAGAATGGTCACTTGTCGAATAGATTCTTATGCTCCTAGAGTAAATCTGATGGAGACGAGTCACAATCTGGAACTTACTTTTTTTTATATATATATACAAAGAAAAAAGAGAATCCAGCAAAAGTACATACCACAGGTCTGGCAATGAAAGAAATTGTCACGCCCACCAGCTCTGAAAAATATCTAGCACAAGATTAAGTTGAGACTTAAAACGAGATGATTGGTTATTATAGCAAAGTTCTCTAAACCTCACCTACAAACTTCACAGTCATGACAATGGAATTGTTCTTTTGAGGTCTGCAAACACATTGACGACCAGATAATTTCAAAAAGAAATAGAGAGTCAGAGAGAGAGTTTTAGCATTTTACACAAAACAAAGAAACCCACAAAAATAGAGAAAAAAGCTTACATCATCATCAAAGAATTTGCATAAATCACAAAAGTATTCCCCCATTTTGACGCCGCATTTGGAGCAGACTTGAGCAACCTCTTGCTCAGTGTCACAAATTGAACAAATAACCTGAAAACACACAAGACAACTGAAGCACATACAATCCAAAACTAAGATTATCAAACACCAGAAAGAAAGAAAGGAAGGAAGAGAAACCTGTTTGACGCTTTGACGGACCAGAACATGAGGATTAGATGAAGAATCCTGAAACAAGAAGAAGAAAGCCTCTCTCTCAGAGAAACAAAGGGAAAAACAATAAATTAACAACAACTGGCGAACGAACCGCTGCTTCGTTGTGGCAATGGCGGCATGTGAAGATGAGGTTGCAGCAAGGAGCTCTGATTCGGCACCGTCTCTTGTAGTGTTCGCAGCTAAATCAACAACACCAAATCACAACATGAGACGTCAAATTGATGATCCAAATCACAATGTGATAACATGCAATCAAATCATTACAGACCCGAACTGGAGTTTTCCATAGTCTTCGTCTCTGGCGAGCGAAGGATCATCCATGGCTGTATCACCAGCGAGAGCAGAATTAGGTCTCACCACCGTAAGCACCAACGGAGTCAAGTTAGGAACGAAGGAGCTACTCCGGCCCAATGGGCTTTAACGGGAACGGAGGGTAAAACCTCTTTGTCATTTTGATGTTTTTCATAAGACGAGTTTAATCATCGAGAGGGAGATTATATTATGAGTGGTTTACATTCTGAATGTAATTAATTCTTATATTATACAGCTAGTCAAACTCTTTGAGTCTTAGATGCTTCAAAATGAGGATGAAAAGAGTAAATAGATGGACACGCTGCAATGGAAAAAACTATCCCAAAAAGTTATTTATTTGATAAAATAAAAAATTGGATATATCTTAGGTTTGATCAGGTAAATCGTAAATTGTTAAATTATGGATTTTAAATAAGAAATCATTTTTGGTAAATCCCTTAGAGCATCTCCAAGAGATTCTCTATAACTTCAAATATGAAGTTTTTTGCACTTCAAGAGAAATTCCAAAACTTCAAATTTGAAGTTTCATATTTTTATTTGCATTTCAGTTTCTCTAGTTATATATTATATAAATGTTTATATTTTAGTTTTGTTATTTATCACTTTAGTCCATATAATTTAATATTTCATATATATATATATATTTAATTTTTGTATACAGATTAAATAAAAAATTTAAAATAAATTCAGAAGAAATATTACACATTATTATAAATATTTTTTATTACACAACACCAAAACAAATTTAATACAAAATACAAGAAAATAAATTACATAAACACATAAATATTATACAAATTGAAATACTACAATAATACTAATATTCATGTATTTTGAAATACATTGATTAATCATATTTTATTGAATAATTTGATATTTTATTTGTAATTTATAATTTAGTAGGTGTATATTATGTATTTTTATATAATTATGTAATGTTTTATTGATTAGTATTGGTTGTAATCTTTTTATATGTATGTTTTAGTTATTTATAAAAGTTTTATGATGTTAATTAATCATTATCAATATTGAAAACTATAATGCAAAATATAAATAGTTTTGAAATTTTTTTAAAAATTTACGATTGGAAAGTAACACCTCCAAACTTCAAATTTGAAGTGTCTCCAGGAGATAATCTTCTAACGCTATGTACCCAACTCCTCCCGCCACCTGTATATTTTGCAAAATACATTTAAAACTAAACGAAGTAAATCACAAAAAAAAAATAGACAGCCACTAGAGAGAAACACATGCGACATGTTGTGATCACAAGTCACAACAACACCATGAGATAGAGAGATATATACATAAACAGCATAAACATATCGACCAAACCAAATCACACACAAGAGATACACACATATAGAGACACACACACACACGTGCGAACAAAGAATAGGATTTGTCAGTGCGGTTTAGTACTTGCTCATGTAGTTCTCATGGAAAGAGAGCAGATAGAGATAAAACTAGGACCAAAATAGAGAGATAAGGCAAGCGGCGTTGCAAATTTCAATGCAGCGACAAAACTTGTAGTAGACATTGCAAATCTTGATCCACCCGATGTCTTCGTTTCCTTTCAACGATATGTACGCAACTCCTCCCGCCGTTCCCGTCGCAGACGCCAAAACATCACCTGTTCACGTATATGTTTCGGAAAATACATTTAAATGGAGAACTGTGTAGCGAAACCAGAGAAACACCAATGTCTCCACAACTTTATTGTTCTTTATGGAATTAATTATGAACATAATTCATCTCTGTCTTTTTCTTATACAAGTGAAAGGTAAAATGAAATTCTTGTTCTTGTGTGATTTGAATTAATCTGAGTAGATTGTTCTTGTGTTAATAATGGTCGAAGCTATAATCACAATGCCTTATCTTATTTGTGTTTTGTTTTTTCCTTTGATTTAGTCCGATAATTAACTTTTACCTTTGTCACCTTTTAATTATACACATTACACATACAAATTATAATCGAATGACAATGCAATAATGCTTAAGTAAGAGCTATGTATGACTTTTCTGCTAACCAACGCCACTGAAAGAGTTGCATCAAGTTAATCAAATCTACAAACTATCCGTAATTAATCATCCTTTCACGCTGTATAATTACAAGTTTACAACAAACTTATGTCTAGTAAACATGCATTCCTGTGTCTAGTGGGTGCTGAAATAGCAAAAAATTGCTCTCTCTAGACTTCATATATAATATAAGAGATCTATGAAATTATGGACGAGTGTCAATATGATAGGAGAGAGATGAGAAATGGGAATCGATGTTTAAATACAGGACATAGATTATACGTAAACGACACCACTTAAGCTAATAAGAAACACTCTCTCTCGACAAGAGTTTCTCTCTAGTTTTAACTCCTACCTTAGCCATTTTCAGTTCTTTCTTCTTCTCCCTCCGATGAGCTTTTCGACCATATTCTCTCTTCTTCTTTTCATGAACACCAATGGCACGATTGATGAAGAAACTAAACCTCTAATTGTCGAAACAGAGGAAGCCGCCACTATAAAGTCTCCGGTCTGTTGAATGCAAATGTCAGAACAATTGCATCTCCTTCCTTAACCTGCTTAACTACGTCTCCCTTATCTTCTGATCTGCATATTTTATCAACAGAGACCATTTTCCGACCATTCAATTCTCAGTTTCCTCTGCCTATGAGAAATACTATGCAAATCATTCATGATGTCAAATGTATACAATCAGAAGAAACATTTCACCTTGAAGACGTGTCGATAATGGTGACGGGAACAGGGTCAGAGAATAACTCAGAAGGTAAATTGGTATGAGGCAACAGAGGAGGGATCTTTGGATGGAAAGAAGAAGCATCTGATGCAGCAGCCATTATCAAACTTGATTTTCCTGTTCCCTTTTCACCAACCACAACAATTCGTATCGGTTTCTACCAGCCACGAGGATCTCCCACACCAATCCTCATCATCAGATTCTGCAAACAACGTCATCAAATTACTTTCAGAATAAAAACAAGTTCCGATCATGTAAGAAAACATTTGACGAGATCTGAAAACAGAGAAAGAGACTGAACAATTGCCAGAATAAAATTACTAAGCATAGCTTGGAAAAATCTACAGGATCGGGAATCGAGATTCAGGTATTGTAAGGAGAGAGACTAAATGATAAATACAGATGCAGAAACTTATTTATACAAAATAATTAAGTGATAACAACATATATAAAAACACGCTGGTATTTTGTGGTTTTATACGTACAACGATACACGACATACAACAATGTTTTTTTTTTTTTTTTTGAAAAAAACAGATTCGCGGTTAGTTTTATCATCCACCATTTCAAAAACTATTTAAACCATTTAAAATAATTATCAAATTAAAAAATAATTACCAAATCAAATGCATGACACGCCCAATTCTAGCAATCATATGACTTATTAGTTTTAGTCTTTCTGTGAACTGTTGTTTTAAAACTTTATGAGAAAGAGGTTACCCTCCGTTTCCGTTAAAAGCCCATTGGGCCGGAGTAGTTCAATTCGAGGACCCCCACTTTGTTGCTTAGAGGGCTCAGACTGACCGCATATCGGGAAAAGAGCATGACAAGGATGATTGCCGGCGAAACCACGATCACCAACAGCCTGAAAGTCTCTGAAACTGTACCTGTAAGATCATCTATTCTCGATTATATTCATTGCATGAGTACGTACGGTCGTAGTCTGTTCTGGATCCAGGCCATGCCACCGTCGAACTCACTGGTAACACTGTCGTATTTTTGCGATACTTTCGGTTGCTTAGTTGAATTGACAGTTAACATGTAAGAAAGAACGATTTATATACTGACAGTAATTGGTATGGATTTTGAATTGGCTAATTAATCGTTGAATTTCCCATTTTCGATCCCTTTCCTAAATTTGGAATGTTCGTTAAGAGCATCTGGTTTTCTTGTATCACCACATGACACACAGTTTACTTATCGAATGTCTTATAGATTTGTTTTGGATTTAGGTGATTATGAGTTCTTTTGAGTTTTGTTGTCTTCTTTGCTGGAGATTGATGGTTCTGTAATTGAACTATGTAGCGGTAGACGCAAACGTCGGACCAAACTCCGTGGCTTCTGCTGGTCACCATGAAGGTATCAAGTTTTGAGACAGAGAATAATTAGTTTTCAAAATGTTGTTAATAAACACCAAGACAGTCTTTGACATGATCGCATATGTATCTGATCGTACATTCATCAAAATACAGCTATGTCCTCTAGTTTTCATATCGTAGTTATCATTCACTGACTATTCAGGTACAATCCATTAGCTTGTTTGTACCTCAAGATCCAAGAAGCCCAGAAGAAGGACAGTGTACCTCAAATGCGATAGTTGATTGTATTTGCAGGTATGGTCCATTCTGGGTTTGCACAACCTTGATATTCGTGGCAGCATCTATCGGCACATTTGTCACTTACATAGCACACAAATGGAAGCGGCAAGAATGGAACTACGACATAGATCTGGTGACATGGTCTGCAGGAGTGTTCTATGGCTATGTCACGATTGTTCCCCTGGCATTATATGTCGTTCTCAAATACTTCTCTGCACCATCAGGCCTAGTCCAGCTCTTCTGTCTCTACGGCTACTCCCTGTTCATCTTTATCCTTGCACTGGTACCAAAATTGCTCCTTCTGGGAATTGTTATTCATATCCAAAACATGTGAATATGACAATTTTTATCTGTTTCTGACTCTGCAGTGCCTCTCGGTCGTGCCAGTGGAGATCATGCATCCTGTATATATATTTGGTCAGTCATGCACTTTGCAGCCAATCCGATTGATTTGCCTGAAAATGGTGTTTTTGCTTCTAGTAAGATGATGTCCAGGCCCATGAGTAAAGGTGAGCTTTTTTACCAAAGTATCTGATTTGCTTTGAAGTTTGATAGGTAGATAATTCAAACTTGAAATGATTTTGTTTCTAAAATGGAAAAAGTGAATGGAGCTGCATCTCCAGCTTTTCTGACAGATGGAGTACATCTTGCACCTTTTTGTGCCGAGATGTTCATCTTGTTTAAAATCCCACTTTCTCTGTCTTCTAGAGTCGGTAATTAAATGTAATTGTGATTTCGTTTTGCAGAAAAAATGGTGGAGCTTCCTCATTATGGGTTTGAAAAGGCAAATGCTTCTCGTGATATGGTACAATCAGTGCTCATATTACCTTAAAGATATAGAATCCTGCTTAAACACACAATTTTGATTCAGCTGCTCTCACCTGTACATGCTTAAGCTAACCGTGTTTACAAACTTGACTTGCTTCTTCTGCTTTTGGTATATGACATTTGAAAATTCTGTTAGTGTTTAACCATGGATCTCTTGTGTGTTTATTGGTCTTTATGAAAGATGTGGAAGTTCAGGCGAACAGAAAAGTGTCGTTGCAAAGATATCTCGAAAAGCGGAAGGACAGGTTCTCTCCAAAAAGAAACAATTCTCAAACACAGGCCTGACTCTAAATCGTTGAATACTAACTAAATGTTCCTTTCTTTTGATAAAAATATAGCTCTGTTAATCTGTAGATCCATAAACGCTTCTCGTCCTGAGTTTTATCCATTTTTTGTACTATTCGAAAATTGAACTCCAGGATTCCATTCATTTATTTATACTTTCCATGATTTACTTGTAGAAAATAGTGTAATAATAAATCCTTTTTTTTTTTACCCCGGTGATGTCTAAACTTTCCAGTTCTAGAAAGAAACAAGTTTGAAAACTCCAGCTCCTTAGTCAACCAAAAAAAAAACTAATTTGGGTCCCAAGAAGGCAAGAAAGGTAATTTATTGTTTTAAGAAATGAAACTAAACAAAGGTGAAAATTGAAAAATAAAGAAAGGACCCTATGAATTTTTGTACGGATACGGCGACCTTCACTAACAACTACTATCCGCCGGATCGTGCGGGATAAAATTTGTAAAATAGTATTAAAAAATTAATTTTATTTTAAATTATATTAATTTTACATTGATGATTTCAACTATATATTTATTTTATATCATATCGTTGTATTTATTGTGGATGATATTTTTAAAATTAATATTTGTTTTATTCATTTCAGAATTATGTAAATATCTAAAAATTATGACTTTGACCCTTCTTTATTTTATTGGTTTAGGTTGTAGTATAAAATTTTTAACATGTAAAATTTTTTATATTAATTCTGTAAAGAATTTTAGAAAATTCTAATCAATATTAATTATATACGAAATATAAAAAATTCCAAAATACATAATACTATACTAATTTATATATATACATAAATAATGGTGTAAGATAAAGCAAAAAAAAATAATAAGCAAAGAGAGATTTTAACACAAAAAAACAAAAACACATACTAAAAAAAACACGAAAGCAATTATATGTTTGGAAAGAAAACAATAAAATATTACCACCAAGAACCAACTACTTTGCTACTTTTTACCTATAAAAACACTATTTAACATTAGTAATCGAAAATTTAATATCTAAAAGTACAAAAAAAGGATTTATAGATGATGAACAATGCAAATACAAGCTGAAACTATTGTAGAAGATATCTAAACTATTAATAGATGATCATTGCTAAAATATGTCCAAATCCTATCGTGGTATTTACGATTTATGCCATTGGATTTGCTAAAACATTTTATGATTTTATTAAAGGTAATAATGACAAATTAAGCAAAGAAAACTCACGCCTAAACCATTTAAGTTCTATAGACTTGGACACACTTGATTACAGTTTCTCTTTCCTAGGTCAACCATAAGTTATCTCTTAGCCGACCATCATTTTGTAATTTCACATAAATTGAAGATGGTTTTATGATGCACCTGGATAACTGAAGGAGTCAGTCTTCGTGTGCAATGCTCTGTTCTCCACCAACTCTTATAAATTGATGATTAAAGAAGTTCCTGAACCATAATATAAGAATCACAAACTATCAACAACTATTATTTTCAGTTCATGAATTGAAAATGTTGAAGATACAAGATGACATCGTGGAGTTAAATCAGATCATCTATAAACTAAACTGAGCAATTCAAACGATCAGTAAACCAAACCGATATATACCTAAGTAAACCATTACTCATATCTCAATTTATTTATAGGTGTTATTTACTCATATCTCGATTTTTTTCAAGGTTCAAAAAATTTACAAAGATTTAGAGTAAATGTTAATACTCACGATTTGCTAAAATTAGTTGTACAACTACTATGAAATCATAACAAATCTCGGTGCAAATATAGCTAATTTGTGAAAACAAATATTCTCAAAATTGCTAAACATCTTAACTGCTCCGGAAAATTTAATTAAAAATATATTAATATCCTATATCTCCTATATTTTGATAAAATTTACTTAACCTCCAAGATTGCCTTCTAATCATATATTTTATCTAATTATTGTTGTATAAATAGATCATAATCTGCATCATAACAAAACCATAAAACTCAAAACTCTGCAATGCAGGTTTACATCGAATGCACCAGAAAATAGATGGCTGTTCCTTTTGGTTTCACATACCTTAATACAAGCTTCTTCCTCATCCTTGGAAGTAATACGCGGCAAAATCCAAGAAGCATCTATAGTTTATTTACAATCCTGCTTTATCTGAAGCATAAAATTTTCAGCAAAGGTTAGAATACTTCACAAATTTATTGTTAGTTAATGTATATTATATTGCATTTATTTATAATTGACAATCTTACTACACATCTTAATATTCAATTTTTTTTTAATGCAGCTAGGTTTCCACGCTATCATCTTTCTCTCATAATCTCATGTCTGATCTAAAGATGAAAAATGTGAATTGGCGTTAAAGCAAGAATAATGATTTTATTTTCCACAAAAAGGGAGATTGATCTACTGAATTCCAGTAAGGTAATGATCCATAATTTTCATCTATATTAGCAATCATCACTATTGAATCTCTTTGATATCATATATATTACTTATCTTTCATGACAGGTTGAGAAATGCATCATCATTTTCACAATCTAATGTTGTTGATATCAACTTCTCTAGAGCATGAGTTAAATGTCTCTTTAAAAGCATATTACAGTCCCAATAATAGCTTTTGAATTTCAGTAAGAACATTGACGCTAATAGGACTGAAGTTGATAGTAGTGCTTACAGAGTTTAACATTGATCTTCATTGTCACTAACTTGGTCCTTGGAATAGAAGCTGCAGGTTTGGGTTTGTTTATAACATTCACGTGAGGAGGTGCAGGAGAGGAAACGAACTTGGATTTTGGTAATCCTTGCCATTGAAGAGCTTCAGCAAAAAGATGTATAAAAGGAACCAATTTTCCAATTGCATTGCCCAAATGAAGTTTTTACAAAGATTAAAATTTGAAGAGAGAAACCAATTTCCATTTCTACCAAAAAAATATTTCACGATTTGAATACAATCTTCTTAGTCAAAAAGAAAAGCAAGATTTTTCATCATTTGAAAAGGAATCTAAAGATGATCTAAACAATTGTTCGTCAGAAAACCATTTCACTTAACTTTAGTATTTAGATCCACTCTTCCCTGAAATTGATTTAGCTGATGCTTGGGGGCGGGGAGGGGACTGAATTATTCTTCACGGGTGATGAATATTGAATCTTCTGATAAAGCTTTTGATATTGAAAGATAATAATTGAAATTTACAATTACACATCAATCGCGAGTTGTATGTGTATTTGTCCAGATTTCGACACTCTTTCATTGTTCGAACAAAATTTGTTGGGGGAAGGTGAAAGATAACAAAAAAAAAAAATCTTTTTGTTTAGTCGATTGGGCTTTTTGTCTGAGTCGATTAGACTTTTTGTCTGAGTTGATTGAGCTCAATTTTATAACTATGTAACTTTACATATTTTATTTTCTATTGGGTTAACAAACACAATTCCACTGCTACAGAATAAATTGACGAAGAAGACTCTGTCTCCATATATGATTAATTATATTTTAAATTGAAACAAAATGAACGACAAAATATTTTTAGAAAATTACTTCCGCGCATGGTGCGGATCCAACACCTAGTAGCTTTTTATTTATAGAGAAGAGAAAGTGTGCTAAACAATCTAGGTTTAGCCCAAAATTTAAAATTGCATAAATATGATATTAATTATTTAATTTTTGCTTTGTTTAGATAGTTTAGAATATCTTGTTAGGTTAGTTAAAAAAATTCAAAATTTTGATAAACTTATATATTAGTTTATTAAAGATATGTTCCGGGATGTTTAAATTGATTTGTTTATATATGAAATTATTGATGACTATTATTTTGAGATTTTTGTTTCTAAATACATCAATTTCCATCTGTAAATATCTATTATCATTTAAAGGTATTCAATTTTGGAAATAAGTTAAGTTATCAATTAATGGTATTCAATTTTGAATATTAATTGATTTATCAATTCGTGGTATTCAATTCCCAAATATTTCATGTTTAATATATATTAAATAATAATGTTTTAATTACAACATTACAAAATTAAATACCATTAATTGATACACCAAATAATTATTTTGAAAATGTTATACAAATAATAATACTTGTTAGAATATATTTTAATTTTTAAACTTTCAAATAGAAACATAATTATTAATAGTATAAATATATTTCGATTTTTAAACTTTCTATATAAAAATAAATTCAGTTTGTATTAACTTATTTTTTTAGTTTTTAAAATATTAAATGAAAAATATATATATATTTGTATCTATATTTTGAGACATCAAAATATTTTTTATAATAAATTCACATTATCTTTTTTTAAAATAGCTTTTCAAATTTATATATAAAAATAATTTGCAAGTTATTCTTTGTAAATTTGAGATTTTAATTTAAATATATGTTTAATATTAATATATATTAATATATGTATATATATATAAACGTTTGAAAACAAGAACATACTACAACAATTAAATGTTTAGTTAATTATTTAAAAAATTAAATTACTGAGAAGATAATATATGTTTAATATTCAGTTGTGAGTTAAAATAATGTTTGGTTATAAGAATAGCTGTAAATAAAAAGTAGAATTGAATTAAATTGAAAATAGTGAGAAAAATTGTGGGAGTAACATATGACCTAGAATATTTCCTCTTTAATATATAATTAGATTTCTTTAAAACACTGACAATTTTGTAAATATTCTACTACATTACGCCAATAATCTATTCCATCCGTCGATTTTCTTTTTGTCGGCATTCCATCCCTCGGTTTTTCAAATTAAAATATTTTTTTTGTTATTAAAAACATTTCCGTCAAATCTCATTGGATCAAAAAACCTTCAAAACACATGAACTATTTAAATTTTAGAAGAAAAATATACCAATTATCTGAGCTTCCCAAAACATACTTAAACTATATAAAAGATCCAGATTAATACACTAACTTTTAAATTTTAATTGGGTCAACACAAATTTAGTCAACTCCGTTCATCTGTTTAACAGAACCATATAAGTGCCGTTTAAACCTTAAAAAACGTAGGTTTTATTACAAGTGAAAAAACATGTTACTCCTTATACACATCTTTACCCAGATTTGATTTTCTTCTAAGAACCCTAAACGAAGAAATGAAAATGGTCTATGAGGAGATAAAATGTTGCTAAGGCGTATATGGAGATTAATCAGGTATTTAAAGCGGCAGAGGTCCAAATCACAGGACTCCACCTTCCAATTCGAATTCCAACAGCCCATGGCGGATGAATCCTTCTAAGACGACTCTGATGAATAAGCCCCAGAGGAGGCGATGATTCAACATAGCAATTGTATCTACACGCTTCGATAAAAGTGTACTTTTGTCTTGCATCATAGTCTGATTAATTATAAAACCATCCTTTCTCCTCGTCAGCATCTGATTCGCCTCCACACTTTGCTTTGCTGCGGCCGCTCGTGTTCTTCAATTCAAGATGATGGATTTTGTTTGATTGTTTGAAATTTGGGGAAGAAATAAAATCTGCGTAAAAAAATCTAAAAGGGTAACATAAGTTTTTTTAACAATATAAAACCCACATTTTTTAATTTAAACGTCGTCTAATCGGTTCTGTTAAACAAATGAATGCAGTTGACTAAATTTGCGTTGGCTCAATAAATTTTGAAAATTGGTGTATTAATCTGGATTTTTTAAATAGTCTAGATATGTTTTGGGGAGCTCAAAGAATTGGTGTATTTTTGTTCTAGATTTTAAATAAGTCATGTATTTTTAAGTTTTTTTCCCAATATTAATGCGTGGTTTAGTTAGTGTGACAGGATTCTCACTCTTCGTTTCCGGTTTCGTATCTATCTTCTATCATTTCCGGTTTACTTAATTCTCGGTTATATCTTTAATTTCGGTTATGTATGGTTTAAGGTCAAATGTTGACCGTTGTTGACTGTCACTCTATGTACTGCCGCCTTTGATCATCAGAGTTTCAATCTCTCTCTCTCGCTAGCGAGTTCTTCGATCTTTCTCTCTCTCTCGCTCATCGCCGCCTGCAAATTCATGTAAGTCGTGGCTTTTTGATCAATTTCTACTTAATACCTTTCTTAGAGGGGATTATCGATCTAAGCATATAAATACGGTCTCAATTAGGGTTTTTTTAATTCGATTCAGGAAACATGTCAGATCTTCAAGAATTTGTTCTTGATACTGAAATAGGCGGTGAAATCGAAAAAGCAATAATGAGATCGCAAGATGTTTGGCTTGATTTGGAAGATGTAGTAACGATCATGGCGGCTTCCGATGTACTTCCAATTTCTGATAAACCTTGTGTACCCGATCACGAAGGGCTCTATCTCTATCACAAAGAAGCACTTCTGGATAATCTACATTGGGATGAGTATGATAACGAGACAACAGCGTTCCAAGGAGCGATGATGTTGGTCCAGACTGTAAGTACGTTAGATCCAGATTTTATTCCCGATCAAGAAAAGATCAACTGGAGGAAAACCTACAACCATGAAGGGTAAGGGTAAAGCTTAATCTTGTTCAGTTTTGTTTTGTCTTTCTGTTCTGATTATTTCCTTTTTCTTTTTCAGCTTTCAATTCTGCTTAGTGCAGTACAAATTAAGCTACAATTATATCGATCAAGCTCAAAACGGAAATCATGAAGATGCAGAAGACAATCACAACCATCATCATGAAGAAGAAGAAGTAGATCATGAAGAAGGAGATATAAATCCATTTGATTTGGATGTTCACCTTTATAGGCAGCAGCAGCAAAATCAAGGGTCTAACCAGGTGGCTCCTCAGGCGGCGGCGGAGGTTAGTGACGAGAATTTCGGATTGAAGATGGAATTGGCTCTGATTGTGGATTTTGTTGGGAACCGGTTTAGAGAGATGGGTGTTGGAGTAGAATGGTTGATGAGGGAGAAAGATGATAGAGAGAGCGAGATTAGGCTTTTGAAAGGGGAAGCGAGCGAGGTTTTGAGTATGAGGGAACAGTTGAGGAAGGTCTGTGATGAGACGGACTCAATCAAGAACGGTTGTGAGGAGGCGCATCGATTGAAGGAGAGTGTGATTCCGTTGTTGGAGAAAGAATCCAATGTGGAGATAGTTGTCGGGAGATTGAGATCTGAAAATGATAGATTAGTGAAGGAGAAAGCTGATCTGGAGAAGACCATGGAAGAGAAGAAGGAAACAGATGGACTGAAGAGAGAAATCAATGTACTTTTGGGTGTTAAGAATGAGATGGATCTGCTAAGCCACTTAAAGCTTACGTAAGGAAGAGGAAGACAGATACAAGAGAAGAAACAGAGTCAAAAGAAGCAGAGTTTGTTAAAGAAGACAATTGACTTTGCTGACGTGGAAATGAACTTTTCTTTTATATTCAATTTGTATATAAGAAGTCGTATTACAATGTGGAAAGATTATCGAGAAACAGAACAGATTCACGAGAGATAAAGTCTCTGTGAAATTGGCAATCGTCAAGTGCCTGTACTTGCGATTGAGGTGATTGATCGTCATCATTCTTGTATTTCGTGTGTGAATTGAATAAACGAAGTACTTTTCTCTTATCAGGATCTTGTAACGATTGATCAAAGAGGGAAAATCGAGGAGTTGCAGAAAAAGTTAGACAAGATGGATGAGACTGTGCAGAGTTTGACAACGAAAGAGTTGGCTTTGCTGGATCTGGTTGTCGGACTGAAGAAGAATCTTGCTGAGTCTACAGAGAAACAGATAAATCAGAAAATTCCCAAGCCGCTTGTCCTGATTCATCAGAAAAACACCAGAAAGAATAATTAAGCTTTTATACGAGACTAACACTGACGCAACATAAGCTCAAAGCTGGATCTCGTCCTGACTCGCGAGGAGCTCAGTTACCAACTAGACGGGGGTGTTTGGCATAAATCCTAACGGAACTAAAATTAAACTACATCAAATGAAATCGCAGTTGTTCGGTTTAAGCTTGATCAGTTTCTATCAAAACTAGCCTAAAGCAAAGTCAGACTCTGTTCTAAACCAAAATGCCCATCCCTGAATCGGTAACATGTGCTCGTACTTATCCCTTGATGTGTGTAAGCTTGAAAGGCAATCTAAAAACATTACCGGAAGATAGTATTTGTACCTCTTAGGGTCCACAGTACATCTCACTGAGAGTACCCGAGGGTGTTGGCATGTTTGCAAAGCTGTCAAGTGGGAAATACATCATGTCTTGTTTTCTTTTATCTTCCTCTTCTACTTCTTCTTCTTCTCCTTCTTCTTCAACCCAATATGTTTCTAGAATCTTCACCGCCGTTTCGTAGATTTCATTGTTCTCATGAGATTGCAGGCTTTCGATTTTCTCCAGTCCCTCGGCCTCTTCTATCAGCTGAGCATGTGGGTTTACCTTTGTTTGAGGGCATTGGTAAATACCTTCAGCATGTCTTGTGTTGCAAACTTCTCCCACCTTCAGTATATTATCAAGTGCTTCTAAACAAAGCATGACGAGTTGAGCATCTGAGGATGTAAGAATATCGCACAAAGGTTTTATGCAGTTTTGCTTCACAAGAAACCTGACACATTAGCAGTTCGTGTGTGAGGTTTGGAAACAAAGAAACTGACCCACATACGCATGACAGACCAGGCATATTCAGACTACTGAATATGTTTTATTGTGTATATATAGTTCTCAGTTTTGTAAATAAGATTTCTTTCCGAATGGCCAACTGAACATCTAATGAAAAAATTAATAGTGAGAGAATGTACTGAGTTTTTATTCGACGTACAGGATTTGTTTGTAAGAGCCTCCGGCTATAGCGTTGCAGATGGCCCAAGCAGCTTCATTCTTGACATCGAACTCAGAGTTTTGGAGCAGATTAAAAAGTTCAGGACAGATATCAGCATCAAATACAGCCTACCAAACGAGATAAACAAAGTGCAGACATACATTGAGAGCAACATATTGATTATAAGCGGTTAAAAAGAGAAGTTCAGATATTATAATATTTGACTAACCTGAATCTGTGATTGACAACCAGCTGTGATATTAGAGACTGCCCAACAAGCTTCCTTCCTGATGGTCTTGTTATAGGATCCCCTTAGAAGAGTTAACAAGCATGGGAGCGCTTGAAGATCAATTATATGCTAAGAAAATCACAAAGAAAAAAACTTACATGATTCAAAACCAAATAGAAAAAAACCAGTAATAGTAGAATACTCAGCAAAACAATGAAAAAGAACATGGATAAAATAAGAGCAGTTCTAACAAAATTGCTATCTGTAGCTGCATATTTACCTGAGTTTGGCTATCATTTCCGGTTACAATATTGCCAATGGTGCGAAGAGCGGGAATGACAACTGAATGCGAACGATGGCTGTTCAGAAAGCAAAAAGCCATAAGAATCTATGACTCTCGATTTCTTGGTTAGCTAAAGTCTGCAACACTCACACCGAAAGACCAATAAGTCGAGCACAAACATTGGCTTCAATCACGGCTTGTATTTTTTCATTTGAACCATCAGAGAGATACACCAGCGCCCAGCACGTGTAAGCCAAGAGTTCCTTGTCATCTAACCGAATGAGATGTGCAAGAGCTGGTAATGCAGCACTCACCTGTGGTCATATGGTAATAAGTGAAATGTCTGAAAGGATACATCATTCATCAAATTCAATTACATAAATACACATCGAAAATAGTGCCCTTGGTTACAGTGATGATCATGACAAAAAAATTATCTTGGGGTTTGTCCTCCTCCAAGAACCAAACCTTGTTACTAGAATTTTCACAGTACTAAGTACTCCAATGATTTGGAATAGCAAAACTCAGTTTAGTTTAAAACTTACCTGATCAAATGGAGGCTGAGGCTTTCCTCTGCAAAAATTAGACAAAGTCCAAACGGCGTTTACAAGCATAGAAGGTTTGCCTTCAGGATTTAACTGCAACAGCAGAGAAGGTAGAGCTCCATGTCCAAGGACTATATCGCGGCATCTAGGAGAGTCTCCAGAAATATTTCCTAATGCCCAGACAACCTGATTGTCCAAGAATACAGCTTAGTTGCAATTGAAAAGTGGGAGAGGAACAAAAACCGCAACAAAACATATTAAACCTACATCTACATTACTTGTATCGTCTGTTCACAATGACTCTAGTCCAAAATTTATTGACCTTTGTCATTTTCTTTATCTTTTGTTAATTGCAGAAGCAACCACAGGCTTTAAGCAGCCATAAGCATTTGAGAACCACATAGCATTAGTGCGTGATGATCTATCACCACATTAATATACCTGCTCACGGACCCCATCGTATGGCGAGCTGATAAGTCTCACTAGTATTGCAACAGCTCCATGATCAATCACCACTTCAGTGTTCTCAGATGTTCCAGATGCAATATTTGTTAAAGCCCAAGCCGCTTCAAACTATAGAAAATTTTCCATGAAACGACCAAAACCATGGAGCTTGTGAGGCTAGAGATAAAACCGGATAGAATGTTCATGTGTATTCGAAGCTAACCTGAAGCTGGGGAAAGTCATCCCACGTAAGGAACTCCACAAATCGTGGAACCAGACCCGCCTGTATTACTTCTTCAACGCGTACATTAAACATTTCTACCAAAAGAACATGGATAACATTAGAAAGAGCGAGTACATTGCTACAGCTTTACTTTCATATTAAATTACATTGGTTTAGAGTCTTTAGACTCATGTAGCGATAACAACACGTATAAGCAAAGACATTGTCATAGCTTTTGAATCTCACTGCAGTCTAACATAAGAAATGGCAGTAATGTTGCTAGATGGTAATGTATCAGTGTCAAGACTCAGCATAAACAAAACATAACTCCAGAAGCTTGATTACGTTTTAGCAACCGAGGGAACAAAAGTGTTAGTAAATAAGTTAATGGGATGTCTCTCACCACCACAAAGTATCGTTCTGATTTGAGTAGTAGCGTCAATCAACTGATCCCTCTTGTCAGACCAAATACGGTTTATCAACTGTAACCAATCAAACATACAAACTACTCAAAAATAATACTAACAATCCAATATACAAAACGTACATTCCCATTCTGAGAAATTCAAACACCACAATCATACTCCAAAATATGCAAAAGAAAACTGCAGATGAAAACTAAATTTGGCAAGTCTTGAATAGCTGATCATACTGGAAAATTCCAAGCATTAGCAGATTTTCAGAGCAACAGAATTCAGGTCCCACCTACAAAAGCTATAGCTCATTCTGACAATTCTAGCACTACATACTCATACTTCAGAACATGCAAATTCTTCATACACCAAATCAGTCATGAAATTTGTAGTAGCTGACTCTGTGAAATTCAAAATGTCAAGATACAAATCCACAGTACAGCAATGATAATCGGAGAATTCAAACATCAAAGTTCACAACGCAGCATGACGGAACGCCCATCGTCCGACATTACGAACACCAAATTCGAATCACGAAAATCAGAGACACCAAAATCGATCGGGAATTGGATTAGATCATTCCACGAATCCTAACACCAGAAGCATGCATCTATGAATAACCACCAGTCATCTTTAACCAAGAGAAATTCGACCGCCAAACTTTTCAATCCCCGGATTTCGTAACAAGGAAATACAAAGGTTAAAATGCAAACCGACCTTCTGGTCAAGAGAAACGGCGGAGGGAGAATGAGAAAGAGCCTCGCGGCGCTTCTTAAGCAAGCTCTCCTCTCGCTTGGCTTTGCGGATCTCAACCATGTCGTCCTCTCTTCGCCGCCGTCCCCTAACTCCGTCAACGACCGCCTTGTACCCGCTCCTCCGTACTGACATCATCCAGCTCGTTGTTCCTCCTTTCATCTCCGATCTCGCTTCGCTACCTGATTTCGACGGTTGTGTGCGATAAAAAATTAAGTTTCTCAAGGAAATAGCAACGAGAGAGGCCCACGCCCATGCGCTGTATAAAAACAAATGTTAGTTTTTTGTTGGGTCAAAACAAACATTTAAAACATTTGGGGTATAAAATTCGAATTCGTAAAACAACTTGAGGAGAACAAAAGATCAAGGCGGCGCGTGCTGATTCGTTCCCGCCTAAATTTCGTTTTTGATATTAATATTTATATTTCACTAAATTATTTGTTGTGACATCGAATCGAATTTGATATGCATGTGTTTTTAACTACTGATTGAATCAATATTATAGAACAATAGTAATAAAGAGAGTAAAAATGGAATTTCAAACCTATTCCTCGTAATAATTATTACAGTTTACAACGACCAATTTTTGGGTTCATATATATGTATAGAAATACGTATTGCATGTGGCACACATTAAAAAGCTTTTAAATCCAACTATAAGGTACATAAACGCATTATCTTACATTTTATCGAATTATAGGAGTCTTGTGTACTTCCATGAATCCGTAGAAGTTTAAAAACCTGACTCTTCTGGATCTTACATAGCTACACCACCCGTAAACATTATAAATCTAATTGAGTACGTACCCTTCATGAAGATGGCGAAGGACTTCAATGACGTCATGCGTTTTTTGTTTTGTATAACTCTATGTAATATTTCAATTAACATGCACTGTGTTTTTTTAGTTATACGTACGAAACACACTAAATCTCAATCTTTACGACCATTCTTTTTTACTTTCAGAATAAATACGATTTAGTGTACGAGATATTTAGAGTGAATGGACCTAAAATCTCTGCAGAGTGCACATTATTATGTTGAGCCCTAACCAAAAAAAAAAAAAAAAAAAAAAAAATCACTTACGTAAGAAATAAAAAGAGACCATATCTATTTAAGGTGAAGACAATGGGTACTGTTTTTTATCCGCATTTCTCTAGTGTCTATTGTTCGTTGAAAGTTAAAATTTCTTTCTATTTTTGAAACGTTTTGTTGTAACGAGTTTTATTTTTTCCATTTTTTGACTTCCCACCACATATTGCCTCTCCTGAAATACAAGGTCTTAAATCAAAACACTATAGAGATTTCTAATTCAACGGAAATATAAAAACAGAAAATGGTAGAAAAAGCCAAAAAGGGAGAGACGAAACCGAGATGGAGGATTTCCAATCTCCTAAAATACGATCTTACAAATCGTATGAAGGAGATCGGAACCTCCAGCTGGTTGATCCTGCTGATTTAAAACCGGTTAGAGGAATCTACATTGTTCGAGAATCAAAGCGTAATCGCTCTATGGCGTCAGATCTATGGCGCAAGATCTCTTACAAAGACTTGCCTGTTCGACCCAGAAGATCTTCTTCTCATTCAACATCGTTAAAAGGTAATTTTCTTAACAAAAATGGATCATGTATTATCGCTACATTTACAAATAACGTTTCTAGAATTGTATAATATATAAACACGACGGCGTTTACGTTTAGAGTAATCGTTGCCCTTCTAGTATTGATTTAGAATGTCTCTAACATTACATATATGGTTATGTTTGTTTGTAAATGTAATAATCGGAGGATGGTGGAACAATCCTGAGATAAAGAGAAAGAGACGAGTGGCGACATACAAGATTTATTCAGCTGAGGGAAAGGTGAAGACATCTTTGAGAAAGAGTTACAAATGGATTAAAGTCCAATGCTCGAAGATTATTCATGGAATATAGCTCTCTACCGTGTATTTTTTGTTTAGTACTTGGATTTTGAGAAGAAAATAAATTCGTGTATTTATTTAACACAATTCAATTCAATTTATTTTATATATTCTGTTAACTGTGACCAATATTAAGTATTTTTATGACACTATATTCAGTTTAACTAGCAAATCCAATAAATAAATAGCATATGTATGTGTGCTATGTGTAAATATTTTTATTTATCAAATACAACAATTTGAAAAAGAACTTTTACAACACCACAAAAGCGTTTTTGAGGAAGGGTTAATCCAAAGTTAAGGAAGTAAGAACCATGCATTATAAAAGATTGAAGTGTATACTTTTTCAACAAAAAAAAAAAAAATTTGATATGTTAAGGTAAATGATATCTCGCTTTTTGTAAGAATATTGTAGTATGCAAAGAGAAACACGTTCAATAAAATAATTGTTAGATAGGGAATTGTCAAATTGAATTGGAATTAAAGAGTTGTGCCTAATTAAAGACTATCTATGTGAGAATGTAACGGCGACGTCGCCAATCTGGTATATAAATTAGAGTATGCATAATTAAACTACCTAATAAGTCAACAATATTTCAGTATAAATAGATTACAATCCCAATTGATTAGTATCACCCAAGTTTCTGCAAGCAGAAAGAAACAATAAATTAAGTGTAAGTAAAAAAAGAAAGCAAACGCTACAGAAATGGCAAAGGCACTCAATTCCATCTGCTTCACCACTCTTTTGCTCGTTGTCTTGCTAATTTCCTCCGGTAATTTCGATTTTAATATTTTCCAAAACTTTCATAAATGCATATGCACAAAATCATACATGTATAAACCAGTAAGCATGTTTCTATGATTATATATATTATCTTCTTTAGTCCCTAATATAATCAATGTTAGTGTATGTAAATATATATACCGTTATATATAAATGTATTAATTAGAATCGATGTTCGATATATACAGAAATTCCGAAGAGCGAGGCGACATGTAAGAAGTTTTTAGGTGAAGCCCCAGTGTACCCATGTAAGGAAAAAGCTTGTAAAGACGTATGCAAGGAACATTATTACGACTCGTGTAAAGGAGAGTGTGAGAGGCATGGTCACGAAGAGCACTGCCATTGCTACGGAAAATACTGAAATTTACAAATAAAGCCGCATCGAATAACAAAAGAATAAGAATATAAGATCTTAATTATATCTCTATAACGTAAGTGTGGTATGTTCGATCTAATTAATGAAGGGTATATGTATGTGTAAGTTGTTTACTTTAAAATAAAATAATGGGACAAAGCATGCTATTGTGTTGTATGCGCTGTTTCGTTTAAGATCATGTTGTATGCTGTTTTTCGTTTTAATAATAAACTTGCTTTTGTGTTTTGTCTACGTAAATATAATTTGTAAGTAGGCGATTTAGATTAAAACATGCATGCACTCGTTTTCTTGATGATTTCCGTTCATAATTAATATCGTTTTGTTCGCAATAGATATCATCTTATTCTTATCAATCAGGCATTCAGGCTCTTTATATGCATGTAGGTTAATGCCTTTTCTAAGAAAATCGTAATAACAAATACAGACAAATACGTTCGCCTAAAAAAAAACTGTTTGATAGGGAAATTATTAAATGGGCCTTAAAACAAGAGTATAGATTTAAATAGCTGGGCCTTAAAGGCCATCTATGTGAGAATGAAACGGCGACGTCGCGAATCTGATACATGTACATAGGATATAATATAAATAAACTGGTTTTAGAGTCAACGATATTTGATTATAAATTGGGTACAAGCCCCATTCATTAGTATCACCCTAGTTTCTGTAAGCAGAAAGAAGCAATTAACTAATTAAGAGTAAAAAGAAGAAGCAAAGCTACAAAAATGGCAAAGACTCTCAACTCCATCTGCTTCACCACTCTTCTGCTCGTTGTCTTGCTCATTTCCGCCGGTAATTTTGGTTCTAACCTTTTCAAGAAAATTCACATGCATGCATAAATTTATACATATATATATTCAAGAAACACGTGTCTTTGAACAAATATTAATTTGGATGAATGTTCGATGTGTGCGTGTATAGAAATCCCAAAGAACGAGGCGACATGTACAAAGTTTTTGGGCGAAGCCGCAGTGCCTTACCCATGCAAGGAAAGCGTTTGTGAAGCCAAATGCGCGGAGCATTACCACGAGTCATGCAGAGGAGAGTGTGAGGATCATGACCACGGCGTGCATTTAACAAATGACCACGACGAGCATTGCCACTGCTACGGTCGTCGTTGAACTACTAAAATCTCCAGACGAACTCGTATCGAATTTAAAAATCGAGAATGTAAGCGTGGTTCCGTTCGATTTAAGTGTATGTGCAAGAGTGTGATGAGAGTTGTTTTCTTTTAATTAAAATAAAGTAGTGACGAAGCTAATGACTGCTTCCCTCTACGTCTACTATAAGATTGCATGTTGTTTGCTATTTCGTTTTAATAATAATAAACTTGCTTGTGTGTTTTGTCAACGTATAATTTCTTTTATAAACCATTTAGATGAAAACATACAATCGTCATTTTGATAATTTCCGTACGTTCACAATATCAGTGTCAATTAGGCTCTAATTTCTATCTGGTGTAGGTTATTTCCGATAAGCACTGCTTGTTGTAAACATAATTAAGTTTCGCTTAAGAGAGATTGAGGTAACCATTCTAATCCACAAATATTTTTAATCTGCTAAACTACTACCATGCATTTGTGTTTGTTTTTCTACGCTATTTTCAGGAACTACCTTTATTAATTTTTATTTTTTAGGGTATCAAATTTCGGCAACAAGTATGTATGTAGGTTTCAGCCTAATGGGCATATATACACATTAAAAGTCCAAAATATTTTCTGTTCTTGTATATTTTTTATCCGCACTAGTGTTTTGTATTTTTTTCTTCCAAATATTAATCTTTATTATTATGAAGGCACAAAATGTTACACAAGAGACTACTTTTGAATTTTGATAAACGAAACAAATGGGGAGAAAAAAATGTGACTTTTGTGGGGAGTGGACCTTCCCTAAAAACCAAGTGGCCATATGGCCCGAGCTGTGAAGCTAGTAATGGGACCAAACGACCTTTATATTGATTCGGGGAATTATCCATAGGGAAATTTAAAGGATTGCTGAATTCACACCGTTGAATTTAAATGTATAAATCGAAAAGTTAGGACCAGGTTTATTTTATTTTAATTTTGGCCCTTTCCAACTCATACAGCCATACTCGTTAGTCATTAACATGAGGAAATGTACCCCCATCTTTACCATAATTATACAAAAATAAAACTACACGTTGTTTGTTAAATCCTCAAATCAACCTGAATCTATTTTAAAAAAAATCTAGAAAATGTTCTGGACCGAGAAATAAGTTTGACTTCCAGAGAGAGATTAAAGGCCTTTTGTTTTCTCAGTTCTCAGTTCTCACCAATCAAATTAAACCGGCGTTTAATAGAGATCAATTGAACCGGAGGAAGGTCGATAGTTCGGGTCTTGAAGATCTTAGTTAGGCTGGGTTTGAAAAAAAAAAAGAAGAGAGATGGGCCTGAAAGCCCATATTGGAGAATAAACGGCGACGTTGCGAAAATGGCGGGAAAACATAGCTTGAGGTTTTATTGCGCTCAAGTCTTAGCAGATTTTTATTTTTTTTCTAATTGCCGCCGGGAAAAAAATCGCTGCTTCCGTTGCCGGAGTTGAAAGCCGTTGTCTTTGAGGGTGATGCGCCACGATATCGAATTGGAGAAAGCTCGATTGCTTAGCCTAGCTACCAAAGTCGGATTCGATGAAGATTCTGCGAAGAAATGCTTGGACCGATTCGTCGCTCTCTACGGTACCAATTTCGGATTCGGATTTTAAGATTTGCTCTGATCGATTGGTATTACCAATGTTTTTCGATGCGGGTTAATTTTTTGTGCCTGGTCTTTATCTGAATATTGTTTGGAATTGGTTCAAAAAGGTGATGATGGTCGGAATTTCGTCACTGTTGAGTTGTGCGGGGATGATTTTCTCGCGGCGTTAGCTGATTTCGAGAAAGGAACCGAGGAATGGGATGACGTACAGGCTCTAGAGTCTGAAGCTCAAGGAACGTTGGCTGAAATGTTTTATAAAGCTAACCCTAGTGATACCGGACTTGAGACTGACGAAGACGACGATGATGATGATGATGATGATTCAAGAGTCGATGTTCATGTCATTGACGATTCTCCTGAGCCAAAGAAAACCCCGCGAGTTATGGATCTGGATTCTTTTATTGATTTAGAAGATGATGGTACAGAGTTCAGGGTTCCAAAGAGATCACATACAGGTTCCAGAAATCAGTCTTTGAGATCTATGGTAAGATTCAACATTGCATCTTCTGTTTCGTGGTTTTTGGAGAAAAAAAAATAAAAATCATAGATTATTGTTTGGTAAAGATCCTGAACCCCTGTGAATAAGATATTTTCATGGTAGGCTCAGTTTACTCACACTAAATTTGCCTTCGAGATAAGGATGTTGTTTAAGGTAGTATCACTGGTTGTGAATGCAAGCTGAAACTGAAAGTAAATTTGAATCTCTGAGGACAGTTTGCTTTTGTTTCTTTGAATATTAGAATATGGTCCTCATAAACAATTTTATGATGTGGATAAACAAAACATATGGTGGGAACTGGGAGGTTAATGGTTTGTGAAAGAACAGCTTTTTATCACAAAGACTCAGCTTTTCATTCATTTGGGTTTGGTGCCTATGATTAATTTCAAAGAGCTTCTTTATTTCGGGTGTCCCTTGACAGTCTATCTCTCGTCGCATCTTGAACTGGGTTTTCAGTAACGAATTTGTACTGTCTTTCTGAGAATGAAACTTATGAGTTGTTCTGCTTTGAAGGAATATTCCATGGAAGATTCAGTTTCAACAATTTCAGGCAGAAAACCTTGTGCACAGACTTCAGCCAAAGGCCATGAAACTCCAAGTTACGAAGAGTTGGAGGCATTGGATGATCTGGAATTCGCAAACTTGGTGATTTTTGGGAACAAGGCGTTTAGGCCCCTGCAGCATCAAGCATGTAGAGCATCTATGGAAAAGAAGGATTGCTTTGTTCTAATGCCGACGGGAGGGGGGAAAAGTTTGTGTTACCAGGTCATGATCCTTTACCTTTACATCTAGGCTCCTGAAGACGTGATTTGAATCCTGTTTAGTCCAAGAAATAGTAAATTCGTCTTTTTGTTTGTTTGTTTTACAGCTTCCTGCAACACTAAAAGCTGGAGTTACCATAGTCATATCTCCTCTGCTGTCCCTCATCCAGGATCAGATAGTTGCACTGAACCTTAAGTTCGGGGTACCAGCGACTTTTCTCAACTCTCAGCAAACATCTTCCCAAGCAGCAATTGTACTACAAGAGCTCAGGTGCCCATTTCTTTCATTTTCACAATATCCAAGTATCTCAGGCATTATCTATTTAACTATTTTCTCTAATGGAGATCCAATTATCTAAATGCTTTTTGTAAGCTTATATGTTCATTGGGGTTATGCTTGCAGAGGAGGTAATCCGTCATGTAAACTCTTATATGTGACACCTGAGAAAATCGCTGGAAGTTCATCCTTTTTGGAGACACTAAGATGCTTAGACCGCAAGGTAGCTTCTTGAGTTTTTCTTATTGTTGTTGCATAGTTGATTTCAAAAGGTTTCCATATATAAGAAGAATATTAAACATCTCCTCTATTAACAACAGGGCCTGCTGGCTGGTTTTGTGGTTGATGAGGCTCACTGCGTCAGGTACATTACCGTTCTACTCTTCTCTCACACATTATAATTTTGTGATCTACTACATGAGTGCTCTATATTATTCATCACCAACACGTTAACATCAAAATTACATTTCTTGCTTCTACATGAGGAAAATTTCCTTGAAGTTGAAATACATGTATATGGTAACCATGTTATAGTATTATGGTCGAGCATGATGGAATCTAGTGGGTGTCAGTTGTTTCAATTTAATGGCATAGGTCAATAAGCTTGATCAAAATGTTAAAACTTTCGGCTTCTGTGCTTTGCAGAAAAAGTGACTGTTCAATTTTGGGTGTCTGATTCTCAAACTCCCATTGGGTGGTCGTTTCTTTTGTACGGTTTGCATCTGAAAAATGCTACCTTTTTTCTTTGTTTCCAGCCAATGGGGACATGACTTCCGGCCAGACTACAGGGAACTGGGATGTCTTAAGCAGAACTTTCCCCGGGTTCCTGTGATGGCTCTTACAGCTACGGCAACTGAATCAGTCTGTCAGGTAACAACCATCACCATGACTAGATCCTCTTGAAATTCACTGGAACTGATTAAGAGCTTTGAGGGCTTTGAGGATTCCGGCTGCTTCAACCCTTAATTTGAAATTCAGAAAACATTCATACTTGCACAATTTTGTAACATATGTTTGGTTCATCATGACCTGAAGACTACTGGATCCCATTTTGAATTCTGTGTTTTTTTTTTATCCTGACGACAGGACGTACTAAAAAGTCTGAGAATCCCCAGTGCTCCGGTTCTTAAGATGAGCTTTGACAGAACCAATTTGAAGTACGAGGTGATCAACAAGACCAAGGAGCCACTGAAACAGCTCCAAGAGCTTCTGAGAGACCGGTTCAAGGATCAGTCTGGGATCGTTTACTGTCTCTCCAAAAGTGAATGCGTTGATGTTGCGAAGTTTCTGAACGAGAAATGCAAGGTGAAAACTGTTTATTACCACGCCGGTGTGCCCGCGAAACAGAGAGTTGATGTTCAGAGGAAATGGCAAACAGGGGAGGTCCGGATTGTTTGTGCAACCATCGCATTTGGGATGGGAATAGACAAAGCAGACGTAGTAAGTAAAGCCTGTTTATAGCTGCTGCAGCCTTTTTACTACCAATTTTCCTCTTAAGGGTTCTTAATCGGTTTTGGTGCAGCGTTTCGTTATACACAACACATTGTCGAAAGCGATAGAAAGCTACTACCAAGAGTCAGGGAGAGGAGGAAGGGACGGGCTTCAAGCGCAGTGCATTTGCTTGTACCAGAAGAAAGATTTTAGCAGAGTCGTCTGCATGCTGCGTAACGGACAAGGCAGAAACATGGATAGGTTCAAGTCAGCCATGGCTCAGGCCAAGAAGATGCAGCAATACTGTGAGCTCAAGGTAATACTAATACACTGAAAAGCAAACTCTGTTAAGTGAGCCTGTGTCTATCGTGGATGATATGTTCAAGATTACTTAACTATGTCTTACTTAATCTATGAATGTTTCAGACAGAATGCAGAAGACAGATGTTACTAGAGCACTTTGGAGAGTCGTTCGACCCAAGGATTTGTAAAAGCAGTTTAAATCCCTGTGATAACTGTGAAAAGAGCTAAAGTAATCTTAATCAAATCTTTTATGACTTTAACATGTTGTGGATGTATAGTTTTGTTCACGTGATTGTGCAAAATTTGCCTAAAATTCGAAAATCCATTAAAAAATGCCTAAAATTTAGTATGCTATTTTCTTAAATCCAATTCATTGATCCAAGATAAGGTCGGACATATTATGAAGTAGATTTTTTCGCGATACAGTAGCGTGTGATATAAATCTGTAAGCATTTTTTAAATCCCAAATTTAAAGAAGACTTTGATTTATCAAAAGGGAAGAGCCGAGTCAGCTTTGGTCGACCTGGATTCGTCTGCGTGCCAGAGGCAGCAATGGAGGCCGAGACAGAGTATGATCCAACGGTTATTTCCACTATCTCAAGTTTCCAATCGCCCTTAACGGTTCGTCTACTTAACTTGTTGATGCTGCAGTTTCAAGTGAACTTAGGATTTAAGTTTTTTTTTATGGGTTAAGAAGTTTACTTAGTATTTTTAGGATCCCTTTGTTTGTAGTTAACATTCTAAGAATTTACAGTACGTCACTTGTTTATGATCATATATAGAGATATCATACATCAACTGGTCTGGTGAAGGGAAATTTGGATTCCTTTGTATTATATTGTTTACTTACTTGGGTTCCAAGAATCTAACATTCGTTGGCTTTTCTTGTAGATTGCTCTTGAAGTAGCAGGAAAAGTAGCATCAGTTGAAGCTCCTACTGTCGCTTTTGATGCTAATTCTCTGGCTAGATCTGACCTCGAACCCCCTAAGAACCCTAATAAGAGAAAACACCCTGAGCCTTCAACAGAATCAAGGGTTCAGCACGATCAAACTGAGGCCACAACAGAAGATAAGACTGATGTATCAAACCTTGCAACTTATTTTGGCGATAAACCATTTGTGTACGAGCAGACACCGGTCGGGGTCACTATGGGGCTAGCTAGGACGACGCCCACAGATGGCTTAGCATGGTACTTGAAGGCAACCCTTGTCAAGGAAGGTGAAGGCATAGGCTGCTTCAATGTAATTGGCCAGGTTGGGATAGATACGTACAGAAGCGGTTGTGTCGCTTACAAAGTCGCCCACCAAATCCTGCGCCGGAAACAACCCGACAACAATTTCTTCACCAAGTCCGTTGTTCATCTACATTTTCCTAAAGCTGGTGGTCAAAGCGCAGGCTGCACCATGAGCACTTCCTTGCTATCATTTGCCATGAACAAACCTGTTAGGAAGAATCTTGCAATGACCGGAGAAATCACTTTAACCGGTGGAATTCTTCCAGTTGCCTACGTAAGTCACATAATACACTACAACTTCTTTTTTTTTTTCTTGTGCAAGTTACTACAATTTCTATTAAGTTCATTGTGTAATACACAATTTTTTTTTCTCCTTTTCAGGTGAAGGAGAAGACCATAGGTGCGAGACGGAGTCAGGTCAAGACGATAATATTTCCAGAGGGTAACCGTAAAGACTTTGATGAGCTGCCGGAAAACCTGAAAGAAGGGCTCGATGTTCATTTCGTCGATGACTACGAGCAGATTTTCGAGCTAGCATTCAACTATGACCATTAGTATATTCAAAGGTTTATATTTGTTGGATAATAAAATCATTCAAAGGTTTATATTTGTTCGATGGGCCTCACCGCACAATGCGCACAAATCAATAACACACGCTTCGGAAATTAAACCTGGTTGTGCTATATAACTCAGCTTCAATCTATTATATCAACGCCTTGTTCATGATGAATAAAATTAGAATGAAACCCATCTTTTTTTTTGTATATTAAATTTAAGGGAACTGCGTTTACAACCAGAAGTAGAGAAATGATTATGCACACCGGAGACGCAGTAATGCTAAAAAGAAACGCAGGCCAAACTAAATCTGACTCAAGACACCGGAGACAAATAAGTTGTTGGGAAAAAACAGTTTTGATGGTTTAAACTTCTTGTAACCGCATAGTAAAAGTGGGTCTACAAAAATCTTCTGCTAGCGTTGGGAGCAAAGCGATGGACAAAGTCGTATTTTAATGGACAGCTGAACTACATCTAAAAAGACTGGTTTCACAACAACATGAACACTACTTGATCGAAAGCATTTAGTCTTTACTCTTTCCCTTCTCTTCTTTTTCGTTTTTCACCCGTTTTCGCATCTTCTTGTGGGTCCTGCTGCGATGTGCCTTGCGTTCCAAGCAACTGATTCTGGCTGTTGTCTTCCACCGGTGGGTTTTCTTCGAAGAAGAGCGAGCCGGGTAATGATGGGAATTGGACTTCCAAAGTTCTGGACCAGAAGCTGTCAGCTATTATCTTGTTGTAGTTCGTCTTTAAAACTCCCGGATCAAAATATAGCTTATGTCTCCTGAATATATAAGATGAAGGTTTGAATCATTTCAAAAAATTTAGTAACACAAAGCAAATAGAAGGAACACATGGTAAGCAAAACAAAACCTGCAAACAGAAGACGGGTGATTTGGGGAAAAATGGTCCACACGTTCCCATCTTAGCGCCTGCCTTGGAGCACACTCTTTCAGGAAGGACGGTGGTTTGCTCAACTGCAGAAACGTCACACCATGCATTAGGGTTCATGACTTGAAACATGTGTGAGAAATTTATAGTATACATACCTCGATTTCAAGGCATCCGGTTCGATCATTCGCTTGAAGTGACAAGACATCGCCCCAGTTAATCTCCATTTTCTTCGTCTGTTTCTTTGTTCCAGTTTCTGTTTGCTCCTCGTCCCTAATCTCCCACACAAACTGCTTCTTTACGAAATAGCACCTAGCCAACAGATCCGGGGAGTGGACAGCAGTTTGGGTCCAATGCCCGATCGAAATCTTGTTCATTTGAAAGTTAATAGCTCTCGGTGGCGTACGCGAGTTTTGAGATGAACTTGGAACCTGAATTCACACGTTTAACGAAACCTAAGACATTGTTGTGTGGAAAGTGGTAAATAGAATTTTAAAGTCTCAGAACTAACAAAATCTAAGAGATAAGCCATCTTTTAACAGCCATGTGATTCCAAATGTTCAACAACAGTTTCTTAATTCTCTGGTACGAACTAGATCCTATGGAAGAAACTAAAAGAACAAAACAGAGACTGCAATGGCACAAAGAACAGAGGAAGTTGAGTCAGAGTGAGAACCTGCGATCCCGAAGCAACGACCAGAGGATCTCCGCCAGGTTGGCCCAACGAAAGATCATCGCCAAGAGACGCAGCGGCTGAGGTTATCGATAAACCCAATGAACGATTCACGCCACCCGTTGAACTCGACGACCCGAGCGGAAGAGCCGCGCCTGTGATGAGTCCTAAACCCAATGACAGATTCACGTTGGGAGGCGGAGAAGCGACGGTGGAACTCGAATGAACGACCGGAATATCTGGGCCGAGAGGTAGAGAAGCCGTCGTGGAGCTTGTAAGAAGATTCAAGGCGGTGGAGCTTGACGGATCGACCGGGAGATTTTGGCCGAGAGGCGGAGACGCGACGGTGGAACTCGACTGATCCGGGGATAAATTCGAGCGCAGAGTCTGAGGCATCGAGGGAACTTGTTTCGTCGGAGATCCCTCGTGATCTTGTTGATTCACCATTCTTGAAGGAGAAGAAGAAGAGAGCAAGATGAAAAGAATGAAGTGTCAGTTAGTTGCTCGTAACTACTTTACTTATATAGTATACAATATCGGTTGCCACGTGGCATAACGAAGTTTCTTACTTTCTTTTTAGTAAGATAAAAAAATCAATTCGAAGGAATTAATGCGAAAATTACAGAGACGGATCGCATAATGAAGCTTAATGATAGTATCATTCAAAGGTTAATATTTGTTCTATGGGCCTCACCGCACAATGCGCACAAGTAAAAGCCCATTCTTCTTTTCCTAGCCAGTTTTTAACATATAAGCATGAGAGGTTTAGAAAAGATCAAACCGACAAAAAAAGAAAAAGAAAAGAAGAAAAGATTTGTGAATTTTTTACACATAAAAGATATTGTCGTGTGGGTTACTGAGGTGATGATTACGTTCAGTACTTGTTAGATGTTAGAATGTTTCCAACAGAAGATAAATTTCTTTTGGTCACTAGTGATAATGACTCGATTGGTATTTAACAATATTGTCCATTTATAGTATTTTTATTTTGTTTTAGGAGTAGTCTACATTTCGTTAGCGCAATTGGTTAATTCCAAATAAAAAAAGAATATCAAACTCTAATTGGATTTCTCTTAACAACATAACATTTAAAACTTGTACGAATCTCTAAGTGTAAACCAATAAAAATTCATCATATTAGCAAAAAGTCTCCTTTTTTACAGAAAATAATGTCACATTTATTTACAGAGATGGAGAGAGAGATTGGAAAACTCAAAGTCTCTCTCTCCTCTTATCACATCAATTCACATTCTACATCTATTTTTTTTTTTAAAAGCGCTCTCTCCGCTGCTTCTTTTTTAGGTTTCTCTACTCTCAAACCCAAATCCCAAAATTCCTAATTCCAAATCCTAAATCGAATCCGTTTTCTTCATCACCACTCTTTACCGTACCTGTCCCTCTAACCCATTTCTTAAAAAGCTCATTTCTTTCGTTTTTTCCACTGATTTGTTTTTCTCGACGTGGTCTTTTTTTACCCTGTTGGATTCTTGTAAGTCTGAGAAACACATAAATACCCAGTTAGAGAGAGAGAGAACAAAAATGAAAGGCTTTCATTGATTGTATAGGGTTTCAATCTTCAGCATCAAAGATTTTGCTCATCACGCTTGAATTTTGGCTCAATTTTGTTCGACACTTGTGGGTTTTCGTCTCTGTGCCTACATATTCTCGTGAACGTTTAGAATATATCGAATTCAGTACTATTCTATTCATTTCTGAATTTTTTAGGGTCTGATGAATCATTTGATTTGTCTGTATTCCTGTTTTATCCTGTTACTGATCCAAAGTTTGGCCCTTTTGTCATTATGACTAAGTCAAAATCCGATGTCATGTATGATAGTTATGCATTCCGTACTAAGTAATTCAATTGCTGTGATCTGTAGATGATAGAAACGGAGGCTGTTGAAGGGAAACGATCAAGAGGAGGGTTTCTACATCTGTTTGATTGGCCTGGTAAATCCCGGAAGAAGCTCTTCTCCTCTACCACCACCTCGGAACTCTCCGGTAATGTCTGCAAAACAAAAAATACTCCATGAGGTCCTTAACAAATGTCTGGTTTAAGTTTTAAAAAATGGTTCTTGTCCTGTAGTCTTGGTTGATTTCTCGTTATGCTTTTGGATTTTTTGTGGATGACTTGAAGACGAATGCTTTTCTTCTTTGGCTTCTTGTTCAATGGACTCAAAAGTCTTGTCCTTTTTGTTTGTACCAGGAGCATCAAAGCAAGAGAAACAAAATGCTCAAAACCTCTTAAAGTCATGGCCCTCTCTGGTAAGGCTTCTTAATACCATTATTGTTTTGTTTTTTTTTTCCATGTTCTTGATGAATGACAGAAACCAATAGTCTTTGATCTGATATTTTTCAACAGATTGATGGTGATGAGATTGGAAAGAATTCGACTTACAATCTGAGAAGCGACTCAAGTTGTTCGACATCCACTGTTACTAGTGATGACGGACAAGTGTCAAGATCCCCGAGTGTGGTCGCGAGGCTCATGGGTTTGGAGTCCCTACCTCGGTCTAGTTCCGAACTTGAGCCATTCTTTCACAGATCTTCATGCAAGACAAGCACATGGGACGCATATGAGAATTTGGGTTATGTAAATCTCTGCACTGACTATGATGGCATTTCTTGGGACCATTTGGATTCGAGAATGAATCTTGAGCGTAACCGGCCTCCTATTAACCGCTTCCAAACCGAAACATTGCCTCCAAGGTCAACTAAACCAATATCTGTAACTCACAATAGGCTCTTGTCACCCATCCGGAGTCCTGGGTTTGTTCAGTCCAGGAACCCTGCTTATGTAATGGAAGCAGCTTCTAGAATGATTGAACCAAGTCCTCGCGTAGCTGCTAAAGCACGGTTTTCATCGTCTGATTCTTCTTCATCACTTCCTATGAGTATCAGAGACTTGAAAGAGAAGCTCGAAGCTTCACCGAAAAGACCAACCCCTCAGATCTCTAATGGTACCTGCAACAATAAGAATTCAAGAGGGAAGCACGATGAGAAGAGAACTACATCATCAGTCAAGACTCAAGAGACAAATAAGTTATTGGGTAAAACCAGTTTTGATGGTTTGAAGGGTAAAGTGAAGCCTCCTTCTCACGCAAGAGCCAATACTATTCACAAGCAATCAATGCCCACAAGTGGCAACAGAGGCACTAAGGAGACGATGGAAACTAAGAACAGTGTGATGAAAAATAGTCTCAAAGAGTCTTCTGCTAGCACTGGGAAAACTGTGGCTAAGCCAAATAACCAGAAACAGAACCAGTTCGCTGTGACGTCTGTTTCAAACCAGAAAGGTGGCAAATTGATGAACAAAGTTGTAAACAAGGTTTTGGTGGAGAGCGGAACCACATCTAAAAAGCCTGGTTTTACAGCAACATCGGTTGAAAAGAACACTACTTTATCTTTGCCCCGCAAAAAGATTCTTCCCCGCAACAAAAAACCGCAAAATGGTGGGATGCAAGAACCTGGAATGAGCAGTGATAAACGGATCAAAAGGGGTGAACAGTCGATAAAATGTAACATCACAGTTGATGGCAGTTTTAAGACAGGGGAAGATGATCGAAAGAAGGACATGGATGTGATTTTGTTCACTTTCTCATCTCCGATCAAGGGTATATCATCCGGTTCACGATACTCCACTGAAAAGACCAATCAAGATAGATAGTTTGGACTTAGTTTCAGTGCGATCGACGACGACTCTCTAAATATTCTGTTGGAGCAAAAGCTCAGGGAGCTAACCTCTAAGATCGAGTCATCTTGCAGTAGCCTTACCCAAGAAGAAGAATCCTCAGGTTCCATTTCAAAGGATTGGGTGAATGGGACGATATCATTGCCATCAGATGATCTGGATAAAGTTCCATCAGAGAGCGAATCTGTTTCTGACTCTACCTCATTCTACAATAACCAAATATTCCAGGTTAGTCGCATGGCTTATGCCTCTCTTTGCACAAATGATAGATTTACTTTCAGTAGCTTACCACTGTTTCTTCCGAGTTACTGATCATTGGAAATTTCATATTTCCTATGATTCAGGGGGAAGAGCAGGAAGTTAACAGCTTCAGCACTGTAACAGAAGCGGATGATGATCTCCAAATCTACTACAGCAAGAGTTTCTCAAATCCACACAATGAATCTCGCCATGAGAATGAAGAAACAGAGTTCTCAGGATCCATTGCTTTAGCAGAAGCTGAAGAAGGCCATGATTGGGAGCTCGAGTACATAACCGAGATCATAGCCTCCGGCCAACTGGTGGTTAAAGAATTCTCCTTGGGGATGGCTACTGAGGTTGTACCTTTGAGCCTTTTCGATGAAATTGAAGGTAAGAGAGATGCACAGGACAAGATCGAGAGAAAGATGCTGTTTGACTTTGTGAATCAGTGCTTAACACTCAAATGCGAGAAGATGTTCATGGGAAGCTGCAGGGGATTGTTGGAGAAAGAAGGGGTTTTGTTTGAGAGGAAAAAGATGTTAGCTGAAGAAGTGAAGAGAGAGATTGAGGGATTGAAGAAGAGGAAGATAAGAAAGATGATGATGGATGAGCTCGTTGACAATGACATGAATAGTTTTAAAGGGAGCTGGCTTGATTACAAGAGAGAGACATACGAAGAAGGAGTTGAGATTGAAGAAAAGATTGTTTCTGAATTAGTTGATGACTTAGTTAATGATCTTCTCCTAAGTTTCTTCTGACAAAGACTTGGTGCTCTTGCAGAAACAAATTTCCTCTGTTTTCTCCAATTTGATTGACAATGAGAATTGTAAAAATACATTAGGCTGAATAGCATTTCTCTATTTATCTCTGAACTGGCAAATAGTATGTGACATTTCATTGCGGAGGATAAGAAACGGCGTGGAGTCCTAGTCCATGATGTGAAACGGTAGGACGTTTTTGTGTGGATGCGTGATTTAGAAAATAACATAGAACGGGGCGTTCCGAGAATCGAACTCGGGACCTCTCGCACCCGAAGCGAGAATCATACCACTAGACCAAACGCCCTAATCGGTTAAGTAACAGCATTTAAATTATTTCGATCTTCTTTTGTGCGGACTATTCCTATTATTGTTGTCCTTTGTTTGTTCATCGAAGACTAACAATTCGAATCATCACTATATTTCCTCTCTTTGCTGAACCCTTTCAGCTATCTCTCCTCCAATGGATTCTAGCAACAGCGTAAGCATACGCTAGTCTCTCTCTCTCTCTCACTCTATGCTTTGGGCCAGGGTACGATATGACACTGAGTTTGCTTCGTGTTCGATTTTGTAGACGAATACGGTTGGGGTTGATAATACGTTCAGGAAGAAGTTCGATACGGAAGAGTATCGGGAACGAGCACGTGAACGCGAAAGGAAGGTTGGGTTCTCCCGAATTTCCTAAATTTCAATCTCTGATCTTGTAAAATTTTCAATTTTGAAAGCTTAATCATGCGGGGTTTACTTCTCGATGCAGGAGTCGGATCGGTCTAAATCTCGGCGTAGGGTTACTTCTCTGATTCAGTTTATGAAAAGACTTTTACTTTTCAAACCTTGATGACACTAATTAGGTTTGCTTTTGCAGCCAAAGGCCCTCCTGTGCAAAGAGCCCCTTTGAAGCATAGAGATTATCATGTAGACCTTGAATCTCGTCTTGGCAAGACGCAGGTGACTTTATCTCTCTTGACCCATTTTGTTTTGTGGTATTCGTATTTTGATTGAATAGAAATTTGCAAGCTTAGCTTTTGTTTATCCGTAAGACAAAGAATTTGTGAAAGTAAGTTGTGCCTATTACTCAGCTGAGTCGCGGATGAGTCTCTTTTACACGAGGAGTCAGCTTAGAAGCTTGCACAGTTGGTTTTGATTTGAAATGTGTTAAATTTACTCAATTCGAGTATCAATCCTTCTTGAGAGTAGTTGATAATATATATAGTAGCTGGTGTCTTAGTGGGTAACGTTTTGTAGCTCCGTTGTTGTATTCCCTGACTAAAAGATGAAGGTTTGTGAATGAATTACACCACTATCTTGTTACTGTCATAGGGACGGCATTGATGTTTGCTGTGGTGTTTGCACAATTGTTTTCATATATGAGCTGAATCAAAATTAATTGGGTTGACATGAATTGTATTCTTCTGATATGGAAATTTCTCAACTTGATAATCTAATGTTCTTGTTGATATTTACCAGGTTGTTACACCGGTTGCGCCTCTAAGTCAGCAGGTAATGTCTGTTTCTAGCTTTACTCGCAGATATGACCGTAAGGAAAAAAACTTGTATGTATCTGCTAATGATCTTTGTCTTCCCACAGGCCGGTTATTTCTGTCGCGTTTGTGATTGTGTTGTTAAAGATTCGGCAAACTACTTGGATCACATAAATGGGAAAAAACGTACGTGGCGACTCTTTGATCTCTGCTCTTTAGTAAAGAAATCAGATTCATTTTTCGAAGCCATTAAATTGTTGGATGGAGTATTCAGTTTGTCTGTGTCTTTATGTTGTAACGTTTTTGATCCAAAGTTTGATACTTTGTAATCTATGATCACATAGAAGACATCTATCTATTCAGTTTGTTTGCATTTTATAATGAACTAGGCGAAATTGTTTATGTTTCCCACAGATCAAAGGGCGTTGGGAATGTCTATGCGGGTGGAAAGATCGTCTCTTGAACAAGTAAACTTTTTTTTTCTCTCCCAGTCATATATACTTAAATGCTTTAATGGGGTTTTGCATATGACTGAATCTGAGACAAAAGTGCTTCTGCTTTGAATGCATTAGGTCCAGGAGCGGTTCGAGGTGTTAAAGAAGCGGAAAACGCCAGGAACTTTCACAGAACAAGGTAAGACCTCTGAGAGCACCCATCTCAAGTTACGTAGTCTGATGTTTCTTTCAGAAAACAGGAACTATTCTGTAATGCATAGTAGATTTGGGATAACTGAGTTTGATCATGATCTGGGAATAGACCTGGACGAACGCATCCGGAAACAGCAAGAAGAAGAGGAAGAGCTAAAACGGCAGAGGCGGGAGAAAAAGAAAGAGAAGAAGGCAAGTCTCCACAGATCTTGAGCTCATTTTTTTTGTTGTTTCTTCTTTGATTGGTTTTCATGATTGGCTTTTGGAAATCTGACATGGGGTTTTCCAAAATTTCTGGATTCAGAAAGGGAAGGCGATGGAAGAGGAGCCTGAGATGGATCCTGAGGTTGCAGAGATGATGGGATTTGGGGGCTTTGGGTCTTCGAAGAAATCATGAGGATCATCATTTGATCATTTGTGTCTTTGTGTTGTAACGTTTTTGATCCAAAGTTTGATACTTTGTAATGATCACATAGTGATATCGCTTCATTGTGCCAAACAAGATGAAACTGTGTCTTTTTTAGCTGCTTCTTTTTATATAACCTTTGACAAGTTTAACTCTTTGTAATCTCAGATCAATTCGAATATCAAATCTTCCCCTCAAAGCAGAAAAAATACAAGTACTTATTTTGCCAACAACATGCAATGCAATATAAATCCGAAGTTGCAGCTATAGTCAATACTCACTCAAGCCATTGCCTCCTAGATCACACCGTACGTTTATATACTACAGAAAACTTTCACCAACCCTTTATCAGGATTCTCTCTCTCCCCTTATTGAATCGCCTCCTGTGTTTCGAACTTGTTCCATGCCTTGTGCCCCAAGAACCTCCTCACTCCTATTGTCATCAGCGATTACGCCCATGTGCCTCCCATCACCATCCCGTGTATCTGTTTTAGTGCTATCTCCCACTTCCACGCGACCAGATCCTATCAAAGTAGTGGGTTAATGTTCTTATTTAAAATACACTCGCGCATTTGAATCAGGTTCATACTTAAAGTACCTTGAGAATCGCTGTTGTTGTTACTGCTGTTTCCATAGCCAGTCATCAAGTTTGTTTGTGTCCCAAGGAACTCCCCTGTGTTTCTCATGTGGCTCCTGCCTCCGAACAAGCGATTATTGTTGTTGCTGTTTCCATCGCCAATGTCGAAGTAAAGAGATTGTGGTAGAGTTGGGAACTTGACTTTGGCGAGATCTGACCAGAAGCTATCGCCGGACACAAGCTTCTCCAAGTTCTTTTGCAAAACTCCAGGAGCAAAATAAAGTGTATGTCTCCTGATATGTATATATGTAAATGTGAGGCTTTGTGTCACTTGAAACAAAGCAAAAAGGAGGATCAAAGATAGAGAATGAAACCTGCATCTAGAAGCAGACTGGTCTTGGGTGAAATCTTGCTCCATCTGTTTCCACTTAGTGTGTTTTCCTGCCTGTGGATTAGTCTCTATGAAGAACGTTGGACGTTTTCCCAACTGCAAAAAAACATCTCGCAGTCATTATTAGGCTCAAGATTTCTCAACAAAATGTTTAAAACATATGATATACAAGTTACCTCCACTTCGAACGTTCCGGTTTTATCATGTGGATGAAAAGTTGCTCTAAAAGACAAGACATCATCCCATTGGATCTCGATCTTTCTCTTCAGCTTCGCGACATGTGTTTCTGTTCTAGTTTCTACACTGTCGAGAATCTCCCACATAAGTTGCTTCCTTGCAAAATAGAACTTGGCCACAAGATCATCCGGGTAGACCATCACGCTGGTCCATTCACCAATGGTGATCTTGGAGATTGGGAAGTTCATAGCCTTTGGTTTCTCAACAGTCTTAGTTGCTTCGGGAGGCGTCAAGGTATTTGTGTTCACCGTGAAATCAGGCGTTTTTCGTTGATTGGGACATGGATAGTCTTGCTTAATGATGTCTGCAATCTTTTTGAGAAATTCCGGAGTTTTGGTTAGAGGCAAGTTTAGTCGAAATGGATCCTGAAAACAAAATAAAAGAATTAGAGAGTAAATCATAAACTTATACATTGCTTTCCTACTTTAACTATGCATTCCATAAATTACAAATATATGATTAAGAACAGAATAAAATTGCATAACTAACATTATCTGAGAGATAAACAACAAGAGAAAATCCTTCTTCGAAGAAGAAACAACTTTTCTGTGAATTATTGGAGAACAATTTATAATAACTTGAAACCTAATCCCTAGTTGTTCTCCAGATCAGGAAAGCTATAACTATCTGAAAACGTTAAACAAAAACAGATGTTGAAACAGAACAAATAACAGAGTACGAAACATAACATATCAGAAAACAGAGCAAGTGGAAACAGAGGAAACGCCGAGAAACAAAGAGAACAGAGCAAAGAATGCAGAGAAAGAGAGATAATAGAGAAAAGAAGAGATCTTTCCTACTTTAACTATGCATTCCATAAAATACGAATATATGATTAAAAACAAAACAAAACCAAAAAAGAGTTTGAAATTGCATAACTAACAATATCTGAGAGATAACAGTCAGAGACAAATCTTTTTCAGAAGAAGAAACAATGTTTCTGTGAATTCTCCGGAGAACAATTTATAGTAACTAGTTACATAAACCCTAGTTGTTCTCCAGATCAGAAAAAGACAAACAGTTTCTTTATTTTTAAAATTTTCTGATAAGTAAACAGACGCACCTGCGAACGAGCATCCGAGACTGCAGAGCCGGGAGGCGATGACGCGGCGGCGCCGGAGACAGTTGCGTTAGGCTGACCCAACGAGAGATCTGCGCCCATAGGCGGGGACGTCGCATTGGCCACTGGGAGAGATTGTTGCGTCGGAGAAGAATCTTTAACTGGAGTAGAAGATGAAGAAAGGGAACTCGCTCCCAGTTTCACCGTCGACTGTAACTTCCTTGCAGAAGAACCCGCAGAAGAACCCGCCTCCAATTTCTGTAATTTCCGACTTAATGCTTATGTACAGGTTAAAACAAAGAACAGAGAGCAACAAAGAAGAAATAACAACCTGGGATTTTGGCGGCGGATCCAGTGAGTGATCGAGAGGCGAGGACCTGGCGATGCCGGAGACGGTTGAGTTAGGCGGAGCCAAAGAAAGTTCAGAGCCGCGGGGCGGAGGCTCGGCATTGCCGGAGACGGTGGCGTCAGGGGTAACCGCCGGGAGATTTTGCTGCGTCGGAGGAAGTTCGCGTTCTTGAACTGGAGAAGAAGATGAAGAAAGGGAGGGAGAGGAAGAAGAAGTCTCCTTCATTTTCATCAACTGTAACTTCCTCTCGTTAGTCGTTACGACTTATATATACAGTAGTGTATGCAGTTGCCACGTTGGCAAAAGATCCCACAAGTTCTCTTTTGTACCCCTAACCTTTTAAATATTCGGTTTAGCCCCAAAGTAAAAATTGGGTTTTTTCTTTCGTTAACTCTGGTGGAAAAAATTGATTTTTCCGTAGTAGCATCGAAATCGAAGAAGTCGATGAGGACGAGCTGGATGATGTCGGTACGGAGGAGCGGGTGGTTGACGAAGTTGGGAGACGACGGCGGCGAAGAGAGGACGACATGGTTGAGACCCGCAAAGCGAAGAGAGAGGAGAGCTTGCTTCCTCATTCCCCCTCCGCCGTTTCTCTTGACCTGAAGGTCGGTTTTCATATTTAGCCTTTGTTACGAAATCTGGAGATTGATAGGCAAAAGGGGGTTCTGATGAGTGATTCATAGATGCATGCTTTTGTTGTTAAGATTCGTGAAATGATCTGATGCGTTGTGAAATTTGCCTTTTATGTTTGAATTTCTCTGAGCCCAGCTACTAAAATTTCATGATAAGTTTTGGTTTCTGAAGAATGATGAGTTTTTTACATTAGTAGCTTTTGCACTTGGGACTTAACTTCTGAAGGATCTTTCTTGCTCTGAAAATCTATTGATGCTTGAAGATTTTTTTTTTTTTTTTTTTTGCATATTTTGGAATACAATAATGGTGTTTAAAATTCCCAGAATGGAAATTTACATTTTGCTTATCGGATTATTATTTTATTTGTGTCTAGTTTGTATGTTTGATATGTTACAGTTGATAAACCGTATTTGGTCTGACAAGAGGGATCAGTTGAACAATCAGAACGTTACTTTGTGTTTGTGGTGGTGAGAGACATCCCATTAACATACTAAGCTTTTGGAGCCATATTTTGTTGATGTCAAGTGTTGACATAATGACATTGATATTTCTATTGTTAGGCTAACAATGAGCGTCTGATGTTCAGATAATGTATTTGTTATCGCTTCATGAGGCTAAAGCAATGTACTTTAATATGAAAGTAAAGCTATAGCAATGTATTCCCTCTTTCTAATGTTATCCATGTTCTTTTGGTAGAAATGTTTTATGTACGCGTTGAAGAAGTAAAGCTAATGCTTGGAATTTTCCAGTATGATCAGCTATTCAAGACTTGCCAAATTTAGTTTTCATCTGCAGTTTTTCTTTTGCATATTCTGGAGTATGATTGTGGTGTTTGAATTTCTCAGAATGGGAATGTACGTTTTGTATATTGGATTGTTAGTATTATTTTTGAGTAGTTTGTATGTTTGATTGGTTACAGTTGATAAACCGTATTTGGTCTGACAAGAGGGATCAGTTGATTGAGGCTACTACTCAGATCAGAACGATTCTTTGTGGTGGAGACATCCCATTAACTTATTTACTAACACTTTTTTTCCCTCGGTTTGCTAAAACGTAATCCATGTTTTGTTTACATTGATACATGATCCTCTACCAACATTATTGCCATTTCTAATGCTAGGTTAATAATGAGAGTCAGAAGTTATGATAATGTAAAGCAATGTAGTTTGATGTGAAAGTAAAGCTATAGTATTCTCTCTTTCTAATGCTCTACATGTTCTTCTGGTAGAAATGTTAATTGTACGTGTTGAAGAGGTTGTACAGGCTGGTTTGCTTCCACGCTTTGTGGAGTTCCTTACGTGCCATGTCTTTCCCCAGCTTCAGGTTAGCTTCGATGCCCATGTACATTCCATCTGGTTTATCACTAGCCTCACAAGCTCCATGTCGTTCTTTCGTTTCATGGAACAGTTTCTATGCTTTGCATCTGGAATATCTGAGAACACTGAAGTGGTGACTGATCATGGAGCTGTTGCAATACTAGTGAGACTTCTCAGCTCGCCAAAAGATGGGGTCCCTGAGCAGGTATACTAATGTGGTGATAGATCATCACGTACTAATGCTATGTGCTTCTTAAATGCTTATGACTGGTTGGAGCCTGTGGTTGCTTCTGCAACTGATAAGTATAAACCTTAAAGAAAAGGCATAAAGATCAATAAACGAAAATTATATATAGAAAAACATAATGTTGAACCGAGGAAACAAGATTGGACTAATGTTTTAATACGTTTTGTTGAGTTTGTTTTTGTTCTCCCACTTTTCAGTTGCCATTAAGCTTTATTCTTCTTTATTCTCGGACAATCAGCTGGTCTGGGCATTAGGAAATATTTCATGGAGATTTTACCTTCTCTGTTGTTGCATTTAAACCATGGAGCCAAACTTTCTATGCTTGTGCTTGGACTTTGTCTACTCTTTGCAAACCCCAAGGAACTTTCACCCAACAATGTAAGGGGGTGGGGGTGTGAATATTTTATTTTTGTTTTGTTTTGCAAATTAACTTCATTGTTAGATTGGGATAAGGATTCGAAACAAAAAAAAACAAAAAGATTAGCAAGATAAGGACAGAATGTTCTGATTTGTCGTTAGGTTTTGAGTTATTATTTTATTTTTTGTCAACAACATACAATATGCAATATACATCTCAAAATAACCATAATTAAAGAAGGCTATATGATCTATTAACAGGGAAACAAGGTTTAAAAGCAGAGACGGAGTCAGCTCACCGTGTTGAAGCAGAGATACAATAGTTGGGTCGACAATGGAGGCCGATACAGAGACTGATCCAGCGGTTAACCCAAGTTTCCAGTCTCCCTTACTGGTTAGTCTACGCTACTTATTTGAGTGATGGAAAAGAGTTTTGATGATCACAGAGATATCAATTGGACTGGTGGAGGAAATTCCTACACTTTGGTGAGATTTTTCTTTTTTGGGGTACCCTTTCCAAACTGGTGTGATTGGTACTGTGTACTTGTGTCCCAAGAATCTAAAAAAGCATTGACCTTTCTGGCAGATTGCTCTTGGACTACCAGGAAAAGGAGCATCCATTGAGGCGCCTGCCGTTGAATTTTGTGCTAGATCTTTGGCCAAAACTGGCTCAGAATCCCCAGAGAACCCTCATGACCCGGAGGATTCAAAGGCTCATTTGAAACATGGCCAAGAGGATCAGAGAGGATTCAGAGCAGAAGTTGAAACAGTGGTGTCTGATGAATCAAACCTTGTAAGTTACCGGTCGGGGTTGCTATAGGTCTAGCTAAGACGTCCATAGATGGCTTAGCATGGTATGTGAAGACAACATTTGTCCAGGAAGGTGATGAAAGAGGCTGTTTCAGTGTAAAAGGCCAGGTTGATGAAGATGCTTCCAGAAGCGGTCGTATCGCTTACATTGTCGCTCGACAAACTCTGCTCGAGAAACAACCGGACAACACATTTTTGATGGTGCCAAGCTTTGTTCAGTTTTTCCTGTAATTAACGGTTCCAAGCGCGGGCTGCACCCTGACCACTTCCTTGCTATCACTTGCCATGAAGAAACGTGTGAGGAAGGATCTTGCAATGACTGGAGAAATTACTCCGACCGGTAGGATTCTTGTGATTGGCAGCGTAAGTCACACACAAACTACAATTACTCTGTTTCAGTTTTTATTTAGTCGCCAAATATCTATTAAATTCTTCTCTTTCTCTCTCTCAGCTGAAGGAGAAGACAATAGGTGCAAGACTGGGTCAAGTGAAGACGATAATATTTCCAGAGGCTAATCGTAAAGACTTTGATGAGCTTCCGGAAAACCTAAAAGAAGGGCTCGATGTTCATTTCGTCGATGAATATCATCAGATTTTCGAGCTAGCATTCAACTATGAACCATTAGAAGACGACCAAACAAGTAAAATATGACCCATTCACACATTTCATCCGTTCTTTAATTCTTTCTTGTTTTTTTTTTTCCATTCTTAGATAAAAACAACTATGGATTTGTATATTAGTCATTTTAGATTCTAACAAAATTAAAAGTATAAGATCGTATTAAACTCCTCTCTGTATTTCCATCCGATTGAACTATCTTTTAACAAACTATCTTTTAACAAGTACCAAACCAAGAAAGATCTCCCCAAATTTAGGGTTTTGTAAGACAAAAGGAAAAAAAATACATTATCCGAGAAAAAGCACCATAAAATCAAAGGTCGACAAAGAACAATCTCCCCAGTTTTTGGGTTTAAATTTGTAAGAAACAGGAACCTAAAACTTAAGTGAGATATAAAATTATATCTAGAAATCAGGAGGCATTGAATCATTGTTGTTGCTGGTCTGAAAGTCACCATCCTGATCCAGATGTGTGTGTTCCATGTTCGGGGTCTCACCTGCGTCAGCTAAGAGGTCTTTTATATACTGTCCAAGCGGATATATCGTCGAGTTGCTTGTTGTCTCGAGTGATGGTTGTGAATATGCTTGACTTCCACGCAACTCCCCTGTGTTCGTTGTCTCTCCTGCTTGAGCTAGGACGCCTTCAGGATACGGTCCAGTCGGATATATCATCGAGTTAATTGGTCTCTCGGGTAATGGTTGTGCATATGCTTGACTTCCACGCAACTCCCCAGTGTTCGTTGTCTCTCCTGCTTGAGCTAAGACGCCTTCAGGATACGGTCCAGTCGGATATATCATCGAGTTAGTTGGTCTCTCGGGTACTGGTTGTGCATATGCTTGACTTCCACGCAACTCACCTGTGTTTCTCATTTGGCGCTCTTCTTGGATCATTGGATTATTAAACTGTGACCCGCCAAAGTACCTTCCTGTGCTGATCAGCTGAGAGGATGATTGGATAACTTGCGTCTCAGGTAACTGATTCATAGCTTTGTTCTGGCGATTGTCTTGAACAAATGAGTTCATGTGCCTCCCGTTATTAGCGCAGAACTGAGTTGCCATGTCAAAATTTACTTCCCCCAGTTGCACATGACCAAATCCTATCAAAATAAATGTCTTCTTTTAATACAGATTGACATATAAAACGACTTGCGTTAGGTTCAAAGTTAAGTACCTTGAGGATGGTGATGAAGAAGGCCATTGTTTGCGTTGAAGCTAAGTGTCTGGCCGTGGCCGTAGGGAGACGAACTGTTGCTATTATTGTTGTTGCTGTTCCCATAGCCAATATCGAAGTAAATCGATTGTGGTAGAGTTGGGAAAGTGACTTTGGCGAGGTTTGACCAGAAGCTATCGCCAGACACAAGCTTCTCCAAGTTCTTTTGCAGAACTCCAGGAGCAAAATGAAGTGTATGTCTCCTGATGTATATATGTAAATGTGAGGCTTTGAATAACTTTCAATGGTACTAAAAAAAGAAAAAGGAGGATCAGAGATAGAGAATGAAACCTGCATCTAGAAGCAGACTGGTCTTGGGTGAAATCTTGATCCATCTGTTTCCATTGAGTGTGCTTTCCTGCTTGTGGATTCGTCTCCATGAAGAACGTTGGACGTTTCCCCAACTGCAAGAAAACATCTCGCAGTCATTATTAGGCTCAAAATTTGCAACAATGTTTTTTGAAAAACATATAATATATATACAAGTTACCTCGACTTCGAGCGTTCCGGTTTCATCATGTGAATGAAAAGTTGCTCTAAAAGACAAGACATCAGTCCATAGGATCTCGATCTTTCTCTTCAGCTTCGCCACATGTGTTTCTGTTTCTACACTGTCGAGAACCTCCCACATAAGTTTCTTCTTTGCAAAATAGAACTTGGCCTTAAGATCATCCGGGAAGATCATCACGCTCGTCCATTCACCAATGGTGATCTTGGAGATTGGGAAGTTCATAGCCTTTGGTTTCTCAAGAGTCTTAGGTGTTTCAGGAGGCGTTAGGGCCTTTGTGTTCTCCGTGAAATCAGGCATCTTTGGTTGATTAGGACATGGATAGTCTTGCTTAATGATGTCTGCAATCTTTTTGAGAAATTCCGGAGTTTTGGTTAGAGGCAAGTTTAATTGAAATGGAACCTGAAAAAATAAATAAAAGAATTAGAGATTAAATCATAAACTTATATATTGCTTTCCTACTTTAAGTATGCATTCCATAAAATACGAATATATTGATTAAGAACAAAACAAAAAGAGTTTAAAATTGCATAACTAACAATATCTGAGAGATAACAACAAGAGACAAATCCTTCTTCGAAGAAGACACACACAGTTTTTCTATGAATTATTAGAGAAAAATTTATAATAACTTGAAACCTAAACCCTAGTTGTTCTCCAGATCAGGAAAGCTATGACTATCTATAAAACGTTAAACAAAAACAGAAGTTGAAACAGAATAAAGAACAGAGTACATGACATAACAGATCAGAAAACAGAGCAAGTGGAAACAGAGGAAACGCCGAGAAACAAAGAGAACAGAGGAAAGTAGAAACAGAGTACAATGCAGAGAAAGAGAGATAATAGAGAAAAGTAGAAACCTCATCTTCTCGCGATCTTTTCATCGAATATCAAACACTCTCTGGTTTTGTTTTGGCTTTTGCTTTTGTTGCCTTAGCTTTCCTTAATCACACAGCGAATTCAGATTTGCCTCGCTAAGAGAATAAATATATATATATATATATATACCACGTTTAAAAATATATAATTATTTTAAATTACGGCAATTTTGTCAGGTTTTGTATTCTGGGTGCAATTAGGATCCATACAGAGAATAATCAAATCCGCTCAGTTATATCTTTTGTTTTATTAATTAAATATATATGATAAACATGCAATCAAACATGGATATGCTTAAAACAGAAGTGAAATTTTTATTTTTTAATTATCAATTTTCTCATTGATAAGATTACTAACGAAGAAAACGTGATATATATATATCGTTTTTTAGTTAGTTAAAGAAAACATAATGTACTGTATCTATCACAAAAAAAATAGATATTTATTCGTGTTAAATTATATTAGAAACTTCTATTAATTTTTTTATTAAAAATATATTTTTTGTCTAAACTGTTTACAACAAACTCAAGTTAAATCTAATTTTTGATTTTCATTACTTATCGTAAGAATATAAAAATAAATAAAAGTAAAAGTTTATTGATTTTCTTATAGCTAAAATGATAATTTGAACGATTTACAAGTCTGCAAGACTACAACCAATAACTTATAAGCCGTCAACACGCGTGCATCATGTAGATTTCTAACTTTTTGTATTTTGTTGTAAAAAGCATCACCAGATCATTATATGTTTATTTTAATATATGATTGTCTAATTGCATATATACACATATTTTTGATGGCTTATTCATCCATGAGTCCAAAAGGAAAATGAAAGACTCCATCATCAACGTCAGACTGTCACATCTTTTGGCTTGTTAGGCATTTCACACATTATGATGAGTTGGTAAAGTTTATAATTAATATGCACACTCTTGCTCTATATATGTCATATGTACTTTATAAAACACAAATTCACACGGGATTTTCTCTAATCTATCTATAATACACATAGATATCACATTATATAATCAAAAAAACTAACTATAATGATGAGGCAAGCATATACAGCATGTGTGTGCTTGAAATCTTTGTAGGGCACGGTCTATATTGCCTTTTTCGTGGCTTTCCATATATGGGGATATTAAATAATTGAGACTCTGTCATGTTACAGATTACTTTTTGTTCTTAATTATGATCCATATTGGTTATGATTCATGCATCTCTAGATTCTCTACCGTACCGCAAGATATATCTATCATTCTTCTTCGGCTACAGCTCAAAAGGGTTTGATGACGAATTAAGAATAGCAAATACTATAAGAAGATGTATATTTTATAATTGATTGATTTTAAGATGGCGCGGAGCTTTAATTTTTGTCTCATTATTAGATTTTGTGTGTGTTTTATGGATTTCGATAATAAAGTAGTCGAAAGATCTGTAACCCCAAAATATGTAAATCGAAAGATGGAAAATCTCAATATGCTCCAAAGTCTGCTTTTCTCCATTTGATGTCACATCAAAAAGATTTCACAAAACCACACCGTAAAAGCGAAGCAAAACAGGTTGATTTCACAAAATATACATTATGAAGAAACTCCGAAAGGCCAATTCAAAATGCTAATAAGCTAAGCTACCTTATCGATCTCATCTAGACTAGAGAATGAAGAATCAATGATAATATTATTGAAAACAACGAATGAAGAAACCCCAAGTGAGACTTGTCAGTTTACTTTTTAGTATTCAAAACAGGAGATCCCATATGATACCCAAAGGCTATCTCGAATATCTGCTCATATTCATCAACGAAATGAACACTGAGCCCCTGTTTCAGGTTTTCCGGGAGCTCATCAAAATCTTTACGGTTAGCCTCGGGAAATATTATCGTCTTGACCTGACTCCGTCTCGCAGCTAAAGACTTCTCCTTAACCTGTGAGAGAGCTTTTGCGTATTATTACAATAAAAAGTTAAAAGAAAGCCAAAACAGAGTAATTTGTAAAGTGTGTGATTGCTTACGCCGCCTATTGGAAGAATTCTACCGGTTAGGGTGACTTCCCCGGTCATTGCAAGATCCTTCTTTACTGGCTTCTTCATGGCAAGTGATAGCAATGAAGTGATCATTGTGCAGCCTGCGCTTGGGCCGTCTTTTGGTGTGGCCCCTGCAGGAACATGTAGATGAAGCTTGGAATCCGCAAAGAAGCGGTTCTCTGGTTCTTTCTCCAGCATGATTCTTCTGGCGACCGTGTGAGCGATCTCTGCGCTTTCTTTCATTACATCCCCGAGCTGACCCGTTATATGCAGACCACCTTTGCCTTGTCCTTCTTCTACAGAGGCCGTCTCTATGTACAACGTTGAGCCGCCCATGGATGTCCAAGCTAGACCCATTACAACTCCGACTGGTGTCTGTTCATAGATCTTCTCTGTGCGGAACACTGGTTTGCCTACGTAATCCGCAAGGTTTGATTCATCTATCATAACCTTTTCAACCATTTTAGCTACTACCTCTCCGCTCTGCTTAGCCTTCGATTCTGTTGAACCACCGGTTGCTGATTCGAGTATCTTCATAATATCAGCCAGTTTCATTCTTTCAACCTCCGAATTGGTCTTGGCCAAAGATTTCGTATCTTCAGTGTCAGTAATATCCGAGGATGCTCCTTGGCGTACTAGTTTAAGAGCAATCTGCCAACAAAAGTCCGATAATTTTAGATTCTTGAGACTCAAGTAAACAGTTCGGAGGAATGTTGAGTGAAGTTGTAAACATACCTTACGATAAATCTTCTCAATATGTTTCTGCAGATTTCGAACTCCAGCTTCTCTGCAGTAATTCTCTATCAACGAAAGAAGAGCTGCATCGCTCAGATCAACCTGGCAAGAGTAGAAACAAGTTGAGTAAAATCTCTCATAAGAAGCTAAAAAAAAAATGAGAGGAGAATACTATGCTCGTAACTAGGACCTGTTGAGACTTGATCCCACAATCTCTGCATGTGGTTTTCAACAAATGGTCTCTAGCAATATGCAATTTCTCATCACTAGTATACCCTGCGATACTAATCACCTCCATTCTGTCTAGCAGAGGACCCGGAATCGCATCTATCTCATTTGCTGTGCATACAAATAAAACCTGCGATAAAATTTAGTTGAAGACCTCAAACACAACAATGCAAAGATTAGAAAATTATAAAACGTCATGCCAAAAGAGTAGAAAACAAACCTTTGATAAGTCAATAGTAACATTAAGAAAGTGGTCTAGAAAATTTGCATTCTGCTCTGGATCCATAACTTCCAACAAGGCACTGGCTGGGTCGCCCTCGCGGCACCGTCCAAGCTGCCAAGGCTCCTCCGTTAGTACATTTTGAATACAAACTCCAAAAGCCTAATTCCAAATACTAACTACAATTGCTAAGAAGCTACCTTATCAATCTCATCTATAAGAATAAGAGGATTTTCTGTCCCCACAGTCTTTAGACACTGCACCATCTTTCCAGGCATTGCACCCACATATGTTTGACAATGCCCCTAAACAATGTTTAAGAGAAGAGATTAATATCTATAAAATATCTGAATTTTCCAGTTATGTCATCTAGTAGTAGTATTTACACCTTAATCTCAGCAACATCAGATAGTCCTCCAACAGATAACCGGAAGAACTTGCGGCCAAGAGCACGTGCAATAGAACGCCCAATGCTCGTTTTACCTACTCCAGGAGGCCCTGAGAGGCATATGATCTTCCCTGTTTTGAAAACATTTTGAGGATATGAAACATTTGTAGCAAACAAGAGTGAAATCAGAAAGGCAAAAGAAGTGACCTTGTGAAGTGCCTCTAAGTCTTGCCACAGCAATAAACTCTAGAATTCTTTCTTTCACATCAGACAATCCGTAATGGTCCTTGTCAAGAATCTCTTTTGCCCTTTGGGCATCAAAATTGTCGTAACTGCAAACCAAATTAATACGATTATAAATGAGACTGTGCAATCAAGGTGGTATAACTCTCGTCAAGAAGTAGAGATGAGCATGACGCAAGTGGCAAACCTGAGCTTTCCCCAAGGCAACAAGGTCAACCAATCAAGGTGGTTATGAGTCACATCGAAATCGCTTGACCATGAGCTCAAGGTCTCCAGTTTTGTGAGCTCTTCTTCTACGACTTTTAATACATGTTTTGGGATTTTTTCTTTCATAAAGCTGTACCTCCCTCTAATCTTTTCTGCAGAAAAGAAGAGACTTTATTAAGCTTCACGTTGTTCTACAGTCATCAACGTCTAAGTTCTATCTCTTGGAACTACAGAAAGTTAGGCGTCATGAATCAGTGGTGCAGTCTGAAAGTTAGAATCCATTCCCATAGTAGTACTAACCAGAAAGTAAAGATTCGTCGTCCGTCTTCTGCATTGGAACATTTAATAGTCATCATCAACCAATGATACTAAATATATAAAACAAAATCATTTACAAAACAAAAATCTTGTACTATTGAACCTTGTTAATTTCCACTTGTTTTTTCACCAATTCCAGCGTCAACTCCAGACGTTTGTGAACCTGTTTCGAAAATCCCAATATGAGAATAGCTGACTAAGAATGGAATTAGCATCCTGTTTTGAGGTAATCTCAGAATCAAAACGTAACAGTATTAATAGACTACTACTTACTTACATCCAGTTCTTCAAGAACCCCCTGGTTCTGTTGTTTGTTAGCGCCAGAGATCCCGGCTCCAAAGTCGGCTAAATGTTGATAATTGAACTCACCTATATGCTATAGAAATTTGAAAAACAGATCTAGTATGATACTGATATTCTGATATAGTTTGCAATCGCAAGCAGTGCCAAGTATGAAGAGAACATGCCTGGGTATATGTCTGAACTTGATCTCTCCAGAGTGAAGTTGTCTGTAAGACATCCTTAAGCGTTGAAATAACTTCAAAGAATGTTGCCTTGATAACATCACCTTCCTTGTCATATGGCTTATCCTGCAAAGACACACATGACAAAGGGTTATAGATTCCACAACTTGTAAAGGATATATATAGAAAGAAAGCACATGTCATACAAGGAATCACACCTTTAGATGTTCAACTGTGACGGTTAGAGGATCTTTACTCACCTGTATATAGCAAAAGCAAAGCACATAGAACTCTAAAAAGCTCTACTTTTAAGCAATAGAGAAATATTGAAGCCAAGTTTGTCCATAGAGTTACCATCTCTGTTATTCGAAGTCGTCTGCGACCAATAAGGATGACTTGCTCACCTTGGATACTTGAAATCTAAAAAAAAGACTGGCCAATGGTTAAAGTCCTTCAGACAGAGACAAAGGGAGAAGAGAATGGTAACGTGGTGTACCTGAGCAAGTGTGCCAACTTGGTGAATACGGTGAAGCAAGTCTTTGCCTTTCAACTTTTTTCCTTTCTTTTTGGATGTTGTTCCTTTGCATCTCAACTTGTCTAGAATGTTCTCTGTTTCAAAGGTAGAAGAAAACGAATCAGTTGAAACGTCATCCTTCAAAAGGAAAGCCCCTGCATATGGAGATCTGATCTCTTGTAAAGCTGCAAGTAACTTAGGATCCTGCACAAAAGAACAAAGCTCATAGAGGTCAGAGACAACAAACATCATCAAATGTAGGTTTGAAGTAACATACCTTGACAGTGATTGGCATGTAAAACCCAGGAATAAGAGGCTTGTTGGGCAACGGCAATGCTATAACCTGAAATTAAACAGAGTGAATAACAAAAATAATGTATTTTTATCAAATTTTCACAAACCAATAGAGCAGCAGCGGAACGTAATTCAAAAGCATTGTGTATCTTAGAACAAGATTTTAACTTTCCCATCATTTAATTGAATTCTCTGTGAAAAATGCAGCACTTCAATCGATTCTCGAATCCAACATTGTGGATTGAAATGTATCTAGAACCCACCATGGTCATAAATAATAAAAAGTGAGCTTGATAAAAATTCCGACCAACCGTTAGACAATCTTCGAGGTTAGTGGTTTCTGAGACAATCGCTGGCGAGGATTTCGGGTCGGAATCCGACCCAACTGCATTGCAGAAGAAATCAGTGCCGTCACTGCGACCAAATTCGTGAGAACTCCGGTTCCATCCGGTTAGCTGGAAGAGTGGACTCTTAAACCGGGTTGACCCGACCCGAATTTCCGGAGTCGCGAGCTGGGCCCCGTAAAAAGATCTTGAGTAGGAAATTCGGGAATTTAGGGTTACGCTTTGCCTAAGAGGCAAGAAATCGTAGGAAGGTGAAGAATGTAGAAGACCAAGACTGGTCACAAATCCCTTCTTAAACCCTTACCAAGAAAAAGAAAAGAAAAAGCTAAGGTTCACAAAAGTTGATCTGAAAGATAAGTAAGAGTTTTGTATATACATAACTAAATTTGTCACGTAAAGTCGAGTACAGATCAGAATTGATATAATGAATTTTCTGTAATCAGTACAACTGTTGGCAAAACAAATGGGAATAAAAGTGTGTTTACACAATTATCTAAGGATAAGTGTTTTACCTCCTCCCTTCATCGTAATAGAGAAGTTGTTTTTAGGAGTTTAATTAGGTTTCTCCTCTTACGTGAACGTGATGATGCATTATAAAGACAAAAGTGTTTTATATTTTTATATAGGAGGAAGAGAGACCAAGTTAATGTTCAAAGAAAAAAAGAGAAAGACCAAGTTCTTTTTTATATTTTTTTAAATAGTAACTTCCAATAAAATAAAAGAAAAGGATAACTATAAAACTGCATGATATAAGGTAAAGTAAATATTCCCTATCAGAATAATACTCTAAATTTGTCACCAAAATGTGATAAACTTTGTAAGTCCATATAATAATAAAACTAATAATCTATTTAATGATTAATAATACATCCAAGTTATTGTTCTTGTTTCGCATGCAATGTACAGCACTACAGCTCTCATAAGTCATATATGAAACTTCTAAATAACATTTATAATACTGTGTACACTTCTCAGGTGGCGTTGGAGTTTCATTTGTCTCATGGTTTTATAGTTTGTTACGGATCGATTTCTATTCTAAAATAGTCTAAACATATAAACCATTTTAATATACTCCAAAATTAAATTACCCTAATAAATAGAAAATAGTTATTTCTGAAAATATTTGGATTTAAAAAAAAAAGTTATTACAGAATCTCTGGCTCCTATTACATTTCATCTTGTTTTAAGGAAGAGTTGGACGAAGATGAGCCTAAGAATTAAGATTCAATGATATATATTACTGAAAACAACGAATGAGGAAACCCCAAGTGAGACTTGTCAGATTGCATTTTATATTCGACATAGGAGATCCCAAGGGATACCCAAAAGCTATCTCGAAAATCTGATCGTATTCATCGACGAAATGAACATCGAGCCCTTCTTTCAAGTTTTCCGGCAGCTCATCAAAGTCTTTACGGTTATCCTCCGGAAATATTATCGTCTTGACCTGACTCCGTCTCGCACCTATGGTCTTCTCTTTAACCTGTGAGAGATTTTGCGTATTATTATAAAAATCAAGATATAACCAAAACAGAGTAATTTGTAAAGTGTGTGATTCTTACGCCGCCTATTGGAAGGATTCTACCGGTAAGAGAGACTTCTCCGGTCATTGCAAGATCCTTCTTTACAGGCTGCTTCATGGCAAGTGATAGCAAAGAAGTGATCATGGTGCAGCCTGTGCTTGGACCATCTTTTGGTGTGGCTCCTTCAGGAACATGTAGATGAAGCTCGGAATCCGCAAAGAAGTGGTTCTCGGGTTCTTTCTCGAGCATGATTCTTCTGGCGACCGTGTGAGCGATCTCCGCGCTTTCTTTCATCACATCCCCAAGCTGACCCGTTACATAAAGGTCACCTTTGCCTTGTCCTTCTTCTACAGAGGCTGTCTCTATGTACAACGTTGAGCCGCCCATGGATGTCCAAGCTAGACCCATTACAACCCCGACTGGTGTCTGTTCATAGATCTTCTCTGCGCGGAACACTGGTTTGCCTACGTAATCCGCTAGGTTTGATTCATCTATCGTAACCTTTTCGAACCATGCAGCAGGCGCTCCCGCGGATGCTCCTTGGCGTACTAGACTAAGAGCAATCTGCCAAAAATGTCAAAAAGATTTTAGATTTCTTGGGACTCAAGTAATTAACGTTGAGTGAAGTCGAAAACATACCTTACGATAAAGCTTCTCAATATGCTTCTGCAGATTTCGAACTCCTGCTTCTCTGCAGTAATTCTCTATCAACGCAAAAAGAGCTGCATCGGTCACATCAACCTGAGAAGAGTAGAAACAAGTTGAGAAAACATGAACAAAACGGCATCGAGATGTCAGGAGAGAATGCTCGTAATAAATTAATCACCTGTTGAGGCTTGATCCCGCAAGCTCTGCATGTGGTTATCAACAAATGGTCTCTAGCAATATGCATTTTCTCATCAGTGATATACCCTGCGATACTAATCACCTCCATTCTATCTAGCAGAGGACCTGGAATCTTATCTATCTCATTTGCTGTGCATACAAATAAAACCTGCGATTATAAAAAAAATTTTAAAAAAAATTAGTGAAGACCTTATTTCAAACACCCTAGTACGCAAATCAATACATATAAATGGAATCTAGAGTAGGAAGAAACCTTGGATAAGTCAATAGTAACATCGAGATAGTGGTCGAGAAAATTTGCATTCTGCTCTGGATCCAAAACCTCCAACAACGCACTGGCTGGGTCGCCATCTTGGCCCCGTCTTCCAAGCTGCCAGAGGAAAATAGACAGAGTTATTGCAGAGACTCTCAAGCTGATCAATACAAAACTCCAAAAAGATGCAATTTCATATGCTAACATACCTTATCAATCTCATCAATAAGAATCACAGGATTAAATGTTCCCACGCTCTTTAGACATTGCACCAGCTTTCCAGGTAAGCAAAGATTGTATGATCGATGAACCCCCTAAGCAATGTTCAAGAGGATACACCATTGTTTATTGGATTCATTAACAAGTTTTGAGTTAATAACATTTTCATGTAGTGTATATTTATACCTTGATCACGTCAACATCATGTAGTCCTCCAACAGATAACCGGAAGAACTTGCGGCCAAGAGCACGCGCAATAGAACGCACAATGCTCGTTTTACCTACTCCAGGAGGCCTTGAGAGACATATGATCTTCCCTGTTTTGAATAACATTTTTTTTACAAAATTTCAGTTTCACAACACACTTGTAATTAAAAATATTTTTAGCATTGAAATGTGTGAACCAGAAAGGCAAAAGATATATATATGCGACCTTGTGGAGTGCCTCTAAGTCCTGCCACGGCAAGAAACTCTAGAATTCTTTCTTTTACATCAGATAGTCCGTAATGATCCTCGTTAAGAATCTTTTCTGCTCTTAGCACATCAAAATTGTCATCACTGCAAAACCAAATTTATATATCAGACTTCGCAATCAGTGGACAACACACACACACACATATATATAACCAAAAGGCAAACCTGAAATTTTCCCAAGGCAACACGGTCAACCAATCAAGGTACTCATAACACTCATAAGTTTTATCCAAATCGCATGAATAGGCTTCTAACATCTTCAGATCTGTAAGCTCTTCTTCTATGACTTTTAGTACATGTTTTGGAATCTTTTCTTTAGTTGATTCAATCCTTTCCCTAATCTTTTCTGCAGAAAACAAGAATGACAAACAAAATTTAGGCGATCATCGTCAGTCCTGCTGCAATCTGAAAGCTTAAATCTCTCTGAACAACAGAGAATCCAAAAAATTCATATACTAGTACTAACCAGAAAGTGAATTATTTACTTCAGTCTCGTTAATTTCCACTTGTTTTTTCACCAATTCCAGTGTCGCCTCCAGACGTTTATGGACCTGTTTCGAAGAAGCCAATATCAGAATAGCTGACTAAGGATGGAATCTCAGAATCAAAACGTAACAGTATGATAGAATCTAGTTATACTACTTACATCCACTTCCTGATGTTTATGTTTGTTAACTCCATAATCGTCTAGAACCATTTTTGCACGTGTGACATCAAAATTCTCACAGCTGCAAACCAAAATTAATAAGATTTATAAGTCATTTCCCAAAAAAAAAAAAGGGTCAGTTAAACTCTCCCCAAGACGTGAGCGTGAAGCAAACTGCAAACCTGAAACTTTCCCAAGGCAACACGGTTAACCAATCAAGGTAGTTATAGGTCGAATCAATATCGCCTGAACCGAGTTCTGAACGCTGCAGTTTTGTAAGCTCTTCTTCTATGAGTTGTAATACATGTTCTGGAATTTTGTCTTTAATTGTGTCGACCCTTTCCCTAAACTTATCTGCACAAAATTGAAACAAACCTTATAAGTTGCGTTTTACATTCTCTAGGAACTCAAGTCGTCATAGAAGATTAATCGTTAAACTTAAGCATCCTGCTTTCTGGATTCTTAATCAATATGGACCAAGTCTTAATTAATAATAATCACAGAGGACAATGAGTCGAATATGTTACCTTCATTCATCGTAGCGGACTAGTTTAGGTTTCTCTGAAGTTCTTAAATTACATACAAAACTGTTTTTTATATGCCTTGTGTATATCATGGATTAAACGAATCTATTTATAAGTTATAACCTGGACATGCGTTTAAGTTTCCTTTTTTTTATCATAATTATAATTTAAGGAAATATTCCCTTACACTCTTGCAGTATAGTAATCTGAATTTTTTCCCCAAAAAAAAGGAAAATTTTAAGAAAAGGATATCAAAGCGTGTCTGACGCGGCAAAAACCCTAATCTGCCTTTTTCAATATACTCCGAACTCCCAAGTGTTTTTTTTTTTTAATGGTAAAATTCTCAAAGATTTCACAATAAGCTCGTGGTAAAGTTGGAAAATGGATTTTGAATCTTTGATCTACCAACAAAATGTTTCATGATAAGGGTTTTGATTTCTACTCAAAGAAATCCAATCTCGATAATAAAATTACTCTAATTAGTATAAAATATTACAAAATTCCCTGGCTCTTTGTTACGTTTCGTCTTTTAGTAAGAAGAAGAGTTAATAAAGAAGAATTACGTATCAATGACATATAGTTAACACAACAACAAGAGAGGAAGATCTTAAGCGAGTGAGACTTGTCAGATTTCTTCTTCTACTGGTCATTCAGACCCAAAGGCTAGCTCGAAAATCTGCTCATATTCACCGGCGAAATGAACATGGAGCCCTTCTTTCAGGTTCTCCGGGAGCTCATCAAAATCTTTACGGTTACCCTCGGGAAATATTATCGTCTTCACTAGACTCCGTCTCGCAGCTATAGTCTTCTCCTTAACCTGTCAGAGATTTTGTGTATTACTTTAGAGAAACTGAGAGAAACTACGAGGCTAAAACAGAGTAATTGTAAAGTGTGTGATACTTACGCCGCCTATTGGAAGAATTCTACCGGTCAGAGTGACTTCTCCGGTCATTGCAAGATCCTTCTTTACTGGCTTCTTCATGGCAAGTGATAGCAAGGAAGTGATCATGGTGCAGCCTGCGCTTGGACCGTCTTTTGGTGTGGCCCCTGCAGGAACATGTAGATGAAGCTTGGAATTCGCAAAGAAGAGGTTCTCTGGTTCTTTCTCGAGCATGATTCTTCTGGCGACCGTGTGAGCTATCTGCGCGCTTTCTTTCATCACGTCCCCGAGCTGACCCGTTATACGAAGCCGACCTTTGCGTTCTACTTCTTCCACAAAGCTTGTCTCTATGTACAACGTTGAGCCGCCCATGGATGTCCAAGCCAGACCCATTACAACCCCGACTGGTGTCTGTTCGTAGATCTTCTCTGCGTGGAACACCGGTTTGCCAACATAATCCGCAAGGTTTGATTCTTCAATCATAATCTTTTCAACCGTTTCAGCTACCTCTTCGCTCTGCTCAGTCTTTGATTCTGTTGATTCCCCAGTTGCTGACTCATCTGTCAACACATCAACACATCCTTCTACAAATGTCTCTGAGGATTCAGAATCGTTCTTGGCCGAAGAGTTAGTATCTTCAGTGTCAGTCACATCAACCGAATCTGCAGACGCTTCCGCGGATGCTCCTTGGCGTACTAGTTTAAGAGCAATCTGCCAAAAAAAAATGTCAAATGATTTTAGATTCTTGGGACTCAAGTAACCAGTTTGGAGGAGAAATAACGTTGAGTGAAGTTGAAAACATACCTTGCGATAAATCTTCTCAATATGCTTCTGCAGATTTCTAACTCCAGCTTCTCTGCAGTAATTCTCTATCAACAAAAAAAGAGCTGCATCGCTCACATCGACCTGAGAAGAGTACAAACAAGTTGAGAAAAATCTCTCATAAACATGAACAAATATGGCATCAGAGATGACTGGAGAATGAGGATCAATGGTTGCGAGCGAGACCTGTTCAGGCTTAATGCCACAGTCTCTTCCTGTGGTTTTCATTAAATGATCTCTAGCGATATGCACTTTCTCATCCGTAATATACCCTGCGAGACTAATCACCTCCATTCTATCTAGCAGAAGACTCGGAATCATATCTGTTACATTTGCTGTGCATACAAATAGAACCTGCAAGAAAATAGTTTAGATCTAACGTTAAACACAAAACTGACTACTATAAAATATATAATTTGCCTATTATGATAAAACCTGCAAGATTCAGTTTTTCTTAAATTTGATGGAACACAGAGAGAGAGAACAAAGCATATGTAGTGGTCTAGAAAATTAGCATTCTGCTCTGGATCCAGAAGCTCCAATAACGCACTGGCTGGGTCGCCAGCGCGGCTCTTTCCAAGCTGCCAAGGAACAACATACAATTATTGCAGAGAGTTTCAAGAAGGCAATACATTTTTGAATAAAATCTCCAAAAGGCCCATTCAAAATGCTAACAAGCAAAGCTACCTTATCAATCTCATCGATCAGAACAAGAGGGTTTTCTGTCCCAACATTCTTTAGGCATTGCACCATCTTTCCAGGCATTGCACCCACATATGTTCGACGATGCCCCTAAGCAGTGTATAAGAGAATCGATTATTATTATTTATAAGTTTATGCTTAACAGATTTGAGCTATAGTTTTTTTCAGGTAGTATACCTTAATCTCGCCAACATCAGTTAATCCTCCAACAGAGAACCGGAAGAACTTGCGGCCAAGAGCACCCGCAATAGACCGCCCAATGCTCGTTTTACCTACTCCAGGAGGCCCTGCGAGACAAATGATCTTCCCTGTTTTGACACATTTTACAAACTTTCAGTTTCACAACACACTTGTACATCTTTTCAGCAAACGAGAGTGAAATCAGAAAGGCAAAGATGTGACCTTGTGAACAGCCTCTAAGTCTCCCCACAGCAATAAACTCTAGAATTCTTTCTTTTACATCAGACAATCCGTAATGATCCTCGTCAAGAATCTTTTCTGCCCGTAAGACATCAGAATTCTCATCACTGCAAAACCAAATTAATATGAATCATAACTGAGACTTCTCAAAGACTCAATCATTTCAATGACAAATGGTGTCCTCAAGATATAAGTACGAAGCAAATGGCAAACCTGAGCTTTCCCCATGGCAACACGGTCAACCAATCAAGGTGGTTATAGGTCACATCGAATTCGCTTGAAGTGGTTTCTAAGAACTGCAGTTTTGCAAGCTCTTCCTCTATGACTTTCAATACATTTTCTGGAATTTTGTCCTTAATAGGGTCAACCCTTTCCCTAAACTTTTCTGCAGTAAAGAAAAGACTTTATAAGCTTCATGAATTCACACTGATGCAATTAATATCTGAAAGTTTGAATCTCTGTGGATAAAATATAATAAAAACATAGAATCGAAAATATTCTTATAGTAGTACTAACCAAAAAATGCAGATTTGTCGTCTGTCTCCCCACAAAGCTCCTGCATTGGGACACTTAATAGTCACCAACCAATGACAGTATACATCATAAATTGAGAAGCGAGCATAAAACCTTTTTTATAGCCTTGAGCTGCTCCTTTAGCAAGATACGTCGTCGCTCTCCACTAAATTTTTCTTCAACAGTTTTTGCTATGGATGCCTAAACACAATTCAAAAAATATAAGGATTCATTTACCAAAAATCCAGTAGCACGTGTCAGCTGGAAATGTGCAGAAAAGTAAAGGCATGGAGTACCTGAATCTTGTTAATTTCCACTTCTTTTTTCAACAAATCCAGTGTCAACTCCATACGTTTATGAATCTGGATCGAAGATACCAATATGAGAAGCAGACTAAGAATGGAATATCATCCTGTTTGTGGTAACCTCACTAACTGTAGTAGACCAATTGTTAAACTACTTACATCCAGTTCTTCAAGAACCCCCTGATTCTGTTGTTTGTTAGCGCCAGAGATCCCGGCTCCAAAGTCGGCCAAATGTGGATACTTGAAGTCACTCATATGCTATAGAGATTCAAAAGAAATCTACTAAGATGCTGATATTCTGACGTGTATTGCACGCGCAAACAGTGTCAAGTATGAAGAGAACATGCCTGGGTATATTTCTGAACTTGATCTCTCCACAGTGAAGTTGTCCTTAATACATCCGTCAGCGTCGACATAACTTCAAAGTATGTTGCCTTGATGACATCATCGTCCTTGTCATATGGCTTATCCTGCAAAGAAATAACAAAGACTCCATAATTTCAAAAGGAAATAGAAACCACACTTGTATCATAAAAGGAAAGGCTTCAAACAGAAACACACCTTTAGATGGTCAACTTTGACAGATAAAGGATCTTCACTCACCTGTACAAAAACAAAGCACATGGTTTTCTCACTCGAGAGCTTATGAACTCTAAAATCTTTACAATCTCTACTTTTCATGAAATCTAAGCCATTTAAAAGAGAGATATTGAAGCCTGTTTTCTCTATAGACTTACCATCTCTGTTATACGAACTCGTCTGCGACCAATAAGGATAACTTGCTCACCTTGGATACTTGAAATCTGGAAAATTGGCAATGGTTAAAGTCTATCAGACAGAGACAAGGTAAAAAACACAGTGCTTACGTGCGGCAAGAGGGTACCTGAGCAAGTGTGCCAACTTCGTGAATCCGGCTAAGCAACTCTTTGCCTTTCAACTTCTCTAGGACATTCTCTGTTTCAGAGGTAGAAGATGAATCAGCCGAAGCGTCATCCTTCAAAAGGAAAGCCCCCGCGTATGGAGCTTGCCGTCTTCTGCTCTCTTGTAAAGCTGCGAGTAATTTAGGATCCTACACAAATAAAAGCTCATACAGTGTCACAGAGAAACGCAGAGCTGAGACAACAGACATAAAATGGATAGCAGAAAGTGGTATTTGTTGTGTCCGGAAATAGGTTGAAGTACTAACATACCTTGACATAGATTGGCATGTAAAACCCAGGAATAAGAGGCTTGTTGGGCAACGGCAATGCTATAACCTGAAATTAAACAACAGAAATCTCAGTGAAAAGAATCGAACCGAAGCCGAGGGAATGGTAATGCTATAAAAGGTTCAACCTTTGCCTGACTATGAAATTAGGAATGGTCAAATCCAGTTTCCGTACATCAAAGATACTAAATTTAGTCGGTATTTTGTGAATTTTCCCAACAATAGAGCAAAAAGTATCTCTCTAACCCTAAGCATTAGGTGCTCATCGTTTACCAACACACACAACACTGAAATGTTAACTCTCCCATCGCTAGAACCATATGAAATTTTTGCCAATTGAAATGAATTCTCTATGATCTATGGAAATATACAGCGCATTAAAGAAAAAAATGCAGCAGCTAAGTTTAATACATTTCAATCGATTCTGGAATCCTACATTGTGGATATAGAAAAAAAAACCATGCTCATAAAATTCCCCAAGGGTCATAAAAAAGTAAACTTTAAGAAAATTTCTACAAACCGTTAGACAGTCTTCGAGTTTAGGGATAGCTGAGACAATCGCTGATGACGCTATCGTGTCCGAACCGGGTTCCGACTCAGCTACCTTGGAATCGGAGCAGAAAGCACGAAGACCCAATTCGTGGGAACTCCGGTTCCACCCGGTTAGCTGACTCAGTGCCTTAAACAGTGGACTCTTAACCGAGCTTGACCCGACCCGAATAGCCGGATTCAAGTGATGGGCACCGTAAGCGGTCGAAGCAAGAAGCTTCAGCATGACGAGAGAGGAAGATCTTGAGGAGCAGATTCGGGAATTTAGGGCTAGGTTTTGCCTGAGAAGCAAGAAACCGTACGAATGTGATGTCTGAAAAGACGAAGAAGACTGGTGTTTCAAAGCCCTTCATAAACCCTTCCAAAGAATTAAAAAATGGAAATTTTGAAAAACTCTGGGAAAATCCAAAAGAGGAAAGAAATACCCAGTGCCCAGACGACGTCGTTTCGGAGCTAAAGTTTGGGCCAATACAGTAGTAACTACATTTATCCTGGGCTTTATGTTGAAATTTATTTCCAAGAAACCTGTATATTAAACATTCTAGTTTTGTCTTAACAACACAGATTCTTTCTGGCCCAACAATGAACAAACAAGCAGTCGGTCTTCTGATTATTATTAATCTCTAAAATTAAGCATCCTGCTTTGATTAGATATATACAGTAAATCGTTGACAAACAAAAAAATTACTAGAAAAATTGGAAGGTAAAAAAGCGTTGTGTATATGCATAATTCGTACTCCAAATGTGGACTAACAGAATAATTTATTGAGTGAATCTTCTAGTAATCTATATAAATGTTGACAAAGAAAATTACTATAAAAAATGATATTTTAAAACAACGGTGTGTTTGTGTACATACATAGTTAGTAGTTTAGTACTCTAGATTTGACACTAATGTGACAAAATTTATATAATTTGAGTAACGAAATTATTGATTTAAACAATTGAGTTATTGTTATTTGCTTCGCATAGCTGCATTACACGGCTTGCTTAATATATCGTTTACTTTGGGTTTAAAGAATCTGAAACAACTACCCAAATACTAGTAACATTATTTAGAAAGATTTGTCTTTAATAGAGGAACAAAAAAAAAAAAAAAATTAAGAGCAGACGACCAGTATTTTTTGTTATGAAACAAATCATTGTCAGCATTATTAATATTATTTGTCTTGAATGGGGATAACAAATAATCAATGAGGATAACAACTAATCATTTGATTTGGGAATAATAAACAAACAAAAAAGGAAAAATTAAGAAGAGTATATCAAAGCGTGTCTGACGCAAGGAGGCAAATCTCTCTGTCATGACTCACGTTTATTGCTAAATACCCCACATTTACTTTGTTTTTCTTCGCAGATTAGATACTTGTGCTTCTTAATTTTCATTTATTTAACAGCTTAAATTACATACATCTTTTCACAAATATCACCATACGTTCAGCCTAAGTTCGACAAAGCTAAGTTATCCTTACAAGGTCTTCTTAGTTTTTTTTTTAATGGTTTTTAATCTAATGTTATATCATCTTCCAAACAATCGCGAGTACGTTGCATTGCACACTGAAAAGACACCAACAAAAAAATTACTAGCCTTAAAGTGTACAATGAAATTAAATGGTAGTCAGATATTGCAATCCGGAAAAAAGTTAAGTCGACTGAGTAGAAAAGTTACTTAACTAATGGAAGTGAAATATCTGTCTTTTGAAGAAAAAAAACTCTTTGTGTGTGATATAGATTATGCTTTTTATTCTTGCTAACTTGAAGAAATTCAAACAAATGTTTTTTACGAATTTGAGAGTTTCCCAACCCACTCTCCAAAATTAAAAGTTTGATGGATTACTAATAACTTCTTGATATGAAATATAATTAATATACATTTTAAGAATAAAACAAAATTATTTAGGCATATATATGATTTGTCTTTCTACTTATATAAAACTGATTGACAAGAGTAATCCAAAACCTAATTTCATGCTTTTCGAAAAAATCAACGTAATCAAATTATTATTTTCCAAAAGGAGGAAAAGTAGAAAGAACATGTTACATGTTTCACAAAACACCAAACATTGAAAAAATCAATTTACAAAATATAGAGAAATCGTGAGCGAAAAATCGTGGATGAAAAATAGCCACAATACTAACTAAAGCCTAAGGTCATGAAAGAAAAACACAATCACATGCATCTTCCCCTTTTTCCTATTCTTTTCCTATTTTTTTGTTCCTTCTTTAAAAAACTCATTAGTTTTTTTGTTTCTTTATGTTAAATTTTGTTTTATAGCTATTTGTTCTATCTATTAGTTATATTGCCACCAATCATTGCTCTCCACATTATTACATCAAACTCCACTCCATCGCCAATTTTGTTCTTTTTATGACTAAAAAAAATCTACAAATCAAATAAATCCACGTCAAAAACACAAATTTACGCCGCTCACCATCACAAACATAGTTATGTAAAAAGTTTCAGTTTTAGTGTATGTGTAAAAATATCTATTAAAATATCTACTATCCCAACGACGATAGATATTTTTGTTCGGCGTCAAACCAAAAAAAAAAAATATATTACTTGTGTTTCTTTAATTATGTTTTCAAATAACCGCCAAAAAGAAAAAAAAAATATATATATATATATATATTGTTTTCCAACCAAATATGCGTTAGTTTTGGTATACGAAACTGATTTTTTTCATTCACCGAGTCAATCATAATTGGCCAACGTGGATTTAGACGTAAGAAAAAGAAATCTAAATTATGGTTTTTTTAATTCGAAAAAGACAAGAAAAATAAACAAATAAAATATATAAATAATTGCATTAAGGATGGCCTCTCCCAAATGTTTATATATAGAGTTCCCTTCAATTACTCTGAATTATTATCAAAATAAGAAAGAGTCCGACTTGTTTCTCCGACGATTCGATAAAATCAAATTTCTTTTAGAATTTCCTAAGAGAACCCAAAAAAAAAAAAAGACAACCGTTTAAAAAAAAAAGTTTGTGAATGTCTTCTGAACAGGGAAATGGATCGAATCCAACGACGTCGGTAGAGGTAGAAGGGACTGAAACGATCCCTTTTGGTCGGAGATTACAAAGAGGGCAAAGAGTTTTCGCTTCAAAGCTATTGGAGGCTCTCCGTCGATCACGGAGAAGTTCGGAAGCTCCCGCGAGTCATCTTAGTCGGAGATGGAGAGCCACGGCGGCGCAGAAGGTTTATTCCTTAAAGCTATACGACGCTCTCCAGCGATCGCGACGGAGCACAACGGTCCGGGATACGGCCGACAAAGTACTCGCGGCTACGGCTCGTGGTACGACTCGGTGGAGCCGAGCCATTTTGGTAAGTCGACTCGGGACCAGTCTAAGCCGTCACAGGAATACAAAGCCGGCGTCGGCGGTTAGAGGATGTGGTGGGAGGAGGAAGTTGTCTGCGGTGGGAAATCGGGTCCGGGTTTTGAGTGGGTTGGTGCCGGGTTGCCGGAGAACAGCGTTACCGGAGCTTTTGGATGAGACGGCCGATTATATAGCGGCGCTGGAAATGCAAGTCCGAGCCATGACGGCTCTATCGAAGATTCTGGCTGAGTTACAGCCGTCCGATAAACTCGGATCGGCTTTATAGCCGAGTGTATAAGCCGATGGTGTGTTATATTTGTTTTGACTAATTCTTTCACGATTTTATTATCCGAATGTCTTATTGTGTTTAATGAATTGTTTGCATGGGAACATTGTCAAAAAGTTATCACGAGTTTGGACGGGAAAATGAGTTCTTATGTTGTTCGAAGTGTTTTGGTGTCATTTCATAAATTTGAGTTATATTTTTGGACATCATAAATATTTCAAATATTAGTAGAAAAGTTATACTCGGAAAATAAACTGTAAAATCCAACCATCTGTTTCAATGCTTATTTTATAAAAAAACAAAACGGGTTTTTAATCCACAGATTTGCTTATGGTCATGACAACTTTGTACGTAAGTCAACACTTTCCATCGTAAATTTTGAATTCGAGAGTGAAAACTCAATACCACAAGAATGCTCCGATGCTCGACCAGTTAAAAAGACATTAAATGATAAATATTCTCAAATTTTTTCAAGAGGTCATATATTTTTCTCTAAAATTGTATCTACTATATATGTCCGACATCTAAATCGGAGTTTAAAAACCAATGGCTCATTCACCTAACATTTTGTCGATATATTTATTTATTAAAAAAAACTAATTCGATATTTATAAGCTATATGCCAAAAAATTTGAAAACAAAATAAATTATAAATATATACGAGAAGGCATGTGCATGAAGACCCTACGGTCCGACTCTTTTGCTCAAAGTGCGTCGCATGTGAGACCTCTTTATCTGAATTTAGTTTCTTCTCGAACAGATTTTTTTTTATATTTGCTCTTTTGTAACATAATTAAATGCATATCAAATGATAATAAGTTAAAACGACTTTCGTATGTCCTACATTTTAAACAACTTTGTGAAACAAAATGAGTGCATATATCATACTTTGTCCTTATACATATATGTATTTGGATCATCTTATATATGTTTTAACTAAATTTGTAAATGATAAAGTATATTTAGACCAAAGCCAATTGGTTTATTATCATGAATGTGGTTGGTTCTGCAGACTGGAGAATTTTTTTTTTCAGTTTTGATGGTATGAAACGCATTTTTACTTACTTATAAAAGTACACCCAATCAAAGTTAAATTACGAACTTTACCAAACTTAAAAAATCATTACTCTAACACCTGATTTGGATATTGAATCAGTTTGATTGTCCACTTATTAATAATAGTGAACAATGTGATATCTTTTACCAAATCCCGAACAAGATCATGTGATATTTACTGGCCTATATATGAATGCTAACAAGATTAGGTTAAATAGGTACAAATACAGTAATCATGAAAATCAGCTTGTAGTTGTAGCTACCTCCAAATACCGATGACACGGGCGTCGGAGAGCAAGAATTTAATTTAGTCAAGTGGTTGATCATTCACGATGCAAGAGATCGATCGAGTCTTATCCATTTGCTTCCATGTTAACCACTGAAAACACTTTTTAATGGAAAAATGCGACTTTATACACACTTCAAAATGATTATGGTGCATGGTATAAAAACATATCTAATATTAATTATAGGATCTTAATTAAGAATCGAATGCAATGAAAAAAAATCACTCTAAGTGATGCTAGATCAACCCTTTACGAGTTAGAATTATGTTTCATGAAAATGATTGACGTTAAAACCGTACGTAAATATTAATTATATACATGGCTCAGAAACCGGGAATATATGTATATATATATCACTGAATACAAAAAACAATTGAAAGATGAGAGATTTTGCCATTAAAGAGGTGACACGTTTGAAGAGTAAAGCCTCAAGAAGAGAAAAGAGATGACAACGAAAAGGGATGGAGACGTGAGAGAGAAGGTGGCATAATAATTGGGGTCAAGTGTGAGATGTCTTCTTTGATTCCTTCAAGGCTCAAGGACCACCCACCACTTTCTCACTTCTTCCTAATCTTTTTTTTTTTTTTAAATATAATGATCCTTTGTGCTTCCATATATAACCTTATAAATAATGATTATCCAGCTTCTAATCCGAGTTGCTACGATACATGCAACTCAAGCCACCATTGACAACGCAAAAACCAAAGCACTTCACTTGCTTGCATATTGTTGATATATGTCTCGGGTGAATCTTAGGGATGTCAACTGGCTCTGCTTCGGTCTCAATCTTAATAGCTCCAAAAAACTATTTGTAGCCTTTGTTCGGTCTTGTCCAAAAGCAAAAGATCAGAATCCAAAAAGTTGATATTTATCTTCGATTGTAAAAAAACTTTTTATATATTTATATGTTTGAAAACTTTGATAGTCTTATTAATTCAATGTGTGTTTTTCAGATAATGTTATTATGTGAACTTTAAGTTAATTCCGTCATAATATGGATGAAATAAAACTTACATACAAAAAAAAAAACAATATTACAAAAAAATTTCGTTTCACATGCAGATTTCATCGTAGTACAAAATTGATTTATGTTTCCACGAGGCAACATGATAAGAGTACTTGGCCGAAAAACAATACTACAAAAAAAAAAACACTATTTCACAATTTTTTTGCACACAAAAAAATTGTTTCAATTCTGTTGTTTTTTGGGTTAATTTGCAATCTAACCATATTTGTGAAATAATACAAGAATATAGTCATGCTATTCAAAAAATATGAAAAATAACCATACCCCACATTAAAAAGACCAAAAACTCCTTTTGTTTTATACCGAGAACATATATAGAAAATAGTTTTGATTATAGCAAATGATTTTTTTCTGGACTATACTATAATATATGGTTTTACACGATAAAATTAATATAGTATAGTACTTGAGATTTTAATTATATTTACTATACTATATTAAAGAAAGGAAAAAAGAAAAGACATCGAGAAAGAGGAGGGGAGGAGGCGAGGAGGGGGGAAGAGAAGGAGGAGAGATGGAATGAGTGGAGATGTACAGAGGAGAAGTGAGGGGAAAAGGATGAAAGGAAAAAAGAAGATCAAAGAAGAAAGAAAAACAAACAAAGACAATTTTGTATATATTATAAAATATACAAAAAATATAATAACTTCTATATTAGTATGATTATTTTCTGAATTATAGGCATTGATATGGTTATATGAGTCAATTCACCTTGTTTTTCTCGAATATCGGACTTTACCGGTTGCTAAATTGGTCCTTGAGATTTTGCCATATATGGGGATCCCTTTTGTAATAACAACTATCATGTATTAATACCAAAAATAGCCCCTACGTTGTGGAGGAGTGGTCATTTTCTAATAGCATCGGCGAAGTAAGTGTCATTCTCAGTGTATAAACGTTGACCCTTAAAAATCGACCCATCAAGTAACTTGTGGACATGATCTGATATTTGTCTCTTTGTTAACACTGGACCCCAGATTCTGCCGACCAGACCGGTGACGGCTTTTGCCTTTTAGGGTTTTAGGAGTCCGACCATGTTTTTCAACTAAGACAAATATACCAGCTTCTCTCTACAGTCAAAATTGTTGACTAATCAAGTTCTTCTACCCAAAAGTCAAATATCTATATATGCAGCTAAAGGCCATGACTTGATGGGGAAACTTTTCTTCACATATTCATGACTCTGTGTCTCTATCAAAACCCACCCGCCATTTTAGTCTTCGTGAGTGATTCTGTATATCCAACTAGTAAGGGAAATTAAATGGAAACTCAAAGGCGAGTTTTCATATATATGGAGAAAAGTTACTTCCTCAAGGAGAGGGACACTTATTTCTAAAAGAGTACAGAAAACAGTTACATCAACTACGAAAAGATGGATGGAACTTCAATGAACTGCCACAACCATTGAACTTACATTACTACTCTGTCTAGATTGTCCAATACTGAAGTTGAGTTTGAGAATGAGCCTTTGGAGTACAACTCATTTCAGTACACTTACTTTCTACAAGAGTAGTGAAAACAGTTACATGAACTACGAAATGATGGGATGGGATTTCAATGAACCAATAAACTTAACATTCATACTACTCTGTCTAGATTATCCAATAGTGAAGCGAGAGTTTGAGAATGATCATCTTTTGGAGTACAACTCATTTCAGTAGTAAAGCCCAGCATGAGAGAGACTCACATAGTGACTCGATCAGGTCTTGATAGCGTCAACTCTAGGTTTCCATAGCCCTAGCCTGTATTTCTGGCCATACTTGAGTATGAGTTTTCTCTGCAAAACCAAAATTCAGAACTGTGAAACCCATGCAAGTAATCAAACAGGAGAGCTGTATAACTGAGCAAACATATATGGATTTGAACCTATCCATGTATATATATTCATGCTTTTTGGACTAAAAGAGTGAAGCTTTACGAGAACAAGCTGAGTTATCTCACAGGGTCAGGAAAATAAGAAGATAGATATTCATAAAAACAGAGACTTTTGGTGAGTTACATGTTTGGTAGGGACGCCAAGCTTCTTGAGTCGGAGGGTACGCGTCACAAGCAGCTTATGAAGATCGCCGATCTCAGTCTCAATCTTGGCAATGTGGGTCTCAGCTCCTCCGCCAATCCCGCCCAGGAACTCTGGAATCCCAACCTTCACTGCAACACCATATACAATAAAATCAAACCGAATCTCCAAGGATGCATCGTTTTTGTGAGGAGAATCAGAATCCAAAACTCTTGCAAACTAGAGTAGCAGCACATGAGTAGTAACAAACAATAAACACGATACCACAACATTCCACCACTAATTGGCTTGCTGTGAGAATTGAATCTGGTAAATGCTAAAGTTCTATCCTTTGGATGAAGAAGAATCAAAATCCAAACCGTACGGTACGAATCAAGACCACATACCGAAATAATTGGCTGGTTTGGAGTAGAATCTAGGGAGGCCAGGAGCAGGACACGAGTGTGTCGTCCCAACAGCTGCTCTCGCGCTCTGAATCAATCGTGTCCACGCCATCGATGCTGCTCTTCTTCCTCACGAGCCTCTCTTTTCCTCCTCGTCTGAGCGAAACCTGGATTTGGCCGTTTAGGTGGAGGCTGTTCAGAACGACGTCGTTCCGCGTGTGCAAAATAATTCTCTCAATATGAATGGGCCCAGAGCCATTAATCCAATATTTTAGGTCTTAGTAATCTATTGCATATGACCCATTATCATAAATCCATGAAACTGAGAGAGTGAAAGCTAAATCTGGGCCGCTTAGGTGGAGAGAGTGAAAGCTAAATTTGGGCCGCTTAGGTGGAGGCTCTTCCGAAACGAAGTCGTTCCGGTGTGAAAAATCACCCTCTCAATATGAATGGGCCCAGAGCCATTAATCCAATATTTTGGGTCTTAGTAATCTATTGAATATGACCCATTACCATGAATCCATGAGACTGAGAAGAGTGAGTGCTAATTTTTGATGCTCGACAAAAAGTCTCGGCTCCTCCTGTGTGGGATTCAGTGTGAACGCTTTGTTTAGGAGAATGGTGGCTGAATCTGCGGTTGTGGTTGTGGCGTTCACTGCACATTCTGGCCGAAAAGATTGGTAAGTGAACCTTTAAAGTCGAATATAAAACGGCTTCCGAGAGTTTGAGTCTATTGATTGTTTTGCTTTTGGGTTATTCAATTTCAAGTATTGGTATTTAGATGGTTATGTAAGTTCTTCGTGATACTCGAGCTAATAATAGAATAAAAGGCTTTCACTTTCATCTGCCAAGAAAGAAAGAGAGAGAATTGTAAAAAAAGTTCTTACTATTTGTAGAAAAGTAGTACTACTAGGACAAACCACTGATTTTCTTCAAATATATACACACACATACACATATGATTTCTACTATTACTTTGGTTAACCTGTGTAACATTTTGTTGCAACAGGAACGTTTGTACATGGAGACAAAGCCAAATTTAAATAAGAATCTGAGACTTTGCTGCTGCCCTAGAGCATCTTTTCCGGCCTGAGTTGGATAAAACGCAGACGCAAGTCTCTAGAAGCTCAAGATCCTCTTCCCAGAACAAGGAAGATGCCATCTCAGGGTTCCGCAGAAGCTGCTTTGAAGTCAAGAAACCAGCGATTGTCCATGTCTGGTAAAGCCTAGACTTTTTCCCTATGAACTTGCCGTCTCTTGTGTCGTAGTACTCAGGCCACTTGTCAGCTTGGAGCCTCTTCTCTGCCAAGGTCACTGCTTTCTCTGCTAATTCTGGTCTGCCCATCTTGATGCATGCCAATGTGAACTGACAACAATTCATATACAATATGTGAATAATGTGTAGATTCCCTAGCAAACTATATATATAATTATACTAAGAATCTATGTATATGCTTACTTGCCAGAGAAGCGTTGGCCATGACCCGCCATTATGGTAAGACCAAGGCCTATACAGAACATGCAAAGAATATCCGGATGAAGTCTGGTCAATCATTCAAATGCATATAATAAGAGGAAGAGAGGAGAAGAACTAACGTGTTCTTTGGGTCACTCCCAGTGATGATATGCCACTCTGAAGATTCCAAAGCCGGGTAGCATATCTTGAGTGGCATGTGGCCAATGAGATCATCCCATTTCTCTTCAATCAGATTCAGTATAGCTTGGTTCTGTCTTGGTGTCGCTAAAGAAGATACGATCGACCAGATGTTTCCAAGAGTGAAGAACCTGAAGTCCATGTGAGCAGGCTGGAGGTTTCCTACAAGAAACCCACATCTAGGGCTTTCAGGGATCCAGTCCATCAGCCACGGTGAAACCTGGTCCGGGTAGATGTTGAACTTGTTTGTGGCATCCGTTGAGTACTCCTCTGTTTTATAACGGTATATCTCGTTGATTTTGGTCTTGTCAACCCAATAGTTTTCCCTAATGTGGAACGATATTGCGCTGAGCCTGTTGCTAATGGTCCTGGCCAGGTTCTTGGAGCTCTCATTTACAGTCAGCATCTCACGAGAAGACCGTAGAGCGGAATAGAACAAGGCCTGTGTCATCATCATAACCATCATATGGCTCATTAATTATTCAAGCTTTTTCTTTTTGAGGAGATTTTCAAAATCAGTGAAAAGTAAAAAAAAAATATTACTTGGATCTCAAGAGGGTGACCGTGGATACCCATACGCCGGTCTATCATGCAAGAGCCATCAGTGACTAACAACGTGGGGAACATATCGAAACCATCAGCTAAGCAAAGGTTTGCAATCATCTTTATCCCTGTCTGCACATCAACCCTCTCTTGCAGCGAGTAATCCCCTGTGATCTTCCCGTATGCTCTCAACAGTATTATCCACCATAGACCTGAGATTTTTCTATTTAGACCAACAGTACTGTGTGAATCAATACGTGGATCAACAGTGACGCTGTTCTTAGCTGCCGCGTATCAACAATATAGTCGTTTCTTAATCTGTTTAACGTGAAAACGCAGATGGAAGATGCAAGAAAGTACTGACCAGAATCAACGGGAGCAACACGACCTATAGCTGATTCACCAAAATCGGGATCCAGAACCTCTTCGAACTTGCTCTCTTCAAGAGGTAAAGTTCTGACTTTGAAACTCGCAGGCATTAATCCTTGTCCTGGACTATAACAGTCAACTGTTTTCTCCCAACTCTGTAAACACAACACAATTAACAACATCACTAAGGTTTACATAAACACAACACAATGCTTGTCCTGGATTATAACAACTAACAGCTGGAGCAAGCATTCATACCTGCAACTGCAGCGTGTGAAGAAGGAAGTTTCGAACAATTTCGCTTTCTCCTTTCATCAGAAAAGCCAGAGCCGAAGGTATGAAATCCCTAATAAAGACCTGATCGTAGTTTAATGGAGTTGTGTCGGTTGGATCATTAGCAGCCATCGTTCCTACTGGAGAATCGCAGTACGTCACTACTGATTGCCTCAGCAATCTCCAAGCCTCTTCCTCGATCTCGTTTCTTTTGATACCCTCTCTATCTATGATTTTCTCATCTCCATTGATCACCTCTTCACCTTTCTTTTCTCCTTTTAACCCCTCGACGTTTAAAGGTTTCACATTTACGCCGTTCTTGGCGATTATTTGATTCAATGCCGTGTCCTTTGCGCAAGTCGTGGATGCAGAGAGGCTTCTTGCCTCAGAAACAGCCTGAGCTGTAACAGAGCTTGGCCTGTCCGTACAAAATGGCACAGCATTTGTCGGTTTGTTGATTCTATTTAAATATGGAGTGTTGATGTTTTGGTTTACGCAGCTCGAAAATGGAGAAGGATGCGATTGAAACGCAGTGTCTCGAGATGGAGATAATCTTGTAATCGCACGGAGGATGCATTTTGAGGGTCTCATCATTGAGTTTCCAAGCAAGGCGATGGCATTCATCATCAGAATCCAACATCCAGATTGCAAAAGAGACAAGTTTGAAAAAGTAAAAAAAACTTTCGTTGTGTTCTTTATATATATCTGAAAATTGTGAATCCTGAAATGGGAGAGATCTGTATTAGGAAGAGAATGTTTTGTGGATATTGAAACTAGTTTGCGGCTAATTTGATCGCATCACGGTTTCTATTAATACACCAAACTTCATTTTCTGAAAATTCCTCCTTGGCTTGTTTCCGACATTTCATCTATTTCGGTAATATTTAAAATTTGTGTGTCAATTATAAAGAAACATGAGAGTGAAGTTTGGTGTATTAATAGAAAATGAAGTTTGATGTATTAATAGAAACAAAAAGCCAAACCTGGTAGACCACTTGAAAAAGCACATGAGAGTCCGAACCTAAAAGGAGTTTCCTCTCCCACCTTCTCTCTGGTCTTAGCTCTGCCAAATTCTATAATTAACTTAATTTACAATAATTTTTACCAAAATAATAAATCTAAACGTATTTTGTCACCATCTGTTTTGTCACATTTTCCATAGTTAGTAACGCTCTGTTTCTGTATATTATTTTTAATTTTTAAATGATGTAAGAATGCATATAGATTAAATCAGATGCTATTAGTATTTGGATAAGCCCATCGTGATCAAATTCAGATACATATGATACGGATAATCGTTGTCTAATTGATACTAATAAGGAGCGAGCTCGTGGGTTTGTGTTTGCCGAGGATTTTGGAGGGAAAGTTTGATTTTTTGAACTTCAAAAGTTCCTTTTCTGGTTTTCATCTTCTCTCTCTCCACAAGAATCTCTCTCTCTCTCTCTCCAATTCATTTATTCTGATCTTATTGGCTGTTCCATCTCTTTCCTTTCTCTCTCCCCTCTGCTTTGTTAGATGTTAGAGAAAGTGAGAAATTGTTAGATTCATTCCAAAATCAAAGAGATCTGGTTTTCTCCGAGGATTTTGAAAAACTTCAAGTCACATCCCCTTTCTCTCACAGCTCATGTAAAGGCACGATCTTTGTATACTATTATTTATTATTATAATTTTGAAATGTTAAAGACTCTTCATTTAATTTCTTTAGTAATAATGGTCAACTGCCATGTTCACATGCAGCAAAAACTAAAAATTTTCCAACTTCTTCTTTCAGAGTTCTGAGATTTGTGATTCAGTGCATGCAAGAGCTGAACAAATCATCAAGACGCAGCCATTAGATGATAAATTAATCGAATTTCAGATGTCTTGTTCTGTGAAAACGACGGTGGATCCACTTCTGAAAGATTTGGATGAGAAGAAAGAGAGTTTCCGGCGGAACGTGGTTTCTCTGGCGTCGGAGCTGAAGCAAGTGAGGGGCCGTTTGATTTCTCAAGAACAATCCTTTCTTAAGGAAACCCAAACTAGAAAAGTAAGTCCTTTCTTTTTAATTTATTTATTTTTCTGATTGATTCTTCTTCCTTTTGTTGGTGATATAGTGGTGGGGTCAAATCTTATTTGCTTGAATTTTAAAATAACTGAATCAGATAGAAATGATTTGGCTTCTTTTTTGTTGTTTGTTCAGGAAGCAGAGAAAAGGGGAAAGAACATGGAAATGGAGATGTGTAAATTGCAGAAAAGATTGGAAGAAAGGAGTTGCCAGCTTGAAGCTTCTGCATCTGCTGCTGACAAGGTTTATACCACAAACCCATTTTGCCTCTCATGTTACATCTTAAAAGGTTTCATCTTTTATGGTCTTTGTGTTCTTTTCTTGAGTCGCTCTAAAATCCTAGCTAAATCATGAGATAAATATAGTTCTTCAAAAAAAATTTGGAACTCAATTGAACTAGATTATATTTTGAATCTGAAATGAGCAATTGGTATATTGTGTTGAAAGCAGTTAAATTTCAGTTATTGACTAAATAGGCCTTGCTCCATGTCACTCCAATACTATCACTTCCTTAAGCACTCAACTATTTCTCTTTGTGTTTTTGTTCCTTAGTTGATGGCCCTGCATAGCCATTTACTTTGACTCTTGATTTAAAATAGTTGAAACATAAAATGGTTTGCGATCGAGGCAACTTAAGCTGTGTGATTCATTGAGGTACTAGCATTAGCAATCTAAGCTTAATTGTTTATAAGTCCTACTTTCCGGTAGAAATGCATTGTTGTTCGTCACAAACTCGTTTGCAGTTATGCTCTTTTAAAGAAATACTGTTTGGTTATGCTTTTTAATTTTATGATCTTTGTTTTGAGAGAACAGTTTATCAAAGAATTGGAGGAATTCAGATCACAGCTCAATGCGACCAAGCAAACCGCAGAGGCAAGTGCTGATTCTGCTCAGTCTACGCAGATCCAATGCTCAATGCTGAAGAAACAACTCGACGACAAAACACGTTCTCTCAGAGAACACGAAGACCGTGTGACTCAGCTAGGTTATCAGCTTGATAATCTACAGAGAGATATGAGCCTTAGAGAGTGCTCAGAAAAGCAGCTAAGGGAGGAACTCACGAGGATTGAGCGCGATATAACAGACGCCATTGCAAAGGTTGGGATAGGTAGCACGGACGGTGCGCTCCAGAAGCTTCTAGAAGACGTTTCTCCAATGAGTTTCGAGAGGATGAATAGGCTAGTTGAAGTGAAGGACGAAGAGATTACGAAACTAAAAGATGAGATAAGGTTAATGTCAGGCCACTGGAAACATAAGACTAAGGAACTCGAATCTCAGGTGAATCCATCTTTTTCCTGTTACTCTCTGTCTTTGTTTGTTTAACTCTCAGTGACAATTACAATCTTTTGAATATTTGGAAACAGCTGTTTAAATTCCAAGTGAAAGCTTGATCTTTTGAAGATTTGGCATTAGCTGTTTAAATTCTCATTGAAAGTTTCAATCTTTTGACTGAAAAAATACAGCTGGAGAAACAGAGAAGAACGGATCAAGATTTGAAGAAGAAGATACTGAAACTAGAGTTCTGTCTTCAAGAAACTAGAAGCCAGACGAGAAAGCTGCAGAGGGTAAGTATAAGTGCATAACTCTTTCATTCGTGTAGCTTCTTGCTTGGATCAAAAGGGTTCATAATTCCTTTTTGTTGTTGTTGTGTGATGAATGGAACACAGAGAGGGGAAAGGAGAGACATGGAGATCAAAGAGATAAGAGATTTGATGTCGGAGAAACAACAACGTAATGAAGAATCTTGGGAGAAAGAGAAGTTCTGGGACAATTCAGGGTTCAAGATCGTTGTTTCAATGTCGATGTTGATGTTAGTGGTAGTCTCCAAGAGATGAGTTTTTATTTTTCTTGTATAAAATGTAGTTCTTGGCTCTTGCAGATTGAGGAAAGTCATATATATATAACTTTTAGAACGGCCTCCGTTTAACTCAATGGTCATTGCTCTTAGGTACCTCTGTCCCGCTATCTTGTAAATGTTATAATCGTTTGTCTTTAAATTTTGGATTAATTAAAAAGTGAGCAAAAGTTATTTCAGGTTGGTCCCGTAGCTCAGTTGGTTAGAGCGTTGGTCTTATGAGCCGAAGGTCGCGGGTTCAAGCCCCGCCGGGACCACACTTCCCGCCTAATTCATTAATTTTTTAGGCCCATTACGAAGCCCAGTTCAAACACGTTTACGTTTTCTTCTCGGTATATAGATGTTTCGCATTCTATGATTGTCGCCGCTGAAAATTTTGAATTTGTTTTTATTGTACAGTGTATTTTGCCTCTCCGACACGTTGGACACGTGGCCCCGGTTCAGCCTGTAGACTCTTTGGAATATTCCGATAAATCCATATATGCGTATATAGAGGAAAATACATAATTACCCCTACTTTGTCGCTATCTTACCGACCCCACCACCCAGCTTTGTCCAAATTTTCAAAATGTCCCCATCCTTTTTAATTATTATTATTCGGTTCGTCGATTAATTTAAGAACTAACTATATAAAAAAAAATTATACACTTGGCTGGAAATGTCATTATATTTATGGCTGTTGGTTGTTGAACTAGATACTCAAAATTTTATAGCAGACAATTGTATGACATTTAGGAAGTAATTATTGGACCTCTGTATTTTTTTTTAAAAAAGGAAAATCAGAAAAGAGATAAATAAATATATGCATGAAATTAAATAGTGCAGTTTAGTCCATTTGGCTTAGCAACTTTGACATTAGGAGTTTGACTCCTTTTTTAAAGTTGGAACAAAAGTGGTTCTCAGAATGGAGCTACTAAAAAGAACCAATGATAAATTGTTATATAATAAAATCAATTATGTATGTTCCATTAATTATATGCAAAATGAATTAGTTAAATGTAAAATTAGAAGCAGCATTGCTGTGAGATCATTTTTGATAATATGTTTGTCCAAACAATCACAAACCTGAATTCAAAAAAAAAAAAAGACAGTGAAGATCAACGTTTTAGTTGGTTGTATTAATATAAAATAGAGGTGTTAGAGTGGGGGCAAAAGTTTGAATGGTCAAAACTCAAAAAGAGGAAAAACCAAACCCAATGTACTTTCAAACTCCAATTTACTAACTCCGAAGACCATCTTTTTATTTTTATTTTGAGATTTTGATTTCATTTTACGATATGACTGTCACCAGCGCATTATAGCGTACGCCCCTCATCAAAAAGCCCAGCCACAGAGCTTCATTTTATTCTTACAAACTATTATTCATTCAGACCAAAATTAAAAAGAAGATAGAGAGAGAGAGATAGAGAGAGAGAGAGAGAGGGCTTCATCATCAAACGATCTCCCTCATTTCCTATGGATCTACTCACATCTTGATTCTTCCTCCAATTTTTCCGATCTCAAATTTATTGGGTTTCCCCGGTATGTTTGAAAATCTTTTTTTTTTCTTCTTTCCTCATTTGATTAGTTTTCTCATCTTAAATTGTGGGTTTTTAAAGTTTCGAAATTTCCAGTTTTCTTTCCCCAAAAAAGTTGATCTTTTTCATAGCTTCATCTCAGATTTTAAGGGATATAGATCGGTAGAGATTTATTAATTGGCCAAGATGAATTGGATTTCCTTTGTCTGCGTTTTACATCGCTTTAATTTTGTTGTTTGAGTTGAAACTTGCTGTCTTTTTTGGTATGTTTATCGATTATCCCTTTTCCATGAATTTTTTTCTTCCTATGAGGCCACTATAATTTGTTTATCTTTTGCTACATCCTGCTTTTTTTGGTGATAGTTGTTTCCAATGTCTCGTTAAAATTCAAACTTTGCATGTTAATAGCTTCCAGGTGAGTCTTGATATTAGCTTTGTTGAGTATGCTCTTCCCTGTCTTGTGATTGAGTTGTTCATTCAAATTAAACATTTGGATATGGTTTACTAAATCATATGCTAACGATCACTTAACCATTTGGTTATTTGCTGCAGGGTTGAGTCTTTGATCTGATCTAGACTTGAAGAGTGACAGAAGAAGAATCATTTTTTTCACAAATTCTTCTGTGTTTTTTTTTGTATCACGGAATGGCCTCGGTGGGCATAGAGCCAAGTGCCGCGGTTAGAGATTCTACCGGAAACGCTACTGATGTTGATAGATTACCTGAGGAGATGAATGACATGAAAATTCAAGATGATAAAGTATGGCTTTTTTCGTTTTGATGCTGTTTCAGATCGTGTTCTTTTTTTTTTCGCCGCTTCAATGGTTTTTTTTCTTTCTTTCTACTGACTTGATTGATGAATGATGATCACTAGGAAATGGAAGCTACAATTGTAAACGGCAACGTGACGGAGACTGGACATATAATAGTAACTACTATAGGCGGAAGAAACGGCCAACCAAAACAGGTTTGTGTTGCGCAAAATCGATCGTTCTTGATTTTTTTAATTAGCTGATTCGATTGCTAAGTTAATAATCTCCTTGGATGTTAAATTGCAGACAATCAGTTACATGGCAGAGCGAGTTGTTGGACATGGCTCCTTTGGTGTTGTGTTCCAAGTGAGTTTTGAGTTTTTGATTCTTCCTCGAGTCGCTTTTTTTCTCTATGAATGAAAACTATGTGTCTTTTCCACTGACTGACACACATCATATGTTTGTTTTGTTTATTTAAGGCGAAATGTTTAGAAACAGGAGAAACAGTTGCGATAAAGAAAGTTTTGCAAGATCGGAGGTACAAGAACCGTGAGCTTCAAACAATGAGGCTGCTTGACCATCCAAATGTGGTGTCTTTGAAACATTGCTTCTTCTCAACAACCGAAAAAGACGAGCTTTACCTCAACTTGGTTCTTGAATACGTTCCAGAGACAGTACACCGCGTTATCAAACACTACAACAAACTTAACCAACGAATGCCTCTCGTTTACGTCAAACTTTACACTTATCAGGTAGATTATTAATCTCCGAGAGTTGTTGTTCATTATAATTCTGTATCTCTTATTGGAGTTTTTTTTTTGTTTATAATTAAAAGAGTCTTGTATATGTTTTGGCAGATTTTTAGGTCCTTATCCTACATTCACCGTTGTATCGGCGTGTGCCATCGCGACATAAAACCTCAAAACTTGTTGGTAAATCCACACACTCATCAAGTGAAGCTATGCGATTTTGGAAGTGCGAAAGTATTGGTGAGTTTGATGATTCGCTTAGCTCATTACGAAGCAGATAAACTCAAAAACCCATTTATTGATCAGTGCTTGGTTCTGTAAACAGGTGAAAGGAGAGCCAAACATTTCGTACATTTGTTCGAGGTATTACAGAGCACCCGAGCTTATTTTTGGAGCAACCGAGTATACTACAGCCATTGATGTCTGGTCTGCAGGGTGTGTTCTCGCCGAGCTTCTTCTTGGGCAGGTAAAAAACTTTTGTGACATCTCAAAATCAAAAAAAACATCTTTTGGGTCTGTTTCAAAATCGTGGTTTCGTAATTGACCAATCTCTTCTTTTGTTCATACCAGCCATTGTTCCCTGGTGAGAGCGGAGTTGATCAACTTGTAGAGATTATAAAGGTACTACCTTTGTACCGACTTCACTTTAAGTGCATTACCGGTATTAACTGATTCTCAAAGTGTAATAATGATATACTTTCTATGGCTTTTGTGTAGGTTTTAGGAACACCAACAAGGGAAGAAATCAAATGCATGAACCCCAACTACACAGAGTTCAAATTTCCTCAGATTAAAGCTCATCCATGGCATAAGGTTATTTGGATTTTAAACATACAAGTTCAGTGTCTTCTCTAATTTTAGCTGTTAACTGAAAACAAATTTTTACATTAAAAATCCAGATTTTCCACAAGCGAATGCCTCCAGAAGCTGTCGATCTAGTCTCAAGGCTTCTTCAGTACTCTCCAAATCTCCGTTGCGCTGCTGTGAGTATTGGCAACTTCTCTCACTATACTTCATTCTGCAAAATCTCTCTCGTCTCTTTTGGCTGATTTTTGTTGAATTGTGTGATCTTGCCATATAGCTGGATTCATTGGTCCACCCGTTCTTTGACGAGCTTAGAGATCCGAATGCGCGATTACCCAATGGACGTTTCCTTCCACCGCTCTTCAACTTTAAGCCTCATGGTACTTAAAAGCTGCAATTTTTTCTTGGTTTTTGCTATATACAGCTCAAAAGTATTATAAGAAAAGTGTCTTTAAACTCATGCTTTTTCTTCTTTTAATGTCTTGTGTGAAAGCAGAGCTTAAAGGTGTGGCTGTGGAGATGGTGGCTAAGTTAGTACCTGAACATGCGAGGAAGCAGTGTCCGTGGCTCGGTTTGTGATCTATCTGCTGTTACCTGCAAACACGAGAAACTAGAGCAAGCAGTCTGAGAAATTCATTCTCTTAATCTCTTCTTCCCCTGCATTATTACTATTATAAAAATCTCAGTCTGATGGTTTTGTAACCCTCTCTGTTTGTTTTTATGAGTAGAGAAAGAGTGAATCATTGTAAGGGTTATGATCTTGTAAAAGTCAACAAAGATTCTTATTTGTTTTAAAGAGAGTTTGGTGTTTTCTTTGTCACTCGCGTAAACTGAAACCCACAAAAAGTGAAAATCGATGTGAATAAAAGGACGCTAATTTAAAATTGAGATTACAAACGGCTAGTGAATGGTACAGCGGAAGAATATAACGACTAGTAAGAAAAGGAGTCATATGATCATTGTAGCTCCGCAAGAATAAAGTTAAACTTCCTTCAACCTGAAGATAGAAACCAAAACCTGTATGTAGTGTGAGATAATATATTGTATTTTCATTTTTGTGTTTCTTCTCTATCCTTACATAATTGAGAATTTTGATTGATTTAAATTAAAATCCCATAAGATAGTAACAAGCCTCCTTTCTTACAGATTGTATCACTATAAAAAGTTGATGAAAGTTAAAAAAGAAAAAAAGAAGTTAATAACAAAAAAAAAAAACAAATTGGAGAGCAATAAAAGAAAAAACTAGCATTCAAGAAGATAATCTTTACAAGTTGACTTGTTGTGGCCAAGTCCCTTGCACCTACTACATTGCAGCTGCCGCTTCATCACCTCTTCAGCCGGTGTTTTCTTCTTCGGCGGCCTCCCCGGTGGTCGCCGCGTTGGTGGTGGCGTTACCGTTACCGTCACCGCCGAACCCCCGGAGCTCTCTCTACACATCTCTCCTTCTAACAACGGAACCGGATTGATCAACATCGAGTATGTGAGCCTGTAGTTCTCAACACTGAAATATCTAACACAGAAGTCGTAAGGGCTACGTCCGTTACAGCTGAGAACTGCAACCGCGTGGTGACACGGTAGACCCGTTAACTGCCAGCCTTTGCAGCTACAGTCCCACTGCGTCATGTTCACCAGCTCGTACGTCTCTCCACGGACTTGAAACAGATTATTATCCGCGGATGCCGCTACGTGAAGTGTTTGCGCTTTCACGCACTCCTTCTCTAGCTTTATCTCCATGGAAGGAGTCAATCTTCCATTAGCCTCCGCGGCTTTTATCCGTCTCGCGTGGATCAGTCCCATGATCTTCCCGCGGATCACATCCACCATTTGTGTTATCGGTAGGTCGTTGGCGTCGGAAGCCCAGCTGAAGAAAGGTTCACCTGAGTTTGAAGTCATGTGGTTGTACCGGGAACCGGGAAAGTAAGCGTTGGCCCAGTGATCGGGCTGGCTATTTTGCACGATCCAATTGTAAGCCTCCGGCGAGAGACCTTTGATGTTCTCCACATGTCTCTCGAATGAATCCGCTCTCGGGGCGTAAGCTGCCGAGTAAAAGTCATCGACGATTAACCGCTTGATCTCGTGAGAGAAGGGTCCTTTCAAGTCTCTGATGAGCTCTTCCGTCAGATACCGCAAGCAATACGCGTGATACGAGTGTGCAAACACTTTCGGGATCGACTCCTGCAGATTCTTCTGTCTATCCGCGACGAAAGTGATCGGGCAAGACTCATGCAGATCCTTCTGTTGATCCGCGACGAAATTTATCGGGCAAGTCTCATGCAGATCCTTCTGTTCATCCCCAACGAAGTTTATAGGGGAAGGCGTGATGAGAGCAGATCTCAGCTGAAGCAAGAACCATTCCCAGTTATCATCCGTCTCCGCGTCCACCACAGCGAAAGCCAGAGGGAACACTTCGTCGTCCCCATCCACAGAAGTTGCGGCTAACAAAGTCCCCTGATACTTTGATTTCAACGGCATGCTGTCAAGAAACACGAGCGGTCGACATGCCTCGAGGAAACCGTAAACCGAGGCGTGGAACGATACGAAAACACGGTGAAAGCTTGAATCTTCCTTGGTCGTGAACGTAGCGAGGCTTCCCGGATTCGTCTCCATTATCTTCTCGCAGAACAAGGGAAGCTGCTTGTAACCGTCCTTGTATGATCCTTGAAGCTGCTCTCTCGCGATTTCTTTCCCGCGCCAAGCCTGAAAGTAGTTCAGCTGAATCCCATACTCTTCCTTGATGTCGTTGACGATATCTTTCGGTTTATAGTTTGGAAACACTTTCAGCTTCTCTTTTATAATGCTAGCAACCCAGCTCCTACTCGTCTGAAGACCGTTGATGCCTCCCGCACCTTCACAAGTATGTGATGGGTTCATTTTCTTGATACAGATCAGCTGAGTGGTCGATAGCCTCGAAGCATGGATCCTCCAAGGACAACCTTCAGCTTTACATTTAACCGTCACTCGGTGACTATCGTTCTTCTTGTACCGGAATCCAAACTGGTTCGCGATCGCGTACTTGCGCAGCGCTTCACGGAACTCGCCGACGTTTTTAAACCTCTGTCCAACACCTGTAATCGTGTTCTGCCACTGCTGTGTTCTCGCCTTTGTGAGAATATCTCCTTTCGGATTCGGAGCTTCAAGAATCGATGACATTATATCGGGTGGGTTAGTAACAATCTGTGCATCTGCAGCTCGGTTCACGACCTGCTCCATAGTTACATCAGGAGGAGCTGAGACTGAGAGAGAGAGGAGGGGATCTTCTGGTCCCGTTGTGTCGTCTATCATGTCGTCCATTGGAACTGGAGGGATCGTTTCAGACAATGTCGTTCTGCTTGATCTGGAAAACAAAAAGGAACTTTAGAAAAAAAAACAGAGAAAGGAACTGGAGTAATGATTCATGTAGCGGCTTTGCTTACCTGCTCGCTGGCATGTTTGAAATGTCGGGAGCAGCTTCTTCGGGTATGAGATAGACGTCTGCGGAGTTTGAGTTCTCGTGAAACTTGATCATCCGTTGCAAATCTTTATCGTTAGAGATGGAGATGAGAGTCTTCTTGTTGTCGGGGAGAAAGTATTTGAGACAAACCGTCGCGGCGTCGCAATTAAACACATCCCCAATTTCTGAGATAAAGTCTTTGAATTTCATCTGATCGTCCACGTCTATTGCGTGAGCCTCGCCGCCTTTGTAAGACAGCACTCCGCCTTTCTCTGTCTGAAACTCCCCACCAGATATACATATTGCTATGACCCGTTTCCCTGACATGCCCTGCAACAAGCAGAACAAGAAAACAAAGCCACAAACCAAAACTATCAGAACTCTCTAGCCCAATGCAATTGCGTGGTTCCAAAAGAAACTCTGTAACACCTAAACATAACGGAAGCAAGCAATCTAAGCTCTCAGCTTCTGATTTAACGGCTATTACAGGGTTGTGGATGTAACAGAAGATGTCACACAATCACTAGGAAACTATTAATTCGCTAAGTGAATCAATGCAAAACAATGTCGTCTCAATGATGAAGGCACATTCCGATCAAAAAAAAATAATGAAACTTTCAGATTCCAACTCAACAAATCAAGCATTTGGCTCCAGAAACTGCAATCCACTACTCAGGGAAACCACTATAATCATCAAACTGCAATATGGAAACCACAATCTTCATCAAATTGCAATCCACTACTCCTGAAAATCATAATCTTAATCAAATTGCAATGAATAAACAATCGGAATTGATTCAAAATGGGGGAAATTCAGGATAAAAAGGAGGCAAAGCTTTCGACTTTATGGTCCAATCCAAATTCCAGAATAGCTAATTCCTCGTAAACCCTAAGATTGATAAGCTCGGCTCCTCGACAAAAGGTAGAATCTGCCAGCAAACCGAAACAGCAACACTAGCTAACGCTAACAAGTAACATTGCATCCGAATAGAAGACAACGACGTTGAATACCTCAGGGAGAATCACAGAATCTGGGCAAAAGTTTCAAATTTGAGAATTGGGGTAACCCTAGAACCACGGTTTTTTTTTACATATATAGCTTGCAAGAGAATGAGCGATTGAATTACCTCAAAATTGCGGAAACCCTAATCCGATATTGAAGTTCTATGATCGAATTCTCAAAAGTAGCACGAGAAAGAAGAGGGAAGAGCCTGACGACCCTCAGAATTTTTATTTATTTTCGTCTTTGAAATTATCTTTTTCTTGGAAATTAAAATAAGTGTAGTTGAGCACAAATTCGTTTTTTTTATTTCATTATAAACGGAAAAACCCCGGAAATGAAAAATTAAAAGGCAAAAAAAAAAACCTAATGGATGATGATGATGGATACGAAAAAAAAATACAAACACAAAAGTTGGTTGAAGCCCAAAAAGAAAAATAGTTAAAATACAAATAAAAATTTCGGTTCATTTATGTAACATCGATATTAGTCATGACGTCATGACCATCTCGGTCAGCAATGCCATGGTGTTTTGCAGACTGCTCTTACATGAACAGCATGCCGAATCGCTTAAATCATTCGAAACATCGTGCCGTCTAAAGCTAAATAACGTATCTCCTCCTATGTATGCTACGCAAAACGAATGGTTCACGATTTCATCAAAAAGAAAAAAACGCCAGAATCAGACCAGAAAGCGATATGTTGTGGAATATGGATTCTTTTTTGGTGTATAATTTATGCTATGGATTCGTTTCGTTTAAGACAGAAAAATTACTAATGATAATCATTGTAATCGATTACAGCTAATACTCATATATATATATATATAATCGTAAACGAACCAAAGCGACGAACCAATAACAAAGACAACAATTACAAAAAGGAAAATAAATAAAATGATTCTACAACAAGTTGGAGCTTTATCAATATTGTTGGCTATCGCTCGAGTACGTTGTTTAAATTGGTTTACGTTGATAAAAAAAAAAAAAGTTGAGTGGAGAATTTTTACTCTCGAACACATGTTAACTTTTATATCTTTATATCGAATCTAGAAATTTCATCATGTCTTTCTGATCTTAATTTAACGATTGATTTAAGTTTTTTTTTGTTTTGAAAAAAGACTTAAGTTCGCTAACTTATTTGATTACTCGTCACCATTCACCAACACCAGTAGCCAATCAGATTCTTTCGAGTTCGAGGTAAAGTATTATTTAGTTGTTACTGCAAAGAGTGAAAGATAAATCATCATCACATATTCACATGCAAGATTACTGTCAGTATACCGAATACGTACGAGGGTTGGTCCTTTTTCAGTTTTTTGTATGCTAACAAAATCATGTAAAAAACTCTGATTGTCAATATTTTTTTATGACAAACCAGAACATTACTCCGATTTTTTTTGTTAATCTTTCTTTCTCCATCTCATTTTGTAAAAAATAATGCTAATTATGTTTGTTATCTTCTAGACCTACTGATTACTTCTATTCCTATTACAAAATTCGAGATCAGGACGAACATATACATATATATTTTTAAAAAAAATTGTTGATGAAGGATTACTTCTAAAATTGTACTTTCCTGGTCAAACTGGGAGATGAGTTCTGGTGGAGGTGTATCAGTACTTAGCTCTGGTTACAGCTAAAAAAATTGTAGTTTATAGGTGAAAGATTACCAAAGAAGATTAAGATATATTCTTATGAAAAGAGGCCTACTATTAGTTTCTGATTTTATAGCTTGCAGTTGTTTATTTTTTATATATATAGCTTGTAGTTGTTGGATATATTCCACAATAAGCAAGAAGAACTCTCATTGCCTCATTAAAATATTGAGTCTTTTTATTCCCCAATAGATTCTTTTTCACTTCTCTTTTTGACTGTGTCCTCTTCAGTCTTCTCTTCTCCACCTTTTTTGGTTTAATTTTATATAATAAGAAAAATGCTGCATCCATCCACACCAAAGTATAGACATTTTTATGCTTAGTCTATATAGTAATTCATTTTGGCCCTGTCTATGCAATCACTGTAGTCATCTTTATGCTAATGGTGCTAATGTGAAACTGATTAGTAGTTCCCCACTTACGTTCAATATAGTATATGTTATACAAAGCACAAACCCAACTCTTTTTTCTTTCCCCACGAAACTATAGAAAAGCCATGCGTATTTACGTAATAGAAATTGCTATTGGAGTTTGGATTAAAAACTGTAATAAATAATTCTTCAAATGCTTATAAGCGTAAATATGAAATTTAGATTTACATGAAATTTTAGATTGGTAATAGCTTTACTTTTATATATTCAAATCTAAGATATAATATAGTAGCTGTAATTTTACGTTTTTGCTGAAGTTACATACATAATCTAGATTTAACAACTGTAGCTACATATTGAATCTATATTTGACCGATTATATATTTAAAGATAGAGTCAGTCAAATCTAGATATAACCGATTATATATTCATAGATAATTACTATATATTTATGTATTATTAGATTTGATCGATTATATATTTACAGATAAAGTCAGTCAAATCTGAAATATAATGTAGTAGCTGTAGTTTTACGTTTTTGCTGAAGCTACATACTGAATCTAGATTTAACAACTGTAACTACATACTTAATCTAAATTTGACCGATTATATATTCACAGAAGAGTCAGTCAAATCTAGATTTGACCGATTATGTATTCACATATAATCACTATATATTCACATACTACTATATACTGAATCTAGATTTGACCGATTATATATTTACAGATAGAATCAGTCAAATCCAAAATGTAATGTAGTTCTTATTGAAATTAATTTATTTACCCCATAAGAGTTTGGGAAAGTGCAATGAAAATAAACAAACTACGAGAGATTCTGCAAATTATTTATTTGGTTGAGAAATTTTTATTTTCTTAGAAGAGAGTCTTTGTTGGGAAAAAATTTCAAACGTGGACAATTGAAGGAAAATCACGTGGTGTATTAAAATTATCTTCCAAACGTTATAGGGTTCAAATTATAATTATCTTCCTAACGGGTATTCTCATTCTAAAATATTATTGACCGCTCATATTTTAGAATATGAGAAAGTGTTTACGAAAATAATGAAAAGTGGCCGTAGTTAGGCAAGAGTTGCTAAGATATGGTGGTGAAAGGAAAGAAAGAGAAGAAAGTACGTAAGAGTATGTTTGAGTTTAATAACAATAAAAGAAAATTCCAATTTAACTAAAAACTAATAATAAAACAATTACTTAAAAGATCTTCTGGTTCCAAAAAGAATACTATAAAAGAAAAAAGAGGTTGAAGAAAGTGTAGAGAAAAGACCAAACAAAACAGAGAACTTGGATGCCTAACCAATGCTTTTGTTTTGGGGTCGATCACACTACATGAGATTTTACAAGATCTCCACCACCATCTGATTGTTTTACTATCACGTGTCTCCATCCCTTGCCGTTCGATCTCTCTTAAAAATTTCCCAAATTACAACATTCCGATTAATATGATTGCAAAACTTATATTTGAATTTATTTAATGAAATTGACATTGTTTCTTGAACCGATATAAAAGACCCAGAAAAAAAAATGCAAACAACTGAGGAAATTTGGTGGTAAAACATTTAGAAATCCCAAATTCTTGATATACTTTTCAGCAAAAGATGCATTATTTGGTTCGAGCTACACTACACCAATATCTAAAGCGAACCGAACTTTAATTTTTCATATCAAACTTTTTAATACAAAACCACTCACGTGAATTAAAACAGACGTAAAGAAATTATCGAAGGGTTTAAAAGAAAAAAAAAATCTCATACATATCAATTGAAAAAAAAAATCTGAGTACGAGGCTTGTGTTCCTGCATGCGAGAAACAAACGTAAAGATATAATATAATCTCAATTTGAATACGTACGTATACTTCTGATATTCAACATTTTTGGATCGGTTAAAATATTATATTATTGTCTCTCTCACTCGTTAATGTTTTGGTGAGCCACATACTCCTTATAAATACATGCGCAAACCCACATCTCCACTTAAGGCACCAACACATCAAAACAACTTCTAATTAAAAACCTCTCTCTTTATCTTTCGTGTCTCTTCTTGTTCTCGTTTTGTTCTGTTCCAGAACCAGTAAAAAAACTCAAGAACAAGTACTAATGGGAGGAAACAGATCACACAGTAGCAAGAGGTTCTCTCTCTTCAGCTTCTTTAAAACACGAAGATCTTATAGAGTGGAAGCAGATGCCTCTTGGGACGACGTCGTTTACACTCGCAAAGCAATGGCTAGTGACGAAGACAAGCGTTACTGGGTGGCAGAGCCAGGCATCGACCGCAAAGCTTCTGCCTTTATCGCCAAGTTTCATGCGACTCGTGTCTCTGAGTCCGAGCGCCAAACTCTCTCTCCTTACCAATCCGACAAGGCATGATGATGGGCGATGAATATGATGATCAAGTTCTGATTTGATTCTAATGTAAATTGGTTTTTATTTATTTGATGCGTCCTTATAATAATTTATATTGATTGTGTCTTGATTGTAGTTAAGAATCGATCTTTCTTTACAACTCTCTTCTTCTAGCTTCTCAATCTTTTTTTTCGTCCCTTTCATCGTCTAGCTAGTTAAATAATTTAACTTGACTCATATGGACTGTTTTTTTGTTGTTCTGTCGGTTCATTAATAAACCAATTCAAATAACCAGAGACTACTTTGCATAGTTCTTGTTCCTCGTAAAATCGTCATAATATTTAAAGATGAACAGAAGGGAATAAAGAGTAATGAATTATATAAAACAAAGTTTGGTTAACTTTACGAGTAATAAAGCCTTTTCGAAAGATCCGAACTTATCACCAGCATTCTTACATTTCATTTTTACCAGAATGATATAAAAGTTGGAATATCAAGATTTGATGAAACTCCAAAACATCCAAACTTAGGATGTAGCTAGCTTATATCTCACATGGGTTATATAAGTTAGACCATAAACTTACAAAAAAATTAATTTAGAGACCAAGTTATTCATCAAATTGGAAAACCATGAGTTTTGACAGAGCTACATATACGGTTTTCAACTAATTGTTGTGGTTAAAAAATTATATATCATAGTAATTTTTGAGCAGTAAAGATCGATCATATACTGAGATCCATTTAAAATAAAAATAACCAAAAGACAAAGATTTGGAGCCAGCTGTAGAATCAAAAGCTTTATATGATTGATATTATTTGCATGGAGGGGAGGTCCCTGTTTAGTTCTTCCCCTCACATAATGCTGCAGTTCTTTGTACAAAAGGTACATTTTAAGAGTACTTTGATTCCTCTCCTTCTTTTTTGCTTCGCTTTGAGACTTTTCTTGGTTCCTACACTCTTACTTTTACTGCCAATTATTACCCAATAATATTCTCTTTTTACTTTTATTTAAATGGTTGTAAGTTTAATGATCTCGTAGTGGTGGTGTCTTTATATAACTCATGATTTGTGAGTATGTCAATTTACATGATTCGATCACCACCAAAAAAAAAAAAAGTAACAATAATCACTCACAAATCATGAAAAGGTCATTTGGCGTACTAAGTAGAATCCAGACTCCTTAGTGGAATCTTGGAATGTTTCCAAAATATTTTATCGGTCTCTATTAATTGACTAATTTTGAGAGTAATGCGTACCATCTATCTGCACCCAATATGCTTCCTCTTTACTAACTAAAAAATATATAAATAAACGGATAATAAAACTGAAACTTTATATATTAAAAAAAAATGCAATACAAAGCTGACATTTTATCAAATCAAATTCTAAAACAACAACACTTATTATGAAAGAGAGAAAGAGAATGAATTAAAATATCCGCAAACAAAACACTACGGAACTCAAGTTCCATGAAATGCAAAAGGCAATACATATCAAACCAAAGACGACATGTTACCGATAATTAATATTCATCAGAACAAACGTCGTCGATAGAGATGCTTTAGGGCTGGTGGTGGTAGTAACGGTTGTTGTCATCCATCATAGGAAAACACATTTGCTCAGGATGGTTCAACATCTGATTCTGAGCAACCAACCATCCTTCCTCCTGAAGATTGTGACTTTGACTCGGATTGTAAATTCCATCTTGACTCACCATTGGACATCCAAACTGCTGCTGGTCGTAAACACCGACATGATTTGGATGATGGTCGTAAACACCGACATGATTCATCATTTGATAGTAACCTTGTTGGTCATTGACGGCAGGAAGAAACTGATCATCTCCAAAAGTACTAACCTCTTCTTGTTTCTGATGGTTCGAAGAGATTACGGGCCTCAAGGAGGCCCATAACTCATTGACTAGTTGAGGAGAGTTGAAAACGTCGTGATTTGGAAAAGCCGAGGAACCCACGTTAGCAGCTGAAGAAGATTCTCCATATTCAAGATGCGATTGACTCAGGGTTTGGTTCCTGTGGTGATAAAGCTCCTTAAGGTATTGATCAATGTACTTACACAGATCCTGACGATCTATATCAGTCAGCTTAAGCAGCTCTCCTTTCCCACTAAGACACTGGAACATGGCCTCCTTCATCGTCCTCTCCTTGTTTTCCTTCATCTTCTTGTTGCTACTCTCCATGGTTTTTGCGATGCTTTGTCTGAGAAAACCTTCGTGGTTCACCATTTTCTTCTCTTTCTCCATCCCTGGCAGCGCCTCGAACTTCTCCACTATCTTCTTCACTCCCGAGTTCGATGGCCACACCTCCGGGCTTGCGTTGTACGGACTGTAGATCACCGCACATGCTTCGATACCGCAGAGAACGGAGAGCTCGTGGATCTTTTTGATAAACCCTTTCTTCCTCTTGTTGAATGTTGATTTCCTCATCGAATCATTGGCGATGTAAGCTAGGTTTAGCTTCTTCCTCGTCATGATGATGATGACCACACGATAATGCTTTTTGTTTTGTTTGTGTCTAGTGTTTTTTGTATGTTGCCTAGCTTTTGTTTTTTCTTCTTCATGAGATTGTTTATATTATAAAGGGTTGTGAATGGTCCAAATGATGTTATGTCATCTAGTTGGCAAATTCAATTAGAATTAGTGTTGCTAGTAATTTCATAAAAATATAATCATACTCATGAAATGGTGCTTATGCCACGTTGTATATTATCAGCGACGAAATTTGTTGCTCTCGCTGTAAAAAGCTTATTGTCTTAAACAACGTAGAGAGGCTACGAATATTCTATCATCACTAAAGGTTGTATTCCTCTGTAAAATTTGGATATTACCTTCTTATGGCTATGAATGTGTAATTTGAAAAGAATAATAAGAAATTGGTGTTTTATTTTAAGAAGATACATTGTAACTATAAATAGTAAAATTGCTGGCAATGCAAGTATATATACCAATATGTCTCCACATTATAGACATTCATCACCTTAGGTAGCTTGAATAAACAGATAATATGTACATTCCCTCAAATCATTTACCTTCTTGAGCATTCGGATTGAATGACTTTTTTTAGAAAACATATATTATACATTGCATCTGCCAAATTATGTATTAGGATTTAGTGACTAGTTTAGAAAATATCGAATGTATCATGCATGCATCTTCTAAATCATATCTCTTTTCGGATGTGACAGAAAATGTTTTTTTTTATATATTCAATTAATTTTACAGCCTATAAGGGGCTTTTTTCAGTTTTGAAAAAATGACAATTACACCTCTTTTTTTTTGTTTTACAACTAATTACACCTTTTTCTTAAATTAAGATTTTTTTTAATAGTTAATGCATTTAGTTAGTCGTAGCGTTCCTTCAAGCCCATCGGATAAACCATACGGCCCGAATCCAAAGATGAGGTTTAATAGTCCAAAGAGTTCGATGTTTACATACGATATAATCGAACCACGTAAAACTCCGAAATTATGAAGGGCCTTGCGTCGTCCCATTCTAAGCTGATCATACGATTATATATTGCAATTAGTTAAATTTGATTTATCATCATTATTAATATTTATAATAGAGTTAGATCAAATATTTTTTAAGAAAAAAAGTTTACAAATAATTGTCTCACTGATGAGTAGTAGAGAGTAATTTTATTGGCTATTATTTAGTCCCTCCCAGCAAAACACTATCTTTAGTACTTTATATTTTATCTTCAGTTATAAGACCATTTCCATTCATAAATATCTAAAATAAAGTATCTAAAGTATATTATATTATTATAGTTTAATTATATAATTTAAGATTAAATATTAAAAAGCTAAACCAATAATATATAGATACATATCGCTGCCTCATTATTTGCTCAACAAATCCTTTTTTTTGGCTCAGAATTTACCCTCTAATTAACTTCTCAGCCATGATATAGAAAAAGACAATATAACCAGAAAACTCAAATTTGGCGAACTAAAAAGATAAAAGACATATCAAATCAAAGATTTGTCACTGAAAACATTTGTAAGAGGATAACACATAACATTCCCGGCATTGGCATATCCACCGCGTCAGTAAAGATGCTTAGGACTGGTGGTGATTGTAATGGTAGCTAGTTGTGAAAGCTCTCAGAATGTTTCATCATCTGCTCAACAAAACCATCTTGCTGATTCTGGTTCTGATTTGGATAGTAAACTTCATCCTGAAACACAATTGAATAAAAAAAAAAACATAGCTATTAGTATTGATTATGACTTTAGAAAAAAAAACATGGATGTTCATCACAAACACAAACCTGATTCATAACTGGATAATAAACGTCTTGGTCGCTAACGGAGAGGAGATTACTTGCAAGATAATCAACCTGAGATGATCCCTGGTTTGAAGACATCATGGACGGCAAATCGTTGGTTTGTTGAGGAGAGTTGAAGATTGGTGCACTCATAGAATTGCTTCCAAGACAAGGAGACTGGTTTGAAGAGGTTATGGACTGAAACTCGTTGCTTAGCTGAGGAGAGTTGAAGAATGGGGCACTCGTAAAGGAAAAGGATTCCGCTTCAGCCATAGTGGTTGGCGCCATGTCCGCAGCGATAGCCATCGAGGAAGATTCACCGGTTTCAAAATGTAGATTGTCGTTTAGGGTTACGTTTTTATGATACTGAAGACTCTTGAGATATTGATCAATAAACTCACACAAGTTACGGCGAGTGATATCGTTCATAGTCAAACCTCCCATGTTCCCATGAAGACAATCGAACATGAGCTCCCTCATGAGTTTCTCCTTGTTAGCTTCAGTCAGATTTTGATTCTGCTTCTCCACTTTTGCGATGTTCTGAATGAGAAATTCTTCGTGGTTAACGGATAAGTAAGTCTTGTCCATCTCTGGCAACATCTCGAACTTCTGCATAGCGTTATACACCTCCGAGTTTGATGGCCATACCTCTGGATTTGAGTTTAATGGATTGTAGATGACCGCACACCCATCGACACCGCAGAGAATCTTGAGCTCATCGAGTTTCTTGATAAGTCCTCTCTTCCTTTGCTTGTATGTTGCCTTCCTCACCCTGTCATCGGAAATGTAAGCTAGCTTTAGCTTCTTCCTCGGCATGACTACAGTAATTTTATGTGTTTTGCTAATGGTAAAACAAAACATAGTCTACAGACTATATAGTGGTGAAGGGGGTCCTCATGATGTGTTTTTTTTTTCTAGAACATTTCTTTCCACATGATGTGTGGTCTCCTATGTTATATGGAAACGCGTTTTCTAAAAATGTTGATTTGGAAAAGCGAGTTTCTAAATTGCAAAAATACGGTAGAAATGCGAATTTCCAATTTGAAAATTTTGATGGAAACGCGTTTTCTAAAAATTTTGATTTGGAAACGTAAGTTTCTAAATTGAAAAAACATGTAAAAATGCGAATTTCCAATTTGAAAACGTGCATATCTATTTTGAAAATGGTTTTGGAAGCTTTATTAAAAAATATATATATAAATAAATATTTAATATATATACTATTTTAGTGATTTAAAAATCTGTTTATTAATTACTCAAAACAAAAAACAATTAAAAGTTTTAAGTCATAAACAAAGTATATTATTTTTGTAAGTTAAAATTGATTTGATATTGATTATTGTTATCGTAAATATAAACAAAACAATATACTTTTTATTAGAGTTTTTAAAATAAATTTCACATTTTAATTTTTGTGTATGTAATTATATCTCATCGAAGTAATTTTGTCGATTGTCATATATTTTTTTTGTTAATAAAATTATAAAGTCAGAGTTCTTTCTTTTATTTAGAATTTACTTATCAAATATTTGATTATTGAATTTGTATAATATATACACATATAATTTAGATGTTTAATATTTGATTACATATATATGCATTTTTAAAACGTTTTCATTCTTATATTTTCAAAAAATGATGTTTGCACGTTTTGAAATGTTTTGTTTTTGCGTATCCATTTCTGTTTCCTGTTTCCATATAATATAGATTGTCTCTTTACTGAGTACTTTTGCTAGATATGTTAAGCATTAAATTAGTGAAAAAAATTTAGTTAATTGTACTAATTATAGTGCTTACGCAGTCATCTACATGAATACTATAAAATTATTTTGTGAGACGAGACTACAAGTGTACTGGTGACCTTTTTTTCTTCTTGAACTCGATTACTTGTGTGGTGTACATTGTAAGGCTATGCTCACATTAAAGCGCCACTTAGCAAATACTGTGTGAAAATGTCCTTCTGTTCTTATGATGAATATTGATGATGATGATGTAAGATTATATATCTTTTAGGATTTTTGTGGTTTTCGTTCTATTTAATAACTAAAAACTCCCAATGTGTCAGTTTTTTTTTTTTTGAATAACCAGTTTCAGAATTATTATGATTGTTACATATTTTTAGAATGTAATTCACGTATATTAGGGTCTGACCAGCTGATGATTACAGAGTGAGGAAATTTTTGAATGTTATCTTCATAAGTATATAAATTTATATATTTGCGGGAAAAAAACTATTATCAATTTATAAAATTTGCTATGGATTTGGATCATCGAGTTTTATAAAAAATTTAGTTTTAGTGAATGGACAAATGCTTTATCGTGAAAACCTCCTGCAAGCAAATAAACATCTTGATATGCTTTAAACTAAAAATCTTGATTTACTCCATTTACCGGCCAATATAGATATGAAGAACTATAAACCAACGATTAAAATTACGATATTTTATCATAGCTTTTTAGTATTCATAGATCACTAGCCAACCTATCACATATAGCTTTTTACTACGTTATTGTTCTTGTTTAAATAACCAATAACATTTATGATATTATGATTCTTAAATATATTTAGTATGTATTCTATGTACGTACATCTGGTGTTACGATACTGTATATGCATATGCAATTATACACATACATGAATTAAAGATATTACATATATGCGATAAAAAAACCATTATCATTTTAGTAATTGTTGCATTGAATATCCACAATTTGTAATTTTGTATATCCATTTTCTTTAAAAAAATTTAAAGTGTTAGAAAAAAACTTAGTTACTAACTGATAATATTATATAAGTCTTAGATTTTAAAAAGAAACGATCATATAATCTGCAATTAATATGTTAAATCTCAACGTTTGTATTTTGTATTTCAAAATTAAAAAATTCAAATTACTAAATCCATTGAACTAAAAAAATAAATAAGCATATTAGAAAGAAGAAAAATAAATAAACACATATTAGACCAACAAATAACAAAGAAATAAAATAAAAAGAAGAGTATCACAAACATTAAGAATTATAATAACTCTGACAACAAAAGGGAACTATAATCATAAAAAAAGAACGTAACAACGTAGATAAAATGAGTTGCAATGTAGATTTATAAAATTGAGGAAAACAACAACGAAAAAACACTTAATAAATGATAATTTTGGCCTTCTTGAATGTGAATGTCCACTCTCAACGCTTTAACGGAACCATAAATTATTGTTGGGATTTGGATTGGCACCAGAGATGATATTGGTTGAACTGGTAGTGGCCGGAGCAGTAGAAGAATCGTTAGGGACTTGCTGCTGTTGGAGGTGATGATGCTGGTGGATCTGATGCTGGTGGTGATGGCTACGACCGTGGTGGTTATCATCCATAAACGGGAAACCCATTTGTTCAGCCGCATAGTTCATCTGCTCGGGATTGTTTACCATTTCCATGAACCATTGTTGTTGGTTCTGATTATGATTCTGGTTAAGATTCAGGTTACGAGATTGTTCATAGAATCCAACATGTGGAGGCACCGGATGGAGATACTGCTGCTGATGATGCTGATGCTGAATAGAGTTGAAAAAAGCTGCAGCAGCCGCAGCTGAGGAAGAAGCACCCACCTCATGAGTTGTAGCGCCTTGAGTGGTTGTAGCCGTCCCAATCGCCAATGATTTAGCGGCTTCAGAGGGAGATGTAGCCGCAACAGCATTTGAGGATTCGCCGACCTCCATGCCAGAGTTCCCCAAAATTTCGATCCTGCGATTAATATCTTTAAGGTATTGCTCAATTAGATAACCTAAATCATTAAGATCCATAATATTCAGATGAAACATCCCCATGTTTCCGACCAAACATTGGAACATGACTTCAGTCATCTCTATCTCCCTGTTGTCTTTTCTTTGTCTCTTTAAATGCTCCGAGGCTTTGGCTATCCTTTGTCTGAGAAATGTCTCCTGGTCCACCATTTTCTTGTGCTGGTCCATCTCCGGCAACGTTCGGAACTCCGTAACCACCCTTTGCACACCAGAATTCGATGGCCACACCTCGGGATTGGAATCATAAGGACTGTAGATGATGGCACAAGCAGTAATGCCACAGAGAGTTGATAGCTCGTTTACTTTCTTCATCAAACCCTTCTTTCTTTTCTTAAATGTTGCTTTTCTTGAGGAATCATTTGCAATGAAAGCAAGTTTTACTTTCTTTCTTGTCATGAAATGTTTTCTTTTTCTCTCTCACTTTTTGTTTTGTTTTGTTTTGTTATGTTGTGTATTGAGTTAGTAGATGAGTTATGTTATATATATACTGATGGAAAGGTACAAAATTTTGTTTCTTTTAATTAAAGATTTTTTAAGCAAGTTTTTTTAAAAAATTAAATATTATTTACAGCAAATAAACAATATAAATCATATCAAATTAGTAAAAATATCCAGAGCAAATAATTGCAAATATTTGAGACAATTGTTAAGGTTTGGTTTTACAAATCTGTCGAAATTATTTTTCAATACATTTCTGAAACTGTTTTTCTTTATTAAAGACTTTGAATATGGGTTATTTTTACTTAAGTATTATAGAGATAATTCTCTAATAGTTATAGTCATAAATACTATATCTATTTTAGAAAATGTTAGAAACTTACAATGTCCATCGTAAAGTATATATTTATATTATTTATAAGTTAATCAGTTTATAAATAATGTTTTTAAAAAATTAATGCATATATTTCTGTAAAATAATACAAAATAATTATGGAAAAATATTAATGTATCAAATTTTGAATATTTTCAAATTTTGAATAATACTGAAGAATTAGTAGAAAAAACGCATTTAGTGAAAGAGATACTAGTGAATCTTGAATTATGTATATAATATTGCATTTAAAAAAACAGATTCTGGATTTGATCAATTGATTGATAGATAAGTGTATTTTTATATTGATAATAAAAATACAATGTAAAAACATCTACTCAAAGATTATACATTTTTGGACAATAGCATTTATTTTTATGATTTAGTAGTATTTTTTGAATTATTAAACATTTTTTTGGTCAACTTGAATTGATAAACATGCATATTATTGCATTTTTAAAAGGAGATTCTAGATTTGGGTCAATTGAAGAACAGATTCATGTATTTACCTATTCATACTAAGAAATAAAATGCAATAAAATCTTCTAGCATTCATTTTTTCATTTCAATAAAATTTGTGGATTTATAAAGTTGTATGTGCTGTTATATGTTTCAATACTGAATATATTGAAAATTAAAATAAAAAGATTGCAAACACAAAACATTAGGTGTTAAATGAATTTTGCAGTGATCAAAATTTATATACCAAATTAAAACCAATTATTGATATATCATGGTTCAAAAAAAACATTGCATTTTGAATAGATAAACGCAAAAATTATACATACAAATTCAAATGATTTCATTTAGAGTTTCAATATTTATAATTATTGATTATATTATTTACTATTATTACAAAAATGCGATAATAATATTTTTTGGATTGTAAATTAGAATTTTTATTTTTTTTCATCAGAATTCATTTTTATAGTACAACCTTCGAATTTGTCCAAAAATAAGATTTGTGTCCTACATAATACATAAACATAATACGTATGTCATGTTCTTATTTACAATTATTAATTTTGAAAAATCGATGGTGTGTAAATATTTCAAAGGTTTTTGTAATTTTGGCATTATTATTTTGAATTATCTATATTTTTAGTGTAAATTAAGATTTGTTTTTGGATAAGAACAAAATATTTTATTCTAAATATAGTAATGTATTATGGAGAAAGAAAAAAAAATACGTAATATTGACGTCTATGTATGTATGACAAAAAGAAGTCATTTTGTTAAGTTGTGTCGTCAATACGTAATATTGACATCTAAATATAGTAATGTATTAAGAAGAAAGAAAAAAAATTCTTTTTGTTAGAAAATTATTTATATTTAGCAATAAAATAATTATTTATCTATAATAACATTTTGAATAAATGTCATTTTGTTAAGTTGTGTCGTTTCAAATTTATGGTTGCATCTTTTCATTATAAATAGTTACGTTTCTTTATCATAAATAATTGCGTTTTTTCATCACAATAGTAATTCGTGATTTTTCAAAACTATTTATATATTGCTCAAAACTACGTAAATTTTTTTTAGATCTGATAACAGTCCGAATAAATGCCACTAGCACTTTGATATATTGTGTTTGTTTCAAAATTTGTGGTTGTATCTTTACATTATAAGTGGTTGCATCTTGGTACTATAAATTGTTGCGCTTCTTTGTTATAGATCATTGTATTTTTTTCATCACAACTGTCATTCATGTTTTCTCAAAATTATTTATATTGTTCAAAACCACGTAAAAAGCTCATTTGCGTCTGATTTTTACAAATAATTATTTTTCGACAATGCTAATGAATAATCACTATCAAATCTGATGCTGATCGTAGAGATATCTCACAACGTTTAGATAAGTTACGTATTTTCATTATATTTTATTTTTTAACAGTTTAGTAATCTGGATAAATGCTATTTACAGTTTCATAAGTTATGTTTTTTCAAAATTTATGGTTGTGTCTTTTCAACATAACTGTTATTATATATAATATTTTTTCTTTTACTACTAGTTGCGTTCTTTAATTATAGATAATTTGTATTTTTCAAGATTATTTATATTGTTCAAAACTACATAAACAAATCATCTAATAGTGATTTCTACTTTCTTATCATAATTGTCTATCATATAAATATATTATATTTAGATAGTTTGCTATAAATAAAAAAAAATAAAAAATAATAGAAAATAACATATGATCATTATCCAACAATGCTAATTAAGAAACACTATCAAATCTGATGTTGATTATGGAGGATATCTCAAAACCCTCAGATAAATTGTGTATTATTATTATATTTGGTTTTATCAATGTTATTAGTATTTGTGTTATGGCTTCGTTTATAATTACGATTTTTTCAAAATGATGTATTCTAAAATTGAATAAAGATCAAATATGATTGTGTCTTTTCATTATATTTATTTTTATAACTGTAATTAAAGTTTATATCTTTTTAATATTTATTATATATATTTTTGTTTATAACCATTTATTTTACAGAAATTACATTTTTTACTATTTATATCTTTCTAAATTTATATTAAAAAATCTAAGTATTTTCATTATTTCTTTTTTTTATATATGCCTATTTAGCAAATAAATTTACTAAATTAAATGAATAAAGTTTATTATTACTTCATCGTGCCTGGATTTGATCAGTTGATTGACAGATACATGTATTTATATATTGATAATAAAAATATATTATACCTTTTTGGACAATAGAATTTATTTTCTGATTTAATAGTATTTTTTGAAATATTTTGAATCATTAAACATTTTTTTGTCATACATGAATCTGTTCATCAATTGGCCCAAATCTAGAATCTCCTTTTAAAAATACAATAATATGCATGTTTATCAATTGAATCTGTTAATCAATTGAATTGATAAACATGCATATTATTGCATTTTTATAAGGAGATTCTAGATTTGGGTCAATTGAAGAACAAATTCATGTATTTACCTATTCATACTAAGAAATAAATCTAGAATTATTAAACATTTTTTTGGTTAATTTGAATTGATAAACATGCATATTATTGCATTTTTAAAAGGAGATTCTAGATTTAGTCAATTGATGAACAGATTCATGTATGACCGTTATCCAACAATGCTAATTAAGAATCACTATCAAATCTGTTGTTGATTATATGGAACATCTCAAAAACCCTCAACTAAATTGTGTATTTTCATTATATTTAGTTTTATCAATGTTATTAGTATTTGTGTTATGGCTTCGTCTATGATTACTAAATTTTTTAAAAGTTGTATTCTAAAATTGAATAAAGATAAAATATGATTGCGTCTTTTCATTATATTTATTTTTTATAACTGTAATTAAAGTTTATATCTTTTAAATATTTATTATATATATTTTCTTTTATAACCATTTATTTTATGAATTACATTTTTTACTATTTATATCTTTCCAAATTTATATTAAAAAAAACTGATTATTTTCATTGTTTCTTTAATTTATATATGCCTATTTAGCAAATAAATTTATAAAAATAAAATGAATACAGTTTATTATTACTTCATATTGATTGATAGATACATGTATTTATATATTGATGATAAAAAATACAATATAAATTAATCTACTCAAATATTATACATTTTTGGACAATAGCATTCACTTTCCTGATTTAATAGTATTTTTTGAATTATTAAACATTTTTTTGGCCAACTTGAATTGATAAACATGCATATTATTGCATTTTTATAAGGAGATTCTAGATTTGGATCAATTGAAGAACAAATTCATGTATTTACCTATTCATACTAAGAAATAAAATGCAATAAAATCTTCTAGCATTCATTTTTTTCATTTCAATAAAATTTGTGGATTTATAAAGATGTATGTGCTGTTATATGTTTCAATACTCAATATATAGAAAATTAAACTAAAAAGATTGCAAACACGAAGCGTTAGGTGTTAAATGAATTTTGTAGTGATCAAAATATATATACCAAATTTAAACCAATTATTGATATATCATGGTTCAAAAAAATTGCATTTTGAATAGATAAACGCAAAAATTAAAGATACAAATTTAAATGATTTCATTTATAGTTTCAATATTTCTAATTACTGATTATATTAATTATATTATTTACTATTGTTACAAAAATGCGATAATAATATTTTTTTGGATTGTAAATTAGAATTTTTATTTTTTTCATCAAAATTCATTTTTATAGCACAACCTTCGAATTGGTCCAAAAATTAGATTTGTGTCCTGCATAAACATAATATGTATGTTATGTTCTTATTTACAATTATTAATTTTGAAAAATCGATGGTGTGTAAATATTTTAAAGTTTTTGTCATTTTAGCAATATTATTTTGAATTATCTATATTTTTAGTGTATAAATTGAGATTTGTTTTTGAATAATATAGTAATGTATTATGGAGAAAGAAAAAAAAATTTGTAATACTGACATCTATGTATGTAGACAAAAAGAAGTTTATATTAGGAAGAAGAAAAAAAATTGTTAGAAAATTATTTATATTAAACAATAAAATGATTATTTATCTATAATAACAATCCGAATAAATGTCATTTTGTTAAGTTGTGTCGTTTCAAAATTTATGGCTGCGTCTTTTCATTATAAGTGTTGTATCTTTTCACTATAAATAGTTACGTTGATTGCATTTTTTAATCACAACTGTAATTCGTGTCTTTTCAAAACTATGTAAAAAATTATTTAGGTATGATAATAATCCGAATAAATGCCATTTGCACTTTGATAAATTGTGTTGTTTCAAAATTTGTAGTTGTGTTTTTTTCATTATAATTGGTTGCATTTTTTCACTATAACTTGTTGAGTTTCTTTGTCATAAATAGTTGTTTTTTTTCATCACCACTGTCATTTATATTTTTTAAAAATTATTTATATTGCTTAAAACCACGTAAAATTGTCATTTGGGTCTCATTTTTACATATAATTATTTTCTGACAATGCTAACGAAGAATCACTATCAAATCTGATGCTGGTCGTAAGGACATCTCACAACGTTTAGATAATTAAGTATTTTTTTATATTCTATTTCTTAACTGTTTAGTAATCTGAATATATGTCACTTGCACTTTTATAAGCTATGTCTTTTCAAAATTTATGGTTGTGTCTTTTCAACATAACTGTTATTATATTTATTTTTTTAGACTTTTATTACTAATGGTTGTGTTTTTTCATCATACATATATTGTATGTTTTCAAAATTATTTATATTGTTCAAAACTACATAAAAATATCATTTGATAGTGACTTTTACTTTTTTTATTATAATTATCTATCATATAAATATATTATTTAGATGGTTTGCTATAAATAAAAAAAATAGAAAATCTAACATATGATCGTTATCCAACAATGCTAATTAAGTATCACTACTAAATCTGATGCTAATCATGGGGGACATTTCACAACTCTCAGATAGATTGTGTATTTTCATTACATTTAGTTTTATCATCGTTATTAGTATTTGTGTTACGTTTTCGTTTATAATTACTAATTTTTTTAAAAAGTTGCATTTTAAAATTAAATAAAGATCAAAAATTGATTGCGTCCTTTTTTTTTTCGTAACTGTAACTGAAGTTTATGTATTTTCAATATGTATTATATAAATTTTTGTTTATAACCATTTATTTTACGAAAAATTACATTTTTAGTATTTATATCTTTTTAAATTTATAAAAAAAATTCTGATTTTTTATACATGCATATTTAACAAAAATAATTATTAAAATAAAATAAATGAAATTTATTATTACTTCATCGTGTTTTCATCCCAAACTTGATCTGAAAAATGCATTGATCGTGTAAACAAATTTTTTATCTATTTGAAGACTTGTTTTAGATATTTATTTAATTTTGTTATGACTTTTATTTTATGCATTTTATTTATAATTATTTTAAATAATTTTTTAAAATTTGTTTAATACACAGCAAATTAATCCCGCGAAAATAACAAAAACAAATCAACACAACAATAACACTAAACTCTCTCCATGGCTTGACACCTCAGCTTTTTGAAGCTTTATTAACATGACACCTCAGCAAAAATAATCATCAATCAAAACATTTTATTAATACATCTCATCTACTTATTTTAATTTTTAAACTTAAACCCATTAAAAACCCAAATATTTTTTCTATTACTTTTTTTTTAATTTTTTACCAAATCCAAGCCCAAATAATTAATAGCAGCAAATAAAAAAATCATTATTTTATTTTTTTGCCAAATCCAAACCCAAATAATAAATAAAAACAAATAAAAAAATTAAATCATTATTTTCTTTTTTTTGCCAAAATCAAATCCAAATAATAAATAACAACATATAAATAATAAAAAAAATCTAGCTATTTGTTTGTTTGACATAGACGTATATGATTGAAAAAGTGTAGGCTCAGCATCAACTATGTTTCCATGACAACGACGCAAAAAATGTTATGTTATAAGAAGCTCACACATCAGCAAAAATTTGAACCGATAAAAACATAACAATTTCTTAGTTTTCACGTGAAAACATAATTTCACGGAAGATAATGCAATTTTTAGTTTTCGCGAAAAATTGTAGTTTATTTGTTTTTGTAGGAAAGCGTGATTCTGGACTTGACGAGAAAATGACTTTTTTTTGGCAGGAATAGACGATTTCTCAGTTTTTGCATGAAAAATAAAATTTTTGATTTTGGCGGGAAAATATAATTTTTTTTTTTGGTTTTTGGAAGATGATAAAATTTTTTGGTTTTTGTGAAAAAACGTAATTTCTCAGCTTTGGTGGAAAAACACAGGTTCTCACGGGAAAATAAAATTTTAGGTTTTAGGTTTGACGAGAAAATGAATTTTTTGGTTTTGGCGGGAATAGGCGATTTCTCAGTTTAATGGAAAAATAAATTTTTTTTTGTTTTGACGGGAAATGCGATTTCTCGATTTTTGTAAGAAGATAAAATTTCTCTGTGCTAAATTTTCTAGTTAAAATATGTTTACAGTAATCAAAATTTAATTATTTAACTTTAACTAAAATGATATTTTAAGAGTTCAAATATAATTTTATATTTAGTTCTTAAGCAATAGTAATGATTTTGATATGAATGTTATTGATTATAGTTTGGTAGTTTTACAAACATATGTTTATAATAAAATATTTGATAAATAAATAAATTTTATGATTCAAAATAATTATATTAATTAATAAATCTTTTTTTAAAATGGTATTTTGCTTTATATAATTACAAAAGAGGTTCAAGTGGTAATTTATTGGAGAAAATAGATTACATTTACCATTAGCATGAAGGTACTAAATATATATATTTTTTATTCGTATATATTTTATTTCTATATATACATTTATAATTAGTTAGCTAACTAAATTTAATAGCAAATTATAATTTTGAAAAAAAAATATATATATATATATAATGTTTGTTCAGATTTAAAATATATAAATACATAACTTAAGCTAATAAAAAAAAATATAATACTCATTTAAATTATAAAAATAATTTTATTATATTAAAAATTTATACAAAATTTAGAAAAATATTCCGCAGCATAGCGTGGATAAATACCTAGTTAACTGTAAATAACCAAGTACACTAGTTGCCTAATTTTATGTTTTTAACCATTTCAAAAGTTACATGATCTTAAACCAAGCCCAACCACGGCCCAGTTGTTTCAGCTACTACCCAATAAATCTAAGTGAACCACATTAATAAACCAGGTGCTTGGTTAAGTTGCAGAAACGGTTTAATAGTGAACTGAACCAGAGAGACTGTGAATCCGTCGGAGAGAAGCTCTTCACGATCTAACCGTTGGAGGAGAAGATCATCGAGAGAAAAGCAGAGGCGATTAAATTAGGGCACTTTAGGAACCAAGTTGGAGGATTGCAGAGGCGTATCGCTGAGAATTGAAGCTTTGGTAAGATCAATTAGAGAGAAAATGGAATCTGTAGATTTAAAGCTTTGCCATGGCTTCTCTGATTTCTCGCTTATGTATGTTTCTAGGTACTACTTCATTTAGTGTGTATAACAGGATTTGTGAAACTGAGTCGAAGAACTATTGTTTATTCAGGAGGAAGCCATGAAAGTCAAGATCTTGCGTATCCTTTTTTTTTCCTTCATCTTCTCAGTTTTCTGTGGATCAAAAGTTAATAATGGGTTGCACTAAGATTTAGAGCTGGTGATAAGTCTGATCATCTGAATATAACAGAGAAAAGCAAACTGTTGCTCTTAACTTTCATATGCTATTTGTGTCCTGCATACCCCAAAAACACAGAGTAAGCTCCTTGCCCCTTTTAGCCTATGTGTTGTCTTTCTCTCTTATACAATCTTATAGGCTCCAACACATGAGCTTACAATGTGGAGTTGCTTTTGTCTTAACGGGATTGTTTGTTCTGGGAACAACAGATGGCATGCAGTTGCTTCATGGACATGGGATGCTCAAGACGAAACATGTGGGATATGTCGGATGGCTTTTGATGGTTGTTGTCCCGACTGCAAACTCCCTGGGGATGATTGCCCTCTAAGTAAAGTTCGCTGCTTTCATGTCTAAACTTTATATTGGTTGCTTAGGACACACACTCTTTCTCACGCTTGCTGAAACATTGCTAGGCTGTTTTATCTACTTCTGAAGTAAAGAAACGAAAGTGCTTGTCTTAGACCGTTTTTGTTTTGGTGTTGGGGCAGTTTGGGGAGCTTGCAACCACGCGTTTCATCTGCACTGCATATTGAAATGGGTGAATTCGCAGACGAGCCAAGCTCATTGCCCTATGTGCCGAAGAGAATGGCAGTTCAAGGAGTAGGCAAAAATGGATGCTTTCGGATGCTCAATTGCTCAAAGGGACGAGAGAAGTTTGGGGAAAAGTGGTTGAGCTTCGGTTCTACATATAATTTGTGTGAGCTTTCATCGTCATTATCTATTTCTAGGTTAGTATTCTTTGTATCGTATCGCCTTTTGAGTTGGTTAATACTTGCTTGATTCTTAATTACAGTAGTTTTGCATTTGTTTATTTAAAACAGCTAAAGTTGTGATAAATTAGAATTAGAGTCGTAGACGAATTGTCCACCGTATGGTTAGTGACTCGTCCCACACAAAAAATTATTAGGAGACCAAATGTACACAGAGAAACTTAGATACCATTAAATTGTATAGTCGAATACAGTTGAATAATTTCTTGATTAAAGTATGCTTTCAAATAGATAGATGAATTAAAATTGGGTAATGCTATAACAACTGGTGGGTGAAGGCGTTGTCGTTCCTCGTGGGTATCGCAAATGGTGCCAAGTAATGGGGGCCAGTTTATTGGTGATGAAATGATGCGTGTGACAATATATAACGTAAGGTTTAAATTTAAAGGTGGTCCTATGATCCACCAAGGCAACACAAGTTCCAATTTCGTAGTAAATAATGAAGAATCGAATAAGCAAAGTTCTTCGCACAAAACAAAAGGATCCCTTCTTTATATCAACAGAAATTATATCACAATGCAAACACAACAATGATGACTAATTTACTCGAAACATAGATGAAACGATGAATCAGTCACACACAGCAGAGAGGAGAACACGACGAAACAGCAGCTGTTCCTACATAAAACAACAACAAGTGTAAAGAAAACTTTGTCAGAAGATTCTTGTACTATTTGTTAAACCAACAAAAAAAATATGAAAAAAAACTCAAAAAATATATTTTAAGCTAGATATTTATCTCTATTACTATCAGTACTGTTCATATTATCTAGTCATTTTTCGTAAATACAATTAACAATATAGCTCACTTGATTTACATTTATACTCTATTAGTCAGTGTACTATTTTAAAATTAAACGATATTTTCATAACAGAATTTTGCTAATTTTTGATGATAAATATCTGTTTCAAACAGATTATCCGAAATAATTGTCGCTAATTCAGGAGAGAGAGAGAGAGAGCTTACAAGGAGATGAAGAGAAACGAAGAGAGGAGGATAGATGATGAATCATTTGGTGAGGACATAAAGGGCGTAGAGAATCCCAGGAAGATACCCAAACAGCGTCAAAACCAAACAAATCCAAAACTCGACCTGCAACCAAATATTTCCAATTTAATATATGTGACAACAAGAACAAGAACAATAAAGAACTACATACGAGTCGACTAATTATAAAAATGAAAAAGCTGGATTTATAGATGAGAAGATCAGAGGGAGAATTAAAAAGTAAATTACCCCGCAACCAAATCTGAGGAAGACGCCAAGAGGAGGCAAGAGGATAGCGAGAAGAATATCGATGAACGTAGCTGTTCCCATTTTTCAAGCTTTTGTTTTGAGAAAATTAGGGAATAAAAGCTTCAAAGTGTGTGTTTCTTCTTTACTCTCTCCTTCTTGTATTATATAGACCAACTTTTGAGATATTTATGAGCCACGTGGTGCCTACCTTTATACGTCTTTTATTTGTTTTCCTTATTCTTTAAGCTAAATGAGGAATTTTTGATTTTTGTAGGGATTTCGCAAGATATTGTTTCCTAATATTCCGTAATTACTGATTAGCATTAGGAGCATTCATAACAAGATTGTAAAACGCGAAAGAATCGTTCGCGTCAGTCTTTCTTTGCGCGTCACAGAACCGTGTTGATGACGGTACATGTATTTAATCGTTTTCAACATTATGAATCCTAAAGAGTCAACTTCATATTGTACATCAAAATTATCTCGTGAACATTTGGTTTTATTGTAACCGACTCAAATATAAAAATAAAATAATATTTCTGTAAATACGGTTAGTTTACAATCACATATGTTACATTCATGTTCTTTATAATTGTATCATCACGATCAAATTATTTACCTCTTCTTCTTTTTTTTGTCGACAATTATTTACCTCTTCAATAAAATGATTTGCCGTTGCAAACAAAAATAGATGATGTTGTTGTTAAACCTACATAACAGTTGACGTAATATCGACGTAATATTGCATGTATGTGTTATTTTTTTTTCTATAATTCTCTGGCAACATGCTACATGTAACATACTAACATGTATATGTAAATTACTTAAATTTTGGTTTTTGTTTTTGCTACGATATATTTGAATTGGTCTGTGATGATCCATAAATTACCTAATATGTAGTAAATTACTTAAAATCTTAGTTTTCCATCCAATACATTTCTTTAATTTTCCCTTTTTCACGGTTTATAATTGTTTATTTTTTGCGAAAGAAAGCTAAACAGAAATACTTATTATCTACTTCTTATCCATGATTTACTTTGTATAATATATATACATATACATATATATATATATGCTGGTTATTTGGTATTGCTATTATATTTCAAAATGTATCGATTGGAAACTTGGCTATCATCAAAGCACAATGCGCGCGACGTACGCTAATCTAGACGTGCGCATCATTCGCAATGCATCTAGGAACCCGAGTCAGTATTAATCGTATCTTCGCCTCGATTCATTTCGATTACATTAACAAAACGTATATATGTATGATGTATCAAATGGGGTTACTAACAACCGGTGGGGATGATGATCATGATTGTGTTGTATTTCACATGGACCACGTGAGTTTAGCATATGGTGCAAAAAAAAGTTTGTAATGAGGTGAGACATGTGACGATGAAGTTATATGAAGTTGGTTTTACAATTTTAACGGTGGTTCAATATCTAAACCTACGATCCATTCCCAACATTATATAACACGAAATAGACAAGTTCCTCACATAAACCCAACGATTCCTTTTTCTTACCAGCATACATTATATAATAATACGAATACAACAATGATAAAATAATTACTCATAACACAGAACAAATGATGAATCAGTCCCAATGAGAGATCACGACGAAACAGCTGCTCCTCATACTGTCATAGACAATCACAATAAATTCAAAATAAAACTTTGGTCAGTAAATTCCTTCAACTATTATTATTTTTATGTCATCGATACTATTTTACGATGGTTTTACAAAAATGTGACATTTAAAGTGAATAGTTATAACTTGTAACAATCTCTCGTTAATTTCATATCAGGATTAGGGTGGCTTTTACAACTTAGAAAATGTGGTTCACCTAACACTTTAACTTGATTAAGTCAACTAAATCAAAGATGGTTCATCTTGATTACATCTCGTACGCATGTATGTTTATATAATTTAATATATTGAGGGAGAGAGATCGTAGAGAAAGCTTACAAAGAGGCCGAGAGAAAAGAACAGAGGAGAAAGGAATAATCAGTCTTTGGTAATGGCATAAAGAGCGTAAATGATCCCGGGAAGATAACCAAACAGCGTCAAAATCAAGCATATCCAAAACTCAATCTGCAATAAGGACAAAACAAGTTGTCGACGTTTTATAAAATACGAGTAATTATAATATTAATTTAAAGATCACAGTAGTAGTCCAAATTGAAGATGAATTGTACCTTGCAACCAAATTTGAGAAAGACGCCAAGAGGAGGCAAGAGGATAGCCAGGAGGATTTCTACGAAAGTGGCTGTACTCATTTTCAAGCTCTTAACAGTTTTTTAAGAAAATATTTATGCTTAAACACTGATTTATAAGATAACTTCTCTTGATTGATTGTGGACTTTTTACTCTACAAGTTATGTCTCGCACTAATATATAGAGACCTGGCTTTAGAAATATTTTATGCGACAACCACGTGGTGCTTACTCTGCATTTTGTTCCTTTTTTATGGGGTAATATTTTTTAAATTTTGGTAAAACCTTAATGAATTAATTGTTTTTACTCTTATTTGGGGGTGTATCTAACAAGTAACAGCTTTCTTGAACAAATCATATCTAACGAGTAACAACTTTCTTCAACAAATCAAGAAAATAATCAATCCAAAAATAATAATTAATTATTTCCTGAAATCTATAATTTCTAATAATTTATTCATTCCTTACTGTACTTTTCGTTTTACTATATAATGGATCAAATCAAATGATCAAATATACTCATTAAAGAATTTAGTAGCAATTTTTGTTGTTGTTAAAATGGTATTTTTATGATACTAACACATATGTAAAATAAAACAGTACATTATATATAATATTAAAATAGGATTAACATGTAAATTAAAAATTTCCTATAAATTTACTTGCTGACAGAAGAAAATTATAACAAACAATTGTTTTAAGAGTAGGACCAATTATGAAAACCTTATATATTGACTAAACTTTATGGTACTCGTCAGATACTTAAGTGGCTTAACACAGAAGGTACACGTATCAGAAGCACAACCCATTATGTGTATTTTTCTTTTATTAACATTAACACGCTAATGTTATTGAAACTATAACATAATTTGTCGGAATACGAATGTGGGCCGGGACAAATACCGCCGTTGAGGTCGGCGAGTTGTACTCCGTATGGCTTATATATAACTTTCAACACCTTCTACCAACAAGAACACGACACGTGGACCACTCACATGCCTTCAGGTCTGTCAACACATTATCCGGCCGGCCTCTCACGTTTCAAGTCCATGCTTCATTACTTTACACTCCTTTGGTAGTTTGGTGTGTGTTTGTATTCACTGTATATCGTATTCGTATCAATGCAGATGCCAGCGTGACAGGCTGCATGTAATTCAAGATCTGCATATTATTAATTTGTTATGTACTAGTCTGAATTTGAACTTAATTAGAGGCAATAACCGCCAATTAAGGGTTGTTATCCAAAGAACTAAAATTATGGTTGTTGACGTAATAGTTTTGGATTCATATCAACTTCCGTTTTTTTTTTCTTTTGTAAAGAAAACTCTAGTGAGTGAAAGTTATTTAGCTAACCAAACAGCCAAATTACATATATTAATGACAGCAAAGTCTTAGCTGTTACGAATAATCTTTGGAGCAAAGCAAGAAAAGTTGTAAAATAATTATATTTTGAGATCCTTAGTGTGGATCATTCTACTCTGGCTTCGTCTGTCAGCATAATAGCATATGTTCTTCTTTCTTCCTAAAGTTGCTTTCTTGACACTCAACACTGCTTCATAATTTATAAAATGACCATTATTTCATATATTAATAATATTCTTATTTTTATTTAAAATATTATGGCCGACACCAACGCATAACCGTGGCACCGAATTGACACCACACATATTAGTAGTTATGCTTTATATATATGATGATGTCCTAATCAAAGTGGTTATGTCATTTTTTTCTTGTTGTATTTTAACAAGCGGTGATATTTTTGCTTTAAAACTATTTGTTCTTATCCTTTTGAATTTGTCGATTCCTGTTATGCAAACTTGACTTTAAACATCTAAAAATGTCCAGATTTCTATTTTCTTCTTTTGGAGTTCAAATTCGCTGGTATTGCTATTTTCTGCGATAGAAAATGACAAAAAAAAAAAAAAAAAAAACAAAACAAATGGTTTACCTGAAAAACTCATAGCAAAAAAACAAAAAAAAAAAAAAAAAAAACGATTCTGCCGACATAGGTTTTACCTTACACCTATTTGGTATTTTGACCACTATTTTCATGTTTTGATATTTGGATTCAATCTGAGCCCATTACGGGCCCATTCTAAAGGATCGCTGAAACTGGTAATAACGGACGTGAAACTGACATGAAGCAATTTTTCCCTCCAAAAAAAAAACCCTCGTGGAAACATCTTCCGTGCACTCACGCCAATTCGGCCGCCATAGACGTCATTTCTCGCCTCTGCAAAGTTACTTAGCGCTTCCTTATTGACCCGAACCCTTCTTTACGTTTTTTCTCAGATCCATGCCTGAATCGTTTTGTTTCTTCGCGATCTTCCCTAAATCGATAAAAAGCTTGCTGCTTTTCTCCTCAGTCGAAAAATGGCGATCCTCTGTTTCATTTGAAAGCATGGGAACATTTGTTCTGTCTTTTTTTGGAAACGATTTGATCAATAAAACTGTGGGGGAGATGTATTGTCTGGAGAAGGTGTTCGACAAAATGTCTCAAACGAAAACTCCTAAAATTTACATTCTTATTAATATGTTTTTGATTCTGCGATTTCATATGAAATGGTGGTGGCTTATTCATGAAATGTAATGCTGATGAATGATGGAGTTACGTCAACGACAGTAATTTTGAATAAATTTCTCAAAATACATCCATATAACACAAAGGCAAATCTTTGTAGGTTTACAGATATAAGTTATAACCACACAAAGCCATAAAACAAAGAAAAAGAATGTTCTGTTTTTTTTTTCTCAACACGAAGCAAAACCAAGAAAAATAAATTAAAATACCTGAAACACTGTAAGAAACCATCGAGTCTTTATCACTTGACTTTGACTTCTTCTTTAGATTCTTCCGTAGAGATAGTCTTGGAGCTTGGAGATTTTCCAATGATTGCTTTCTTTGCCTTAACAAGAGATTGCTTCACCTTTGACATAATGCTGTTTGAATGTTTTTGCTTAACAACAACTTCTTTGGTTGTGACTTCTGGTTCTTGTTTCGGCTCATCGCTCTCTTTAGCAACAGTTGCTGTTTCCACAACCTCTGCTGCTTTCTCTGTAATTGACTCCTCCTGTTTGTTTGCTTCAGTTTCTTTATCTCTTGATTCTGTATCAGTTTCTTTCACTGTCTCTTCGCTCTTATCATCTGCAGGAGGTGCTTCAGTATCTTTCTTGACGTTCTCATCTTCTGTGGGTAGTTTAGTTACGACATCTTTCGCTTCACTCCCATTCTCTTTTTCATCCTTTGATGGTTCTACCACTACATGCTTCTCTTCAGTAATGGCCTTTTCAATGACATCAACAGGAGAAGAAATGTCCCCTTCAGCCTCCTTCGTGGTGTTTGTGTCTGAATCTTGGTTTGTCGGTACAGCTTTCTCGGGACACAAAGCAGAAACAGATTCAGAAGTGTTTTCATCCTTTGATGCTTCATCCACAACATGCTTCTCCTCAGTAATGGCCTTCTCAATGACATCCGCATGAGAAGAAGCGTCTCCTTCACTCTCCTTTTTAGGGGCAGAGTCTGAATCTTGGGTTTTCAGTACAATTTCTTCAGGGCACAAAGCAGAACCAGACTCAGAAGTCTTTTCCTCCTTGAGATTGATACCGGTCTCAACAATTCTCTCCTCAAGCTCAACCTTCGCTTCTTCTTTTGTTTCAGGTGTTTCCTCTGCCTTTACTACTTCAGCTTCTGGTGCCAATTCCTTTGTTTTCTCAGGTTGCGTAACTTTTTCAGAAGCCTCTGGATTTGGCTTGACTTCAAAAACATCAGCATCTTTGATTTTTTCGTCTACAGTCTCTGCAGATACTTCTCTAACAAGTTGAACATCAACTGGTTCAACTTCCACCATTTTGCCTCCGGCTTCATCTGTTGACTCAGAAACATCAACCACTTTTGTCTCCTCCTTATCCTTACTGTCTTCTTCAACAACCCTCTCCACGATTTGCTTCTCTTCTGCTTTCTCCTCACCAACAGATTCAACGCTCTCTTTCACAGGGGTTGCTTCTTTAAGTTCCACTTGTTCAGCTACAATCTTCTCACCATTTTCATCTTTCCCCTCTTCTGTTTTCTCCTCACCAACAACTTTAGCATTAACCTCTTCAATAAACTGGGTTGGTTCTTTAAGTTCCACTTGTTCAGCTACCTTCTTCTCACCATCTTCATCTTTCCTCTCTTCTGATTTCTCCTCATCAGCAGCTTCAGCGTTAACCTCTTCAACAACCTCTTTCACAAGGGTTGGTTCTTTGAGTTCCGCTTGTTCAGCTACCTTCTCACCACTTTCATCTTTCCCCTTCTCTGTAGATTCCTCTGCTTTCACAACTGCTGCAACCTCTTTCACAACCGCAGGTGGTTCTTTCTCCGGTTCACCAGCAGGAGTTTGATCAATTTGTTCCTCCTTCGTAACCGTCAGGTTTGAATCTGAAACCGATTCATCTTCCACCACATCCGCAGTTTCCGGCAAAACAATCTCTTTTTCCATCAACTTTGCTTCCTCGTTCACCTTGTTCTCCAATGGCTGCATCAAATAAAAGTAAAACCCTCTTTACTATTCTCTTCTTAAATAGAAAAAAAAAAGTCACTAAGTTTTGCTTCGTTCATTGTGGAACTCACTAATCATACTTAGAAATGTAAACAGAATTGCCTAGAAAACGATAGACAAAGATGTTTCTTTTAGCACTTTATAATCCACAACTTTATATAAAAAGATCAACTTTTTTGTCCTTCTAATTATTGCTCTAGAATTCTCCAGATTCTTACAGAACAAGAGGATTAAAACCATGTTGAACATTCCAAAACATGGCCTTCTCAAACGAAATTTTTTATCCTCTCTACTCTAGCCCAAAACTTTCATAGTTGCAGGTATCAAGAGATTACATATATTGAGAGAGACTAATATCTTCTGTGAGAGCATAAGTATATTCGATAGTGAAAGTATATGGGTCTTGCGAGAACCAAAAAAGGATGCAGAAAACCTAACTATCAAGCTTAACGCAGAAAGGCACATATATACATGAGTGGAGTATAAACATATGTAATAAGATTCTCTGAAACAGAGAGAGAGAGAATTTTCTGAGCTAACTTACCTTTTCAGATGTAGTAGCAGTTGCGGTCTGAGAATCAGAAGCCATGAAAGAAGATTCAGAAGGAACTAGAAGAAGAAAAAAAGTAATGGACAGGGTTCGTTCGACTTGAAAAATTCAAGATGATTCTAATTATTATTTGCAAGAGTTGTTGAAGCAAAGATAGTTTGACTGGGAGAAGTTAAGAAACCACTCACACATATACACACACAGAAAGTGGGGAACACTAGATAGCTGTCACTCACCCTAAAACCAGGGTGTCAAGTGTCAACACACTCTGTATATTCTCTACTCTTTTCACTTTCTTTATCCTTCACTATTTTATTGTTATTATTCCTATCCATTATCTGCATTTTCCTTGGACATTTATGAAAACAAATAAGAATTCTTTGTGGGACCATTGTTTGACATTTCCAACATATGGATCATCTACCTGCAGTGCAAACAGAAGAAGAAGAATCATTTCATTTATGTGATTTCCTTACATTTATTGAAACTCTTATGAGCAAACTTGGTTTTGGAGTTTGTTATGGTGTTTCTAGAGCAACACAATCAATCATACATTTCTCCAATGAGGCATTGGTAAAATATAAAGGATACAAAGGCCTCTCTCCATTTTGATAGAAGCTGTTCTAAGGTAGGAATGTGTATATAATAAGAATAAAGAAGAGAATCAAACAATCATCTGAAGACCAAGTTGTGGCAGCTCTTGTCACACGGGTACGGGCAATCAACTAACTTCACCTCCGCTCTATCGAAATACCAATCTCCCACGGCTATAGCCACCGCCTACACAAATTCAAGATCCAAATTTCACAAGAGAGAACAAGATCCAGAACCTTTTTGTTAGCCTGTGTGGGGAAAGATTTTAGCTTTTTACCTTTTTCCTGATTACAGGAGAATCATCGGCGAACCAAGTGTCTTGCCTCTCGGTTTGGCAATGAGCAAAGCAAGAATTGATGAACAATCCATTCTGTCTAGACATTGAGAATCCCCTCACTACTCTCAGCATCTGATCCCTGAATCCTGTTCTCGGTCAAGAAAAAGATTGAACAATTTGAGAGATGCAACGCTTCAAAACGTGAAATTCTCAAGCTTTATGTTATGATGTATAGAGCAACAACAACCTTGCAAGAAACGCATTTGTGCAGGGGTACATTTTTCATGGTTTAGTCTGCAGTCATGCCAAAATCCACTAGGGTCCGCTGATGTTGGAGCTATACTGCTTTGAATCTGATTATAAAGACTTGTTCTGTGAGCCTAACCAAAGCACAAAAGCTTCTTCTTTATACACAAAAGAAAGAACATTACCTGCCATGTATCATATGCTGCGTTGACAATAAAAAGCGGAGTTTTCATCTGACTGATCAGATTTTGCGGGAAGAAACACTGTACAAGACTTTCAATTGTCAGTTTTCGGTTTGAAACAGCATCAGGATGAGAGAGAACAAAACAAAAAAGATTTTTACCGAGGTTGGATCCATATGGTTTGTGCACATACGAGGAAGGTTGTTCTTCACACTCTGATATGGTCAAGAAGATTTCTAAAGTTTCGTAGTGCTCTTCAAATGTAAAAGTAAAGAAGCTGTGTGCATGAAAGAGAAATCCCACCTGAAATTCTACTACACCATTGTATAAGTTCCTGATCGTGCGGCCACCAGAAACATCAGCTCTAATATTTAACAGAAACAAACCAGTCAATAACAGTTTACCAAATCAAGGGAAAAAGAAACAGACTTTTGAGTTGTGGGAGGGAAATAAACTAACGTGTCCAAGAACAAGCCTGCATCACTCAGGCACTTGACTTTGGTGGATCCAGGGAACAAGTTCCTAAACTCATCGCAGCGTAAAATTGCTGCTAAGCCACCAGCTGAGCATCCAGAGAGAAGTGCCTGACATAATATTAAACAGTTTTTTAAAAAACCACTCTTGGCTTTTGATCCTGAGGTGTAGACTAAGAGAAGGTTAAGTGCCAAAACCTGGTTAGCATATCGCATTCCTTTCGCCTTCAAATCATCTATCGCTGCTCTCCAGATACGCTCTCCTCTGAACTGAAGCTGTGCAGCCTGAACAGAGTTTTAAGGTGCATCAGTTCACAGATGTTACAAAAACCCAAAAGGTTTCTCAATTTAAGCCTTGCGTGGCTCTAATAATATAGCCTATGAAACTACTAAATTACAGAGTTCCAAAGGCCTAGAATAGAAAATAGCAAGTTGTTCAAAAGCGCATCAATGGGTCACTCATGAACTCCATAGTATATTGACTCGAACCTGATTCTGACCATCTCCACTGAAAGAAGCACCATCGCAGTAACGGAGCTTAACTCTATTCCAGTTGAAGAAGTCTGCGAAAGACAAGTACATGACAATATGAATGATCAATGATTCTCAAAGTTACATTATTACATTACTGACATGAACAAAGATTGAGACTGAAACCTGGGTTTTCTTGAGCTTTATCACTCAGTATTCCTGTGAACTGGAGCTGCTTCTCCATATAGTTAGAGGATCCACGTCGAGTCTTCTTCCGGTATACACAGGTCCTGACGTTGTTGCACCAACCTCCTCCCTGTTTAACAGTTTTTCAGTTGCAAAACATTCAACACCAAGAATGAAGACTTGTAAGCAGTAAGCTTTCATAGACAGCGAATCATTCACTAAACCTCCAATTGAATGAGCCAGCTATTAGCTCCAGAGCCATGTCCACGGTGCAAGTGATATCCAGGCAATGTTCCATCCAAACAAACTGTGAATAAGATGAAACCAATGTCTTTCTAAGACACATCACAACACGACATACACTGCTTCTAACTATGTTCATCTGAGCAGAAGTTACTATAAATTAGGAATATTAACATATACGTTACATGAATTTTGTTTATATTTACGTTTCTAAGCAATTAAACAGGAAAATGAAGGGAATCGTGAAGGATACATAACAATAAACGTATGAAACAAGTCAAATCTGGAACGAGGCAACAGGGAAACAAGTGTGACGAAAGTGGCTGAAGTGAATAAATGAAGAAACACACAGAAAAAGCAAGAGAAAGCATTTTGTTTGTTCATCTGAAAACAACTCATAAAAGTAAATAAAGAGAGGCATTCAGAGATCTAATGACATAAGCAGAGAGAGGGAGAGAGAGAGAGTACCAGCTCCTGAATCAGCTCCTCTGATAAGGGTGAGACCAACTAATAAAGGGTTCAAATTGGAGCTATATTTGGAGAATCCAAACTCTAATTCCTCAATGCGATCTATTTCTGTCACATTGAAATCTAAATACTCATTTGCTTGAGTTCCCAGTATCAGCCCCGCCACGATAAACCCTACTAACAAAAGCTTCTCCATTCTCCCTCACTCTCTCACTGGAAGATAAAAGTGAGAGCAAAAAAAAAGAGAAGAAACAGATCTCTGGGAGTGAGAGACAGAGAAGAAAGGAACAAACTTTAAAGCCAATACACGTAGTGTAATATAAAAGAATCGATCTTTGTAGAAAAAGAATGAGCTTTTCTGAGTTAAAAAGGAGAAATAAACGAAGAAGAAGGAGATCAGTATAATTTAGTAATTTACCAACCAAACAAAAAAGGGGAAAAAAATTCGAAAAGAGTTTCATGGCTGGATTCACGGTTAGATTTTGATTTTGAATTTAAAAATAAATAAATTAATTCACTCTCTTATGATATGACGAAGACAGAGACCATCTTTTATGTTTCCTAGATCTTCGTTCACACTTAAAACTCAGCATCAAAAGAAACGACAAAAATATACATAAATAGTTTGATGTGCTTATTAGCACATGGAGAAAATGGGTCCATAGGATTTGATTTCTATTGGCTCTAAGCCTGATATTTCAAAATTTATCGTTGTATCAGTTCAACTAGAACACAATTCTTGACAGTAGTGTACAATGTATTTGCCAATTGAAAAAGACTTAAAACACAAACAAATATTTTTTATTCTTTGTTATAGAAATTTGATTAGAGAATATATATATATATATATGTATATAAGCTGAAATAAACTATGTGGTTTCAACAATTAGACTCCAAGTCACTAATTATCCCCTCTCTTGCTGGTTAAAAGTAAAAATGGAATCATTTTACTTTGAACTGACGTTGACGTCACTTGCATAACGAACCCTTATGAATTGTGTATGATTTCTCCCAGCTCGGCTTTCCACTTTGGGCGGAAGCATGTGCGAGAGAAAGTAGTAAGAAACAAGTGTTGATGATATAATGGGAAGTTGGGGAAAGTCATCATTATACCCTTGAGAAATGCGAAAACACTTTGATATTTACGAGTTATCATGTTATGTAAGGTCTACGACACCACATATTTGCTTGGATTAATTTAATCCATTTGCATAAAACATTCTTTTTTGAAACATGATATATATTCTTCTACTAAAAAACGATATATACTGTAATTATTTTTAGTTATTATATATAACGCAAGTTACGCAATGACTAGTTTAAGTATATTAAACAAAAACAAAAGGTATTTCTATTTTAAGTAGTTCATATTCACTGTTGGTTATATATATAGTTCATGTAGCTGGATTTCGTTAAAGTTTCACCTCAACTATATATATCCACAATAAAAATCATGAAGAAAATGGAATTTTGTCGCTTTCAAAAAGATAGATCTATTTCCACAAAGAATTAATTTAGCTAAAAAAACACAGCCATAAAAATGAGTTTATAGATTTCGTATTAAAGAAAGAGAGAGAGACTACTAACTGCAACAAAAATGAGAAAAAAAAAACAAAAGTGGTGCGTGGGAGAACGAGAAAACATTGGTCTCATGCACATCATCACATGTTGATCTTTCGCCATGGTCGTCCACTTGACGTTTGTTTCTGCTTTTTGTATAATGGTCCCTGACTCTACTATTTGTTTCCACAAGAACCCCAATCTTTCAATGTATCCGTTTTGCGGATTTTCTCAAAAGTTCAATAATGGGCTCAACGAAGTTAATAGGCCTTGATGATGTCATTATCATCAAGTGTTTAATTATCTTATCTGGATTACTCAATAATGGGCTCAACGAAGTTAATGGGCCTAAGTGATGTCATTATCATTAAGTGTTTAATTATCTTATCATTAAGATATGGATTAATACTCAACTATCGAACGAAGCTCCTGAATTTATTTGCTTGTCTGATGGATCTTAGTTCCAACAAATATCTTCTACTTTCTACTTGACATGCTTATGGAAATTCATCCAAAATTTGTGTTTATGAGCTTTCCTCATTTAGCAAGAAACCCATGAGACTAGCATCAAAGGAGCTACTAATTCAAAACAGGGGAGGGAGAAACAACAAATTAAGATCCATATCATATCTGATAAATAAGAAAAGCAAACATTAGGAAACTAGTCTTGGCTAATATATAGGATGCAGGACTTGACATGAGGGCTATATATATGATATAAGGTAAGAAAATACAAGACTCAAACAATGGTGCAGCCGCTTCCACTTTCATAAGTAGTAACAGAGACAACGTCGCAACTGGCACAGTAAGGATGCATAGGCTTGCATTTGCATACAGGAGGCTTTGGTGGTTCAGGTGCGGCTGGAGGCTTTGGTGTCTCAGGCGGCTTTGGCGGCTCAGGAGGTTTTGGTGGTGGTCCAACGCTGATGATTACAGGTTTCTGTTTTATCTTCTTCAGCCGCTTCGCAACGCAGACCGGATCCATTGTCCCCACCACCGTAAGTATGCTCTTATCATCATCTAATGATACATGATTCACTCCTGCATCATAAATCTCATGTTAGATTGTTTTATGACTTCTTTTTATTTTGCTTCTCCTCATTAACTACCTTCTATCTCCGTGACTGCTTCCAGGATTGCGCTATTGCATTTCCCACAGTTTATATCCACGTGGATCTCAACTTTCTGCTCAAAACCACATAGAGAACACAATAAATAATGGGGATCATTTCGATACCGGGTTTGAGAAAATTGGTGCTTAGGATGTTTACCTTAACAACCATGATGGATTAGACAAGAATGAGAAATGGATTAGTGGAATTTTTGGAGGATGGAGAAAGGAAGAGAAGAGGTTATAATTAGAAACATGTGAAGACAAGAGATGACAGATTGGAATAATGTTGAAGCAGTTGAGGTTGTCTTTGATCAGTATTGGTCATTAAATAATCAAAGAGATTGCAGTATCTACGTGCTTAGATGCATGTTTATTTATATATACACATATTCTGAATAATTAAATAGTGGTTTTGGGGAATTTGCTTAGTTGGTATTCTGCCATCATCTTATGGACTCTACTTGGGACATTATTGAAGAGTGGATTTGTTTAATCCTGCAAATTTTAAGACTTAGTTTAGTCCCATATTCATATTCTATTCATTTTTTGTACTTACTTGACCCCAACTGTAAATAAAATATTATAAATCTTATAATCATGCCAATGCATGGATATAGAATTTCGGATTTGGTTCGCCTCTTGTCGGTTTTGGTTTTATTTAGGTAGAAATAGAACCATGCCTTTCGGTTTGGTTATCAAAACAGAATTGTCGTCCCTTCTTTTAATCATTTTGAGTTTGGTGATTATTAGAATTTGAAGGTGTTATTTTTTTCTAATGGTGAAGTATAGGCTAATTGTCTTTGTGTCCAACAAACAAAGCCCCTTTTAATCACCAAATATTAACCAACGATTAAAATTAACACTTAAACCTAATTATGGCTGAATATTTTAAAATTTAACAAGCCTATGGCCCCTCCACGTTTATCTCTTCTCCGTTGGTTTCTCCATTGGTTAGATCTTCTTAACATAAGTATATAAATTGAGAAACAAGGTCAAAGGATTTTCTCAAACCCATCAACAACAACCCACAATGGCAACTTCCATGACCCATCTTTTTGTTACCATCTTGCTTGTGGCCGCCCACACGGCCTTCGCCGAAACAAACATGCTTCAAGATTTCTGTGTTGCTGATCTCAAAGGTATCGCATCTCTCTCTCTCTCTCTCTCTCTCTCTTCATGCCACATTTCTGAATAATGAAGATTCGGCCATATTATTTCAATAGCTTTGTCGTTGACTTATATCATGTTCTTGTATATTAGGTGCGAAGGTCAACGGATACCCTTGCAAAGACCCAGCACAAGTAACACCAGAGGACTTCTACTTCATAGGCTTAGCCAGTGCTGCAGCCACAAACAACAGCACAATGGGGTCAGCGGTTACATCAGCCAACGTTGAGAAAGTCCCTGGCCTCAACACTATGGGTGTCTCCATCTCTCGTATCGACTACGCACCAGGCGGACTCAACCCGCCGCATTTTCACCCGCGAGCCTCCGAAGCCATATTCGTGCTCGAAGGACGTCTCTTCGTCGGCTTCATGACCACCGCCGGAAAACTCATCTCCAAACACGTCAACAAAGGAGATGTCTTTGTATTCCCCAGAGCTCTCCTCCATTTCCAGCAGAACCCTAACAACGCTCCTGCTTCAGTCCTCGCTGCCTTCGACAGTCAGCTTCCCGGGACACAAGTTGTTGGGCCGTCTATCTTTGGTGCTAACCCGCCCATTCCTGATGACTTGCTTGCCAAGGCGTTCCACATTGGACCACAGGAGATTCAGAAGGTTAAGGCCAAATTCCCACCCAAGAAATGAAATATAGGTTTCAGACCATTACCCATTTATGTTACAATTATATACAATGATGAACATAATATAATGTAAGCTTCTAAGCAAAAGCAACAAAAAAAAAAAAAGCTTGTAGCTTTTAATTTTTCTAATTTTTTGTAGATACTCTTTCAACTTTTTTGGCCCATCTATTGCAATGAGACCAGTTTCAACAAGTAGATATTTCTTTAAACATTTTGAAACAGATAATGGAATGCATTGCCAATCCTGTTGAAGCACACTTTGCTGAAAGAATCTCTAGGTCCTCTGTTTTGATTTCAGCGCAGTAGATTCAATGGCCGAACTATCAGCTGAGTTTAGAGCCAAATCATGTTTCAAACAATGATACAAAGGCCGGACTATCAGCTGAATTTAGAACTATCATGTGATTCCTCTGCCTTTACTACCTCAACTTCTCAAGCCAATTTCTCCGCTTTCTCAGGCTAGATCTCTGCATATACACCTCTAACAGATTGAACATCAACTGGTTCCAACTGTTTCCCTATGGCTTCATGTGTTGATTCAGAAACATCAACTTTCTTCGTCTCCTCCTTATCCTTGTTGTCGTCTTTAGCAGCACTCTCCAAAATTTTGATTCTCTTCTGCTTTCTCCTCATCAACCTCTCGAACACCCTGTTTCACTAGGGTTGGTTCTTTAGGTTCCTCTTGTTCAACTACCTTCTTATCACCATTTTCATCTTTCCCTTGATTTCTCCGCATCAACAGCTCTAACATTAACTTCATCAACACCCTCTTTCACAAGGGTTGGTTCTTTAAGTTCCACTTGTTCAGCTACCTTCTTCCCACAATTTTTACCTTTTCTTCTCTTTGTAGATTCCTCTGCTTTCACAAAACTTTCATCCATGTGGACCTTAAAGCGCCAGTGCTTATTTATTTATTTTTCCTTACTGACCAAAAAGTTAGTTTCTTTAGTAACATTTTCAACAGAAAAAAGAAGATTGACTGACCAAATCTTGATCTTTACGTTATCCATTTCTTTATGTATATACAATGGTTGTCACAAATATCACATTCTGTTTTGTCAAGTTAAAAAAACTTTTGTAAACTTCATGATTTCAATTCTTCGTTCTTTTAAATTTTGTTTTACCAACTTGGCCTAATATTTTACCAAGATTGGTGTAGATTTATTTAGAATCACTCTTCCACTTGCTCAGCTGAACTAGTAAGAAAGAACAAACTTTAAACTCTGTTTCTATTATTCTCCGAATCGATAAACATCACAAGTTACAATAACATCATCGTATGTAGGTAATGTAATCACTGGGTTTACATGTATATGTATCATTCTTTTATAATGATGAATCAGAGTCAGACCTCTTCTCTCTAACAGAACCCACCTCTTGAATTCATCAGAACAGGGAAACCCCAATGAGAAGAAAAAACAAGATTAGGATATAAACCTTCTCTGTTCATCTTATTTGTGATACGCACATAAATGTTAAAGATCCTTCTAGGAAAAGCTAATGCCTTAAGAACCAGCTTTCTTGATCGGTTTAGTCTAAACCCTTTTGCTCGAAACTCGTTCTTCTTCCCCAGGTTCTGCCTTTTAGTCGACCTTGTTGTTGTTGGTGGCGTTGTTGCTGTCAATTTCTCATGTTGATCCGTTAGCTTCTTGTACCGACATGATTGTCTCCACCGATACTTGCCTACTATCTGCAGCATCTCTGGTTCTATTTACGATAGGGTTTTGACGTAGTCTTAGAGCAGTTACAGAGTTAGTGTCCAATGGAGGTTAAGAGCAAAACAGAGAGAATGAAAGAAAGAGAATAAAAACAGAGCATGAACAGAAAATGAAGAGCTGTTTTTGTTTTGGTTTGCTTCAAAAGGTATAGAGATAAGGAAACACTATATTGATGATGATTGTGAAGAGAAATAGCTGAATGTATGTGTTTTTAAAAGGATAGAGAGAGTGTGAAAGATTCTTAAAGCACATGGTTTTATTCGGTTTTTTTCATTTAAATCCCCCAAAATATCTCAATCCTGCTTAAATGGGCAGCTGCTGTTTAACCACATAAGCATATGCTCTGTATATGGACCTACGCGGTTAAGGGCTGTGACTATGATGCTACAATAAGAAGACAAATCCATTTTTTTTTTGGAGTGATGTGTAAATTAGTTACATTTGGGCAAATGAAAACTCGAGATGATGTTTTGCGGAAATGGGAAACGAAAATTCATGTTCCGTTTTAGTTTTCATTTGTGAAATATGCTAAAACATAATCCGATAATGTTTTTTTCTCTCTCGTCCCATTTTAGACAAGATTATATAATTAAACTTTTGTAGAATGTATAATGCTTAACATTTTGATATATACCTGAACAACAACATATTTTAATATAGCTAGTCTAGTATATAAGAATGTTTAGTTAGATAAATACATAAAAATCTATTATACATAAGTGTATATGTAAGTAAGTTTTGTTATGTGGAACAAGGGAGAATTCCGGTTTCGTCTTCAAGTGAGGTTTTTAATACTTTTACTTTAGTTAAAAAGGAGAATCAAGGGAATATATGGGGAAATACAATCCAATGATTGGAATTTGGAAGTCACTAATTCATGATTTTTTTACAAATTAGAGGTTGTTGAGAAGAGTGTATAGCTCTTCTCAAATCTATAATCTAATTTGGGCAGCCCTGACAAATGTGACATTAACAGGGAGAGAGAGGAGAATAATAATACTCCAAGAAACAAACAAAGGTCCAAAATATATATAAACACGTAATCGACAATGATTGGATTGGTGACGAGGAATAAGTTGGTTGCTAGTCTATTTATCCTCGTTACTATTTATTTCTAAGATATTCCAATCGGTTCAGCCAACGGTCCCTCTTTTGTTTCAATTTGATTTTTCACACGAAAACATGGTTAAATTTACAATTATTATTCGGTCTACCCGAGTCTTATTTTCGGTTTTTAACCTAAGAAAATAAATTCAAGATATTTATCATCTTTGTTTGCTGCTTCAATGCCATTCAATGGGTTTAATATGTCGAGCTCATTTTCCGAATCAGTTTGGCTTAAGCGAAACGGACAAATTCGCTTGCGAAGCGCGTAATCAACACATGCTGCTGTTGCGCGTGGGATTTTCAGTTTGTATATGGCAGACCGGACATCGCAGGTCCATTGAATATTATATGGACCCACATTTAGGCCCATAAAAGGCCCAATATGGGGTTGTTATTACACGAGAAAAAGGAACTTAACTGGTAAGACAATGACACGCTTACGATAACGTATCAGTGACTTTGTTGGGGAAGGAGACACGAGAAAAGAGGAACCTGACTCGCTTACGTTATTGCGTTATGTGACTAATAATGACTTTAATAATCATAAAAAATGTTACGAGCATCAACTGAAATTGACTCTCTCAATTAACGCTTCCTGCATGATCTTTCGTATCCTAAGGTCTCTTTCCAATCTAAAACAAAATCTTGATTAACCCTAATCCAAAAAGTCTTGATTAACTCTAATCCAAAAAACTATGAATAATATCCAAATTTTTAGCACAATCGGTCAGCATAAAATTAAATATAATCCTATCCAGGATCCAATAACAAAGAACATAATTGAAGAAGATGGATCTTAATTTAAGCAAGCATCGAAAGTTCGAAACTGCGCACACACGAAACAGAGAGGGAAGAGAAAGAGGGACTTAGTAGAAGCAGTAGGAGGAGGGGTTGTTTGTGTGAAGGAGACGAAAGAAGCGTCTACGGCGGTAGAAGAACGCCGTTTTGAGACGCGACCAAGCGACGCGTTTCAGCCTCCGAGCAGATTTCAACCTCATACAAACAACTTTCTTCACCACTATCCTCACGGATCTCTTAATCTTCTCCGTGAAGCTTAGTTTCCTCGAGAACTGATAGCTCTTAAGGAAGAGCTGTCTCTTCTCCACGTATCCTCCTCCGTAGCCATGGCCATAGTTGCCGTTACTGCTCTGCCAAACGCTGCCGCTGCTGATGCTTCTGCTCATCGGAATCTTTGAAAAGAGGAAATGGAATTGTAGTTTTTTGTGTGTGTGTAGAGAATGGAATTAAAGAAAGGGTCGATTGAGATTCCTTGCAGCAGATTCCGATTTCGGCTATTTTGGTTAACTTTGTAAACACTGAAACAGTCAGCCGCCGCCGAAACCGCCGTCGCAAAACGCCGATAACGGATAGGGTTTCGTTTGGATATATCTCAATCTCGTTTCAAGTGCTTCACGTTGATGCTTTAAATATTGTTGGTTTTGCTCTCTCTAACTTTTGACGTACTACTCTGCTTTTAATGGCGTCTCTCACTTTTTTTTTAACTAAAATAAAAGTCCTCTTGTCAAATCAAATACACTTATGTAGGTGGGACTTTTAAATCTAACTTCCCAAATTTCCAACTAGTAAAAATTCAATACAAACAAAAAAAAATCAAAGTTCACGTTCTGCTTTTAGTAAATTTTTATTATAAAATATGTAGACTCATCAAATGTATGTACATATGATTGATTTGTTTTACTTTTTGTAAATAGTGGACTTGCAATATAATCTGAATTATATGACTTTGCAGAATTCGTTGATGAATTAAAAAAAAGACTGGAATGACTATTGATATTGACATTTTTCCAACGACGAATGTCTTTTGGTTGATCGTGTGCAAAGTTGCTGGAGTCTTAGGTATATCGATATTTCAAATTTACTAAATTGATTATTTAAGCATATGCTAAGAAAACAAAATTTTAGGTTGGTCCAAGGCACAATGAATACAATGTTAGCATAAATATGACAGAAACAAAAAAAAAAGGCTAATAAATTATTCACGGTCTGAAAGGAACATAAAAAGAGATGGCCTAACAGCTCCAAACTCCATACATACTTAATACACACAGCTCCAAACTTTATCTAACTTTCGAGATCGTGTAACCAAAAATCATCATTTAATATCTACAAACCAAAGATAGCGAACGAAGACTCATATAAGAACGAATAAGGGATTACACATACAAGAGTAAAAACAGTGATTATCTCCATCTCCAGTTAATATTTTCCTGTTCAACAACACACTTGAGAGACTCCTGAATCTAAACACTTTTGTTACTGTTAATGGTGGATCTTTCCTCGCTATCTAGGTCCATTTGCAGAAGGGACCTTGCTTGGATAGCTCGATATATCGATGTCAATGAGCGACATGTCATACATTGTGGAAGCCGAGTCCGAGGCATCCACCAACAAGGAAGATTTCATGGTCTCAGGGCGTGCAGGATCAGAAGCTAACCCGGAAGTTTTCGGTGTGCTTGTTCCCGAAGACGACGAGTGACTGGAGACCGAAACACCATCTATCTTGTTTCCAAACATGAGTTTGTTCTTTCTAACAGCATCCATTTCCTGACCAGTCGGCACAAATGTTCGTACTCGGTACTTCCTTGTCCCTTCCTCACCACCGTCATTGTGATTATAGAGCACATAATCGTGATACGCAGGGGCAAACTGTAAGAAATCATACTCATCATCGCACCAAAGGAAATCAAATTTTATTATATTTGTTTCACAATGATTTATCAGTTACCTGGTGAACAGTATCATGGTAGAAATCATTTAGTTGAACAGCATGAGCCAGACTTCCTGAGAAACTGTGAGCTCCTCCAACATTAGCACCTGCATATTCCTTGTACGGAAATGCATAGAAATGGGCAGCTGCAGCAATAAGCATCTCCACGCATATTATAAAATTTTGGAAGAGCGCTGCTTCTTCTTCATCCCTTATAAATCCAGATTTGGCGAAAAGGAAAACTAGAACACCCTGTATCACATAAAGGTTCGACAGTGACAGAAGAAATGTGTCAAAATATTGTGGAGACTAGCATAAGCAGAGGTTTATGCCAAAATCAGATATGGTGATAGCGAGATAATAAGAGACATTACCTGCCAGTAGGTTAGAAAGACAACAGACTTAATAATCACAAACTTTGGGACTGGATTGAATGGCTGAAGCAGATCTTTGCAAGCAACATAAAAGAGGACTAATGCATACAAAGCCACTGTGTATGATATCGTATAGATGATGGTAAGATAGAGATAGGATTGATCAGGGCTAAAATTTCCATCCTTGTATTTCCCCTTTGCATAAAGCACAAGTGTGATAGCAACTAGGATGGGCTTTAGAATTACAAACTGCAGACAACCTTGCTTGCACCGTCGAATAAAACGCCTACATTATAAGATAACCAGGTATAAGCTATAACACATATTAGCTAAGAAAGTCGTCATAGAACTCATAACCGAGATTCAAGCAGCAATAGTTCATGATGCTAATATATCTGGACTACAAATAGCCAATGCTTCCGATGAACCAAAAACGTAAATGCAAGCAAACGATTGACAAACACTCATCCATAAAGATCCTCATTTTCTCAGCATGGTCTTATCAAGCTTACAGATTTTGTGAAAAATCACAGGAGAAATCAAAGAAATATGCAAATGCCACCAACATAAGCACAGAGAGTGTAGGCTCATTTCGCAAACTAACCCGTCTAATGGTAGTGGCGGGAAGCAACATGTCATGAGGTGCCACGATGGCTTCAGAGAGCGGCCAGTTAAGCTTATAACTACTGAACCTGGGCCTCCAACCCATGCCAAACACAGAGATAGAAAATTATATATTACCCACGCTTCGTAACTGAAACAGAGAAAAAAGATTACAAAGCCGTATACACATAAACAATCAGGTCTGCATTTGTAGAAACGAAAGAATATAGTTGAGTTCCACATGTTCCTATGAGAAACTCGAGGAGGAAGCACATCCCATGCTAAACTAGCAAAAAAATGAAAATTTCAGAAACACTCACACTTCTCGGATAGAGTTAAAGTATATAGAGCTTTTGGGCAACACGAGAGCCAAGAACGACATCAAGGCATAGACCTAAAAGAAAAATGAAGAACATGTTAGCCACCAGAGAGGATTCAACAAGAATGGAGTTTCACAGATGAAGATAGACAAAGCAAAGAAAGCTCTTGGAACTGCTAATATACTGACCGGGACCATGAAGACGATGCGCACAATATATCTCTGATAAATGGGTTCAGTGTAATTCAAGAGGTGCTTGTAGATATGGAATAAAGCCAAAGCAATGGCTCCGACAGTGCATAGAAATGCCACGATAATGAGGTAAATGGGTAACAAATCCGCCATTCTGCAAAAAAAGAGAGAGATAATTTGGGTAAGTAGGTTCTGAACAAACTCTAAATAAGGGAACTTCAAAAGGAGCTAAGAGCGAAGAACCTGTACAAGATCTGAGAAACGAGCTAATTGCCTCTTGATTTCCGCGGGAGGTGTGTCAGGAGGCTGGTGGAGAAAGGATTGAAGCTTAAAGCGGAGCAGGAGCAAAAGGAGAGAAAAACCCTAAATCCGAGACCAGTTTCACCTCGATTAGCTTTCAGCAGGTGGAATCTAGGAATCAATGGGTGGTTGAATCGAATAGAAAGAGGCCCCGGAATCTGGGAACGATCTGAGAGTGGTTGAAACGCAATCAACAAGAGCGTACCTAATCGGGGCAAGCGAGAGAAGAATCGTAGCGAAACAGAGGTGTTCCGAGCACAGATCAACGGCGGAAATCGGGGAAAACCCTGGACGGAAATCAACGGCAGCAACACTTTCCCGGATTTTGTTTCTGATCGGGGTTTAAATGCTTTTCCGAGAGAACTTCGGGTGATATGAAATTCAAAAATTCTCAGTGGGGAAACCAAAAACAAGCAGAGTCTAGAAGAAGAAGAAGAGAATGCGGAGATTAAACGAATATTTAATTATTATTTTACTAAAATAATTTATTTTTCGCTTTTGAGAATAATAAATCTTATTCCCCTTCCACCGCAAAGCCTACCCAATTCAATGATTGTTTCTTTCTTCAGTCCCACTTAAAAATGTCAAAGTCATCAGCTGATGTATTTATCACCGATAAATACTATATAGTATATTTCATCTTGTGATCTATTTGCCTTTCATAGGTTTGAAACAAAGGACAAAAAGAATATCAACATATATACATCTACATGACCACATCAATGTTAGAGATGACGATGTTGTGTATATATACATACTGGTTTCAGTACGATTCATGCATTCACACTATTTTATTATCAAGCTGTATATAAAAAGGTTTTCATACAGTACTATCTTTATACCGTCTTCATTGCTTTATTTTAGTTTTCACACACTATATTATTACACATTCGAACCACAACAGACCATTACATGTCATTCCTTTAAGCTTATTTTAACAATGACGATCATTTATAGTTAGAAGAAAACCTTGCTTCGAGAAACCTAACCACGTTCACATCAAGCTGAAACGCTTTAGCTAAAATCTCCGGCATGATCAAAGGCTTCGAACCGAAGACAGCGTCTGCGATTGTGATCGTACCGGGGTTTTGGCTTCCAAGACCAGCAAATGCAACAGCGTTCGTCCTCCCAACATTCACTTGAAAATGGATCATTCCGATGGGAAACACAAACACGTCTCCGGGATAAAGAACCTTCGAGAACAACCTGTTATTGTCTTGGTTCGACGACACAAACCCGACTAAGAGCGTTCCTTCGACAAGGACGAGGATCTCGGTGGCTCGTGGGTGAGTGTGGGGCGGGTTTTGACCACCCGGGGCAAAGTCAATTCGGACAAGAGAGACTCCTAGTGTGTTGAGTCCCGGGATTTTGTCGACGTTAACGTTGGTCACGTTGGAGCCGACGCGGTTCATAGTGTTTCCGGCGATGTTTAGTCCGGAAGTAAAAAAGTCTTCGGCTTTCACGTATTTTGGGTCTTTGCAGAATTTTCCGTTCACGAAAACTGAAAATAAAAACATGAAAAATCGTAATATATCAACTGTATACGCTGGTTATTGATAATACTATGTGTGCTTTGTTGCTGCTCTGAATCTCTGACTAATTTATATGAAACAGTAAACATGTCATATATTTTTTATATTACTGTAGTCTGTAATTTATTTTGTTATACAACATGCATGTTGGGCTGCGTATCAAATTCTTAGGAACACGCGAATTAGTTTTACGGTATATATACACTTTTATTCTTTCACCTGAGTCAATCTTACACAATACTCAGTAAAAACACCTAGTTAACATATCAAATTTAAAATTTGATGTGGTTAAGGGGAAAGAAAGGTAAAACCCATAAAATAGTGAAAATTGATCAGCAAAACAAGCCAATGTATTCTAGTTGAAGAACCATCACTTCATTTTGATAGTTTTAGTATATAGAGAGTAATAAATAATATATCATAATTAGTACGATATAAGGAACCACAGTAAATAGATATTACCGCCATTAACGTCATCGACGGCAACACAAAAGTCTTGAAGAGGACTTGGGTCGTAACAAGTTACAAATGAAGATGCTAAAGCCAACAAGATGACTTTGGCTACAAGGAAGCGAACAAACCGTTCCATTTTTTTTTTATTTTTTTTGTATTTTCTATGTATTTCTTTTCTCTCTTGCTTTGTGGTAAGGATTTGAGATATCGCACAAGAATGATGCGCTATATATAGCACAATATGTAGATCACTGTTTTTTGTTTTTTTTTTTTTTTTTATAATGGGTACGTATATTATTACATTAAGTCGTACGAAATTTTAGTGGTTGTATCTCATTGGTGTGTCTGGTACTATTTCCAGTTTAAAATATTAATTACGGTAATGGCCAAATTTTAGATTTTATTTGGGAAATAACCTTAGGCAGACTTTATAATTGTAAAAGGACTTGAATACGTTAGAAGATGCAAATGCCTTCGGATGGTAGGTACGAGGTTACACACGCGTTTAGAGAAAATAATATGGTATCCAACTATCTATTCATGTAGCTAGTAAGTAGTAATGTTTTGATGCTGTGTTTAAAAAAAAAAAAAAAACTCCATGATATATATTACGTTTCGATGTTTAAATGTGATATGTACATATAAAATCGAGAATATTAGTACCTCATTGTTTGCCTTAATGGAAAAATCTGACCTGATGCTGATGACATTCACATATTGGAGTTTCAACAAAAGGATGCGAGAGGGGTAAATGTTTGACATATTGCTACTTTTTTCTGCCTAAGTGCTCTTATCTATATTTCTTCTTACAAGTCAATAATATTGATCTAAATGTTCGAGCTACAATAGTAAAAGTTGTATTGGATTACACGACATCTTGAAATCTGAAATTTCAATTTATAATTTCTGATCAATTATCAAAATACATGAAATGGAAGTGATGGCTACGTATACATCATGAAGAGAGTGACCAAAAGATTCTTGGTAAGATGGAAGATAAAACATATTAGTGCAGAGCCACTTAATCAAAGTGCCCTAACCACTACAATACGGTCATTCTTATTAAACCACGATATGTGAATGTTTATTTGTAAATACAAAAAAAGTCACGTGTACTGCAAGTTGTCAATTAGAAATTTGAAGACTGAGAATTTCAGCGCAGCCTCCTTGAGAAAAGGACAGTAAAATGGATGGAGATGATCTGTGGATTATTGCATTGGAATTTCTCCAGAAAATATAGAATATTATTTGAGATAAGTGAAAGTGTTGCCACCAAAAACGAGATCAACGCATTGAGTTTATTTTTTTAAAAATTGTTAATTATCACCTAAATTACAAATGCTTCATCATCGAATACCATTACGGATTTCTTCCTTTCTGTTTTACCTAATCACATGTCTTAATTAGTACTACTTAACATTCGGTAGGTTTCACCATATTTTGATATGTATGTTTTATTTTAACACGTGTTAATACTCGATAGGATCATCATTATCGTGATTTGTGTGTTAAATACATCGCAGAGCATTATAACACTATCAAGGACTGTTCTTATGTTTCAATCTACACGTTAGTCAAGTTATACATACCATATGTAACGTGGCAAAAGTCTCACGAGCTGTTAAAGGGATATATAAGAAAAGGCAAGAGACAATGAAGTTAGAGTCTGTTATACGATTGGAGTTGAATAATAAGTGTGTTCATTTGTAGGAGGCTTATCGATAATATATAGAATATAGTAATTTTTATTTTGTAATCCTATGTTAAACATAAAACTTTACTATTCTCTACTACATAGTAAAGGGTTATCTACCATAAATATGAACTATATAAGTGGGCTATTCATTCCACTGACGAAACATGTCACACTACTAAAAAAAGTTATCAAAATTGGAGGAAAAAGAAAAATGGGAGGAAAAAAAACTTAATTTGGGCTTGTGGGCTTTAGTGGGATATAGCCGGGCTTTTACAAACCTGGAGGACTAAAGAGGGAGCCGCGACGCCGTAGCATCGACCACCATTTTCCAGTCCTTCACTTTTTTTTTTAATTGAGTTTCCGCTTTTCGAATTTGCTCCGTCGCCGTCGCTAAGCTTCTCCTCCGATTCTCCGTCTACTCTTGGATCGCAGATATGAACGCCCCGGTTCTCGTTCTCAGTGAGTACCTTCCTCTTCTACGGATCTCGTCTCTTTGAATCTGTATAGTGTTTTTTTTTTTGTTCACTCTCACTTCCGTGTTCCAAATTGTTAATGCTGCTACTGCTTCGTGAAATGTTCAGAGGATTCGTTGAAGCGCGAATCTGGAACAAAGGTTCACCATGGCAATATTCAGGCTTCTAAGGTAATTATAATAAAGTTGTAATATTTGCTTCTCTCTCTCTCTCTCTCTCTCTCTCTTTGTTTTCTCTGCTACGAATCATGGTTTCACCATGGTTCTGGGTTCGATTTCACAGGCTGTGGCTGATATCATACGCACCACATTGGGTCCCCGCTCTATGTTAAAGATGCTTCTTGATGCTGGTGGAGGTAGATTTCTTCTCTGCTTTGCATCTTCTCTTCTCTATAGATCTTCAAAGGGATGAGTATTAGGTTATGCCTTTTAAAAGATTCAGTCTTCTCAGATTTGTTATCCAATCTACTCTTGCTTTGTCAAAGCTATTCCACTTCGCTTTCTGAGTTAGATACATAAACCCTAAAAAATTGTGGGTTTTGCTTCTTCTTTTTTTTTGGTGGGGGGTTTTTGCGTGGATCCTTTCTCTTCTTCAAATCCATGTGGGTTGATTTTTCTGCGAAACTCTTTGTTTCTGGCTCTTTACAGGAATTGTTGTTACCAATGATGGAAATGCTATTTTGCGTGAACTAGATGTTGCTCACCCTGCAGCTAAGGTTTCACTTCTTCCCTATCTTGAAATTTCGTGTCGTCTTCTCATTGTTCTTTTTTCTCTGATATACTTTTCACTCTCTCCGTGTTGACTGCAGTCGATGATTGAGTTGAGCCGCACACAGGACGAAGAAGTCGGTGATGGGACTACATCTGTCATTGTTCTTGGTATGTACATTATATCTGATGGTTCTTTTGTTCAAATTATTCTCTGCCACTAGATTTGCTTTGAAGAGTGAAATAGGCACTGCTGTGAAATATCTGATGTATTCTACTGTTTTTTTAACTGTCACTTAATTCGTTTTGTTTTTTGTATTCCACAGCTGGTGAAATGTTACACGTTGCCGAAGCATTTATTGAGAAGAGTTACCATCCCACAGTCATCTGCCGAGGTACACTTGCGTAATATCTGCTACCATTCCACAGCGTTGTATTTTTTTGCTGTCTTCATTTGAAAAATGTTTTCTTCTCTGCAGCTTATAATAAGGCTCTCGAGGATGCTATCGCTGTTCTTGACAAGATTGCCATGTCAATCGATGTCAATGACCGTAAGTCCACTTCTACCTTTGTTTTTGATATCTTTCAGCCAGTGATGGAGTAACTTTCAATTCCTCGTCTTGGTCTTTTCTCTCATGTTTACTGATACAAGAATGTTTATATTGCAGGTGCAACGGTACTAGGATTAGTCAAGAGCTGCATAGGAACAAAATTCACTAGCCAATTTGGAGATCTGATTGCTGTGAGTACATTGCTGGCTTTTACTATATGTGTTTTTTTCTAGACTACATGAAAAGCCACTGTAAACGTATAAGGCACAAACACATTTCCACCTCTGCACATTTAGAAGCTACATATTATAAGTTTTCACAAGTGACACATTATTTAGCTTCTTACACTACTATATGTGGTTCTTCTAGGATTTGGCTATTGACGCCACCACTACTGTTGGTGTTGATCTTGGACAAGGATTGAGGGAGGTTGATATCAAAAAATACATCAAGGTTGAGAAAGTTCCTGGCGGCCAGTTGGAGGACTCCAAGGTTCTCAAAGGAGTCATGTTTAACAAAGACGTAGTTTCTCCTGGTAAAATGAAGAGAAAGATAATTAACCCACGGATTATTCTTCTTGACTGCCCTCTTGAGTACAAGAAAGGTGAAAACCAAACCAATGCTGAGTTGGTTAGAGAAGAGGACTGGGAAGTTCTGCTGAAACTGGAAGAGGAGTACATCGAGAACATCTGCGTGCAAATACTGAAGTTCAAACCCGATTTGGTAATTACAGAGAAGGGACTTAGCGACTTGGCCTGTCACTACTTCAGTAAAGCCGGGGTTAGTGCAATCCGAAGGTTGAGAAAGACGGACAACAACAGAATCGCCAAGGCATGTGGAGCTGTGATTGTGAACAGGCCTGACGAACTTCAAGAGTCTGATGTTGGTACCGGCGCTGGCTTGTTTGAGGTCAAGAAAATAGGAGACGATTTCTTTGCCTTCATTGTTGATTGCAAAGAACCCAAAGCATGTACCGTACTCTTAAGAGGACCAAGTAAAGATCTTCTCAACGAAGTGGAAAGAAACCTTCAGGTGCGTGAATCTGAATATTTACTAAAACATAGAGTTATCTTCAGTCAAAGTCATTATTTGTTAATGCCTGATACATTCTTCCTGCAGGATGCCATGTCTGTTTCAAGAAACATCATCAAGAACCCAAAGCTTGTTCCTGGTGGCGGAGCCACTGAATTAACCGTTTCTGCCACTTTAAAACAGAAGAGTGCAACAATTGAAGGAATCGAAAAGGTTGGTTATGGTTTTTACCGCTTTGCCTATAGTTAAGATCTATCTCTTCAAAACATCGAATGGGACCTCTAATTCTGATTGTTATTGAAACAGTGGCCGTATGAAGCAGCTGCTATAGCTTTTGAGGCTATCCCGCGTACTCTAGCTCAGAACTGTGGAGTTAACGTGATCAGAACTATGACAGCATTGCAAGGAAAGGTATTTTTTTCTGTCTACCGTTGTTTATTCATATCTGACAATTTTCTGATTCCGAGTCTTTCTCTCATTGGTTAAATCTTGGCTGTTTTCGGCATTAGCACGCAAATGGGGAGAATGCTTGGACTGGAATCGATGGAAACACAGGTGCAATAGCTGACATGAAAGAGAGCAAGGTAAAGAATAAAGAAGCTTTTGCTTTCTGGTGAATGTATCGTTTCTTGTGACTTTGTTTTTTTTAACACTTTGAACTTTGTGAGTAGATATGGGATGCTTACAATGTGAAGGCGCAAACGTTTAAGACAGCGATTGAATCGGCGTGTATGCTTCTGAGAATTGATGATATAGTGAGTGGTATCAAGAAGAAGCAAGCTACTGGAGCTGGACCTTCGAAACCTACCATTGAGACAGAAGGCGATGCAGACAACGAGCAAATACTTCCCGACTAGAAAGACATTGCTTATCCTCTTTTTGTTGTTGTTTAATTTGCTATTTTAGTTTGAAATGTTTTGTGAAACTTGAAACTCCCTCCAGTATCTGATATGATTTTGTGTTTTGATGAGTGGAGTGAGTATTATTGAAGCCTAAACCGGATTGGTTGTTTTGTTTTGTTCTCCTTGCGTTTGGTATAGCAAGCAAAACAGATAATCTTTTGTGGAACCAATAGACTCTGAAACCTGAATGGGATGTTGGCAATGGTGAGGTTATATAAACACATGACAATACAAATTACATAGATTAGGGTGTGTTTCTGATTTGCACTGCGCTTGGAACATAAGAGCACACAAGTGGGGTAACAAACCCGTTGGTTTATACGCTCGCCAATGTCCACTTTTTTCAAGTATCCATTATTTCCAATGATGCGAGCAATGTTGCCAGTGGGGTAGAGAGTTTTACCTCTGTCTTTATCAAGAACCACTCTATCAAGAACCGCCGCGACCTTCTTCTCCTCGTCAACGAAGAAACTACCAGTGAAAGCACGAATCTGACGACCAATGACTGGTTTCGTATCAACAGCTAAGAGCAAGTTGCTCCACGACACTGCATTGGGCTCAATCTTGTTAGTAATCCATATCTTGACGTTGCACCCAGGCGCACGGTATTCGCGATATAGCACCGCAAGCTGCTCTTCTCTAACACTAGAAAGAGACACGGTATCTCCAAACAAACCGTGGAAAGGCAGAGGCAGACGCGGTCCAAATCTCTCCCTTGTGAAGTCAAAGCAGAGGAGGAAATCAGGGTGCTCTCTTGATATAGGTCCATCAACTATCAGGACCTTCTCTTGAGCATACCAGTAAGTGTTGCCCTTTAGAGACACGCCATTGTGTTCAAACGAAACATACCAGTCCGGAGTGAAATCATCATCAATGACCTTCCATGAACTGCAGCTTAAACTGTACACCTCAAACTCACAAATTTCGGGCTTGAAACCCGGGTAGTACTCATTCACAAATCGCAAGACTTTGTGCATCTTCTTCTCCTTGTCGTATCCGAGAGCGTACTTCTCCCATTTGTGGTAAGACTTGCTGGGCTCGATCCACCTTCTTTGTCCCAAGTAAGGGTTCCAAACAACAAGCTTAGACGAGTCTTTGTCGTTGTCTTTGGTGATGCAGCATAAGAATAAACCGTCGCAGTGAAAGATGTTAGATATGTCGACTCCATCTGCATCGAGATTACCTATAGGCTCTATAGATGGACAGAGGAGATCGACGCTCATCAAGGAGACTCTATGTTCCACCAGCATCACCACCTCCTCAGTTCCCTTCCTCTGCTTCTTCTTTGCTGCTTCACAGATGTGCCTCTTTAAAATGCCCTCACCTTTCGTTAAAGTGTTCCACTTCTTGCAGGTCGATCGCAATTCTCCCAGATATGTCACCGGAAGCCTAGAGAGCACCTCCTCCTCCATGTCACTCAGAAGATCGGACATCTTCGGAACGACTCTGTTATTGGAATAAGAACCACCGCGACCTTCTTCTCCTTCGTCAACGAAGAAACTCCGTTTTGAGAGACGAGAGGAGGATGTCTATTTATGGTGAGACCGTGTATGGGGACATTACCTGAGGCAAGTAGGAAGTCTTCTTTCCTTTTCTTTCTCTCTCTCTTTGGTTTCTCGAACAAAAAAGGAAAGTTTCCTTTTTCGAATCAGAGCCGAAACTCTCAGCGAAAGAAGGAAACCGATGACCAATGACACGGAAGATCGAACATAGACTAGAGCTCACCTATAAGCACAAGTTTTTAAAAAATTTATAAACGCAAAAGCTATACAAAAACAATTTAGACATGATGATTACGAAAATTACACTATCTGTTCCCACGAAAGTTTCCATGGAATTTCATTGAAAATACCGAATCTGAATGAACAGGTTGGTCTTATTACAATATGTGTTCACACGAAACAAAAGAAGTAACGAAAGACATCAACAAAGAAAGAGAGGAAAAAACACAGAAACAGAAAACACACACAAATAAACAGTCTCAAGATCTCAATCAGTTCTCTTCTCCACGTCATGGTGATCATCCTCCGCAAGCATATACCTTTTCCAGAACCAATGTGGCTTCCACACACTCTCTCTCATGTCATCAATGGCGACTCCTTTCGTCTCCGGCACGAAGAACATCGCAAACAGTCCCATCACAATGATCCAAGCACTGAAGAAGAAGAATATTCCCGATCTCATCCCGCAAAGCATCGACAAGAAAGCCTGCGCGATCACGAACGTGAAGAACATGTTGCAAGAGACCGCGACAGCGAACCCTGCGCTACGAGTCTCTAGAGGAAACGTCTCGCTAGGGATTAGCCACCCTAAAGGTCCCCATGACCACGCGAATCCCATCACGTAAACGCACACAAAGATCACCACTGTTATGGCTTGCGGCTTCCCGAGTGTTCCCGTCGTGCCCAAGTCTTTCGCTAGGATGATTCCAATGATCAGCTGTTGGAAGAAATTGTTTATTTTGGAGGATTACTTAAGGAACAAGAAATCGATTCCAAATAACTTGGGAAACAAGATACAAAAAGGGGCGGAGATTTTAAGGACCTGGCAAACGAGCATGTGAACGGAAGATTGGAGAAGAAGGAATCTCCGGCCGGTTCTGTCGACGAGGTAAATCCCGACGAACGTGCTGAGAACGTTGATCGATCCCGTGACAACCGCAGAGAGAAGAGCTGCGTCGCTTCCGAAGCCAACGGTCTGGAACAAAACCGGTGCGTAGAACATGATGGCGTTGATTCCGGTGAATTGCTGGAAAAGCTGGAGAAGCATTCCGATGATGAACGGTGGGCGACTCGCGGGCTTCAACAGCTTCCTGTAAGGGTCCTTGACTTGACTCGCGATGTCGCAGGCGTGGACGATAGATTCGTACTCGTCATTGATATCTTCAACTCCTCTGATCTTCCTTAGGGCTTTCTTGCCTTCTTCGTTCTTGTTGCGCTCGATGAGGCTCGTTGGAGTCTCGCAGATGATCAGTGAGCCGAAGAGGAGGATAATGGCGGGGATCCCGGCTCCACCGAGAGCAATTCTCCATCCGTAAGGGTGAACCGTGGCAGTGAAGTAGTTGACAATGTTTGCAATCAGGATCCCAATTGTCACCATGAGTTGGAACACAATGTTGAGACCTCCCCTGAGCTGTGCCGGAGCGATCTCCGACAAGAAAAGCGGCACCGCCTGCAAGTTTCAGATGCGTACAA